>VCAZ01000081.1:370000-1079741 GCA_005784505.1 Bagarius yarrelli
TATAAAACTATCAATACTGAACAAAACACACAATATAAAACACGGCATGGCATAACAGACAGTGAGACATTTCACATATTGAGGGTAAAAATCATTTTTATTAAATTAACAGAATTTCAAACCTCTGCAATACAACCACAGCTGTACCACATACAACATCTGGATCTAATAAAATGACAATAACCATTAAAGATATAAATAAAATATATAAAACATTTAAAGGCTGTAATACCGCTGTCAGCACTGGTCTGGTTACTCTTTCCTGAGCTGAGACAAGCTAGTTATCTTCGGGGTTAGCTGAACTCTCTCCTCACAATGTCTTTTTTCTGGAAAAGTTCGCCTTAAAACTGATTTTTAAGTATGTCCGAGACCAAGTTAACTCTTCCTCCTCCTCCTCCTCCTCCATCAGCCATTGTGGGCGTACAAATTTTAATTCAACTGTACAGGCGTGTTTTGCTTTGTAAGTTACATAGGCAGCACTACTGATTCTGAAGGCTCTGGGAGATTATATTAACGTGGCAGCAAATAGAAACTGAAATCTGATTGGACAAAAAAATCTAACATCCACATACAAGTACTGGAAGCAGTGCAGCAAAAGAAACACTGCAAAATGAACAGAATAAACTGTTGAGAAAAAATTTATATATTTTCATAACACAAATTTTAGATTTAAGGTTGTAAATGTAGGTCAGCTTCTGATAGTGTTTAGGCTGCAGAGAAAGACTCATAAGCCCTGACTGCATACCACTGATAACATATATATTTCCATTTCCATTTTTTGGCAGATGCTCTTATCCAGAGCAATGTACAATAGGTGGCAACTAATAGATCAATACTGGTTCACAGGATCACAAACAAACCTGAAAAATATTGCAGTATTTCTATCTGAAGGTCTGAATTCTTATACTATCCGTGTAATTAAATAATAAATTGTCAAGTGAACTCAAGCAAACAATATCACAAATCCCTGAAATGACACTAAAGTATCGTAATAAAGTGTAATTACTAACCAGTGCTACGCCCCTATACTTTGTAATAGCTGTCGAGTGAAGGAGATTCATCTGTTAATGTTATTGAGCACACTGCTTATTCTTTTCATTATGTACAAATACATACACTATGGAGACAAAAGTTCTGGAACGCCTTATCGCCACATCCATGTGTGTGTTTTTTTAACATCCCATTCCAGATGTAGTCTCACTCTTGCTTCTAAAATCACTTCAACACTTCTGGAAAAGACTTTCCACTAGATTGTGTCACATGACTGTGGGAATTTAATCGTTCAGACACAACAGTTTTAGTGAGATCAGACACTAATGTGGTGATGAGGAGGTCTGAGATTTAGTCGGTGTTCCAGTTACATTTACAGCATTTAGCAGATGTTCTTGTCCAGAGCAACATACAAAAGTGCTTTGAGTCTCATCATAAATACTGGTACATTAGATCACAGAACAAAAAAAAACTGTTGAAAAAGCATAGCATAGATACTTTTTACAGAAAGCACTTCCTTTTACTGTATCTGTAAACATTTTAAATGTCAACTACTAGGTATTTAAAAAAGAGATAGGTCTTTGGTCGAGAGGCAGACCTACCTAAAGTCGGGAGGCAGACCTACCTGAAGTCTAGAGGCAGATCTACCTAAAGTCGAGAGGCAGACCTACCTAAAGTCTAGAGGCAGACCTACCTAAAGTCTAGAGGATAAAAGTCCGGACTACCTAAAGTCTAGAGGCAGGACCTACCTAAAGTCTAGAGGTGGACCCTACCTAAAGTCTAGAACCTACCTAAAGAACCTACTAAAGTCTAGAAGCGAACTCTAGGCAGACTTATCTAAAGTCTAGAGGCAGACCTACCTAAAGTCCAGAGGCAGACCTACGTAAAGTCTAGAGGCGGACCTACCTAAAGTCTAGAGGCGGACCTACCTAAAGTCTAGAGGCGGACCTACCTAAAGTTTAGAAGCGAACCTACCTAAAGTCTAGAGGCAGACTTATCTAAAGTCTAGAGGCAGACCTACCTAAAGCCTAGAGGCAGACCTACGTAAAAAGTCTAGAGGCAGACCTACGTAAAGTCTAGAGGCGGACCTACCTAAAGTCTAGAGGCGGACCTACCTAAAGTCTAGAGGCGGACCTACCTAAAGTCTAGAGGCAGACTTACCTGAAGTCTAGAGGCAGACTTGGTGGAACTGGTCGAGCGGTGCTTGTGAATCTGAGGGAGTGTGGTGCGATACAAGGAGTAATAAGTGCTTGGATATAAGAGGATTCTGCTCCGTTTTTGGCTCTGTGGGCAACCATCAGTGTTTTAAATCTGATGTGTGCAACTACTGGAAGTGAGTGAGGAGAGAGCAGCCTGTCAGGTAGTGTGTGAAAACTGAAGACAATTCGCGCGGATGCATTCTGAACCATCTGCAGTGGACGACATTCAGGTCGACCTGCTAGGAGCGAGTTGCAGTAGTCTAGTTTAGAAATTACAAGAGACTGCACAAGCAACTGAGTGGACAAGAACGGTCGGATCCCTCTGATGTTAAAGAGGATAAACCGCCAGGATTGTGTGAAGAGCATGTGAGAAAACTGATAATTGTCCATTGTCCATAATTACCCTAATAATTACCAGTTTGTCCCAAATGTGTTCAGTGAGGTTGAATCAGACACTCGAACCACTTCTTTCACTCCAATAAAAACACAGCATGGCTTGATGGAGTCGGGGTTTTGAGCACACAGATATATTGCCAGTCCGGTTTGAGGCTTTTTTAGTTCCAGTGAATAAAGAATGGACTACAACATTTAAAGACATTTTAGACATCTGTGTGCTTTAGATTTTAAGGCTACAGTTTGGGCAAGTAGCACTTAGAGGAACCGAACTGTAATGGGGGAAGTGGTTAAGGTGTTGGCTTTCAACTTGAATTGTGGGTTTGATTCCCAGCTCTACCAAGCTACCACTGTTGGGCCCCAAAGCAAGACCCTTAACCCCTAATTTCTCAGTATCAAACAAATGAATGTAAGTCGCTGTAAGTATGTAAGTTGGATAAGGGCATCTGCTAAATGCTGTAAATATATATATATAATATATAATTCTGTTGTTCTGTGACAATAAATTTGGGAATTTTGATTTAAATTAAAATAAAAGCAAAAGGGCACAAACTGGAAAAATTTATTCACTATGCATCTGATCTAAGTGCAGGTGCCCAACAAAGGAGAAACTGACCATGTGTATGACGTTGTGGGTTGGATAACCAGATGAAATAGAATTTAGGCTGAGGGAAATTAGCCTGCGCTATTCGCTAACTGGTAATTTCCAACAACACATTTATTGTATTTTAAGCCATACACCAATGTGAAGTTTTAAATGTTTATTTTAGACATCTTTTAGAGACGATGTCTTAAAAGATGTCTTTTAGAGACATCTTTTAAATGATTAGAATTCTGTTTGGTGTTAGTCGACATGTATGTTTTCTATTTCTATTAATAGTGAACGGGTACAGCGTCTTCTGCTAACAGGGCTTCTGATAGCGCTCCTTAACAGGCAGGGAATTTGATAGGCTTTATTTGTGCCTGTGTGGAATCTGATCAAGTTTTGATCATTAATATTTCACTTACTTTACCTTGTAATAACAGAAAATATTATACTATTAAATATTTTATAAATGATCAGGCTGAAATCACTTCCCCCCCAAACCCTGGTTTTAATTGGACGTTAAATAAATGTGTTTTCTCCAGAGCTCAACCTTCACATTCCATCTCACATCTTTATTGTTTTCTCTCCACTCTTCCTTCAAACTCTCTTTTATTGTGTCTCACCCCATTCTGGCAGTTTGGAGGCCTCTTGTTGTCTTGGCCCTAAATGAGTCTTGACTGGGCCACTAGAGACACACAAAGCTCAATGTTTCCCTCGCTACACTGGAGCCATTGTGGCAGCAGACAACACATTAATTGGTAACGACAATTAAGCAAAGCTGACACTCTGATTCAATTTAGCCTTTTCTCTATACAGATGAGTCAGTTTCCACACACACACACATACATACACACACACATACACACTTATTCTTTATAGATAAATAAGAAAAAATTAATAAAAACTAATAAAAGAAGTAAGAAAGAGCAAAAAAGAAACAAAAGAGAGAAAAGGAAAGAAATAAACAAACAAACAAAGAGAAAGAAAGAAAGAAAAGATAGAAGAAAGAAAAAACAAAGAAACAACTTTGAAGCCTAAACAAATCCGCATAAGAAGGAATGTTTGGTACATCATTAAGACGTGTCACTGCGACAGACAGAAACACTCGGCGTGTACAGATATGTGTGTGAAGGAAAGCCATCAAGAAGAGATGAGACCGTGTACCTTCAACCTCGGGCTGTCAAACATTAAGAACTTAATAGAGCGTGGGATCAGCAGAGTGCCTCATTTCTAAACTGACTCGCTCACACAGACACACACAAACACACACACACTTCACAGTTTTAGACAAACACACACAAAAACAGAAACACACATGCACACACAGATCGACATGTTCCAGCTCATCGGTGGAGCTCAGATCCTGGTGGATTACTGTGTCAGAGATGGGGCTTTAGAGTGCTCTAAGACTAGGACAAATTGTTGCTTGAGGGCAGGAAACAAGGAAAAAGGTGGTGGGGGCAAAATTAAAATAAACCAGCGAGGAAAAGTGTCTGGGTGGCCTGTTAACAAACGAGGAGGAACTATATGACAGGGTTTGTGTTTCTGCTGAACAACAGCAGGATTTTTAAACATTCTGAAATTTTATGAATACATTTATATTATTTTACATTTCTATTTATCAATACTGTAAATCTGATTAGTCTCAAAAACAAGAGTTATTCACTTGTGACTGTGCATTTAAACCTAAAATCAATAACAGAAAGAAAAAAAAGTAAGAAAGAAAAAATAACACAAAGAAATGCAAAAAGAAAGACAAAAAGAAAAACAAAGACAAAGAAAAAAGACAAAAAGAAAGAAAGAAAGAAAAAAAAACAAAAAGAAAGAAAGAAAAAAGAAGGAAAGGAAGGATGAAAAAAAAATATACAAAGAAATGCAACATAAGCTTAGGTATTTATTCAATACAGTGGCTACATTACCAAAAAATAAAGCAACAGCAATGATGAATTAATGAACTACTTAAACTCAAAGGTCGATACTATTAGAGATAAAATCAGAGCCATGCAGCAAACAGCCACAGTATTGCATCAGATAGTGCGTGATAGATTCCCGAGAAGCAGTTCCACTCATTCTCTACCATAGAAGAACTTTATAAACTCATTAAACCATCTAAACCAACAACATGTTTGTTAGACGCTATTCCGTCTAAGCTCCTAAAAGAGGTGATTTCTGAAGTCATAGGTCCGCTTCTAAATATAATTAATTCATCGTTGTCATTAGGATATGTTCCCAAAACATTTAAACTGTCTGTTATTAACCCGCTCATTAAAAACCACAACTTGTTCCCAAAGATCTACTTAATTATAGACCGATCTCAAACCTCCCATTTCTGTCTAAGGTACTAGAAAAGGTTGTATTATCATAATTAAATTTCTTCTTAGTGAAAAATGATATCTGTGACGATTTCCAGTCAGGATTTAGATCCTTTCGTAATACTGAGACCGCCCTATTTAGAGTTAATTAGAGTCAGTTGATAATGGTTGTCTCTCCCTATTAGTGCTATTGGATCCTAGTGCTGCGTTCGACACTGTCGACCAAAACATTCTTTTAAATAGATTAGAAAGCTTCAGTGGAAGTGCATTAGCAAGGTTTAAATCATACTTATCTGACCGCCATCAATTTGTAGCAGTGAACAAAGAGGTATCATATCGCTCGCAAGTACAGTATAGAGTACCCCAAGGCTTAGTTCTAGGACCGCTACTTTTTACACGTTACATGCTACCCCTGGGAGATATTATTAGGAAACATGGTGATAGCTTTTACTGTTATTCTGATGACACTCAGTTATATATATATATAACAGAACGCATAGTCGATAAAAAACAACTGGATGACAAATAATTTCTTATCGATAATCCTAAAAAAACAGAGGTGTTAATTATCGGACATAAAGCCTCTCCATATAATAATCTACATCGCTGGCTCACACTTGATGGCACTTGATCCCCTGAGAGCCACATTTCTAGTATTTGTAAAAATGCATTTTATCATCTTAAAAATATATCTAAATTATGACTTGTGCACTCGAGGTCAAATGCAGAAATTTTAGTTCATGCCGTTCATGACCTTAAGATAAGATAATATTGTAACGTTTTTTTGGGTGGTTGTTCTGTATGCCTAATAAACAAACTCCAGCTGATAAAAACGCAGCAGCAAGGATTCTTACTAGAACCAGAAAGTATGAACATATTAGCACGGTTCTGTCAACACTGCACTGGCTCCCTATTAAATCTCAAATAGACTTTAAAATCTTGTTAATTACTTTTAAAGCCCTAAATGATGTAGCACCTCAGTGCCTGAGTGAGCTCTTAGCCTGTTATAGGGAAACCCCCAAACACCCCCAACCCCCCACTCCACTGTGCTCTCAAAAATCTGATAATACCTAGAATAAAAAAAACAACTGCAAGCAGCAGATCCTTTTCTTATCTAGTGCCTAAACTCCCTGAACTGTTCGGGAGGCAGACACACTCTATCAGTTTAAAACTAGATTAAAGACCCATCTCTTTAACGCGGCCTACACATAATACACACATTTTTATTATTTAAATCTGTTAGGCTGCAATATTCAGGTCAACCAAAACCAGGAACACCTCCAATAACACACAATATGTTTGTATAAGTCGAATGGCATCTACGCTAACATACGTCTGAGTTTTTGTTATTCCGAGTTCACCGTCGCTGCCAGCCCAGTTGGTGGATTAGCATTTGGAGACAATAAGGCAGTTTCTTAGTGATATCTTGTCTTCTAAACTGCTATTTGGACAAGACTACAGAATCATTTCTGCAGGACGGGTAACCTACTGGTTTATTTGGTCAGAGGAGAATTTTTTTTCCATTCTGTCACTGATGGAGTTTTGGTTCCTTGCCGCTGTCGCCTCTGGCTTGTTTAGTTGGGGACTCTTAATTTATAGATATTAATTAAATTGAGTGTTTTAGTGAGTGTTTAATATTGTGTATTTTGATGTGATTTTGTAAAGCTGCTTTAAAACAATCTCGAATGTTAGAAGTGCTATATAAATAAAGGTGCCTTGACTTGACAAAGAAATGCAGAAAGGAAAAAAGAAGGAAATGCAAAATAGAAATAAGAAATAAATAAAGAGAGAGAGACACACACACAAAAAGAAGTGCAGAAAGGAATAAAGAATAAAAGATGCAGTAAGATTCGTTTGACACCCTTATGGAAATATTACAGAATTGACAGTATTACCCCTTTCACCTGTTTGTGATCTACCTGAGCAGGTTTAAGGGCCTTACCCAGGGGCCCAGCAGCATCAGCTTGGTGATGATGGGATTTAATCTTCCGATCAGCACTTTATTCAGTGATTTACCACTTTATTTGTTTAGATTTAAAAGTGAAGCAGATTTTTTTGCTGTATTTTTGTAATGGCTAAGAGGTTTTCTGCTACAACAAAATCCTTTTGTGTTATTACCGTATTTACAGCTGTTATATACAGACATTGAGCACTATAATAATACAGACTAACGCTGTCCTTAGCCTTCAAAACAACCTCAATTCTTTGTAGCCTGAATTCCACAAGCTGTTTGAAAGTTTTCTTTGGAATTCTGGTCTATGCAATGCTGTTGATGTTTCAGCTGCGCTGCCAGAGGTGGGTAGTAACGCGTTACCTTTACTTTTGCTTTTAATGACTGAAATTAGTTTATTACATTTGATGATGTTTCTTTGTTACTATTAAATGGTAATGTAGTTTTAATTAGTTAAAACAGATGTTAATGTAATGTACTGTAATGTAATTAGTTCTAATTAAATGTAAATGCAATGGTAATGCCTTCATTTTGTCATATACTTCTTTACAGCACAGTGAAATGCAGTTTTCGCATATCCCATCTTTAGTAATTTGGGGTCAGAGCACAGGGTCAGCTATGATACAGCGCCCCTGGAGCAAGAAGGGTTAAGGGTCTTGCTGAAGGACCCAACAGTGGTTGGCTTGCCGGAAGTGGGGCTTAAACCCAGGTCTTCCTGGTCTTCAGTTAAGCAACTCGGCGCCTAAACCAGGTAAAACCCGCTCAGGTGCAGTTCAGAAAATAATGACTGAAGAGAGAGAAAAGGTGAGAATATCAGTACAGGCAGAAACACACATTCAATTTATACACTCCAGTGAGAAAAACAGTTACATAATGCGACGTCTTCTATGTGATCAAAAGAAAATGACATGTCCAGTGTACAGGAATTCCAGCTCCAACCTGAGAAAACATCTTACAGGGAATTTCATGACTATTATATAACAAAAACTTTGATGGGAATTATGTTACTATGGACACTTTAACTTTACACACACATTGACTTATTTTTTTTTTTAAATGTGTATTTTACATAGTTGATTGTTGGAGTTGCTCTTTATTTAATCAGATCCAAAGTAACTAATGACTCAATACTTGCCTAATTTTATCATTCCATATTTTATTACTCTTTTACTCAAGGAACTTTGAACTTTGATACTTTCACTGAACTTATCAATAAATTTTCTTCATGAAACAAGTTTGAGACAACAATTGCTTTGTGCAATTTAATATTAGAAGACGAATAAATGTGGCATTCAAGCAACAATTGATCAGTATGACCAGGGCAAAGTGTGCCAAAAACTTCCCCACATCATTACACCACCGCCACCAGCCTGGACTTTTTTACAAAAGGTAGATTTAATATACAGATAAATGCTGCTGGTACCAATTCTGATCCTACCCATCCTGCCTCAAGAAAAAAAAAAATCAGACTCATAAAACCAGCTTTCACTTTTCCACTGTCCAGTTTTGATCACAGACATAAGTGAAATCTGAGATTCTTTTCTGCTTAACACAATTGTACAGACTGGTTATTTGAGTTACTGTAGCTTTTTCTAGGGGGATAGTGCTAGCTTAGTGGTAAAGGTGTTAGACAGCTAATTAGATCATCATGTTCAATCCCAAGAACCATTAAACTGCCACTAGTCAAGACTGGTAACCCTCAACTGCTCAAACTGATAAAAATATTGCTTTGTATAAGGGTGTCTTCCAAATGGCAGAAACATAAATGTTTTTATCAGACCGAACCTGTCTGTCTGCTCTCCATTTGCCATCGCTCATAAAAATCCACTTTAGGACTTTAGTCATTTCAGCCTTCAGGCTTATCAATTACTGTTAAAGATGTAAACGATTATTTTTTAAACAACAGCAGACATTGTAATCTTTTAATCCTTACAAAAGTAATTCATCCACATTAAATAGAAGCTTTTTAAAAAAGTCAATAATAAAGAGCTATCTAAATTTTAAAAAATAAATTAAAACAGGTTTATTTCTCAGGACAAATATCCCAAAATGCCTCAAGCTTCATGCTGTGGTCTCTGACAAGTCAAAAAAACCAGTACAAGCTTGTGGTTTTTAATTTGGGATTAGTGAATGAGTCAGAACTTGGACCCTTTTCCTGCCAGGCCAGTTTCTAAGCCCTGGACGTAGGCAGTGATGCATTTGTTCCACCCAGATATCAAACTCACCTTGGACCCGGATCAGGAAAGAAGCTAAAATCGGACCTAGTTCGGGTTATTTCACTGAACCTGGACTGGTGCAGAATTACACTTAAACTCTAGACAGACTTGTTAGATAACTTACTTTATTACCGTTACTGACAAAAAAAAAACAATGTAAACAAAATAAACAACCGATACAGGATGACTAACATTCTTTCTGTATTTTAAACAAGTGGTTGTTGGTTGAGTTGAGTTGGATGACAAAACTGGAAAAAAAATCATGCCCAGAAAATAAATAGAACATAAATACAATAAATACTGCTTAAATTAACTGCTGATACAGATTGCTGGATTATATACAACAGAGCAGAATGGGATGGATAAAACCGAGATCGTGTTTCACCTGAACAAAAAGTTTTTGTGGTACCAAAAAGGAATGAAAGTACATCCACAAATCTCAGTTCTTTATTTTTTTTCAGTATCACTACTTTCAGCGAGTTTAAAATCCCTGAAGATAACTTTACAACAGTGCTAATAAGTGCAATTCCAGTCTAACCGATAATACTACAGGTTGTGGTGTGTACAGACAGACAAGAAACTACTTAAGGAACATCTCTGAGTCAGGCTGAAATAAAGTGTTTATGGTTTGAAACTAAATGAAACAAACACAAAATAGGGAATTCATACAACGAATTAAAAAAATAACTTGTGGCAGATGATCCGTATTATTTTATTTACTTTTATCTGGATGGGAATGGTCTCTTGTTGGATGACTCCGTTTACAGGTCATAAGAACTCACTGAAATCAAATTCCATGGCTAGATTTTACTAGAACTCAACCCAACTGAACAAGAGAGACTTTGGAGTGACATGCAAGACATCATCATCATCATCACAAATCACAAATCACAAATCGCTGCATCACAGTGCAGTTTCAGAGAATCTATGCCAAGGGGTAGCTATTCTACTTAATAATGACTTCACCGAGACACTTCCCGTTGTTTTTCTTTGCTATTTGTGGCCGGTGTAGCTAAATTAGGAAGTCTGACTAGCAGGTGCAAGTCTGCTAATCACTAAAATCACAATCAGTTGATTTTATCACACTGGGGTTTCATGATACAGAAGATCTTCAAACTGCCTGACTTTTGTGCAAAACCTGCTAAAAATGTCAACAATTCAAGCAAAACACATGGGTCCAATAAACACGGGTACTGTACAACCAGGAGTTACAGAAATTTTCGTCTGAACTACCGATGAGATGATAAGAAAACATTAATGCATTAATAATGTAAAATAACAGACCCAAGTAAAAGTTTTGATTATTATAGTAAAATGTAGAGCAATTATTATTAATTATCACCAATTATGAATTAAATGGAACTACAATTCTTTAGCCTTAGTGACCACACATACACTTTAACCCCATTCCTTCATGTCAAGTAAACAAATAGACTTTTTTGGTGCAAAGGACAGAAAAGAAAATGAAAAAGCTGCGCTCTGTAAAACACATGATGTAATCATTTTTTACAAACCAGAAAACAAATAAAAAATAATAATACAATACAAAAACAACGTAGACTTTTATGAACTCCCGTCTTCTTCATCCATCATCATTGCGCACAAGCCTGAACAATAAATAATTTCCTTTAACTTTTATAGAATTAGAAAAAAAACCCCAAGAGTTACACCGTACTGATGGCTTGTACTCTGCTGGTACGGTGTTTGGAGAGGAGCTGAGCGCTGATTCCGACCTCATAAGCATGATTGATGGAAGAAGATAAAAGTAGTGACTTTTTTTTTAGATTTTTTTTTTTAGCACAATAAAAAGGTCACATAGCCTATCTAATTTGCATAGGGTGAAAAAACTAAAATTCAGTCAAAAGCAGGTGGTGTTTAACATTGTCAAAGCATTGTCCTTTTGGAAACGATGAGAACCAAAAGGTAAAATAAGGCAGCAAAAAAGCAAAATGAGAGATATTATTGCCAGTGCTTAGTTCAAGTAGACGGAAAATGGAGTGTGAACGCACACCCTGTGCGATGAGCGACTGATATGGGTCCAGTCCTGTGGTAGGGGCGGAACAAGCCCGTCAGCTGGCAGGGTTTTCTCCGTTATCCGTGTTGAACTGGGTCTACCAATGCTAAACAAAGCCCCAGCGCTCTGTACTATAATTTAGGACTTTGTGGTCAAGGGTAGTTTGTAATCAAAAAGCCAGCGGTTGGCAAAGGGACCGTGGCTCAGCTGCATATAGGCAGTGGCACCAAGCAGAGAAAAATGTCAGTTCCAGCTGTACGGGACGAGATGGAGACCTCTCTGAGAGTTGCCCATGACTTGAATATGCCAAAAGCCATTTTATAAGAGTCCAAACATTTGTGCATGTTTTGGGTGTGTGAGATGAGTTTTTTTCACATTCCTTAAAAAAGGGGATTCCCCAAGGCTTAGTTCTGTGTCCAGTGGTAATTATGGCACCAAACTTTCTCTACTGTAGTAAACTCAGCAGTTGTGCAGAAATTGCAGAGAGAGAGAGAGACAGTAGAGTGTAATTTCGATGCTCGTGTTGAGTCTATACGTGGAACAACAACTTCTGAGACTTTTTTTCCTGCTAGATGCATTTTTTTAACATTCAATTGTAGCGTAGCCATTAATGGATTAGATGCTCTGTTGTGCAGAGAAAATGATTTGGCCTTGGATTTCCAGAGACTGCATTATTTTGTTTCAGACTGCTAGTGTGTGTTTACATGCTAGTATGAGAGAGTACTCCACTCGGTTCCGCATGGGCCGGTTGGCCCGGCTGTCATTTGGTAGATGAAAGGAGAGGGCAAATTGGTATCATTATAAACCTCTCCTCTTCAGGGACTGAAGTATTGTCTGTGAGTCCTCTATCTCTCAGCTGAGAGGAGGGGGAAGAGAGAGATGGGAAAAGTGAGAGAGAAGGGAAAGGGGGAGAAAAAGAAAGAGAATTGACTGAAAAACAAAAAAAAAATACAACCTTTCTGTTTTTTGTCAACAAATACACAGCTCTCCAACAGGTAACTTGCAAATGCGCACATGCGAAGTCTCAGCTGTAGTTAGCAGTTGGTCAGTTAAAACAGGCTTGCCGGCGCGCCACGGTTGGGTGGGAGGTTTGTTGTGCTCAGAGCTTTAGATCAGGTGTCCAGATCGAAGCAGCAATCATCCTCAGGGCTTTCGCTGTGATTGTGCTTCTTCCAAAATGAAGACGGTTTCTTGTGCAGCTCACGTCGAACACAGCGTGGACAAGGCTGGGCGCGCATCCGGCACTCGACGTGAAAGACCGCTCCGCATCCCTCACACCTAAGCAAAAGACGGAGACGGATGAATACACTATATGCAGACTATAGCGTATTAGAATGAATAAAGAACAGGCTTAACAGTAATTAATTATATATTAAACTGTTGACTGTTGAGACATTTCACGATACTATGGAATTTGAAAAATGCTTCTCAAGGTTTTATAGCCTCAACAAGAGTCAAAGTCGATTTAAAATCTGAGCCTTGTGACAATAAACTACAGTTTACTATAAAGCTCCTTGACCTGAAACCATAAACTGTTCAAATAGCAGGTGTATGTGTGGGCAATCAACACCATGTACAGAGGAAGTAGGTGTTTATGAGTTTACAACAGAGCGTGCAGACACCTTCTGCTGCAACAGCATTTAATGGCTTAAGACCATATTTTTATTATGAGGGCCTGTTATCGAGCACCGACCTAAACGTGGCCATAAAGTCAAATATTGTCCAACTTATTGTTCACAACGAACAGAACCAAACAGGTCTGTAAGCAGGTAAGTGCCGACCCTTGGAAATAGCTTACATTTACGGGTGGTCATGAAGCCCAAAGACTGTAGACATTAATGGTAACTCATGCAAAACCATCACTCTGATGATAACGCAAATATCATCCCTACTTTTCCTTTGACAAATAAAATTATAATAGCGTAATTGGGTGTGCATGGCACAATATGCGTCTCAAATCGCTATGACATAATTGAGGGGAAAAAATAGAACACAATTCACCAACAAATAATCGGAATCCTCCATTCACGAGACATAAATCTGTGAGTGAAGAATGTCACACCAATGGTGTGAAGTGCTGCAAGTATCTTATCAGTAGTTAGCCATAAAGTGGGCTGAGGGTAAAGGCGCTGAGAGGATTAACTGTGCTTTAGCATTGGGATACCCGTTACTGCTCTGGTGACTGAGAACACCATCATAACACTGTTCCCTGGGTGTGACTAACACATGACAGAAGCAGCTTGGCTGTTCTGAGCTTATATGAAAAACATTCCAATAGAGTGCTGTGGATGGAATTTACACATACAGTCACGTGAAAAAATTAGGACGCCCCATTATTTAGTTATTTATTTAGAAATGTTAACATACCGATAGCTGATCTAGTTTCAAGAAATTGACTTAATTGCAGGTAAACTACAAAAATTAACATTGTTTTACTCAATAAACAAAAGATTTCAACAAAAATGTGTATTCAAACTGAGGTTAAATGTTAAGACACCCTACCCCTTAATGGCTAGTGTTACCCCCTTTGGCTGAAATAACTCCTGGTTTAGGGATGCTTTGCTGCAACAACCCTGGCCATGGGACACTACCACCTCCATGTTTAACAGTTTATATGAGGTTCTTTTTCTGGAATGCTGTATTTGGTTTACACCAAAAATGTCCTTTGTTGCAGTGTCCAAATATTTCAATTTTAGACTAAATTAAACGTTTATTTTAATTAATTATATGCGGTTATTAACAACAAACTTTTTTGCCACGTCCGTTATTATCTTGTGTGGTGGCAACTGTTGAACTCCGGTGAAAAAAAAAACAACCATGCGTTTCAACCGGCTGAGCAAACGAGCAGCATGCGCAACACCAAGTCTAGTGTGAAGCATTTGATGTGCGGCTTAAATCCTGCCTTGCGCACAGCCACATCCATATTGCGTGCACTTTCTGTTACAATAGCGATACAGATCGTTTAAGCAGAGTTGTACGGTATTCTTTTCTTACAATGTGTGCCTATTCTCTCTGTCTTGTCCATCATTCTTTCACGGAATAATTCTTCCCTCAGAAAACCAAAATGTTGCCACACAAACTATTTAAATGTGGCTTTTATCGCCACATTAGTGCTGTGCGATACAGCAAAAGATTTATCACAATAAAATTTTTCATTACATTTAGTATTGATAATTATTACAAATTTTGATAATGATTAAAACCCATTTTTTTTAACCGTAGAAAAAATGTAACCCCTAATTATTAGTAAAAACAAGTGATTTAAAATTTGAGTTTTTCCAGAGCTGCTGCTAGATTTTTCTTTTTCTTCCCATCAATAAGAAAAGGCTGTCACCACTTTCTTACACACACCAATGGCCTTTTTAACTCTTTTGTCCTTTCCTGCTGTCACTGGGAAATAAAAGGACAAAAGGAGAAAATACAGAATTATAACTTATAAGTAAATATAAGGCAAATATAAGTAAAAAGTTGCACAAAATAACCTTTATTTTAAGAGAGAATTTTTTAACTGTGCTTTTCTAAATGATATTTTATGTATGTTAGTGTTGATAATAATACAGTTTTGCACGATAGATTGCTATGTATGTGTGACCCCACATGTACGGGTCACACATACGACTCGTCCACACGTTTGTGGTTGTTGCTTGTGCTTCTGTATTTGACCGGGATGTTTTGGGGTTTTTTTTTTTGCAAAGTTTACACACAACGTTGTTCTGACGTTTATCTGAAGCAAAAAGACACGAAATACTGCCACACTGGCAAACTGACATGTCCTTTTTTATTAACAATCTTCTTACCGCCGGCAGGAACAGCACTCATTTTGCAGTTGTTTTGACCTCACATGCAGATGATGCAACCAAACGCGTGTGCAACGCAACAGTGTTCAAAGATCTTATTGACTGTTTGTTTGTCACTGGTGGCAGGCTTGTTTAATGAATATAGCGAGCTTTATATTAACTATAATATATAACTTTATTGTGAGAATTTGTCACACCCCTACTAATCTGTCCAAAAACCTAATTCAAGAAGTTCTGGTCTGTTCTATGTTCTATTTGGCAGTCTGGCCTTGTTTTTCTTAGAGATCAAAGGTTTCCTCCTTGCACACCTCCCATAAACGTTAAATTTGTATAGTCTTTTTCTGATTGTAGAGTCATTGTAGAGTCATCAACCTGGGCTGATATTAAAATCTTTTTAACTTTTTAAATCCTTTTTTTAGAATTATAAGCTGCTACAATCTTTCTGAAGGCCTCAGACAGCTCTTTCGATCTCACCATGGTGTTCACCATCACTTCAACAGCACCAAACTAAATGTTTTAAACAGGGTCAGACTTCTAAAAGGCTGAGTAACAATGTTTTTATCACGTATACCTGATGTAATACACCTGTGTGTGATTTTAGCTATTTTAAGTGGGAATAAATGTTGGGATGTAATTTATTTAATATTAATTTAAAGCAATACTGAGAGATTCAAGTAGTTTAACTAAATAACACTTAAAAAAACTTTCTGTAAAATCTTCTTTTTTTTTTAAATCTTTCCTTCAGTTTTAATTGTTCAGTTATATTACATAAATCTCTCAGTATTGCTTTAAATTGATTTTAAATATCCATATGTCCAAATATGGTAAACACACAGGCTTTCATAGGGTGTCCTAATTTTTTCACATGACTGTAAACGTGGGGTAATGAGATTATATTATATTCTAATCTTACTTGATATATATGAAGCACTGAGCAGGAATTTTGCTTTAGACAATCTAAATTCCAATAGTTATCTTAAAATTCATTTATGATCTTGACGTTGCACAAATCCATTTATTTCTATTTATATTGTTGAAACATTTGTCAACATAGGACAAGAAGAGGAAAAAGAACTGACCTCTTGGTGGCATTCTCCTGGAAAGGGTAGAGGATGCGGCCATTGTGGCAGAGCTCACAGATGAAGCCTTTCTCTCGACACAGACTGCAGCTGTACACATGGGAACTAGCAAACTTGATGACTTTGGAGAGGAAGGGAGCTAGTTTTCCATCTATTACCTGTACAGAGGAATTTAAAGAGCACAGAATAGGTAAAGTGACGATAAAACAAAAATGAGATACATGTGCGGAATTCTCTCACAGCAGAACACCAGAAGCAGAAAAAGAATTTACTGGAAATATCAGTCCTTTGTTGTTATGTGAATTTTTAAATGGAAGAACAAACATTTTTAAAAAACAGTGCAATACGAACCAGGACAAAGCAGTTCACATCAGGAATCCAGATCAAACCTAATGAATGCTCGTGAGGTTTAATGGGTGGACGCAGGGGGTTAACCGGGGCTTGAGGTTGGGTGGGAGAGTGGGGTAATTCCTTTTAGAAGACCGTTCGCAAAAAATAATATGTGAATGCCATTTACCGGCCAGAATAGTTAAAAATTGGCATTGGGCTTTGAAAGCGTAGGTCTGAAGAAGGTGCATTGTAGGCTGTTGAATAGGCCAGGGGAAGGGGCCCGGACCTCCAGTGCATATTCACCAAGGGGAAAGAGACAAGTGGCTACACCTGGCAGCGCTGTGGCACACCAATTAAAGGGCCTGCCAGCATTCTTCGGCCCTTACACAAGAAGCCGGCCAAAGAATGGGAGACAGAGATGAAAACAGAGGAAGGGTAGGGGGTGAGGGGCTAGAAAGTTGGGGAGGTGGGTAAAGAGGAAGGAAGAAAAATAAAAGGAGGGACCACCGCAATCTCCCACAAAGCACGAGCGAGCACGCACACATGCACACACACTCAAACATACACACCCGGAGTGAAGTGAGTGATGGTAAAAAGATTTTTTTTTGTGGGGGCAAAAGGGAGGTTGGGTATTGCGGTTATGGGTATGAAACAGGAACCAAGGGAAAGCACAGCAAGTGTTAGGGCAGTTCTTCACTGAACAAAGTGTTTTACTGTCTCTGTACCTTGTTTATGTCTAGTGGGACTAATTAAATGCTGTATGTGGTGTTTGACTCTGCCGGCCACCATTGGTGCACCAAAAGTATATAGCTAAATTGTACTGTTGAAAATGCAATTTTAATTCAGATAGAAGTAAGATAAACTGTTTTTCAACCAAAGAAAAAAAACATACAAATTAAACTATTATGTTTATTTGCTGCATCTTTCTAAGCTAAAAGACCTCACCTAGAGTTATTAATTTAGCAAAACAGTATAGCAGGGTTGCCTAGAGGTAGCAAACACAGTGTATCAAAGAATTACACTGTGGTGTGTAGCGGGACTGCTGTGGCCCAGTAATCAAAGAGACGAGGGCTAGCACATTCATAGTCTCCCAAATAACAATGATATATATGGCCCCTAATCAGTGCTGACAGAAGAAGTAATTAAACATCTCAATAATTTAGCGAGGGCTGAGAAGGGGAAGGGGTAAACCCTCTCGGGGAGCACTGCACCTGGGCTAGCACTCGTAAAAAAACAAGTTGCTCTTAATACTTTATATAGATTGCTGATAGAGTCCTGAGGCCAGGAAAAGGTCCCCAAATCATTCAAGATTTTAAAGTTACTGCAAGAAAAACTAGCATGTAACTGAATGATTTATACTCCCAAACATGGCCAAATATTTCAAGCTTGTCACATTCATGCAATGAAAATGAACTGACGGCACGGGTGCTGGCTGCCGTTCCAGTCTGAGACCCCCCATCTTTTACCTCAGTACTGTGTGTGCTTTGTTGTCCAAGGCCTAATCCCCTAAAAACTGCTGTTTAACATGCTCTACTTTATCCCTCCTCATCCCAGGCCCTAATGTCCTTGCCTGCTCCATTAACCGGCAGAGAAAGGGCCAGGATTAGACAGATAAAAAGAGGGTAAGTTCTGTTTGGATAACACCCTCCCTGCCAGACCCTGGCAAAACAGGATTATCACCAGCACGCCGGCATGTTCGTAAGTGTGGGCAAGGAAAGGAGGAAGACAAAAAGGAATTAGGGGAAAGAAGAATGTGTACATAAGGGTACACAAGACAAGGTCATGTTCCTGTAGAGAAAATGCGTTAAAACAAGCATAAACAAATGACTTCAGGCATATACATAAAACACTGCTCAAAACACTGCTCAAAACACGGCCTTACTGCTTACTTGTCAAAATCGCTCTTCATGCTAGAGCTGTCATTGGACCACAAGGGTTTTGGTGCAACACAGTGACAGTTTATTAGGTATCTACTTACTGTCAGGCACACCTAAAATGTAGATGGCTTTGTCAGTACACAGTTTCTGACAGCAGTCAATATATTTCAACCCACAATGTCCTCGATCAAATAATGTCAAAGAACCACCAGTGAGCAGATATTATTCGTAATTGCTGATTTTGATGACAACCAGTGTTAAACAGTATGTCAATCACACCAGCATTAATATACAAAAGGGCTGACTCATCGGGGCATTAGGCTCTAGTTGTCCCGAGTTTGCATCCTGGTTCACTGATCTTTTGCTTCCTGTCTACTTATTGTCTCGTATTTTAATAAAGGCAAAATGCCTGAAATAAATGTGGAAAAAAAGGGAAAGGAGGAGGTGGAGGAGACAATCCTAATACACAGTTCTATTAAGAAACATAAGTAAATTTTACATAAGTAAATTCAACTATTAAGTGCTGAGAAAGTGAAAGGAAAGAAGTCCATGAGAGATTCCGCATTTTTGTGTGCAATAATGCCCCAAAGCCACTGAATGCCTCTTTGTAGCTCCCCAGTTGTTTATAGGTCATTGGCAAGGCTAACACTGTAACATCTAGTAGAATGCATACACAACAATTAGCATTTATACGGCATCCTTTATGTGGGCCATCTTTAAACTCTTTCATTTGTAAAGCTCTACAAAAGCCAGTGCCTTAACAAGACCTGTATCTGGGCAGGCCTTAGGCAAACAAGTATACCAATGGACTTTTTCTTGGTAATAAAGAGAGCACAAAACTGGGAGTTGTTTGCTGGAATTGAATGGGCAAGTGCATGTGCTTTAGGACTATCGAGTTTCTGGTGTCTCCTTATTCAGCATTTAGTGACCTTGACATTCCTGGGAGACGAAGAAGCTGCCAGGCTAAACGAAAAGGGCTCCTTAATAAGGTAAGCCAATTAGCATGCTGAAAAGGAGCTCAATGTGACAACAATGAGAAATGTCTGATAAAGTCAGTGAGGACAGAAAATAACTTTTAAGAATTATTTCTTTTTATTTTTCCACTATATTATCAACAATTACAACGCGCTAACCCTAACCGTAACCTTAAGACCTGTGCACTTCTCTGTAAGAATGCTCCAAAATATGAGCCTATTTTAAAGTGAGTTAAACTTCTCTTTATATGATCAAGAGGAACTGGGATGAAAGACAAATTCACCAGGGAAGAAACAGAGGGTGAAAGATATCAAGAGGAGAAAAAATTCCGAGTGTGGTAGTGTCAGGGAGTGGGATGCTTGGGAAGAATGAAGACCTGTCACTTTGTTTTTCTGCCTAGTGCTTCTGAATGCCACTAATTAGTTAGCTGGGTGGGAGGGGACACAGGGTGAAGAAGGAGCAGCCAAAGGGACTCTAGCCTCCTGCTTGGAGAAGAGGGCTTGAACACAAAGTAACAGTTATAAGGAGGGGCAGGAAGAGTTGACAAAAAGAGTGACAAAAATTCATAGGCGATAACAATATTTACGCAACTGCTCAACAATATATCATCTGTAACATTTTATAAACAGCCACTGTACTCTTCCCACATTCTAGATGTGTTCTTATATGTCTAAAATAGAAACATATGTAGTAAAAAACATATTTTTGTAAATTAATTTTGAATATTTAATTTAGTGTTTTTGTATTGTTTTATGTAATTATATTTGTGAACCTCTTCTTTACAACGTAAGAAGAAAAAAGTCCATTCTGAATGTTATGGTCATTATTCTGGACCAAAGCCAATGCCACTACACTTGTATTACTTGTATTAAAAAAAAAAAAGTTGAGGCACATGCTATCATCTGTTGACGTGTCCTGAAACTTTTGATGGATGTGCGGCCATATTGGAAATACTTGTGAGGTCTGTTGCGATCAGTGCCGCTAATCTGCTCAACTTGCAGTCTGTACACGTGAATGTGTTGACTAAGCTGACAGAACCTGTAAATGCAGAAACTTGTTTGGAAACTATGTCCACTGACCCGGTAAAATAGCCTGTGTTACTACTACTGGTCAGTTCTACAAATATTATTACATAGTTTTATAAATTTTACTCCAGAATTAAAAATTACAGTGACAGAAAGAACAGGAGTGTGTTAGCTTACCTTTTTTTGCTCACATACTCTGTATGTAGCATTGTTTGCGAAGAATATAGTTTGCATAAAGTAAAGTAACAGAACCTCTTTATTTGAATAAGCATTTAGACACTCGAAAAACAAAGAGCATGCTCTGTTTTTTACACCATGACTGTATCCAATCATTTAGAGCCAAAAGTACTAAACCTTTCAATTCAAGTTATATTTTTGAAACACAACCTCGACCAGACGTTGTGTTTTGTGTAATAGGTGCAATTACTACACTTAGCTCGCTATGAGAAAAGTGCCCAGCATGGTAAATATAGATTCCGATGATTAGCCTACTCAACAACTGAACTGCCAGTGGAAGGAAGGCTAAGCTTTTTCAGCTTGGGCCACCGAGTGTAAGTTCATCTGATATTATTTTGTGTTCAGGCTTGTGTCTTTCCATTCTACACTTTGTACGTCAAAACCCTCTTTGTTTCTTTTGCCATAGTGTTGGATAGCTTGCATATTAGATTGTTTTGTCTTATAGTTAGCAGTTGGCTAACTCCACCCAGACTACCAGTAGTACACACCAGATTACACTCTCTTCCACTAGTAGGGGATAAGCGAGACATTTTAAACAAATTTCGGTGTTCCACAAAGATCTGTTTTAGGCACATTGCACTTTTCCCTATATATGATAACTCTTGGTTTAATTATTCAAAAAATGGCAATCGCTTCCACTGTTATGCTGACGATACCCAGTTATATGTTTCAGCAAAGCCAGATGAGAGGCATAAGTTTAACAACATTGAAGAGTGTGTAAAGGACAACAGACAGTGGATGCTTACTAACTTTTTGTGGCTTAATTTTAAAAAGGCAAAAGTGCACATGCAGCCAGAAATAGACTTCCTCATTACAGATCAGCTCTGAATGATCGTCCAGTGTCACCATGTGGAGCAGTAAAAGACCTTGGTGTAATTATTGACTCCAGTCTTTAAAGTTCATGTAAATAATATCACTTGGATAGCTTACGTATATTTGGTTGGATTGTCATTGGTTGGAGATGCTCACTGCTGCTGATCCATGTATGAGCATTAATTCTAAGATAGAGCAGTCGGTCTTGTGATCGGGTTCTACCATGGGATGTTTGATGACTTCAGTGGAAGGAAATAGGAGTTGAAACTGTGGTGAACTTAGGGTTAATTCATCAGTTTTTTAAAGCTTTTAGATTGAATATATGTCTATGTAGACAAGACATTATTAATCATCACACACTTCGCTGTCACCCAGATGAGGATGTTTTTTGTGAAGCTGCGCTGAGGTGATCTATTGTTAAAAATCGCTATACAAATGAAATAAAATTGAATTGAAATCTAACAGAACATGCAAACTGTTATACAAGGAATTTCCTTCAGAGAATTTCAATCATTTGCTGTTCTCAGGTTGCTTGTGTAAAGATTAAAGGTTTCAAATGGGTTTCTTCTCTCGAAGCCCAGAATCACTGCTATATATGAATTTGCTTCCACCCTTGGAGACATCAAGAGTTGAAAGGCCACCAACCTTTACAGGGGGGCAAAATTCCCCTTTTATGCCACAAATTAAGGCAGACAAACTGATTACACTTAAACAACACAACGTAACTCCAAGTCAATCACACTTCTGTGAAATCAAACTGCCCACTTAGGAAGCAACACTGATTGACAATCAGTTTCACATGCTGTTGTGCAAATGGAATAGACAACAGGTGGAAATTATAGGCAATTAGCAAGATCCCCCAATAAAGGAGTGGTTCTGCAGGTGGTGACCACAGACCGCTTCTCAGTTCCTTTGCTTTCTGGCTGATGTTTTGGCCACGTTGCACCACAGACTGTCCAGGAGTTGGCGGATGCTTTAGTCCAGGTCTGGGAGGAGATCCCTCAGGAGCATCAGGAGCATGCCCAGGCGTTGTAGGGAGGTCATACAGGCACGTGGAGGCCACACACACTACTGAGCTTCATTTTGACTTGTTTTAAGGACATTACATCAAAGTTGGATCAGCCTGTAGTGTGTTTTTCCACTTCACTTTTAAAAAAAATTTGGAGTGTGACCTCAATGGGTTAATAAATTTGATTTTCCTTGATCATTTTTGTGTGATTTTGTTGTCAGCACTATGTAAAGAACAAAGTATTTAATAAGAATATTTCATTCATTCAGATCGAGGATGTGTTATTTTAGTGTTTCCTTTCTTTTTTGAGCAGTGTATTATTGATGCAAGATATTTTAGTTTCTGGCATTTGGAAGACACTATGCATGTATTATTTATCATTTATCTAATTGAGCAATTGGGGGCCTTGAGAAGGATGGGGGGCCTTGCTCAGGGGTCTTGCAATGGCACCCACAGCGCTATCATTTCCCATATGGTCTTTGTGTTTAAAAGGCATATTAAGCCCCCGGTATTTGGCCTGTTAAATCCTAAAATATACAAAGATAGTGTGTAAGAGTAATGTATGAAATTCTCACCTGCTGGAGGTCGGCCAGAGAGTACAGGTGAATGTGCTGTAACAGGTATTCCCGTGGAAATATTCTGTGGAAACATCAGAAAATGAATGGGACAAAACCTTACACAATACACCAACACACAGTGCACTGTAAGTGCGGTACTTTAGATAAACAGGGAACTATTATACTGCACTTACACTGTCACAGCACGCTGCTCTAAGATTAAAACCCTAGATAGACACATACACCCTTCCTGATCCCAGAACAAACTATCCCATCATTAACCTCTTGTATCCATGACAACATGAGACCATATTATTGGGAAAATAGGGGTTAATTTAATTGAAATGGAAAAAGCCTGTGGAACAGCCATTTAAAAGCACTCTCCCTTATTACATGTGAAGTGGGGCGGCTCACTCCTCCTCCCTCTCTCTCTGCCTCTCTCCCCCTGCCTCTCTCCCCCAGTCTCTCTCCTCAGTCTCTCTCTCTCTCTCTCTCTCTCCTCAGTCTCTCTCCTCAGTCTCCTCAGTCTCTCAGTCTCTCTCCTCAGTCTCTCTCCTCAGTCTCAGTCTCTCTCTCTCTCTCTCAAACACACACACACACACACACACCCTCCTTCCCCGTCTCTCTCTTCCCCCGTCTCTCTCTCTCTCACCCCTCCGTCTCTCTGTCTCTTTCCACCCCTCCGTCTCTCTGTCTCTTTCTCTCTCTCTCCCCTCCATCTCGCTCTCTCTTCCCCCGTCTCTTTTTCGCTGTTCCTATCTCTCTCTCTTTCTCTCCCCATCTCTCTCTCTCTCTCTCTCTCTCCCTGTCTCTCTGTTGCTCTCCCCGTCTGGCTGGCTATTATGGCCCTCTTCACTCCTCTCTTCCCTCAAGCGTACTTTGCTCAACCCGTGTACACTCTCCACCACTATGTCTAGGCCTTCTCAGATTACAATTCAAGAGCCCACAGTGGCATCCGGAAATAAATAAGGGATAGGAGACAGTATAGAGGAGGGGAAGAGATGAATAAAAGCAATCGATAGAGATGATGGGTGAAAGAGAGAGGGCAATAAAGGAAGACTGGCATGGATGGATGGAGGGAAGGGAGAGGGACAGGGGCAAGTAAAATGATTGAGCCAGTTTAACTGAGGAAGCCTGAATGATATTTCAGGTTGAACAAGCTGCATGTCACCAACATGGCACATCTCGTGTCCCTAAAAAGGCATTTTGAGGAAACTTTTGGATCCCTTTGTGTTTAAAAAAATATAACACTTAATAGGTTTTTAATTGCTTCAACATGATATATTTTTGGGCATTTTTGGCTTTATTAAGCAGATCGGACAGTAATTAAGGGTCGGAAAACGTCACAGAGTCGGATTCAAACTGTATAATCCCGGATCGCAATAGCACCATATATGTCGACACACTAAGCACAAGACTATCGCATCGACAATCTTAACATTCTTATCTCAGTGCTTGTGCTGCTATTTAGCTCTTAATTATAGCTATATATCTCTGTAGATTGATATAAGGCTATAAAATTAACCTCAACTTTATCCTAACTCCAAATTAAGAAACAATTTATTGGAAGTGGTTGAAGTGTTGGCCTGTTGATTGGAAGATTGTGGGTTCAATTTTCATCACCACCAAGCTGCCACTGCTGAGTCCCTGAGCAAGACCCTTAAACCTCAACTGAATAAATGAAACGAGATAAATGTAAGTTGCTTTGGATAAAGTTCCAAATGTGAAAGCTACTGAAAAGTTTTATATTAGAGAGTGTTTTTTACTAGATGAATCAATTGCACAGTTCAGACACACCCTGGCACCTAATAGGAAATGGGAACTGATAGGGACAGTAGTCTATGCATTCGAGATGTGTATTCCTACTATAGAGCTGTGTACTTGAACAGAGCATAATGGTGTTTTCAGCTTGAAGAGTCTAGATAACCAGACTAATTAAGCATGATTCCTGTGGGAGATGGTAAGGCATGTCGGTGCATCTTTTGCTTCCCTTAGTTAATAGCTCCCCACTTCCACTCTGCGGCTGAGCTGTGTCATAAGCAAGGCTGCTGTACAGATGTTGAGGTGGGGGTTGGCTCCTTAGCGCGAGAAAGGGCTCCTAATGACACGGATGGGATGAGAGAGGACCGGCTGACAAACTGCAAGCAGCAAAGGGGTAATTTAGTGTAAATCGTGCAGAGAGGAAGTTGGAGTAGCTGAGGATATGTATGAACCAAAGCGAGAGTAAGTGCAAACCTGGAGCACACAAGGAGAACTTTTTTTTAATACACTTTCGTTCAAATAATGAACCTAAATCTGTTACAGCTTACTGAATGACTTAATATTAAACTTAAAAAAGAAATATGCAATAAGCAGCTAAGGATTAATCATTTTCCAATGTTTACACATAATTCAATTTTTTTTTTCTTTAAATGTAGTCAAGCAACAGTGATTTTGTATATGTGGGACTGAAGAGTTTAAATTCCACATCTTATGTCTGGTCTTGCTTAAGCAAAAGAGCAATGAAGCTTATTATTCGACTAATAGGTGTAGTGATAGACTAATATGAATTATTTTGCAATTATTTGCATGTTTATGTGACTGATAAACGACATGCAGAACCCAAAGTTCCTTATTCTTTTACTTCAATTTTTGCAGCAATTCTAACAACAGACCTGAACTGAATGAGCATTTTTATTTATAACAAGATCAATGCTGGCAATTTACTCCGTCACATAAAAATAAACAAAAGTCTTATTTCGACATCAATATAAGCACAGGGGTCTAAAAATTGGTTGATTTTTTTTTTGAGGTCAGTCAGAGCAGCAGCGGTTCAAAGCTTGTTAAACTCTATTATATTTATTTGCCCTTGCGTTTACAACATAACCCTGAAGTTTGGTATCATAAACTCGACCATAACTCGTTAAGTTATTACACACACCCTTTATCTTTGTTAGAATGGCACACTGTCAGAGCTTTTGGTGTAGACCGTTTAAGATAAAGAGAAGAGTTACGTTACTGAGTGTAACATTTAGCTATGAATAGTTATGAAAAAGTCTCCTAGCTAAGCTTTGGTTATTCTGACTGAAAAGTCTGTGTAATATTAGTAACCGGAGCAGCAGTAAATTAAGGGGTAATGGGAATGACGCAGGGCAGCGTCCCTTCAGCCGTCGTCCAGAGCTCCGGTCCGGTTCTCATTAACCACAGCTGCTATATTACTACACTAATCAGTCTAAACTGAGGCATAAGCTTATGGACCAGGCTCTTTTAGATGAGCTTTTTGTTGGGAGGTGTAATGATCATAAGGCCAGATAACCAGAGAAAACGTGTGGTATCTGCTTATCCAAAGTAAAGGGAATTTTTTTAATATTTGTGCTGGCCTGAAGTGTGAAGAATTTGTATTTACTTTTCTGAGCATCCTAATTAAGAACTTAAAACAAAAAGCAATAAGGATTATATCAGTGAAAGCCAAACTGCCGAAGATACAGTAAAAAAAAAAAAAAGATATGGAGAAGCAAAACAACCAGGAAATAAACTACACTAACAGAACGCTTAAGCTGCTTATTTATCAGATGTGGGACATGTTGAAATTCTAACTTAATCCCAAAAGTACTGCCTAATTAGTTTAATAAAAAGGAAGTATGAGACAGGAAAGAAAACCCCTAGATTGACCTTTAACACACATTATTCTGTCATAGCACTAAAAAGTCCAACATTCTGTCGAGAGGTAAGGGTCTTGCTTTGGGGCCCAGCGGTGGCAGCTTGGAGGTGCTGGAAATTGGATCTATGATCTTTTGACTGGCGGTCCAACACCTTGACCACTGAGCTACCACTTCCCTTCTTTATCTCTACTTGAGTGTTAATATGTATACTCATGTATCCAATCAATCTCTCTCTCTTTCTTTCCCTCGCTTCCTTTGTCTCGTTCTCACCCACAGAGTAAATATATTTTCCAGGCTGCAGTGTTTGTTGGTATCCAGGTGAAACAGTGCATGTCGACAATCGTAACGAGTCTTGATGCAGATAGTGTGCAAGCACTAAGCCTGAGGAATTCTGGGTAGGATATTTGGTTAAACCTCACCAAGATCACACACAACATATGCATATCATTGGGGGATGGGGAAACATCTTTTTCCATGTAAACACCTTAATTGAAATAAAAATGATCAAAGTGGGATAAACCTTCTAACATCCCTGATTTTTTTTTTACCATTTTGCAATTATGCACGTCTGGTTTTGACGTCTTTTCTCTGGAAATAAGAATAAACTGAGAATATTTCAATCAGAATGCTATTAGTTGGAATGACAAAAAAGTGTGCATGTAAATACGTACACTGTCAAGATAGGGGTAAAATCTATGGCTTTATATAGTTGCTCCCCTATAAATTTAATCCTCACCGACTACCACTATGCTATTAAAAATAAGGATTTTTATACCCTTGTGCATGTATAAGAAGTTAAATAAAAAAAGCGTGTCGGCTTTTACATTCGTTATATAAAGTAAACTAAATGTACAATATTCATTAAAGTTAATATGGAGATAAAATTGTTGGAGTTTTTCTGAGTAAAAAGTTTGCTGCATGATGACTGTGTGTGTGTGTGTGTGTGTGTGGTGACCGTGCACTCACAGAGGTGCATTATATCAGGCTGAGCGGTGTGTGTTCTTATGACTCTCCTTACTCTCTTTGCTTCTCAGTGTAAACACTCTCCATCCTCCTCATAGTCGCTGAAGGGTGTCTGGGTTAGGCGATGGATGATGGGGGTAATATTTTAGTGCCACTGCCCTCATTAATCCTGCAGTGTTTAGAATTGCGGAGCATTAGCCGTTGCCGGCGCACAGCCTGGCGGTAAACACTGGACCTCGACGATGGTCATCAACGGTGTGGCCTGTGTGTAAACACGCCAGGCTAGATAAAGCCACCTCCGGCTGGTACAGCTGGGGCAGCTCCACAACTGAGCCATGACGCAAAGGTGGACCTCCAACAGATGGCTAAACTGAACTAGCCCTTTGTTGAGTGCCTTGTCTGTACTTCAAACAGGCCCACAGCCTAGGTCACCACCGAGTTCAAAAGAGCCAACAAGGAAAGGCGGAGCGGCTCGTTTAATAATTCAATGATTCAACCTGACGTATTTGCTCAATGAGGAAAAACAGTTGCTGTGACTCGGGTTTGGTTTGAAACTTTAAAACGTTTTTGAAGCGTCTTTAAAAGTGGTAAACACTCCTTTATTATTATTGAGTCTACATTTATACTTCCGTTTCATATGTTTTTAGCCATAAATGCTTTAGCCACTATCCTTTCTATTGCTTTATCTTAAAGTAAACCCCGCTTGTTTTTATTATTCAAATTTGATGCCACATTTTTAGCTCTTCGGGACTTGTACTGTTGTAGCATGAAAATGTGTTTAAGAAAAGCAAGTGCAAGCTCTCTATACATGATGATGACCTTGAAAAGGGCAAAGAGGATCAGTCACAGAGACAAGCCTTTTAGTGAGGAGCCCTTCAAATAAACATAGTCCCCTTATATTTTCACTTAACCTAGACTGTAGGAATCCACTAGGGCTCAATAATTCCAGTCTTTTTTTATTATTATTCCAATAGGCTGTACATTTAAATGGTATAGTGTCTGTGGTGATATTTCTGTTTTCCCACTGCCACTATGCTAAATTGTTCCCTTACCCTTTCTCTATGCACTCACCTGCGGCGTAGGTCCTCGGCCACTGTGGCTCGGCAGCTGAATAAGTAAGCCCTGAGGGACTTGAGTTGCTGTCGCAGCTTGAGCACAGCAGCTAGAGCTTCCGAGTGTTCGTAGAGGCCTGGGTTTAGTTGCTGCACGTCCAGTAAGGGCTCCTCATATATAAACTCCAGGAACTCTTTAGCTTGCTTGGACACCTGATTGAAATGAGGTAATGATGCTAAATACCGATACTGATGTAGCACTGAGGCATTGTTCTTATAAAGTGCATGTCTATTTGTATTTGTAATGCTAAAAAGGAGGAGCTACAACATCTTCCCGCAATGCAATGGAACCGAAAGAACCATCTTGAATATCTACAGCCAGTAGGTGCCTACCAAATCACGTGCTGATGTGCCATTTTGTAGTATAAATAGGGTGACTAGTCTTCAACTCCAACTAGAAAAAAGTCAGTAATGTACATAACGCATAGTGCGAGCACATAGTAGGTAGTATGTCACATTTTGGACACAGCTATCGCTAGGTTGGAAAAAATAACAGCTCCAGGCTTGAGGATTGTTCCTGACTATCAGTCTGAAGCTGCTAAACAAACTATCTAATGCTAACATACTTTGATGACACCAAGTAAATGCATGTGCACATTTCAAGAACATTATGTACCCCAGGGAAGCATAAAAAACAACTAAATATAGCTATACATTCTAATGGCTCTGACTGACTAAAGCTAAGTTGGGATGCACCGATAACATTTTTTCTCATGACATTCTCTGATTTTTCTTGCCACTTTCTCTTGTCATGCAGGGGTTTTCCACAGTGTCAATTGCTAAGTGCTAACGTTACTGCGTGTGGCAAATTCTTTTGTGTTTTAATTTTAGATGTTTTATTAATTTTAGATTGCTCCTATTATAAGTAAAAAATTTTTACCTCTTGATATAACTACAGGAAAAGGTTTGCAGTTTTCCCATTTTTCATTATCGCCATTGATTTTGAAATATTTCTACACTGATAAACCTGACATTCTGTTGATGCTGCCAGACTTTGGGGATCGAGGATTCTGTCAATGACGTCACGAGAGGTATCGGCCTTTGATGTTTCAGTACTAGTAATAGTACATGAGTAATGGACCCAATACCAATACTGGCGCATCCCTATTGCTAAGTAGGCTACTTAAAGTACTTGTAGTCGTGTTTAAAAACTTGCAAGATGTACAGCTAGATTACACCCACTTTATGTTTTTCTGAATTTAGAAAATTTATTTCTGAACCAATTTCTTCGTCTACTTATTAAGCTCTTCTTTTACCATTTACTTTGCAGCATTTAAAAACCCCACCGCAACCAACAAAACTGTACTAATTTTATTCTGAAATTTTCTCAGCAACGCTACAATTTTTCCGAGGGTGTGACATTTAAGAGGCACCTTATGCTTGTTCGTGTCCCAGTTATGCAGCAGTCGGGCAGGAATAAGGAAAAGGTTGTCTTGGTGGCAGCTCTGGCAATAGTACCATCCGCTGTAGCAGCAAACCTTGGCTTTGCCTCGTGACAAGCCCACCAGTCTTTGACACCCTGAAGGGAAGAAAAAAGTTGTAGTGTAACCAATAATAGGAAGAGATCTGACAATCATTAACAAAGGTTGAGCAGGGGTGAGATTAGACAGATTAGGTGTTTGTCTGTTAATAAGTCCAAGTTTATGACGTGAACCTTGGTTAGACAAAGGTTAGCAATTGTACTTTGTTTCTGGTAGGAAGAAAAAAAAAAAAAAAAAAAAAAAAAAACGAGCTTCAGTCTTTCGAAATTGCATCATTACTGATAAAAAAAGAGCAAACCCCCAAAAAATAGCCACAACAAAATGCCAGTGTCGAGACTGATGTCCTATTCAATCAAACTGATATCAGCTAAAATGTGTTATTGCTTTGTCTTTCACACTCTTTTTCTTGCATGTGTTTTCTTCAAACGTTTGGGCTTACAAGAAGAGATTCATCCTGACGAACCAAAACAGATGATTGTTAGCTTGGCAGATGTTCCTTATCCAAGTCATCTAGAAGATACCACTTTGGGACTAGCATAGAAGAAGAAAGGAAAATAATATGAAAAGAGCAAAGAGTTGGGGTATGCAGAAAAACACAGACGAGCGTTACTGTCAGTGAAGCATGGTGTTGGCGGCGTACTTCACAGGCAGAGAAAAAGAGATGAGAGATAAGATACAGAGGAACAAAAAAAGAGGGTGGAGGTCTACTGACGCTTCCCATCCAAAAGCCATTGACCAAAGAGAAAACAATTCCCTGATCAGAGTGTTATTGTTATGATTGTCGGATGTATGTTGGTGTGTAAGGAAAAACAGGGTGGGGTGCAGCAGCAAGGCACTTTTTTACTAAGAAAGATTTTGTTGAACATCATAAAAAATATTTTTTTAATTGATTTTTTTTTTAACAGATTAATCTTTTAAAATTGTATATATTTTTTTCGTTTAACTCACAGTTTTGGGCTTGGAAGCAGACATTTATTCGTTTAAAAGCAGAAATAAAACCCCGCCGGTTGATGCAAAAGAACTGTGTTTTTCAGAATACTTACTTTAAAGCACCTAAAAATATCATCTCTAGCAAACACAGTTTTGCTGCCTCACAATTCAGCTACTAAAGTATCCTGCGATTTACATTAGATTTTCTAGAACGACAATAGGCACCAATAATAAATAAAAAAATAGACCAATAAATCACAGCAACAGTGAATGTGTTTAATAGGGATTAAATGGTTACACACTTTAATTTCTGGCTATTCGTGTGATAAGGTATGGGGGGGTGGGAATCGATTCCGATTCAGAGGGCTGCGATGCGATTATAAAACAATTAATGATGCGACTTTTGTTTTAATACAGATTTTCTGTCTGACTATTAAAGCAGATGTATATGTAAAGACTCATAATGAATTTACTTCCAAAAAGTGATTTGGCAGCTCAACAACAAAGTTACAAAGAACCAACAGGAAATGAAATATTTGCCTGTAGCAACATACAATTTATTCAGTTCAGCGGCAATAACCATAATGAAAATATTATTAGTGACTAAATCTAAGGCTTCGTCCATAATCGCATGCCACTTAAGTATGTACTTTATTAAAGTACGCACTTCCCGAACAGGTGACATACGACATCACAACAGTGCAAATTTAAAGTCGAAAAATTTAACTACGAGATATAACATTTTTTCAAGAAAAACACTTGAAAAGTGCACCGGCGTCTTTCTCATGGAATATCTGTCCAGTCTATATTCTAATCTTTATCAGTGATATGCTATTCTTTTGCCCCCATTCTATATGTGTTATGTGCACGCCACAGACTGTCCGAGTTTTCCGCCAACATCACATTATCAATTACTATTTAAAAATACAAAATAGATCTTTGACATTTGTAAATCAATTTACACTCGTACATGTCTGCATCACGGGGTATCTAAGAATGAACATTTGTTCCCCAACCCTATAAGATATTAACTGCAGTTCATCATTTTTTCATATTGTTACACACAGAAACACAAACTACTATATAACCACAACCCATTTCCAGTGAGCAGACTATTTTTAACATACACGTTATCAAAAATAGCTTTGTGCTCAAGCAGCTCACTCAAAAATGTCTTTTCCTCTTTAAGTTTCCCACTAAAAGCTCTGCCATTCCTTCCCGTCCTTAAACCAACATGCATTCGTCTGTTCTCACTGTGCTTAAAAATCAGGCATCATGTATGGTCCATCACTGCCAATGTAAACCTGAGGTTTGCAGAGGCAGGGACCCCAGACTATAAAAAGGCTGAGCTGGTGTCCCCCTTCTTTAGCTTTACCACTGATGGGAGCCTGATCGTAGTTTCGAGCCACAAACCACGCAACAGGGTGTCGTGTGTCATTGCTGCCCTGTAATCAGCGTACATGTGCAGCACGAACCCACAAATACCGCCCTACTCCATAAATAGCATGTCACTGCACCGTTTGCTTCACGATCACTTGTTGGGAAAACTATTATTAAGAAAACCTTTGCGTAAGGCATATGGCTCAAAGAATTTGGGCTTTTATGCAACAGGCGAAAACAAATCCTAAAGGGACGTGGTGTCACGGATGAGAGTAAAACGGTAATGACAGGACTTCTCTTCCAAACTCGAATGAACAGCCATAAAACCAAATCATGGGCCTACACGTAGAAGCTTTACAGGCTACAAATCACATAAGCTTGGCTTTTTAGATTAAACATCCTTAATCCCAACTGTCAGTGAGTATAGTTTATTAAGCCAATGTTTTGCCTGTGCAGACTCGGTGCTACAAATGTTTTTCAGCTTCAACTGTGTCCATGATGGACACAAGTCCAAAAAGGAAGATTCGATGCCTAGAATTTGTGTCACTTCTGGGAAGAAACTGGCCTAAGAGGCACCACAAAACCTTAGCGACTAGTGCACACCGCAAGAGTCCAGTTCTTTAAGAACTGGCATATAAATCATATAAATGCAGCTTGGTACATCAAAGCCTGCAGAACACACATTTTTAAGGGGCATAATAAGTAAAATCATAAAAACCACCCTGATGCTACCTTCAAAAAAGTTTCTTAGACAAACTGAGAACTGAGACACATGTAAAAAAAGAACAGAACAAATGTAGGAGTGTGGGAAAGCAACATATTTGATGTGCTTTCATCACATCCACACAGCCGTAGAAAAAAAAAAAGCAAACGAATCAAGAGCACTTCTAGGTGCCCCCATATACAATGGCTTGTGGTAGAACAGGCATGTCTGTTCTACAGGAGGTGCACGGTGCCTGGTGGAGAAAGGGTCACTCTGTTCCCCTTTTCCACCGAGGTTCCCACTTTTGCCGCTTTCAAGCGAGTTCTATGGGAGTACACCGAAGAAGCGGTCAGGTGGGGGGTGGTGCTTCTCCACCACACAAGAGTAAAGACACCAGAGCTGCTGCTTTGATGTTCTTTATTCAAGCTGACACCCACTCCAAAAAAAAAAAAAAAAAAGATGTGCACGATGGGGTGAACATAAGGGTTGTGCGTGTGTGGTGTGTTTGCTTCTCGGTGTGTGGTTTAGAGAGAGAGAGAGAGAGAGAGAGAGAGAGAGAGAGAGAGAGAGAGAGAGAGAAAGAAAAAGAGAGATGCGCTGACCGTGTTTTTGATGTAAACAGTAGTTGCAAAGCCCACCACCTGACCCTGTGCCTCACTCCAGCTTCCAGGCTCGCTTCCATTGTCCCATCAACAGCTGTAACCTTCCTATTTGATCTGCCGCCCTTGTTTCCTTCTACGAGGTCCTCCTTCGAGGTTGTGTGAAACGTTCGGAGAAAAAAAATAAGGTACAAGCATAGAATAGGAGGCAAAACACTTAAGATTTTGTTATTCTTTCTGCATAAAGATTTAAAATGGAAAAAAATAGTCCAACTCTAATTTTGTGCTTTCAATACACAGCTGGCTGTAAATCCATACCAATATGTACTTCAAATAAAGAATCACCTTATAGACAGGACAGAATTAATACCAGAAAATCATTTTTTAGAACATTTAGGAGTATCAAGCCTAAGCTGTTAAAACCACAAAAGTGTGACCACGTTCTCATCCTAATGCATTTAAAGTGATCTTAAAAGGTGCAATCTTTCTTTTTCTTTTGAGGTTTCTAATGCGCCTAATCCAAACACATGAATTGATTACACTACACTAAAGAGACTTCTAGTATTCAGGTTCTTTTGTCTGATGGATAAATGGATATTTTATATTTTAGAAAATAATTGAGTGTTAAAAAAGTGTGAGGCTCAAAGCTGGCGAAAATTTCCACCTCTCTGAAAAAACAATGAGATTTGTGTTGATTTGTGTTGTACAAATACAGTGCCTTGCCTTGAAAAAGTCACTTACAACCACAAACATATTATAATATAATATATTTTATTGAGATTTTATGTAATGGACCAACAAAAGGAGCACAAAATTGTAAAAAAATGATACATGTTATTTAAAAGTTTAAGCAAATAAAAATCTGAAAAGTGTATCTGAAATCTGAAGGTGTGCATTTGTATTCAGTCCCCCTGGTCTCTGATACCCCTAAATAAAATCCAGTGCAATCAATTGCCTGTAGAAGTCACCTAATTAGTTAACAGAGTCCACTGTGTGTAATTTAGTTTCAGTATAAATACACCTGTTCTGTGAAGGCCTCTGTGGTTTGTTAGAGAAACACTAGTGAACAAACAGCATCATAAAGACTAAGGAAGTCAACAGACAGGTCAGAGATAAAGTTGTGGAGAAGTTCAAAGCAGGGATAGGCATTAAAAAAAATATCCATCCTCAATCCATCATCCATAAAAGGAAAAAGTATGCCACAACTGCAAACTTACCTAAGACATGGCCGTCCACCTAAACTGGCAGACTGAGCAAGGACAGCACTGGTCAAAGAAGCAACCAAAAGGCCCACGGTCACTCTGTAGGAGCTACAGACATCCACAGCTCAGGTGGGAGAATCTGTCCACAGGACAACCATAAGTTGTGTACTCTACAAATCTGGCCTTGTTGAAAAAAAAAGACACAAGAAGTCCCAATTGCAGTTTGCGATAAGCCATATAGTGGACACAGCAATCATGTGGAAAAGGTGCTCTGGTCAGTTGAACTTTTTAGCCTAAATGCAAAGCGCTATGTGTGGCTAAAAAGTAACACTGGTCATTACCCCGAACACACCATTTCCAGTGTGAAACATGGTGGTGACAGCATTATGCTGTGGGGAAGCTTTTTTTCAGGAGGGACAGAAAAGCTGGTCAGAGTGAATGGGAAGATGGATGAATCTAAATACAGGGCAATCTTGGAAGAAAACCTGTTGAAGGCTGCAAAAAACTTACGACTGGAAAGGAGATACACCTTCCAGCAAGACACTGACACATACATTGGATTAAAGAATATTTATTTGTTAGAGTGGCCAAGTCAAAGTCCAGACCTAAATCTCACTGCATCTGTGGCAAGACTTGAAAATTGCTGTTCACAGATCACAGATGCTCCCTATCCATCCTGGCTGAGCTATTTTGCCAAGAAGAATGGGCAAAAATTTCAGTCTCTAGATGTGCAAAGCTGGTAGAGACATACCCCAAAAGACTTGCAGCTGTAATTGCAGTGAAGGGTGGCTTTACAAAGTATTGACGCAGGGGGGCTGAATACAAATGCACACCACACTTTTTACATTTTTATTCTCTTAAAATTTTGAAAACCATGTATTATTTTAGTACAAGGCTCTGTATTCAAAAAAATAATGTTGATCTGCACTCCAAATAACACCGACATGGCAAGAGTACTGAGTCCAGCATATAGTTGGACCTAAATATCAGGGTGTAATTATCTGCCTATTTAATAATTGTCTCCACAGCATTACAGAGCATTTTAAAAATGAAAACATCAAAATAATTATATACGATTGCTGAATATTGGGTGAAAGTGTAAAACAAGGCCTTGCAGTAAGGTTCACTGGATATGTAACTTAACCACAATGCATTGTTGAAAGGGAAAACCTTTCATGTGTTATGACTGGTCAATGTGCAGGCATGTGAAGTCAAGCAGTCGCTGGTCTCTCTGAGGTAGGCACAGATGGCTAATGTTTAATATTTAGTGCCATGGCAGGATCATGAGGGCCATTAAGCAAAATTTTGCTTCTTTTGCTCACCACAGACCAAAAAATAAATGCACTGGGCTGGTTGATAAAAGTAGGCCACTGTTTAATAAAACAGGGTTTCTATAATTACTTTTGCATTTATATTTCTTACTGGAAACATGCTGATGCTTTATAAACAAGGGTCAGTCTAATGCAGGTCTTGCTAATGGAAAATAGATGGATTATTTGTGTTCCTATTTGTGTTTCTGCTTCATCCCTAAACAAAGTGACTGTATATGTATTTTATAAATCTTTACAAATCTTCTTTTCTAAGAATGTGCTATAGTAGGCAAGTTTCATGATGTATGTGGCTTAAGCATTAACTCTCTAAGAACATTAATTTGTCGTCATTTCTATGTACAAACCGCTCTATATAACTGAGGAACCAAACAGGAGCTAAAGATAATAAGACCCAGCGGGTTGCCCTATTGACAAGTGCAGCAGGCAGGTGGCAGTAGAGGAAAGAGTTCGCTTTGGTGCTAGGAGGATCTGGATCTGGTAGCGGAATGCTAATTAGTAGCCACTAACTGTTATCATACATGAAATGTATGAGAGGAGACAGTGACTGGGTGAAGGGCTTGTGTATATATATAGGGTGAGTGATTGTGATGGACCGATGAGATGCCAGTGTATCTGGGTAATACTCAGAATGACGTTGCACGCGTTGCACACTGGTTGGGTAAAGAACCTGCCTGGCTATGACAATAATTTATAATTATAATAAACAATTTATTAAGGAGATTGTCTTATTCCAAACTGTGTATGTTGTCGACAGATAACAGGGTAACATTACGCAGACCTTACATTTGTAGATGGCTTATAACGTGTCTTATTAATGATTAATACGTTATTTCATAAAATCTTTTATCAAATTGGCCCCGCTGAACAGAGGGGTGGGGTGAGCAGAGCTCGTTAGTATTTAATGCAACATGCATTGAAACAGGTTGTTCTGAACAGAGCAGAAGGTAAAATAAGTGTTTACATACCAAAGAATTTTAATAAATATAAATAACTTTGTTTAAAATAAGACCTTAAAGAATCATATCAAATTTGCATTCTTAGACCAGTGACTTTATGCATCTTCACCTTTTTTTGGGTACAAGTATTCTTTCAGGCAAAATTTAAAAAGGAGTTTGATTGTAGATAAGTTGAGTATTTTAAAAAACATTTACCTAAAAACGTAAAAAGATTTTGGGTTCATGTTATACTCTGTTTATAATCTAGCCAACCAGAATTCAGCACTTTTAAAAGTTTGGAGTCTGCCAACCTAAGCTTTAAAATAAAAGCTTTATTTTGAATTGTTAATAAATGCTTTTTTTATTCTTATAATAAAAATCATACTATTTTTAAATTATTTCATATCAAGGGGACCTGCTAGCACTTGAGCAGAAAAGATTTCGTCTTGTTGCTTGTTTCCCTTTGTATCTTTCAAAGCCTTGAGTCTCATTGAAGCAAATAAAGAACCCCACAGTCTGTGGCAAGATAGACAGTCAGAGCAACCTTTTGTGGGTGCTAACAAATTGGGGGCAGGGAGGGAGAACCAGGGAAAGAAAGGCCAAATGGGGGTAAAATGGTGCTTAATCAAAGACCAAGACAGCACACAGAATGCAACAGTAATAAGACGAACCACAAGGCCCTCCTCCTATTAGAGAAACACCATTACTACCTTTTAGTTCCTCTTCCTTAAACCTTCACTGTGTCCATTGTCCTGCATATTTAAGCTGTAACAGACGCCACGCTATGCTCAATCACTGCAGCTTACATGCTCCTACCATCCAAAGGCAGCTCACCGGCTAATCCTTCTGACAGGTCCTGGAGGACTTGGGATATTTGTTTAGAAAGAAGGTGAATAAAGCTTAAAACAACTGCAGAACTTCTGACTGGAGCTGCATGGTGATTTAAAAAATAACCAAAAGGCAACCAGCTCCCATATAAAGAGAAAGAGAACTAGTGAGATTGAGACAGAGGAAAACATTGGGTGACATTTAAAAAGCATCTGAGGTGAAAGGAAGAAAGCAAAGGAACTTTACGCATTAAAAAAACAATAGAAAAAACTGAAGTGAAGAAAATTCCAATATAATACGTTTTTGTATTATTTTGATGATATAAATGAAATAATTTTCTGTTTTATTCATTTATGGCCAGGTTTCTGCTCACTGTGTGTAATAAGTTTCAATACTGATGCTTGGACACCACATTACACATTGGAAAATGTCAACTGTTGTTGAAAATGCGTCACTACTCTACACTTTATTGTCAATATCTCTAACAAAAATCCAAAATTCAAAGAAACCTGAAATCAAACCATGTTCTCTACCTAAACTTCTAAAGCTGCCACAACAAAGCAAAACCACCATCGCCACCACCAGACTATGAATAATGCCACGTTGTCATGAAGTAAAAACATAAACAAAAACAAAAAGCACATGGAGTCGAAGGATAATGCCCATTTCCAAATTACAGACCAGTGCTAAAGATTCACCACCAGCTTTTTGTGAGAGAGCTACTTGTTTGTTTGAGTAACAAAAAATGATTTTGTGTGGTCTTGGTTAACCAATGTTGAGGAGGAGAGCTCTTGGTGATGTCACTGGATGAAACAATGGAAAAGCTTTGGAGTACTTTACCGGTCACAAGCAAAAGAATCGCTACGGCACTTACTAGTGCAAATAAACATCCGACACAAATCTGGAATATGATTAATTATAGAAATGACACCCAGGGCATGATTATGAATATGCCACACATTTTGGTGGGGTAAAATATTAAATCAAGAGAAACACTAAAAGGAAATCCAACAATATGCAAACATATAACTTTACATAGAACTGGGTTGTAAGCTATATGCATATGCACATATAGTTTACTGCTAAAATATGCAAACAATTTCTGTACAGTGTGAACATATGGTACTTGCCTGCACATCTGAAGCTTTGCGCGGTCAGGCCTTTTTCTACAGCTAAGCAAGTTAGAATGCTCAGAAAGCTTGTTGTAACAGACTGACGCTTGGCTCTCTGGGCCTCCCTTTGGCGACGCTCCCGGGCTGGTCTGCTTCGCATTAGAACTCCAGGTGGCGCTATACGACCTCTCTCCTCTTGAGGTCTTTGGGCAGCCACAGCTGCTCGCAGGGCCTCCACCCAGTCTTGGGCCTGATTCTCACTCTCAGCCCGTATACGCAGAACCTCATCGGGGAAAATAGCCTGGAATCGGGCACAGACAAATTCATCAGCCTCATCCCGTTGCACAGCCAAGCAGGAGGCAAGAGAGAATCGCAGCACAGGCTCGCACACTGGACCTCTGCCCTCAGTTTGGAAGGCCTGCAGGTGGGTGCGGCTGAGCACAAAGGTGAAGGCGCTCCAGTTGTTGAGGTCACTGAGTTGGTACAAGAGGCCTACTTTGAGCACATCGGCGCAATGCTGGGTGAATAGGGGCAGGGCCTTTGGACGGACTAATGGACGCGAGGTTGGCAAAGAAACAGAATCGGCTTCCAATTCATTTGGGTTTGGAGAAGCAGCAGAAGATGGTTCGCCTGCACGGGCAACCAGGACACGTTCCCAAAGGACCCGGCGCCACTCCAGAGCCTCCCATTGGCAGGGAGTGCGAAGCTGCAACCGAGTGCTGTTGAAGAAAAGAGCCTGTAGCACACACCCGTCCTGAGGCTGAGGCGCACTCACGCTCTGGCAGTGAGATAGAGACAGGGCTGTACACAGCTGCCTGTTCCCACTGCTGTCCAGGCTGTAGATCCGCAGCTCACAGGGTGTGAGTTCCACATGGCAGGTATTCCAGCGGCCCCAAGGACCCTCCCTGTGTTCCAAATTGCCTTGTTTTACTAGACTTATGGTGCCTTCCTTATTTCCTGGTAAACCAAAAAGATAAGAGAAAACAAAATAAATAAATAATGCACATCATGATGTTAACTGGTGCTCTTTTATTCACTACTTAGTTCACAGTTTTTTTAAAAGCATAGTGAAACCTATTGGAAACAACAACCATTGAATGTAACTGGGTAGAACAGAACAGTTGTTTTCTATTTATCACAACTAGAACATCTTTCTGGCTGGTCATTTACATCCATAACACTGGCGTCACATCAACAGTATGATGCTTAAAAGGTTCCTAAGCAAGCAGCTAATGGCAATTACCAAAACAGCTTGTCCAGCAAGACATCCGGGCATAACAAAGATTGTCTGTCTAATGACATAGCGAGCCTGCAGTAGGCTAATTGAGTCAGTCACTCAAATGCCTCTTTCAGTGAATATTTCGCTACCTGTATCAGTCAGTCAAGTTGCGAAAGTCGTTTTGCAAGAATTCCTTGCAACCTCATCAGGAAGTAATATCATTGTGAGCAAGGCTACTGTGCAAACAAAATGGGCAGAGAGTAATCCCTAATCAGTGGCACTCCTTTACATTCCTTCCTCTCTTAGCCATTTATTCCCCGCTCCTTCCTTTATCTCAAGTCACAGCAACCTGCTTCCACAAATTTCCTTAACTGGAGCACAACCAGGTTTCCGCTTAAGGGTATTACTCCTGGGTAGTTGGAGGGACATTGGAACCAGTGCTATAAGATTTAGTGTGCTGAAATTTGACAGAGGTTAAGTAAAAGGTTTAAAGCCATTTCTCAAATGTTGCTCTTAGGTCTTATCTGTGGTTTTACATTCCATAACTCCAGTGCACATAATAAGCAATTGTAGGAAACTGTAGGCTGACCTTATTTGGCGTAATCAGGTGTGTAAACTAGACTTTTGAAAACTTTTTTGTAGGCTGGAGCGCATCGTTCATTTTAAGAGATTTGAAAAGCATTGATAATCATAATCACCGTAAGAGAATCATTATTTATTTAAAAAAATTGCAAGTGCAGACAGGATTTAATTAGGAAGGCAAGTGCTAAGTCACAAAATAACTAAAATCTCTGTAAAACTCAGCACTGAGAACAGAGAGCAGAATACTGTAGGGAAGAATACTATAACTCTAAACCAGTGCACCAGCTAAGTGATTGTGAAGCCACCTGGCTAATCCTAGAGAATCCTATTCAATTTATTATACGAATGTTAAAAGTAATGAATGTTATGCTAACAAACAGAATTTACACTGCTGTAGGACCAATTAACATACAGACGTGTGTGCTTCATTGTGTTTCTGTCACATAGACATTGTCCTGCCTAATAATCTGATGCTAGATTTTTTCAATTACTAACAGGACATTAACTCAAAACAAACCAATGACAAAACCTACAATCAAAGCTAACGTTTTGTTAAAACCAGCAGTACAGAAACATGTCACTCTCCCAATGCTATAATCAGACTAGGAGAGCATTGCGAAAAAAAAGAAAAACATTGAAAAACAGTAGATTCAAATATGGATCATATTTCTTATAATCTTGAGTTTGGGAAACATGAATACCAGCGTGTACTGTATGTGGTTTTTTCTTACCACCACAGTGACTAAAGTTACACCAAATCAGTCATGATGAGGTTTGGCATGTTTACACTAGGCCTGGACAATAATTCAATATCAATAAATATCAAATAGAACTTTTTTTTTTTCAATAACGATGATGTGATTTTTAAACACATTTCCAATATTTTTGATATCCATCCCAGCATTCGGCACTGAATGACGTTTAGGGCACAGCCGTCAGAAAAAGCAGAACACAATTGGCTATTTGCGTATTGTAACTCCGCCCTCTCATTTACCCCACCATAACTCTCTCGACCTCTATTCAACATGGCCGGTAAGTGAGCTCTGCTCAGAGTGTGCTGCGCGCAGACTCAGCTCTCCCATGGTTTCGGGTCATGCGCACGCAGCTTTGAGCGGCAGATACAGGCGCAAGATCGTTGCGCAATGAGGGCGTGAAAAAAAAGCTGATACAGATAATCTTATTCATACCGCTTTGTTAATCCTTAACTTTTATATGAAGGAAAAATCCCACAAATGTGTGTTTTACTAACGCTGCACCGTCTTTCTTTGAATCGCGCTTGCTAAACAGAGCCTACACACACCTTGAGGAGTCAGGCAACACTGTGAGAGTTTTTTCATTTCTCCAACAACATCAGACCTGAACTGTGTATTGATGAGATGGACAGGTGGATGTTTCTTTGTGAGATTACAAAGTGGATTACAGACTACCTAACAGGTCGGCCACAATGTGTGAGGCTGCAGAACATCATCTCAGACACCATCAGTTCGGTCTCCTTTTTTGTTCACACTCTACACTTCAGATTTCAGACACTGCTCACAGTCTTGCTATCTGCAGAAGTTCTCCAATGACTCTGCTGTGGAAGGCTGTTTTAGTGGAGGTCAGGAGGCTGAAAACTGAAAGGAGTGTGATTAACAGTTTGGTGGAGTGGTGTAGACTAAATCACCTGCAGCTCAATGTCTGGTGAGCTGGTGGTGGATTTTAGAAAGCAAAGGACTTCCCCAAACCCAATAAACATCATGGACACTAAATAAAAGGTGAACATTAATTTATATGTAGCATTTTTATTTATACATTTTTTATAGACTTTGCAAATTAATTATTTAGATGTTTGTAGGTACAGACATCCATTGGCAGATTTTATGAGGCGAATGTAATATTCATTTCGATATCGGAATTATATGGTATCAACCGAAATTAAGAATATATCGAGATATAAAATGTGGCCATATCGTCCAGCTCTAGTTTAAACTATGCTAAAAATAAAAAAAGTTCGTAAATGAAGAGACTTTGTATAAGAGACTGAACTGGCTGTTACCATTAAGGTTTGCCCAGGGTAAATTACAGTCCTATATAATTAAAAAACAAGCTACAGTTAATGAAATCTGATACAAAAGAAAAAAATAAGTGCTGTCCTATTACTGTGGCGCACACATTCATCAGGATTAGAATCTGAAGCAGACACTGCGAAAGTCCTCTGGTCATCAGCTCTGAGTTACTGATAAATAAGCAGTCATTCAACCATGCTATTCATGAATCTATCCCTCTTTTCCATGTGGCACACTCAACAACAATTGAGTAATTCACATTTGTCTAGACTGTTAAATTTAGAATAAGAAGTGACGAGCACTAGCGAGCAGGTGTAATGAAGCACTTTGAGTCACCCAACTGTGGATTTAGTCTGAGGGCTACAATTAATCAATTTCACCTGAATGAATAAGCAAAGGATTAAGCTAACACGATACCTCGAAGAAAAGGTGACACTGATTATATCAACGTTGAGCTGCTCCATACTGTGCCATTACCTTAATGAAGACTGGTTAGAACAGTTAGCAGGACTGAAAAAAGGGCCTGCATTGCTTTCCCTCTAGTCCAGCTTGGCGTTTCGGCTATTCCCCAAGCTGACTAATGCCTTTTTACTCATATGCTAATCCTCTTAATATCAGGGGTAATTGGGACCCACTCTTTCACAGCATTGTGCCCATTTTGTCAGAGAATTGCATTATCCCACTATTACCATCTCTGTCTGAGATCTCTTTCAAATTTAGATTTGCGCTTTGCCCAAACAAATGAACACAGCAACAAACAAACAAACACATGCTGACCAAAATCCAGGCGCTCTACCACAACACTGCTAATGAAATCGAATCAACTCGGCCCCAACCTCTAATTCCTTTCTCTCTGGGGAAAAAAAGGAGACATATTGGAACGATTGTTATTAGAGAAGCAGGTGAGAGACTGTAAACAGAACTACAGACAAAATACAGGTGTGTAGTGAGAGATATTGGAAAGGATGCTGATAGGGCTTAATGAACACAAATAAAGTAATAAAACTAAGGCTGTGCGATTTAGGGAAAATATCTAATTGCGATTTTCCTGACAGATATTGCGATTGCGATTAGTGATTGCGTTTCAGTCTTTTTAATAGTTTGCAGCACACACTTTATGAATTGCTAAATTTTCTGTAGTTCAGCAGTGTGCCGTTCTACCAAATATGCCGAATATGCCGTTCTGCTATTATGCAGTCAGTGCTGCCTGAATGCATTAAACGGAAAAGATATTATATTATTTCAGCTTTAATTATAATTTTTCCAAAAATCTAATAAACAAAATATATTTTCTTCTAGTGCAAACCAGTTTCAATAAAACAAAAAGTGGCATGTTTTATCAAGTTTTTTTTTTATTAGTTAGGTAGTCTAGCTACATTATCAATAGCTCTGCACAAGTCTTTAGCTTGAAGTCAGCACTAACATAGTGCACAGTGAAACTAAGATACGGTTCGGTCGTCTGGCTAAACTACGAGTTTTTTGTTACAGTGTAATAATAATACATTTTAATTACAGCTCAATTTATTCCTGTATTTAGTGTAAAGCTGTTGGATTGCAGAAATATATGTGTGAGAGGACATTTTATATCTCTTATCCAGCGCTTTGGATAAAGTTTTTAAATCCCTCTTTTGTCACTACATTAAACAACACCATGTCTTTAGCGAGGTAGCGGCTTATGGCATTAGTGATTTGCTGGTGTTTTTGTAACGTCTTTTTATATGCTGTAACAGCCACAAACCATTCCGAAATAGTAGTTTGTTGCACATAACTTTATATCTGAAATATGAAACCTACTCATTGGGTGCAGAAATGGGCATAGTGTATTTCCTAAGCAGGTACAAATTATTACAGTAATGTGTCATAAAAGTATATATGGATGACATAATAGCAATCCTCACCTGCCATTTGATCATTCAATGCCATGTTTTTAAGAGTGTTCTTGTCGATGGCTTGCATGCCGTTATCAGTGTACGACCGATAGTTGACATCTGACCGGGATCTGTTGTGCCCTCGTTTAAAGTCCCCACCGGATGAAGTGGTGGGGTTGGTCTCCTTGGCATGGGCTGCCAAATCATTGGTAGAGCGGGCTCGATTTCTCCTCCCATTCTTTAGGTCCAGCACACTAAAAGATGTTTGTTTCGTCCAGGCTAGATTGTGCGACGAAATTTCTGGCTGCTCCCCAGTCAGCAAACCCCATACCCCACTGGAGTTTAACTTGTCTAGGGTTGACACCTCTTTATGTTTGGAAGGGCAAACCTGTCCAGCTTCTGGACCACTGTCCATGCAGTGTAGGTAGTCTTCTGTTGCCTCAAGGGCTGGACTAATGTCATCAACCTCTGATCCCTCCATCAGCTCCACAGTCAGGGCACCAGAATAGACAGAGAAGGATGGTGGTTTGCTTGTACTTGGAAACTTAGGGAGGGAATTCAGAGGCCTAAAGGCTAAAAAGGAGCCTGGCAAAATCAGCTTCCCTTAAAGACTGGAATCTCGACCAGACCTGGTTAAAAAGGCATGTCTTGTACTGCCAACATTTGCGCCATTGCAGTTTTAATAAAGTGGTTGTGACTAAAAAGGTAATCCCGTCATGGCACTGTTTAACCTAGGTGTTGCATGTGTCAGGAGGCAGCAATATCGCAAAAAAGGGACTAAAAAGTGGTGCATAAAGCAGTAGTCCACCCAAGGCTTCAACATCCTGCATCAAAGGAAATTAGACAAAAGCACATTAGAGTCTACAGCTGGTCATTAGAGGCTCAAGTTGTTAACATCAAGTTCTAAGATAAAAAGTTGACAATATTATTATATAATTGCAGCTATTGCAACAATCGAGCATTCAGTCAGCCATTTTATTTGCCTCAGTGTTTGAAACTCAACCGAAAGTGAATAAATACTTTACCTGGGTTTGGATGTAGTCAGATCGTCCTGTTGTACAGGCGTGAGGTTCTCCGCTGTCAGTCGCTATTTTTTCCGTCTGATGTTGTGTTCTGCTCGGACACTTGCAGGTTTCCCTCTCTTTCACACGGACATCGGTTTCCCCTGCTTGCGCTTTCTGGCTCATGGTCTTTCACTTTCTTAAGGCCATGCATTATTTAGAGGGTATTACATCACCTCTGGCCAATGCCGGAACAGTACATTCAGCATCCCTAAGGGGTGCGTGTGAGAAAGGGATGGATTAATGGATAAGAGATGAGATCAGGAGTCTGCTGCAGCACATGAGTTTCTTCATTTCTACTGAGCTCTGGTCTAATGGTAACACAATCTTCTGTCCAGGAAACCATCTGAAGCACACTTAACTATGAACCTTTGGGTTGAACAAGATGACACATGATAGAATCAGCTGCAGAATAAGCCACAGCAATAATACACCCTGGTCTCAGTCAATAGTATGTGACAACACGCTAAGTCACATTAACAGCATTCGACACATTAGATGCCGGATTATTGACTATGCCATATTGGTGCTGTCATCCAACCTCCTGTAGAGATTCAGTTTCTGTTTCTAGCTTTCTTGCAGCACATATTCCCACACATCACAGTAACACTGGCAGAGAAGAGCTCAATTATACACATCATTCTTATTTCTTAACCAATAATTATATAGAGTCGTAAACACAGCGCATTTACTGTGTGTTCAAAAGCTCTTGGAAACCTAGTCAAATGTCTCAGACGTCATGTCTATGAACTGCAGGCTGAACACGTGGTTCATACAACACAAAAAAATGAAAACACCTTTTTCAGGATTTAAAAAAGTAAATTTGATTGGTTGGAGTCTACATAATGCTAAAACAAATGGTGATTGGTTGCTTTACCATGCCACTCAGTCAATCTTAGTCAATAAACATGTGTAAACCAAACTTAGGTTGTCAGTAGGCTAAAGGTCTAGCTAAACGAGACTAGTGGACACTAACTATTACACCAATTTTTGTTGAACATTCTATTTCCGATGTAGGTCATATGTTTTATAATAAGCAGTATTGTTATGTAAAGACTTTCCAATACATTTTGGAGACTTGGTGTAGAAATGTGTTGTTCAGCTACAAGAGTTTTAGTGTGATTAGATACTGATTAGTCTTGTATAGTCAGACCTTCAGACTGACAGCAAAAGGTATCAGAACCTTGGCTGATTTGAATGCCTTAGGGCATTCGGGTATGACCGACAGGTAAAGCCACCAATGATGTTTTGTTTTGTGCCACGTCATATTTAAGGGTGTCACTAAAAACCTTGCTAACATTTAATCGTTCTTGATTATTGCTCACCGCCACCAACGTAAACACAACAGCTTACTTCTTCGATCAGACAGCATTGGGTTGTTTCCAGGTGGACCATTAAACAACGTGACACACAAATCACCCGGAAATTTTGTAGGCTTTAACCAATCAGCGGACAACCTCGCAAGTGTCCAGCCAAGTGTGCAATATGCATAAGACTTTCAGCCAGTGGTTGGTGGCATGACGTCTAAGGTTAACACGAGGTACCGATATCAGCTGAGAGAACTGGTGTGCAGTCTGTGTTCCAGTGCATCCGATAGCATGTTTGATGCGGTTGAGGCGATTTTTTTTACTTTAGCCTTGACACAAGAATATCCAGTGCAGAAAAATCTTTTAAAGAGTAGGAGTTTATCTTACGGTGTATATTATAATGACTTGCACATACATTTCTAAATTCAATGCATTCTGTTTATCACACTACGAGGAAAGGCACAATGAAGGCCTGTTCGTTTTCCACGAGCGAGCTTTCCCATCATACAGTGATTTTATCAAAAAGAGAACGGGGTCTCCAGGTGCTTTCCAGCATCTAGCAACAGCAACGTGCATACTATACAGTTAAAATCTCAAAAAGCATAGGTTCATTCTAGTGCAGAAACTTTTATTCAATACACCAGGGCATCCAAATGAAAAATTAATGGCGAGTTAAAGCTCTGAGAGTTGAATCTGAGGACAAATGTCTTGTTTATATATTAACAAACATCAAAACTAACTGGTAGACAGAAATCAAACAAAAGATGCATCAAGTTCCTAGGATGTGCATAGCCATTTCACCAGAGTAGAAGAGGCCTCATTCTGCACAAGCACATACTGTACTTGCCGATAACCGGAATAATTAACCTAGTTTTTCGCTCTCTGTGCAAAGCATGGTATTTGACACAGTATCATGTGTCAAAAACAAATGTACACTCACTGGCCACTTTATTAGGTACACCTGGCTAGTGCTAATTTGAACCCCCTTTTGCCTTCAGAACTGCCTTAATTCTTTGTGGCATAGATTCAACAAGGTGTTGGAAACATTCCTCAGAGAGTTTGGTCCATATTGGCACAATAGCATCACGCAGATTTGTCAGCTGCACATCCATAATGCGAATTTCCCATTCCACCACATCCCAAAGGTGCTCTATTAAATTGAGGTTTGGTGACTGTGGAGGCAACTGGAGTAAAGTGAACTTATCGTCATGTTCAAGAAACCAGTTTGAGATAATTTAAGCTTTGTGACTTGGTGCAATATCCTGCTGGAAGTAGCCATTAGAAGATAGGCACAATGTAGGCATAAAGGGATGGACATGGTCAGCAACAATACTCGGTTCGACTGTGGCATTTAAACGATGCTCAATTGGTACTCAAGGGGCCCAAAGAAAATATCCCCCACAATATTACACCACCTGCAGCCTGAACCGTTTAGACAAGGCAGGTTGGATCCATGCTTTAATGTTCTTTACGCATGTTCAAATTCTAACCCTACCATCTGAATGTTGCAGCAGAAATCGATACTCATTAGACCAGGCAAGGTTTTTTTCCAATCTTCTATTCTATTTGGTGAGCCTGTGCAAATTGTAGCCTCCATTTCCTGTTCTTAGCTGACAGGTGTGGCACCCAGTATGGTCATCTGCTGCTGTAGCCCATCTGCGTCTTTTCGTGTTGTGCGTTCAGAGATTCTGCATACCTTGGTTGTAACTAGTGATTATTTGAGTAACTGTTGCCTTTCTATCATCTCATCTTCTTTCTGACATCTGACAGGCATTTTCGTCCACACAACAGCCGCTTACTGGATATTTTCTCTTTTTCGGACTAGTCTCTGTAGAGAACCCTAGAGATGGTTGTGTGTGAAAATCCCAGTAGATCAGCAGTTTTTTTTAAATAATCAGACCAGCTCATCTGGCACCAACAACCATTCCCTGTTCTGTTTGAACCTCAGCAAGTCGTCCTCACCACATCTGGATGCCTAAATGTAGATATGTTGGCCCTAGCACACAATGGACCCTTCTCAAACGCTCCAGACGCAATCCGGGAAAAACTATTGGCGGACGTTCATGCCAAAACCCGTTAGCTCCAGTAATAACCTATCGATGCCGATTAATCGGCAAAACCCGATAAATTGAGCGACCTTTAGACTTGTGTACAGTTTATACACAAAAATGGGCAAAAATTTCACCTGGAAAACCTCAACAATTATTAACGTAAATTTCCAAACAATTTAAAAAAAAATTCAATGGAAAAGGTGATTTGAAGCAAGGCTCTAAAAAAAAAAAAAAAAAAAAGTTGAACTCAACTTGCTGCACCGCCATGATGCCCACAATACAAATATTTTGTTTGTCATTTTTGGTTTGTTCTATGAATAACAGTAAAATAAACAGTTAAAACATCAGTATGGTGAAGTAGTTACAGAAACAGATCAGTCGTGTACATTTCAGTAGACAAGAGAAATGGGGTTTTTTTCTCAGGACTGTGTACTAATGGGGCCTCTGCTTCCTATGCAGTCATAATGCAGAATTGAAAGCCATGAATTGGAATGTGGTTATCAGCTTAATGTAGATCTTTTATCTGCATTTATCTGCACTAGCAATACAATCTACAATTGTTATTAGCTGTGACTGAAAGACACAAAAGGAGTTTCATAAGAAAACAGGGCAGGAACATGACTATGGTGGCACAAACAGTAAAGTCTCTGGGTTGTTGATCAGACTTCGAGCCAAGCTGCAACTGTTTGGCCCTTGAGCAAGGCCCTTAACCCCTTTCTGCTCCTGAGGTGCCAAGCTATGGCTGACCTTGCTTGATGACCCCAACCTCCTAAACTGGGAAATATGTAAGTAATGAATAAAATTTCGGTGTGGAGTAATAAACGTAGCAAACTACTTATAAAAACGTACATGGTAAGCAAAGAATCGGAAGGTTCTGCACAGAGCCCTGACCCCAACCCCACTGAACACTTGGAAGATAAGCTGGAACTGGAGCAGCCTTCCCGGAAACAAACTTTAATTAGTCGATGATGTCGAAGTCACAGCTATCACAGCTAAACATGTGCGGCGCTATAGTTTTCCATTTAATTAACTGGCGTGCAAAGCATTTCCTGATGTTCCTCCCAAAAGCTGAGGTAACTGTTTTACACTGCGTAATGTTGTGGTGCAAATTTCACCTTATCCCGCAAATCTATTGCAACAAAACATCTAAAAATGTTGTAGCTAAATTGCTGCGAAATCAGATTTTTTTTTAACTCCCATGGATCAAAAAAGGGACCGACTTATATAACAGCAAAGTCATGGGATGTTCAATGAGCATATTTGTTTGCAATTTTGGGCCCTATGAAAGAATATAAGGTTGGGCCCCCTACCACCCCCATTCCACACTGTTACTACCAAAATCAATCAATCAATCAATCAATCAATCTCTGTGTGGCCTTAGAATCATCCTAACAACCCCCTCCTTCCAGCGGCACCCCTGTTGGTGTACAGTCACTCAGTAGGATGTGCTACAGGACAGTGTGATTATTTTTAAGTGATCATTACATATCATTTAAGAAATCTTATTGGAAGTTGCCCTTTTCCCCCCCTTCCATCCACTTGCCCTTATTCAGAGCGACTCATTTATTTGTTCAATTGAAAATTATTCGTCTTGCTAAGGGGTCTGTCAGGTGCTGGGAATTGAACTTAGCACCTTAACCACTGCCCACAAAAAAGGCGTTCGTTTACATGATTTACTAGTTTATTATATTACTAGCATTTGTCTAATGCCAGTTATCTATTCATCTTATTATTTTTTTTTTTATCTAACTGAGCAGTTGAGGGCCCTGCACAGGGGCCCAGCAAAGGCGGCTTAAACACTACTGTAACCACTGAGCTCCCATCTCATCTGTTTCTTACAATTATTTTATATATATATATATATATATATATATATATATATATATATATATAATATATATAATTATAATTGAAAAAAATATATTTTTAAGTCAAATAATGCCGTACAACAAGAATATAACTTTACTGTACCGTGAAAAATATTAATATTCTCTTATACATTCTACACATAAAATTTATCTTCGATGTTAAAATATAATAATCGTTATTATATTGTATAAATTGTTCATGGATAAATATTAAAAAAAAAACAAAAAAAAAAACACAACAAACTCAATATTTACCACAACGAATGAGGAGCTGATATTAGACAACTAACCAGTTCATAGCACAGCAACTGTTTCCTTCAGGAAAACGCCCCAAAAACCCCCCAGCTACATGTTAAATCAGTAAAATAAAATCTAAAACAACCTTATATTTATCGAAACAGTTTAATTATCGCACAGTCTCTAATGTCTTTAATGTTTACCCCCCCCCCCAGTTCACTCAGAAAGCTTAGCTAGTTTTGTTAGCACAACAGTAGCGAGCTAACCGCTAACTGTCACGCGCATCCTTGAACAATGACATTTCCTTTTAATGTTAATGCTTTACACACAGCGCCTAAACACGTGCCCATCTAATCCAACAGGCTTTATTGACACCGCGCAGGAAATAAACAAGCGAATATTTCACAATTATTTTTACACAGTTATAGATTTTAATTACTCACCTGAATGTGTTTACAAACTGTCATACTTAACTGTGCAACACAAACGCGCCTCGCCGGAAACAACCCGGTGGATCAATGGTTCCGCTTATCCTGCGACCAAACTTCAGTCATTTACATTTACAATACATAATCTGTAGTGCCTAAAGTATGTGGACACGTGACCACCAGAACATTATGTGCTTCTTTAAAAAAAATTCCCATTTCAGAGTTAGTCATTTTGTAATATTATGAGAACCCATATATATATATATATATATATATATATATATATATATATATTTTCTATATATAGTTTTCTTTCATGACAAATGTGTGTGTGTGTGTGTGTGTGTGTGTGTGTGTGAGTGTGAGTGAGATGAGAGAGAGAGAGAGAGAGAGAGAGAGAGAGAGAGAGAGAGAGAGAGAGAGATTTGGGGTAGTTTAGTTTCAGTTCAGTTGTGTTGAGGAGCCTGATGGCTTAAGGAAAGAAACTGTTACACATTCGGATTGTGACTGCCCAAATGCTACGGTACAGTCGTCCGGCTTTTTTTTTTTTTATAACGAATAAAACTGAATGGTCTACTGTAATCTTTTAATATTTTAACACAATTAATTTAATATAATTTTATTTGAAAATCACTGTTAACAATTGACTTGTCTTACACGATATCAGGCTAAGATGATATTAGAAAGAAACTTAAAACCAGACTTAAAAGAAACCTTATGCTTCTTTGGGTTACAGCGGAAAGTGTGATAATGAATAATGTCCTGTCTATTAACATACATTTCTGTGGATCCTGAAGCTTCTGACAAACTTATTATAGTGTTCACAACTTTCTTTCTGCTGAAGCCATCAAACGTCCAATGATGCAAACCCAAGCTCAAGACTGATTGTGCCAATAGCCATGTTGTCACACTGTCATGCTGGAGCAGGTTGACAAGGACAACAATACCCATGTGTACAAAGCCCCTGAGATACATATAGACATGCTGCGTTAAAGCTTATGTGGGAAAATGTTGGAATGTGCTGTAACACCGACCGCACCTTAACATGACACAACATTAGTTCCTGATCCCAAATCTCTCAAATTCCCAGACGAATAAATCTGATTACATGGCTGGCTCAAGCCCATAAAGGGCCCTAAGCAGAATTTTATTTGGGCGGGGCCCTTGGTGCCACCAATATAATTGTTGCATCCTTGATTATTCATGCACTATAAATCTAACAAACCTATAACCAGTTTCATATGTTGTTGCTGTGTTGCTTACATCATACCAATGTTTTTATCCTTCTGTGCCTCCTCATCCCGTTAACATAATATTGTGTTGTTGTTGTTGTTGTTGTTGTTTTCATTTAATATTGCATTATTGCATTAATTACTATTGGTTATTGACATAATATATTAAAAAAATTATGACATTTCATTTACACTTCGGTGCTCACTGGTGGTCATGGGGGCCCTAAGCAGCCACAGAGTTTGCTTATGCCTTGGACCGGCAGGTGATTTCTGAAATGTATTCCTGTTTAGCATAAACTGTATGTATTTCGTCTTTTCCTGTAAAGTCTGATAAATATCACTTACGCCCTGCGGTACTGAGTTACTCTTTGCGGCTGATCTACAAATTTGTTTGGACGTAATTACGGAGCTTTCTGTCAGTGAAGTGGCTGCAGAGGAGAAATAGGGGGAAGGGGAAAGGAGGGCGGGGCGAGGTGGGGTGGGGTCAAAAGAGTAGACAGAAAATTGCAGGCTAATAGGCCAAAGCCGGCGGTGCTTGAAGCTAGCTCAACGTCCATTGTCCAGGTCCCCCGCAGAAAAAGAAACATTATTCAAGTCTCTTTAAAGGCCACAGAGAAGAAATACAGTAATTATCATGGGGACTTGTTTAAATCTGTGAACTCCCCCTTCCCCAGCCTAACCCCCATTCCCACTCCCCATTCTGTGTGCTCATTGTCTTGGCTTATTTCAAAAAGGCTTCACTAATGAAGAACACGAAGGCCTCGGCTAATAGCCTCAAATAAGTTCCTCTCCGCGCCATTGTCAAAGGATAATAGCCATGTGAGCCCCAGCTGTAAACTCGGCGACTCCATATTGCACCTCACGCACACCAAGTATGTAAAATCACGCTAAATGCTAATGTGGTCTAGAAAAACGCAAAATCTCTTTTTTTTTGTCTTCCTGTCCCCCTCTCTTTTTTTTTGAGAGTCTATTAGGGCAGTCAGCCGCCCTCAGTAAATGGCATTCGGAAAGAGAGGGAGGAGTGCAGGAGAGAGAGGACCTTTTCAAACCGCTGCACCGCTACAAAGGGTCAAAGCGCTCAATTCTAAAATGGTGAAATTAACCACAGATATAAAATGGTAATCATTCACATGGCCGTTTGCAGAAAATCAACATTTACATAAAATTTTTTTGGGGAATGTTGTAAACATGAGAAAGTTCAACTAAAAATCCGCTTTACAAAGTCGCCTTTACTGATGTTGATAAAAATGTTTTTTTTTTATATAGTGTAAAATTTTGAGTAAAATATTTTCGATCACCGACTGTTTCAGGGGGAAATAGAACACATGCCACTAATCAAAAACCAGGATAAACATATTTAAATTGATTATCAAATAATTAATGGTACATTAAATTACTTCAGTTATACCTGCAGCTAAAATAGTAATCATTATTGTAATTGTATTATAATCACTATTATTATTACGTAATTTATTGTTATTATTATTTTAATTGTCATATGTTAACATTATTATTTCAGTATTTATTATTTCATGTAAAGCCACAGTGATTCACTCAAACATTGTAATAATAATTAGTAGTAGTATTAGTGTACCTATTATTATGGTTATTATTTTCCATTTATAATTTCAATTTAATAATATATCAAATTAAATAATCAAATAATAAAATTTGCTTATCAAAATCCAAAAGTACGACTTTATTTACAATTGCAGTCAAAATTCTTCTTCTTCTTAAAAAAAAAATAATTATTATTATATTATTAATATTATTATTATAACAGATAATGTTTTATGAGGACTTTATTTACAATGACAGCAAAATATTCTTCCTCTCATTATTGTAATTTTTTACTACTACTACATCTACTACTAATAACAGTTATGATATTATAATTATTGTAATTGTTGTGTTATTTTAAAACTCTTATATGAAGGCTCAGAAAACAGTTTGCGGCAGAATAAGGCTTCACCCAGAACTATGCTTCTGTATCTTTCTGATATTTATTCTCTCTCTCTCTCTCTCTCTCTCTCTCTCTCAACCCAGACCCTTCTCCTCTCTTTAATTCCCTTTCCTCAGTGTTTGTGCGCACTCTCTGTATTTTGATTACATCCTCCTGCACTGACGACTAAATTATGATTGGGTTTAAGGATGGCAGGGCTTTCATCTGGCCAGTGTTGGTGCGTGTTGTCTTCTCCAACACAAAAGGGCCCGCTAGCTTTGCTACTCTCCGCTCTCTTTTGAAGAATAGAGAGAGTCTGCCGTCTCCATGGAAACCACCCAGAGAGAAAAAGAGAGCGAGAGCAGGCGAGAGACCAAAACACAATAAATAGTGGTGGCGTTAAGAAGCATTAGATGGACAGAGATATTGTGTTAACATGATGGATTAAGTATCTGACGTGTGGCAGGACACCTGCTGATGAACACTTTACCAACTTGTAACACCTTTAAATAAACGTGAGGAGGCCGTGAACTATAGATGAGCCCATCTTTTTGGTTAATCCCAGAAGTTGTGTAACTTCAGTTGGTGTAACACATTTGGCCCTTAAACATTTATTTTTATTTTTTATTTTTAACTACATTTACAGCATTTGGCAGACGCCCTTATCCAGAGTGACTTATATTCTATTTTTATACAACTGAGCAATTAAAAGGTTAAAGTCCTTGCTCAGGAGCCCAGCAGTGGCAACTAGGTAAGAATCGAACCCTGATCTTCCAGTTAGCAGTCATTCCACTACTTATTCCATACTTATTCCTAAAATATTACAAATCTTTCCTAAAAAAAACCTGACTTAAGCATTTACACTGCATGTATCATGTGACCCAATTCCAATTTTTTTCCTCCAATGTGGTACAGATGGGATATAATCCACAATGATGTAAGCAGGAAAAAAATCACATGAATTCTGATATTTTTAAGATCAGTTTTAGGTTTCATTTACATGTTGGAATAACTGGGATATGAATCAGATACGAACATTAGTGTCTGTCATGTAAACAGACAGATCGGATTTTCACCTGTCAATGCGAGATGCAGGTCACTGAAAAAGTGACTGTGGTGCAGGACGTCGACTCAGATAGACACCAACTGCGATATGTAAAACTTTGCACCACTTTGTATCTGATATTTATCATTTTAAAGTCTGTAAATATAAAAAAAAGATATTTATAACCTGGCAATCAATTCACCCAGGCTGCTCCAGAGAATCTCCTTTTTTTTTTGTTCTCTTTTGTTTTGCTGACCTTTAAATATTGTTCAGAAAGTAAAATACTAAATAATCATTTCGCTTTCGTCTATTGCGTGTATTAATTATCGCCCCATTTTTACTTCCTTTGAGCTTTATTTCCCCACTTATAGTGTAAATCATCCCTCTCTTTTCTCTATTTTTAAAAAAATAGTTTTTTAACTGACGATTACTGCATTTTGTTCCTAAACATGAGGTCAGCAAATATATATATAACTTATAATAGAAGAGTTTCTACACACAAAATGTCCCTGATGACATTAAAAGACTCATTAACTGAAGAAGGATTTTTCAGATGATGCAACTTCCTGTTAAATATATGGAAAGATTTCAAAGCGGTTGGTTGGTTCAGGACCCACAATCATCGGCCATGGTAAGGAACAGAATGTAGCAGTGGTCAGGGGCTCATTGGACAGGGTTTTGGACTACTGATTGAAAGGTAGGGAGTTAAAAACCAAGGACCGTGGCGATACAACTACTGGCCCAAAACCCACGGCACCCTCATCCAGAGCAATTTATAATTATTAAATTAATATAACTTTGGGTTATGGGCCCAGTAGTTTTTTCTTAAAGGTCCTTGGATTTCAACTCACAACCTTTCTAATCAGTAGTCCAACACCCTGTCCAATGAGCCACCACTTATTACATTATCACAAAAAGTATTTTGATACCCAACCATCACACCTATGTTGCCACAATATTAGACATTTCTGGCATTTGGCAGAGGCTCATATTCAGAACGACTTAATCAGATTTTTATCCAGCTGAGCAGTTAAGTTGTCTTTGTTAAGAGCCTTCGCTCAGAAGCCCAACGGTGGCAGATTGGTGGTGCTGAGAGATGAAAATCTGATCTTTGGATTAGTAGACACAGTTGTCTTTGTTTTTGTATGTCATAGCTTTAGTTTCTCTTCACTGGAACTAAGAAACCTAAACACTGTTCCAGCATGACAATACCCCTGTGCACAAAAGCCCCTGAGCTTCATCAAGACATGCCGTGTTGTGGTTGGAGTGGAAAAGATGACAAAGCCTTGATTCTGACTCAACCCCACCAAACACCTGGAATAAACTGTAACACCTACTGCACCCTGGAATTCCTCACATTTTTAGAATATCCTATTATTAGGAGATGGATTGGGGATTTGGAACGAAATGATGGGAACGTCACAGCACATTTGCCAAACTTTCCTTTTTTTGCATTTATATCCACTGACATCACTCTTAACTTACACACATAGGGGAAAAAACTACTGCTATAACCAACCCCTCACTCATACACACACACATCACCCTCTGTGTGTCCCAGACTTTCCATTTCATCTTAATAACACCACACAGAAGAGCACCGCACCAATCTTTATTGCCACCCAGACCTGAGGACAAGTCCCTGTTCTTATAACCCAAACCCAATTTCCCGGGGACAATAGCGTCCACCCGACTTTTCATATCTTTCTTTGACTTCTGTCATTCGTAACACTGGCTCTTCTCACACAGCCGCTCAGGATTAGCTGGCTTGGCACTACCTAATCATGTCAAGGATCCTTATAGCAGTGGAGCATCCTTCCATGGGGACCCGGCAATCAGCAGACTGTCTCTTATTCTACATTCATGAATCCTGTACCACTATTCTATTTTTTAGGAAATCAATATTTTCAAGATGCCGACGTCACACACACACACACACACAGGCTGAGGTAGTGTTTTTATACATGCATTAAGTCACAAAATATAAAAGCGTCGTATGCTTGCGACATGTCACTCTAGTGCTGCCCTCATCTGGACAAAATGAGTCAACGTCACATTTGAGTTATTTATGTTCAAACTAAATTAATTGCAAGACAAATCCTTAGGAATAAGACAAGACAATTTGTGGCCCCGTTATTTATTGTTACATTCATTTTATTATTTAAAGACTAACAATTTTAAAAACAATGATGGTAAAACATTTTTTTTTAAAATCTACTCCACAGTTGATAGGTTTTGTACGTCGACGGAGTATGAGAAGACTTCACAAACACACACACACACACAGATATACACATACACACCTGCATATAAGGCAACAAGTGTTTAAATGCCCTGACACTACCTGGTCAAGACATACCGGGTCCTTCATACTTTAATGCTTAGGGAAAGTTTAAAAATGGTGCAAAATATCTCATATATTAAAATAGTGCTAAAGAGTCACCGGCTGCTTCTAAGGCATCTAAATAAATGTAATAAAAAAAAACAACAAAAAAAAAAAACAATGAAAATAGTTACAGCTGGATGGGAATCACATACAGCATCTCTAACCCTTTAAAATGGAATTTCTCTCCTCCCCACCGCTGTTTGAAAGCACCCCATACTGATAGTAGTAGTATGGTCCTGTGCACCTCTGACCAGGAGACAAGGTTGCCCATCCCTGTGGATTGGCACTGGACGAGGGTTGGAGCTCTGTATGTGTCAGTATTCTGTTTCTGTGAGTCTGAGTGTGTGCAACGAGGGTGTGTTGAGTGTTAAGGATGGCTTCACAGTTTGGCTTGGCTCAACAGCTTGATCTTCAGATTCTCCGCCAGCTTGTCCAGAAACTCAAAGGTGTTCAGGTAGTCAGTGCGCTGGACGCTGAGAGAGGAGGACAAAGGAAGAGAGCACAGGAGTTCTTTAGTGCTTCGAAACATTTGGGTTGAGCAAAAGAAAAGCAATACGAGTGATAAATATAGTGCCAGAAAGGCAATTATAGGTTCAAGCAAGTTCAAATCACTACTGCTTCCACCCTACAACTGCGGGGGAAGTGCACGCTCAGTGGTTTAGCTGTTGGACTGCTGAGTAAAAAAATTGTAGGTTCAATTTCCAGCACCACTAAGCTGACACTGCTGGACCCCTGAGCAAATCCCTCAACCCTCAACTGCTTAGTTAGAGAAATGAGATAAAATAAAAAATAAGTTGCTCTGGATACGACAGTGGACCAAAATGAAGAAATTATAATAAATTCAATGTATGACTAGTGCAACATACCACTTAATTCTACCACCTCATTATAGCTACACACCCGGAAGTGAAATCAAATCTAAAGATTCTGATATTATTATTATTTTGACCACATATAGCTAATAGAGTACATCGTAAAATAAAACAATGTTTCTCCAGGAACAGGATGGACCTTAAAAAACAAAGCTATACCATAAAACCAGACAGAAATAACAGACTAAAAGTAAATAAACACAAGTTATGTGCAGGTCAGTGCTGCATTGTGCATAAAGAGCTACTGTTCTGTGAGCTACTGTGCGGTGGCTGCATCCAAAAATCGCAAAATCTCCTACTATAAAGTATATAAACAGTATGTGAGACAATATAACCTGCTCAAAAAAATAAAGGGAACACTAAAATAACACATCCTAAATCTAAATGAATGAAATATTCTTATTAAATACTTTGTTCTTTATATAGTTGAATGTGCTGACAACAAAATCACCCAAAAATGATCAAGGAAAATCAAATTTATTAACCAATGGAGGTCTGGATTTGGAGTCACACTCAAAATTGAAGTGGAAAAACACACTACAGGCTGATCCAACTTTAATGTAATGTCCTTAAAACAAGTCAAAATGAGGCTCAGTAGTGTGTGTGGCCTCCACGTGCCTGTATGACCTCCCTACAATGCCTGGGCATGCTGTGAGGTGGCGGATGGTCTCCTGAGGGATCTCCTCCCAGACCTGGACTAAAGCATCCGCCAACTCCTGGACAGTCTGTGGTGCAACGTGGCGTTGGTGGATGGAGCGAGACATGATTCCCAGATGTGCTTAATTGGATTCAGGTCTGGGGAACAGGCGGGCCAGTCCATAGCATCAATGCCTTCGTCTTGCAGGAACTGCTGACACACTCCAGCCACATGAGGTCTAGCATTGTCTTGCATTAGGAGGAACCCAGGGGCAACCGCACCAGCATATGGTCTCACAAGGGGTCTGAGGATCTCATCTCGGTACCTAATGGCAGTCAGGTTACCTCTGGCGAGCACATGGAGGGCTGTGCGGCCCTCCAAAGAAATGCCCCCCCACACCATTACTGACCCACTGCCAAAACAGTCATGCTGGAGGATGTTGCAGGCAGCAGAACGTTCTCCATGGCGTCTACAGACTCTGTCACGTCTGTCACATGTGCTCAGTGTGAACCTGCTTTCATCTTTGAAGAGCACAGGGCGCCAGTGGCGAATTTGCCAATCTTGGTGTTCTCTGGCAAATGCCAAACGTTCTGCACGGTGTTGGGCTGTAAGCACAACCCCCACCTGTGGATGTCGGGCCCTCATACCGCCCTCATACCACCCTCATGGAGTCTGTTTCTGACCGTTCGAGCAGACACATGCACATTTGTGGCCTGCTGGAGGTCATTTTGCAGGGCTCTGGCAGTGCTCCTGTTCCTTCTTGCACAAAGGCGGAGGTAGCGGTCCTGCTGCTGGGTTGTTGCCCTCCTACGGCCTCCTCCACGTCTCCTGATGTACTGGCCTGTCTCCTGGTAGCGCCTCCATGCTCTGGACACTACGCTGACAGACACAGCAAACCTTCTTGCCACAGCTCGCATTGATGTGCCATCCTGGATGAGCTGCACTACCTGAGCCACTTGTGTGGGTTGTAGACTCCGTCTCATGCTACCACTAGAGTGAAAGCACCGCCAGCATGTGACCAAAACATCAGCAGCCAGAAAGCATAGGAACTGAGAAGCGGTCTGTGGTTACCACCTGCAGAACCACTCCTTTATTGGGGGTGTCTTGCTAATTGCCTATAATTTCCACCTGTTGTCTATTCCATTTGCACAACAGCATGTGAAACTGATTGTCAATCAGTGTTGCTTCCTAAGTGGGCAGTTTGATTTCACAGAAGTGTGACTGACTTGGAGTTACATTGTGTGTGTTTAAGTGTTCCCTTTATTTTTTTTGAGCAGTGTGTATGTATATATATATATATATATATATATATATATATATATATATATATATATATATATATATATATATATATGGCCATTATATTCTATGGGCTCATGGGAGAGACGACTTATACCCGAAAAGGAAGGAAAGCGGAGAACACTATCCAACTTTGAATTTGCGCTGCTGTGACATCACGTCACATGACAATATCACCTATTTCATTAACCCTACCTATAATCATAATATATAGAATGTACTGTTTAAATGTAGTACCATTTAAGCTGCATGCAATTTCAGATGCAACCTGTTTTATTTGGCCCTTTTTCCTTTCCTTTCCAATTCCATTCCCTTTTCTTTACTTTCCCCATTTCATTCCTTCTCTTTTTCCCCCCCCATACTATTCCTTTCCCATTTCCTCTCCTCTCCTCTCCTCCTTTAGAACTTGTGTCATGAAGAGAGTATTAGTGATCAATGTGTTCCATATGTGACACTCACTTGGCCATGCCCTTGATACAGATGGCCAGATCTTTGGTCATGAATCCGGCCTCGATGGTCTCAACACAGACAGCTTCCAGAGCCTGGGCAAAGGCCTGCAGCTCCGAGTTCTTGTCTAAAGTTGCCCGATGCAGCAGCCCGCGCGTCCAGGCAAAGACAGAGGCTGTGCAGAATAACAGAGTTAATATAAATACATTATAAGATACTATAACATTACAAGTTACAAACAACTTATTGAATAAGAAAAGTCTTTGACACCGATAGGATTGGTGGACGTCTCTTTGCCCTGCTGGTGTTGGCGATAGTGACGTGTGACGGTGCCATGAGCCGCTTCCGCCTCCACTGTGCGCCCATCAGGACACACCAGCACGCTTGTCATCATACCCAGAGAGCCATAACCTAAGCAAAGAGACACAGCAGTTTGTCTCAGAACAACACTTCCTGACTGCATTTTCTGTATGACATTATTACTGAATTTAAAGACAGAAGAGTGAAGAACGTGTACACGTTTCGACTCACCCTGAGCCACAGAGTCAGACTGCACATCTCCGTCATAGTTCTTACAAGCCCAGATAAATCCTCCTTCAGACTTCATGGCCTGGGCCACCATGTCGTCAATTAGCCTGTGCTCATACCAGATCCCCTTGTCCTCGAACTGAGACCTGTATTCCCTTAAAACACAAACGGAGAGTTTCTATTTACATGAATCAATTTTAAATTAAAGAAAAAAAATCTGGTTTAGGGAATGTAAAACCAGATTCCCTAAATGGCGTCTTACTTCTCATAGATCTCCTGAAAGATGTCTTTGAAGCGGCCGTCATACTTTTTAAGGATGGTGTTCTTGGTGCTGAGGTAGAGAGGCCAGGCTTTCGACAGCGCCATCTGAAAAGAGCTGTGAGCAAAATCACGGATGGACTTGTCTGTGTTGTACATGCCGAGAGCCACACCGCCAGTGCCTATAGAGTGGAAGAACAAGAAAGCGGTGTACATGCCGCCATATACAGCTTTCTTTATGTTGCGTTAAGCGGAGCAGCATGATAAACAGTTGAAAAAAATTGCTAATTTGATTAAACCTAGACATAACCGTAATTCTGCTTTTCTAGAATTTGGATAGATTTTAGAAAAGTTGGGGCGTTTTTTAATTTTAAATAAAATTAAAACCAAGACAGACATTTAAATCAAATGAGCCGATATTTTTTTCACAATAGAACATGGACAACATAAATGGGTAACCTGAGACATTTTAATACTTTTATCCACTAAATGAGGTCAAGTCAAAATTTAATGCCTGCTATAGATCTCAAAATGGTTGGGAGAACATTTAGCAACTAATTAGGTTAATTTCCATCAGGTCTGTAACATGATTAGCTGTCTAGGGGAAGTCTTCAAGAGGCAGAGTCTCTCAGATGTAAAGATAGGCAGAGGCTCTCCAATCTGTGAAAGATTGTGGCACACTTTAAATTATAAATTGTAAAGGCTTTGCAGATCTCATCACCTTCCGTACATAACATTACCAAAAGATTCTGAGAAACTGAAGCAATCTCAAAAGAGACAAACCCGAAGGATGTCCATTGTCTTCAGGTCCTCAGAGGACACTGCATCACTCATCAGCATGATTCTCTGATTGACATTAGGCCCAGAAATACAACCAGAAACCACTTTCCACCGCATACCATCTGCAGTTGACAACTAAAGCTATCGTGCAAAAAGGAAGCCATATGTGAAGATGTCCCAGAAGCACGACCATGTCCTGTGGGCCAGTAGCACAGTCTTCTATAATCATACGAGTGCAAATTTGACGCTTCTGTTGGAAATCACAGACGCGGGCTAAAGAGGAGGAAGACCTTCCAGCGTGTTAGCAGAGTTCAGTTTAAAAATCAGTATCTATGATAGTATGGGGGTGCATGAGTGCATTCGGTATGGGCAGCTTGCATGTTTTGGAAGGTAACATAAATGCTGAAAGGTATATAAAGTTTTTAGAAATCTATTTCTCTATTTCGTCTATTTTAGGAAAGACCTTGTGTATTTTAGCAGGACAATGCAAAACCACATACTGCAGCTATTACAACAGAATAGTCTCTTTGCTAACCTGTGTGCAGTCCAGATCTTTCATCTATAGAGAACATTTGGGGCATCATTAAACAAAAAAAAATACTCCAAGGACGACCACAAACTCTTAAGCAGCTGGAAACCTGCATCAGAATGGGGCCGAATTCCAACACAAAAACTCCAGAAAATACTCCAAAAGACGCCCACAAACTCTTCAGCAGCTGGAAACCTGCATCAGACAAGAATGGGACCAAAACTCCAGAAAATACCTCGATGCCCAGACATCTTTAATGATAAACTGTAGCAGGCATCACATTTGAAATGAGCTCGTTCAGTGGATAAGTGTCAAATTTCTCAGTTTAAACATTTGTCATGTTATCTATGTTCTATTGTAAATAAAATATCGGCTCATGTGATGTGAAAGTCTAATAAGTTTTCATCTTATTTAAAATTTAAAAACTTTCTAGAAAAGTAAGATTAAGTTTATGTGTAATCAAATTTTTTCTTCCCTCTCGACTTTTTTTCCTTTTTTCCTTTCTTTCTTTCCGCCATCTTCAGCTCCAGTGTGGCAACAGCCCCGGCGGAAAAGCAGTATAACACAGTGGCTAAAAATGCTAAATGTGGTTACCCGACATGCAGGGTAATAAAAAAAAATTCTTTCGAATTGTGGAAGAATTTAATCACACACACAAAAAAAAAAAATCATTATCCTTATTTTATCTAAAATCATGCAGCTCTACTTACCAAGTGAAGTAAATATGAAGCATTATAAATATTGCTTCACTGAAGCGACATTGAAAGCTAAACATTAATCCGGACCTCTATTACCTAATAAAACACAATGGAAAAAGGATGCCACAAGATTTCTTAAATCCACAGATTGCAGGTAGTTTGTTGGTTGCACTGCTATTTCATCAGCGTAGAATTTGCCCATACATGGGTGTGGCATGGACACAAAGACTGTAAAGCAATATTGACTCAGTCGACACAGGGCAGATTTCAACCAGGTCGCGTGATCCCACAGGGTCGTGAGGAAATAAGCCATTTTATATCATTGGGGTTTTATTAAAGGCAAATGAGAGTATAGAGCAATAGTTAAAAATAATAAACAATTATTTTCTGATTCACTGGTTCAAACCACGTACCTTCAAAGTCATGGACAACAAAGTGGAGCGGTTTGCCTCCCTCCTTGGGGGTGTAGGTCATCTCTAATCTTCCGGGTCCAGGAACAACGAAGTCTGTGGCTTTGTACTGAAGCGAGAGAGACAGGAAAGGCACGTACTCTATTGATTTATATGATTATGGGTAGAGTGAATAAAATTCGGACCGCTATGTTAATATTGTCATGTGACAAACATCGTGAAATTGTCAAGTAGGATAATGCGAAACAAGTGCAATTTAACCAAAAGCAACAATTTTGACATGTTTGAAATGAGCTTAAGAAATGTTCTAGTACTAGTATGACACTAATATACACAAGAACTACATTTCCTGCAACCGTAGCGGCGGTTGTCACCTACAAACTAGTCTTCTAGTGGGGCAAAGCACTTGAAACTCTTCGAGACGTTCCTGAAATTCGATTTGTATCTTCGTTGCAGAACGCTGAATGTTTAAAACACTGAACATGCACTTTTTGAATATAGCTAAAGGTCGCAGGATGTATAGTCAGGGTTATCCAGTTGATGAGTCTGGTTCCTCTCAAGGTTTCTTCCTATTTCCATCTCAGGGAGTTTTTCCTTGCCACCGTCGCCCCCGGCTTGCTCATCAGGGAGCATTTTCATTTTATAATTTCTTTGATTGTGTAAAGCTGCTTTGTGACATTCACCATTGTAAAAAGCGCTACACAAATAAAACTGAATTGAATTGAATTGAAGTTATATGGTGGTTGGTGATGTTTCTGAATAGATTTCTGTGTCAGGAGCTAACAAACACTAAAAGTATTATGTGCAGGAGCAAAACTGGTACCACCGTGCGTCTCTGTGGGCATTCCAGGAATTTAATTGTCAAACCTGACTGGTGAGAAGTGTTCCTTGGCTTACCTGGTCTCCATGGGCATGTCTACCGATGATGATGGGTTTGGTCCAGCCGGGCACCAGTCGCGGGATGTTTTTGCATATGATAGCTTCGCGGAAAACTGTCCCACCCAGGATGTTCCGGATGGTTCCGTTAGGAGAGCGCCACATCTGCTTAAGCTTAAACTCCTCCACGCGCTTCTCATCGGGGGTTATGGTGGCACACTTAATGCCCACGTTGTAGCGCTGCACCGCCTCAGCAGATTCCACAGTCACCTGGTCGTTTGTGGCATCGCGGTTCTCAATGCCCAGGTCATAGCTGCAAGGAAAAACAGATCTGCAACTTTATCCATATCCCCACCTACGGTTTTCCCAGGTTGCGTTTGAGAAGGTCTCATCGTCATTATACAGTGCCAGACTAACATATCTATGGCAAGAGCGCCCTCAGGAGGTGAAAATCACTGCACGTGCATTTGCTTTAACGCATGTCTCCTCAAGACAGCCAGTGACTCTACTGTTCTGACATTAATGGGAAGTTCATTCCACCATCTTGGTGCCAGAACAGAGAAAAGTCTTGAGGCAGACCTACCTTGTGTCCTAGACGATTTATTATTGCGGCTACAGTTTGGGGAAAACACACATGTATGCAAGTGTGCTGGTAAGGCGTCCATAAACTTTTGGCCATATGATGTATAAGACCTGGGGCGTAAAATGCCAAAACACAAACCTGACAGAACAATTTGTTACAAAATCTATAAGGATGTACTTTCAGGCTTATTGGTGTCCTTTTGCAACAAATAGTCTTACATTTATAAACGAGTAACAGTAGTATAGTTAGTATAGTATAGTTAGTACAATAGTTTCAAATCAGTCTTAAATGTAACTGGCAGTCAGTGTAAGGGCCTAAGGACCGGTGTGATGTGTTTGGAGTAAACCCTTAGTATCCCAATAATCCGAGTAATCTGAAATGATCATTAGTGTTTATAATCAGTGATCGAGTATGAAATGTATTAAGGTCCTACAGGTCAACGATTGATTTATAAACAAGTAACAGAATTAGGAAATCTGAACCCATCACACAGGTCCCAACACTGTCTGCCAGTTACATTTGGGATTGATTTTAAAGTACTGTTACTCGTTTATAAATCACTCAATGGTCTATAGGACCTTCATACATTTCAGATATGCTTACCGAATACAAACCAATCAGATCACTCAGATTCTTAGGATCAAGTCAGTCAGACAAACTAAGAGGAGTTCTTTCTAAATTATGCAGCCCCGCAGCTGGAAGCAGCTCCCGGAGGAGATCAGTTGTGTTAAATCAGTCGCCATCTTTAAATCCAGACTCAAATCACATCTGTTTAGTTCTGCATTCACCGAATGAGCGCCGTGAGACTATAATCATTTTATATTCGTAACAGATTTTGTTCCTGTTAAAGCTTTGTTTTTATTTTAATTTCTGTTTTTACTGCTGTGATATTTTTTATGATCTTTTCGATTTCTCTTATGTAAAGCACTTTGGGTACGAAATGTGCGGTATAAATAAACTTGCTTTGCTTTACGTAACCGAGCTCTGAGCTCTGACTATTGTGTCAAACCGGTTGTGACCTTTCACCTTCATTCCCTTTTAACATTTTAAACATTTGCAACAGTAACACTATTAATCAAATTCGGTTCATTTGACTACCTTTATTAATGAAATCTTCAGTACGGAGAAGTTAACTTATCAGTTTTATTATTATTTTTTTTTTTATCTCTAGTTACATCGAAAAGCTTTAAAATGTGGCTTATTAGGCCACCTTGAGGTTTGCTCGATGTTTAAACACTATACAGACCCTTGACTTACGTTGACGTTGCGTTCTGGAAAACCCTTCAGATATTGAAATACAGTCGATGGAAAAATGTCTGTATTTGTCACATAAACTCGACAGTACAGTGAAATTTGTTTCTTCACATATCCCATCTCAGAAGGTTGCGGTCAGAGCGCAGGGTCGGCTATAATACAGCAAAGCTGAAATAATCCCATATTTGTAATGATTTCGCACTGGAGGGCGCCATCACCAGACTACTAGGCCTGTTGGTGTCTTCCGGGGCTACTTCCTGTTTGGCTAAACTACATAAGCTAGCATTAGAGACCCTATCTTTGCAAAGTATTGTTTGCTCTAGTGATTTACTAAGTGTTGATTTTCTCATTGTTTTTGTTTAGGATTTTTGATCTTTGTACAGTTTTGGTTTTTGCTCTTTGTCTCACGTTTTTGAGTTGTCTAAGGGGATCGTTTGGATTATCGCGTACCGACCTTGCTTACTCTTTGACTACGCTAGTAAACTGTCTGTCTTTTCTAAATAAAGTAACTTTGCGCAACATGACTTCTACTCCGTCGCCTTCCGCACAATATTACACGTGGTGTTTGCTTGCATATTAATTGGCCAAATGATGCCGCTGACTCGGAAGAAACCATAATTCCGCTTTGTTTTTTAATAGTGGGTGTAACAGGCACATGGCCAACATGCACACTCAATTGGCTGGTATGACTGTCACTCAAAGAGGGCAGTCTTGCATTCGCTGTGAAACTTTTTATATCCCATGCACATCAAAGCCTTTTGCGATTATCTAATTGCAGCGTCTCAAATCGCGATTGTGATTCAATTTCGATGAATCATTCAGCCCTACCCCCTATAATGCCTTCTGAATTAGCCTATAGTGGTTTATAAGAGTAGCCACCAGGGGGCTGTAGATGCGCGTTACAATATTATCAAGCTGTTGTCACGTTTTCTATAGCGCTGCAAAATTTAAAAAATATTTTCTGACTTACTTTTGGGTCTTATTGTATATCGAAAATCATAAATCGATATATATATCGTAGGTCGAGGGTTGTCTGTACTCATAAAAACAAACTCTTCAATGCTTCTTTAAAAGATCTTGGGCTCTTCCTACTTCCATTCAGTTACTAGGGAATCAGGAAGGGTGTTTAGCGTAAATTATTAAATTTATCCACACACACAAAAAAAACAACAAAAAAAAAAACAAAAAACTATATAATGCTTAAACTTAAGAACTAAACTCCCACGGCTGAAGTCCAGTCTGTAAAAAGGAGTCAGATATAAAAGCTTCCTGATTCATGTATCTGTATGCATCTTATTATTTATTAGATTATGTTGTTCTAACAGCAGAGGCCCAGCATTTTAGTGGCTAAACATGACATCTCGAACTACATGTCCCCGCACATGAGGAGGGCAAAAAAACAACTTCAGCGTTTCTCCGTGCACTGTGCTACAGTAAGTCTAAAGGTCAGCTGGCGTTAACCAGAGGCCTTCGAGTGCCAACCTCTTGCACAGAGCATCCAGAAATATTAACACCATCAACTGGTTACACTGATTAGCAATCAGGTCGAGTTGAGAAAATGATTTGGAAATCTTTTTGGAACATAAATTGCTGCCTTGTAATGTAATATTGTATTGTAATGTAACATAGTATTGTAATGCCTTGCACTGTTTGCACCTATACAACAGTCCTGAAGGAACATTTTACAATGTACGGCACCAGCTATATACAGTGCAACATGCAACAAGTGCTTTTCTGAGTTAACTCTTTTAAAAATAATGTAAAGTCAAACTTTACAATCTATACAGATAGTAAAATACCCGGCATGCAAATGTTAGTTGAAACGAAGACTATCAGCAAGTCGTGAAGCTTTCATAGCCAGCTAATCTTGATAAAACGAGCCACCCCGAGGCAGCTGCTATCGATAATTAACAAATAAGTGCTTTAAAACCAAAATACTGCCATATTTTTAAAAGCGACGATCACATAAAAAGTCAAGTTTTATGTAGAACATGTAAATCTTGTGTGGTAAAGCAAAGCAAAAACACTACAAATCTTTAGTCACCTCAAAGCCCAGCACCATTTGTAACAAACTCTTCAAACACATTAGTGAACATGTTCGCAGAAGCGCATGTTGGCTATGTAATTGACGTATATACTTTTTTTCCCCCATGTAACAACGGTTGTGCTGCATTTGAACAACGACATTAACGATATTTGAATTGAACCTAATGAAAATGAAGATATCAGGTTGTCCTGTACAAATATACATTTTAAATCTATATCAGTCTTTCGATATTTTACAATAGTACTGACGTAAAAAAAAAAAGAATATTCCAACTCTATATGTTTGACACAATTTTTACAGGCTGATATTATTTATAGATATAATAACAAGTCAAAAAATTCTGCAAATTAAAAAATAAATTTATTGCAAGAATCTTTTTTTTTTCTCTGTGACTGTTTTTTTTACACACATAAAATCCCTCAGGAGTTCAACTCAAACATAATTACCCTCCAGATGGTCAAGAAAAATAGATAACAATGCGAGATAAGGGCGGAACACTGTCACTGATATACTGCACACACACACACACACACACACACACACACACACACACACACACAGAGATATACTCTTTTTTTTTTTTACCTGTGCAGGTCTAACTCCAGGTATGGAAAGATGAGCTTCTCTTTAATCAGCTCCCAGATCACTCTGGTCATCTCATCTCCCTGCAGCTCCACAACAGATCCAGCCTTGATCTTCTGCGCCATTCTGAATTCTGTAAGAGGAACACAATGATCTGCTCAAACACACTGTTACACTTCCTGGACTCACTCAGCTGTGGAATGAATGAAACCCATTCAGGAAAAGGCTGTGTGTCAGCATTTTTTTCGCTCCTAAACCAACTGAAAAGTTGTAAAAGAGGAAGCGGAGTAGATTGCGTAACAATTTAGTGGGGTAGAAAGTAAATGGTGGTTTATGTTATAATAATTAAAAACGTTTTCCTGTTTCAGTCATTTAAAAAAAACAAAAAACAGCCCAAACAACATACAAGCAGAATACCGTAAAACGCTCATTACTGTCGCAAAGCCACAAACCGGTCAACCCACTGTAACCCTTTACAGAAGTGAAAATTAGTAAACTATTATTTCTTTCTTTTAAAAAGAGCAAATATAATAATCGATAATAAAATATAATAAAAATAATCACGATTGATGACTGCAATTATTTCTAATGTGAAAGACAGGAAATAAAATCTTTACAGATGCACATTTATTTCATTCAATTAATTAATTAGCATGTCAATTATACACGCATCATTTGTCGTAATAAGCAAAAATCGTTTCCGAGTTCTGTCATTTATTTCTAAACGTTTTTTAACACTATTTTTGATGCAGTGTTCCGACAGACAGCAGCACTTCCGGGCTACAACACAAGCTCATTCTATAACATTACGATAAAACAAACCGACTCACTTACTAATGTAAAAATGTCAATTCCTACCTTTCCTTTAAATATCGACCGCAAGTAATCAGACAGATGAACTTAAGTGAATAGGACGTCACAGTGGTTGCTAAGGTTGTTTTACTACAGACGCAAAGCCGCTTTGACCGGTAGGCGGGTCCTGTACTGATCTTATCTTAGGATTGGTTAATATATCAGATCAGCCGTGCCACCAGACCAACTCTAACCAATCAGAGATGACATGGAAACGTATTAGAATTAATCCCGCCCACAGCATACGCCTTAGGAGTAAAAGGTTAAACAAATTACAGTGATAGAACGAAATGGTTCTCTGTGATATTATTAGACAGTTTTGTCATTAAATTGGACATCTTTATAGATGATCAGTAATGCATTTGTTTCAGTTGGGCAGAATCAGTACAAAATGTCAAAATTATATAATTTAGAGAAATTGAACTGGACCTTCATTAATCAAAATCAGATAAACTGATGTGTCCCACATGGAGTTCTGTAAAATACCCACGCCTGGACCATTTATTTAACCCTAACCCCATCTATAAAGTTCTGGTAAAGTTCTTTTTTTGTTCTATGATTTAAAAATTTATTATTATATTTACCAGAAACAGCCGGTAAAAAAATATTCAATAAAATTTAGCAAATTTGCATGAATTATAATAGCATAAAGAAATTAAGAAAAAGAAAAAAGAAAGAAAATCGAAAAAAGAAAAAAAAAGAAAGAAAGAAAGTAATAATTAATTAAATAGCCCTGTCATGGACTGGTGGCCTGTCCAAAGTGTACCCCTCCCTTTCAGGGATGGCTGGGATAGGCTCCAGCAGATCCCTGTAACCCTGAATTAGGAAATAAAGGTGTATAGAGGATAAATGAATAAAATAATTAATTAAATGGCAGGTCTAAAGGTGATTATTTCAATTACATTATATGACTAATACAAGTTGCTTTTAGGTTCTTAGTTTTGTATGCAAAATATCCAGATTTTTCCAAATGCTAATTTCAAGTTTATTTTGGTGTGTAAGTATGTGGACACACGTTTACTGTTGTGTAACGACCAGGGGCACCTACTGTATAGATGTCCAGGTATTTACAAACCTTGTGCCCGAAAAGGGTTTATTCTATACAGAGACGATTAAACAGACAGGGGTTTTTTGGTTGATATTGTATAAAATTGAGGCTAGGAGATTATTTTGCATATCACCAAAATAAAAACGTCACCACAACATCCTGACACCCAAACATTGTTCTCCGGGTTTAAAACAGGCCAGAATGTTTGTATTACGGTTGCATCACTGAGACACAATAGAAGCAGAGATTTTTTTGACTGACCGGAAGATGTCACTGTTTCACTGTTTTATTTGTACCAATGATTATTCCTAACTTTTAGCGTTATTATAGTATTGCGTAAAACATTTATGCTGGTGAACGTAAGACTACTGTGTAACCGGAAGATTACAAAACACACACACACACACACACACACAGCTCGCAGGTGGTCGAAAAAGTTGTCGAAATGTTAGGACAATATTTATGGAACGTTCTTAAAACGTTTTTGATAATTAATCCACGTTCTTGTGACGTTGGGAAAAAAGTGAAAGATCTTCAAATGTTTTTTTTTTTTTTACAATATTAAAATAACGTTTAAACAACATTAAGCAAACTGGGCATTTTCACGGTTTTTAGAGCAGGTTTCCAAAACTAAAAGAGGACGTACAAAAATGTGTCCGCTGGGTAACCTTATACGCACGGTTGTGCGCTTATACGCACGGTTATGCGCTTATACGCACGGTTATGCGCTTATACCCACGGTTATACGCTTATACGCACGGTTATGCGCTTATACCCACGGTTATAGGCTTATACGCACGGTTATGCGCTTATACGCACTATTATGCGCCCGTATGAATAAAATTTCACGGTATAATTTGTCATTATTTATAATAAAACAGTAAATTCCATGCTATTAAAATCGTGTTGTTGATGGAAAAACAAAGCAAAAGATTGGAACTGCTAAACTCCGCGCTAATTTAGTCTTAAAACAAGTCGTGTTTGGGTTAAAACAGCAGACCGACTCGTTCTAGTTATTATCATCAGAAAAAGGCGTTGTGTAAATCACCTCCCTGTCCTGCCACCGAGCATAAAAAAGGCGCCCGCCGCTCCGCTGAGTCTGATCACGTGACTTGACATCTGCTGGCAGTGGCAACCGAAGAAAACCAAGCAACGCACGAGGAGGAGATCAGCGTTGTTCTGCTGCCACTTTCCACCACCAAGACTGTCGGGAGCGCGCGCTGCTTTTCGAACTCCATCCCGCTGCTTTAAAAGCCTTCAAAGGGAACTTTGATTATTTTTTTTTGAGAAGTCTGATGCTCTAAAGGCGAGAGCATGCTTCATTCGCTTTGAAAGGGGGTGGCATGTTCGCTGCCCCGCCGCCGCCGCTGCCAAACTGGAGGGTCGCGGCTCGCGGATCGGGGCGCTCCTGCAGGGGCTGGGATGCGCACCCGGTACCTCCCGGTTCCTGTCCGGCTTCGGTGCTGAGCAGCAGCGACAGCCGGAGTCAAGTCGGGCTGCAAGGAGCCGCTCCACACGGAGCAGGATGCCGGTGATGAGAGGACTGCTCGCCCCGCAGAACACCTTCCTCGATACCATCGCCACGCGTTTCGACGGCACCCGTGAGTAGCGCACAAACGCACAACCCGCGCTTTCCGTCACAAATGAACACCAACGCTGTGATACGCAACACAAACGTACTTTTTTCCACATCACTGGGATGTTTCAGTGAAAGAAATATTATTTGATGGTTTTATGTATTATTATTATGATATAAGGTTACAGATCACCTAATCTTAGCCATCATCACAGTCTTTCTTTAGACCCCAAACAGTATAGAAAATCTAAAACTTAACGGACCATATCATATGATTGCTTTATTTGCAAATGATGTGCGATCATTAATTTTTTTTTTCATGTTGTCTTTAGCAGACCACCCCAGAGACCAGGAGAAGTACATGTAGTCTTTATTTTAGAGGGTTCATTACGTGCCTGTTGTTTATTTTTCATTTTCAGGTTCTTAAAAATTGGCTATGTTATCATAATAATAATAATAATAATAATATATAATAAACAATAACATGGATAAATATTATTATAATTGTTGTTATTATTATTAATATTAAATGCTTACCTAGATTAGTGAAATGGCATTTATAATAATAATAATAATAATAAATGCCATTTAACGATCTAGGTCAATTAGCAGCATTTGCTAACAAATATTAATAACAGTAATAATAATTACTATTATTATGATTATAAATACCATTTTCTTCCTCCTGACAACATTTGTGAAAGAATGTCTGCCTTAAAACCCACTTTATTCCATATTCTCTCATTATTTATATAAGATTTTACCCCTTGTCCCATCTTATCTGCTTGTCAAAGGCAAAAGACAAATTATAAATGATAAACTGTAGCCCGTGTACCCTGTATAATACTGTGTCCATCTTAACATAATGCCGGAATTCTTTATCAACCATCAACCTTTTCAACCTCGCTTTTACTGCAGATGCATTTTTTTTTTTTTTTTTGCTGTTGCAAGCTGTTTTTTCTGCCATCTGTGTGTGTGTGTGTGTGTGTGTAGAGACCGAAAAGAAGCAGGTGCAGGTTCCAATCAGCAGCACTCATTGTTCTTCTTCTATTTTTTTTTTTAGTTTGCTATTTCTCAGGATCACAGCCCTGAAGAAAAGCAAGGCAGATATTTCTCTTGTTGAGTAATTTAGCGAGCAGATGGGCTGAGTAACCAGACGGGTGTGTGTGTGTGTGTGTGTGGGGTGGAAGGTGTTAAGAGGGCACCTCTGAGGGAGAGCCTGGCTGCTTTTCAAACGGTGTACTAATTGCCATGTCTGAGGAATTATATATAAACAATGCTATAGAGACTTTTAGACATATTTAAGCAGTGTTTATTATAGTATGTGCATTTCGGCAGTGTTTGTTATAGTATGTGCATTTCGGCAGTGTTTGTTATAGTATGTGCATTTCGGCAGTGTTTATTATAGTATCTGCATTCGGGATGCAATTGCAGTGCCATGGAACCTTTTTTGTAAGTTCCAGTTAAGCAAGCAGCAGGTAGCACTTTTGCCTTCCTGCCTCTTAATCCTGAGCTCAGGTTTTGTCTATGGTGTGAATTCGCTTGAGAGAAATCCTTTTAATGTGAATGTGTGTATGCATGATGGCGCCTTGTGACAGACTGGGGGTTTCATCCGGTACATCTTCCCACCTCTTCTCACTCACACAATGCATAGCACGTCACAGGAAATCCTCAACTCTCACTTCATATGTTTTGTTGTAAAACAGCGTTGAGAAAGTTGGAACACACTGAGGCATTTCTCATGTCTGCTCACAAGAGAATGCAGGATTGGCATCAGTGGAATGTTCGTCAAATTATTAAAGATTTCAATCAGGGACTTCTGTAAGCAACTGTAAACCACATTAATGTTACAGCTAACACATCTATATGTTAATAATATGTAAATAGATTTTCTTTCTATGGCGCTCTGAGATTACCAGGGGTTAACTGCCCCTGGTAAAACCAGAATCTGTCCTTTTACTCCTATTAAAAAGTAAACAAACAACAAAATAGTTTGTTGTGATCGGTGCTAGCTGTTAGCCACTGATAGCTTTCATAGATGCAAGCCCAAAACCTTTTCCGCCACTTGTTAGTGAATCCAGTCCAGCGTGTACAAATTTTTTTTTAAATATTATCGGAAGTGGTAGCGCAGTGGTTAAGGCGTTGGACTACTATCTGCTAGATTGTGGGTTTGTTTTCCAGCACCCACCACTGTTGGGCCCCTGAGCACGGCCCTTAACCCATCGACGGATCAGTTGGATAAAAGAGATAAAAATGTAAGTTGCTCTGGATAAGGGCGTCTGCTAAATGTCAGACATGTAGACCTTTACAGTGTAGCATATTACAGTTCCACCACCCAGATTTCATAAATAAATAGTTAATAAATGATTTCAGGAATATTTGGCGGCCAGAACTCCATAATTATTATGTTCACTGGTTTTCTTCTTGTTGTTGTTAATCCTGTTAATGGAAAAGTTGATGTGAATACTGGCTGCGTGCTTGCACATCTCTCCGTCTATCTGCACATGTTTTTAGAATCTGGTCGGTGCTATTTAACTGAATGTACTGTATAGTGTTTTGTTTTGTTTCGCTGTCTACATTAATGTTTGGATTGTCTGTTTGCACCAGGTTGCACACATGCACTTTATCTGACTAAGAAATAATTTATTTATTAGTCTTTAGCTCTGGGTTTTTCTTCTGTTTTGTGGTTTTGTGGGGGAAGTGGTGGCTCATGGTTAAGGTGTTGGACTACCAACCTGAAGATTGTGGGTTTGATTCCTAGCTTCACCAAGTCATCACTGCTGGGCCCCTGAGCAAGGCCCTTAACCCCTAATTGCTCAGTTGTATAAATGTAAGTCGATCTGGATAAGAGCATCTGACAAATGCTGTAAATCTTTTGTGTAGTTCTGTGTTATTTTGTGTAGCACCATGGTCGTTGTTTTATTTTATTTATTTAATGTTCCTGCTATATACAGTATAGTTGAAACGACAATAGAGCTTCTTGAATTTGAACTTGAAGGTGACGTGAATGACGACAGAAAATGTATGTAATGCAATAAAAGTAAAGATCGGTAGCTTGTGCATCGAGTGTAACCCCATTTCAGCTAAAGTTTAAGCTTTGTTGTTGATAAGCGCCTGATAAAAAGGGGATTTTCCATCTGGACTGGGCTGCTCTCGCATTTCTCTCCAAAAAAAGATACTTATCATTATATTGTAAATATTTATATATCTAGATAGATAGAAATTGAAATAAATAGATAGAGAGATAGATAGAGAGAGGGAAAAGAGAGGTAGGTAGGGAGGTAGGTAGGTAGATAGATAGATAGATAGATAGATAGATAGATAGATAGAAAAAAAAGAAACAGACAGCTAAAGAAAGATAGATGGAATGGGATGAAGGAAAGATGATAGCTAGACATACAGACAGACACGCAAAAAAAGAGACAGAGAGGCTTAGAAAAAATGATATATAGACAGACAGCTGGAAAAAGGATGAGAACGATAGATATACAGACAGACGGATAGATATATAGATAAAAAGAAAACGAGAGACACATGCATACATATCAGTACCCTACTATTGCTGACAGATCTTTTGAACCTTATCTGCACTCATGAATTGATTGATGCACCACACTGACAGCGCACCATGACATACAGATACGGGCTTCATCAAGTGCCCGTACAAAAATACTTTTCTATAACTGTAGATCATTATCGGAGGCGATTCTGCCGTGCACATGGACGCTTGCCAGTTTAGCTCTGCTGGGCCTGTACTTTTTTTTTTTTTTTTTGTCACTGATGGGTCTCTGCGTTCTGCCAGTCTCACCCACACACATTTCACACGTTGCCTAAAGCTCCACCAACAAGTTTTCCTACCAAACAGCTGACTATTTTATTTGAGAAATAAAAGATCATGAAAAGATCATGACCTGTAAAGGAAATGCTGCCACACACTCAGAGTCGAGTCCTTCAATAGGATCCGCAATAGAATGGATTAAGAGATTGAGAGTTTTGAAAAGCAATCTCGATGCCATTGGAGAAGAGGATGAAGAGTAAAGCGTTGTTCATGTAAGAGGCAGATTAGTAATAAGCCTTGTCATCTTGAGAAGATGAGTTAGCTAAGAGCATTATGCTGGGTGCTTTAATGGCCCCTATTCGAAGCAGTCATTAAGTCATCGGCAAGGAATTAATGATCCAATTAACCAAATTTTATTAAAGAAATTACTATTGGATCGCGAGTATTGTGTCCTGTTGATATATCCTATCAGCCATTTTTTACAAAGAAAAGAAATGTGTATTTTACAAGCTGAAAGTATAATTGCTTTTTCATTGAAAAATGTAAAGAAACAGCGTCAAACATGTACAGTAGGTGGTAAAGTTAACAGCAGGAGGTTTTTGAAGAGGTCTTACTAATGTCTTTAGGCACCATGTAAATGTTAGTAAGAAGAAAAAGCACAGCGGGAGTAGGGTAGGTTAGGGTAGGGTACTCTTAGCCTCAGACGTCACGCCCATGGGCTATGGGCTGAGAATCTGATGCATACAGTACGTCACCGAAGTCGTTTCACGGGATAGAATGTTAAAAAGAGGTTTAAGACTTTTGCTTAAGGCACAAAACAAAACATAATTGGTTGTATAACCTGTCAGTCATACGTGGGCAAGATTTCCAGACCTTCTGCCATAATTCTAAAGGTCTGGCAACGCAAGACTAGGAATAGGGTAGAAACAGACGCTTCTAAACAGGAAACTCTCAAATAGGACCTGAAAACTAATATGTGTATTAAAAAAAATATCTTTCCTTTTTTCTTTTGTTTGAGTTGTAAATAATTTGCTGTCTTTATGTGACTGTTGTTCATTGTGTAATTGTTTACATTTACAGCATTTGGCAGACATCCTTATCCAGAGCGACTTACATTTATCTCATTCATACAACTGAGCCATTGAGAGTTAAGGCCTTGCTTATGGGCCCAGCAGTGGTAGATTGGTGATGCTGGGAATCAAACCCCGGCCTTCCAGGTATCAGTCTAACACAGCGGTGTTAAACTTAGTTTTTAGAGGGCCAAAGCTCTGTTGAGTTTAGTTTCAACCTGATTCTAAACTACAAAACATTAATTTTTTAAAATGAGCTTAAAAGGCATAATTAGCTGCTCCAGGTGCAATTAGGGTTAAAGCTAAACTCTGCAGAGTGGTGTTCCTCCAGGAACTGAGTTGGACACCTATGGTCTAACACCTTAATCACTGAGCCACCACTTCCCCAAATCTGTTGTGATCTGGTAAGTAATAAAAGTAATAAATACATTGTTCAAACAGAACAATGTCATACTACAGGTTTAAACAACCTGTTGATTGCAGCTTCAGATCAAGAACAAATGGCATGAATTTTTCATATATGGCCCCTCTAGATGAACACCACTCATCTCCCAACAAGAGACACACCATTCTGCTCCATGTGCTTAACCCCAACCCTGATTCCTTTCATCCACCAGGACAGAATGATTACCATGGAGACATAAAAGCCAAAAAGTTCACCACCAAGACCGCGGCTCATTCGGAGTGATCAGTATAATTCCGAGTGCATAAACGGAGGCCGCACCCGTTTCGAAGTGCGCACACTCCGCTAATTATACACCTCCAGCAGCTTTCATTGTAATTAACTTCCGCCAGTGTCAAGAACGCATGGCGGCCTCTTAACTGTAAGTGCAGAGCAGGAACAACACGTTGCCACCGCTCGAAAGCTGGAAGTTCTCCAGATGGACTCAAAGAGGAACAACTCAAACTGATGATGAGGAATGAACAGTTTAGCATATTAGCTGGGATGCCAGATTTGCTTTGTGGAACAATTGCCATGCACCGATTGAGGTCTCATCCTAGCAAAGTCTTTCTTTTACTGCTAGATAGATATCTTTAAATTAAAAGATTAGTATATATTAATATATATATATATTTGTAAGAACAAAAAGTATTAAGACAACACAAAAACACACTGTTATTAGGGAACAGTATCACTAGCCTGTCTGGTAGCACACAGACTTAAAATATTTGGCAACCACTGTATAAGATTGCAAAAAAACTCTACGATGACAGTTTCACAATCAAATGAATTCATTTTATTACATTTACATTCATTTAATTTACTACAAAGCAGTTAAGGAGCCAAGGTCCTTGCTCAGGGGCCCAGCGTCATTTAAGTGAGGGGTGCAACAAGCAATTATTTTTCTAGTCGAATAAAGGGCTATTATTAAAATGATAAATCTGTTGTAACTAATAATTAGCTTTTGCAATTTGATCAAATATCAAGTTAAACAAATGCATATTAGTAAATAAATATAAGAAAATCTGAGACTTTTAGAAATGTTCAACAATTATATAACTTTTATCCTTTAGTCTTTTATTTATTTATTTATTTGTTACACTGTATCTTAAGTTGCAATTGTAAGTGAAGGCGAAATTTAAATAACTGTTAGGTGACTGTATTTTGTTTGTAGTTTTGTAAAACGTCTCCAACGTCCAGTCTGTACCATTGCAAATCTGTTTACACGCCAACACATTCTCATGATTGCAATGCGTTTTTTATTGCATAAGAACTGAATTTTATTTATTTATTTTTTTTGACCGGAAATGACATTGGCTTCTCCCAAAAGATAATAAGACGATGTACAAGAGGCATCATTGTGGAAAAAAATATTTTTCAGCTTTTATTTATATTTAAACAAAAAGTGGCACGTCCAAAATTATTCATAGTTCTATACCATTCCAAATAGTTCAAGCTGTTCTAAAGCATCCGAATTACCCTGATTCATTGGGAACAGCTGTTTTATTCAACTCAACAGGTGAAAAACAGAAGCTCTCTGCTGTTGGTTTGTGGAAAATCATGACTAAGACAAAGGAGCTCACTGAGCACTGAGTCAGGAAAGGGCTATAAGACCATATCTGAATGTTTTAAAGTTCCAGTGGCTACAGTGCAAAGTATTATTGAATGTTCCGCACTGTGAAAAATCTCAGAGGACGTGGTCAGAAGCCAAAGGTGACACCTGTGCTGGCTAGGAGGATAGTGAGAGAGGTAAAAAAGAATCCAAGGATCACCACCAAGGTCATCCTGATGAATCTCGGCTCCACCGACGCAGACCAAGGAGGACACCACTTCTCCAGATATGGCACACAAAAGCCTGCTTGGCCCTTGCAAATGCTCATCTGGACAAAGAAGAAAACTTCTGGTCTTCTGTTTTATGGTCAGATGAAACAAAAATTGAATTGTTTGGCCACAATGATGTAGCCTTTATTTGGCTTAAAAGGAGAAGCCTTCAACCCTAAGAACACCATCCCCACTGTCAAACATGGTGGTGGGAACCTAATGTTTTGAGGGTGTTTTTTTAGCTGGTGGGCCAGGGAACCTAATCAGAGTAAACGGCACCATGAAAAAGGAGCAATACATCAAAATTCTCAACAACAACATCAGGCAGTCTGCAGAGAAACTTGGCCTTGGGCACCAGTGGACATTTCAGCACAACAACGAGCCAAAACACACAGCAAAAATGGTGAAGAAATGGTTAGTAGACAAAAACATTAACGTTTTTCAGTGGCCCAACTTAAATCCAATTGAGAATCTGTGGAGGGAGCTAAAGATCAGGGTGATGGCAAGGAGACCCTCCAACCTGAAAGAGTTGGAGCTCATCGCTAAAGATGAATGGGCAAAAATACCAGTGGAGACATGCAAAAAGCTGGTCAGCAATTATAGGAAGTGTTTGATTGCTGTAATAGCCAATAAAGGCTTTTCTATTGATTATTGATATAATTTTGGACATGGCACTTTTTGTTCAAATGTAAATAAAAGCTAAAAATATTTTTTTTCACAATGATGCCTCTTGTACTCTTGTACGTCTAATTATCTTTTGGGAGAAGCCCGTGTCATTTCCGGTCAAAAAAAACCTTGCTGGTTGAATAAAAGTAACTTTAAGGCAGAATTTGCCAGGGGTATAAATAATTTCAGGCTTGACTGTATATATATATATATATATATATATATATATATATATATATATATATATATATATATATATCTGTAATACAGAACATCTAGCCCAGCACTGATTTTCCTCCCAGCCAAATGCCATGTTTTCCCTGGTAGAACCTAGCTAGTAAAAATGTAATCACACAAAGTTGTGTATCCTTGCACATATTACAATTTATAATTTATAAAAATAAATTAGATAAAGCACATAAATGTTAGACAAATTAAACAAGCATAGTTTAATAATATAGATGACAGAAACCTACTACTGTTAAGGCCATAGAGCAGATGTATTCAAATGGAGAAAGAAGAAAAAAGTAAAAAAAACATCAAGACTCAAGATATTCAGTTCGCCAGCGCACCCGTTTTAATTTGAATCCCAATCTGGTAATCGGCGTTCCATCTAACACAAACACACACACACACACACACACACACACACACACACACACACACACACACACCGCACATCCACAACACAAACAACACAAAAACAACCAACACACACAGCAGATCCACAAGCCTTTCCAACTTTCACTAATCAACAGCTCTCTTAAATAAACTGGTTCTGCTGTTGGGGGACGGGAGGGATGGGGGCTTGATGTGTGGAGCGGAGCAAAAGCATTGAGACACACACACACACACACACACACACAAAAGCAGTATCTCAACATGAATACAAATACAAATATGATGTAAACTCATTATCTTTTTCGCGCGGAGAGCAACAAAGGGCATCAGGTTGAGACTGGAATCTTGCAGTGTGTAACATCACATCTTTCTTAACATAAATATAGGTTCATCCATAGTATAGGTTCATCCTCTAGTGGGGGGACCATAGCAAAAACAGGTAGAATCTCTACTGACTCAAGTCACTCAAACAACTCCTGACACTTGGTTTAATAAGTGATTCAGAAGGATTCAGAACTGTGGCACCCTAACTTTTCTCTCTCTCTCTCTCTCTCTCTCTCTCTCTCTCTCTCTCTTAAACTTTACAGACTCCTAAAGTCCTGTGCAGTGGTGTGTGCAGTCAGGTCCAGCAGGATTATCTCTGCTGCATAAACACTATCAGAAACTGACCTACATTTACAACCTAAACTCTAATATTTGTTCCATCAAATTGTATAAATTTAACGTTTATTCTCTTCATTTCGTAGTGTTTCTCTTGCTGCACTGCTTCTAGTAGGTGTATGTGCATGTTAGATTTTTAGTCCAGTCAGATTCAGTTTCTATGTTCATGCGTGCAAGAGTGTGAGACGGGAAAAAAAGTTGCAAACACATGTCTATACTGAATAAACCAGTTCAGTACATTCTGACTGCTTTCGCTCTTTTTTATTATACGCAAGTGTTTAGGTGAACCTGTGACGAACCGGTTTATTGCAGTATATATGTTTTATACAATATTTGTTATATAAAAGTATATTTTTCTTATATATAAACATATAACGAAAGAAATTGCAGTGTTTTTTGGGAACCAAGAACAGATTAATGGCATTTGAACTTATTTCAATGGGAAAAACTGATCTGACATACGAGTATTTTGAGTTACGAGCTCCGTTAAAGAATAACGCCGTTATCTTTTTGTGATGTTATCAGATAAATACTGATTCTGAACTGCTCCAGATGTTGTATGTGATACAGTTATGGTTGTATTGTAAAGGTTTTGAGCCTTAATAAGGTTTCTTGCTTTAATAAAAATGGTTTTCACTCTCAATATGTGAAATGTCGCTCTGTCTGTAATGCCACGCCGTGTTATATTGCAGTTTTGTATAGTATTGATGGATTTTATAATTGCGACGTGATAGTGGTGGTATTAAGAGGTGTACCAGTCTGGTAAATCCCCACTGAAGGCCCAGGTACCAAATGCACCGCCCGCCACTGTGTTCTACTGGGCAAAAAGGCTCAGGTTTTTGCCCTAGCCTGGTTCTATCATTCCTAGGTGATTGTTTAGATGTACTGATATACTGTATAATGCTTTTTCTTATATCTAACTACAACAGTACTTTTAGTCAAATTACTGCTATGAATTGTTTTGGTACTGGTTACTCTCGCTTTTATGGAATAACCTTTGGCCTGCGATTCACAGGCCTCCTGTGAGTGAATAGCAAGCATTGTTGTCTGTAAGAAGAAATACAGAGATGCTGAATCGTACAATGCCAGACGTTAGTATTAGTGGGAACTGAGTTCAATCAGCTCAATAATAAACAGCAGACTAAACAATGAGTGCAGGTCAAAAAAAAAGGGCATTAATGCTGAGCTGGTACTTAAAAGATGTAATGACTTGATGTCTTTGATATACAGCGATTGCACGGATAGAAGATTGTGCATTTGGATCTTTGTGTCATTGATTCGTTCAGGCTTTGGATGATCGCAAAGTCAAAATGTACAGTGTACAAGCAGCTGCCTCTGAACTTTACCCTTACTTTAGGGTGGTTAGGGACTCTGATAAGGTTGGTGGTGTTTGGGGTTCATTCTTACTGTTGCTTGAGAAGAAAAACATTTACCCACCTTGTCCACTGACGTGCACTAATCAAAATTCCTAAAATCAAGTCTTAAGGAACTATTTTAAGGAATCAGTTAAATGAATCAAAGAATTCTTATTTTCATTAACAGAAAAAAATAAAAAAAGTTATTTGGAGGTTTAGAAGCATTAAGTTCCCTCCTCCTCTTTATTATTATTATTATTATTATTGTTGTTATTATTATTTTTATTATAACTATATTTAAAATCAGACCTGAAGTTACAGCATTAAAGTCATTTAAGCAGTTGAGGGTTTGAGGCCTTACCTAAGGGCCCAGCAGTGGCAGCTTGGTGGTGCCTAAAACTTAACTCACGACCGTCCAATCAGCAGTCCAATACAGTTTTATTATAGCCAAAAGCACTTTTGTTTAATAATCTTAATAAAAGTAGTTTTTCAGTTGCAAAATTGATAAAAAGCAAGGATGTTAAAAGAAAAACGCAAAGGCCATGACTTCATTAAAAGAAAAACAGAATAATGAGTTTAAAGTGTGTAAAAAAAGGCTAATAAAAAGTGCAGTTGGTTTGAGCGGTGGGACGGTATGATGAACGTCTGCTCGTTGGGCTCTGATGACTCCCTGAGGCAGAGATAGAGACGTGGGACTACGAGTGCCAACCGCGAAGCCACAGAGTAATTTCTGCCCCCTGAGGATGCTACGAATCATCACACTTCATTTTATTATTGTTTGTTCCAGCCACACACTTCAGCCTTTCCTGTCATTAATCAGATACTTAATTTCTATTCATTTTTATTATCCTCTGCCTGGGATTATGACAAGATGAGTTTTATAACAAGGCATCAAGAAAACAGTGCCTTTTCATTGTGGTGCGTTAATGGGATAAAAGCTATTTTTGGACAAACGACAGCCCCCATCGATCAGCTCAAGAATGCTAGACTGCTCATTTTCGGAAGGTAGAACATTACTGGACTGCAAATTGAGGAGAACCACAATGCAGGTGTGATTATTAGGAGAGCATTTTTGTCAGATCTTAAATGACTACATTGCAGATGTATTACAAATTACACACAGTTAATCAGAATAAAGACATAGCAGTCTTCCTCAGTTCATATGAAAGAGTTACGCTTTTTATGTATCTATGGCAACCTGGATTACATTCATTACATAATTCTAGACATAAACATGAAAGACATATTTGAGGTCAGGCTATTTGAGGATTCATGTCTAAAAATATGTCAATGTGAAACAAACGCCTCTTACTTTTCTCTCATTGAAACATTTGAGTAGTTGACGGTTAAGGGCCTTGCTTAAGGGCCCGTTAGAGGCATCTTTTATTTTATTAAAATGAATGCATTACATAATCCTAACAGATTACATCATAGCCTGGATCATCAGTTATCATCCAAGTTATCGGCCTCATGCAGCCAAAAACGCTTGATTTTATTTGTTTGTATTTTTTACAAAAACATTTCAGATTGGTGAATTTGAAGTAGGGGATTTTTAATGTAAACTCCTACCAGTGCAGACACACATGCAATGACCTTCTATAATGCCTAAGCTAAAGATCGGCCGATAATCAGTTTGGCCGATATTTTTGCTGATAGTTTTTTTTGTGATACCGTTTTTTTAATATCAGATCCACCAATATATGATGTGGATGTTTTGAAATTTTTTTCAAAAGACCACCGTATCAGGTCTTGATGATCAGGACACAAATGAATAAAAAGTTTGAAGCCAAATTTGAAGGAAAATCGGTCTGATATTACAGAGGCTCTAAAGCATAATTTCTCCAAACCGTTGCTGGATTAAAAAAGAAAAAGACAGCAAGCTCTGCTTTGAAAATGTCAAGATGCCTCTCTGCCACCTTTCTGGCAAATATAATCAATTTACGGATTGATTCGTCTCGTTTTAGCAGCTGTGTCATTTATTTTAATATCCCAATCAGAGAGTGCTCCTGCTGGTGCTTTGTTGATTGCCGAAAATAGACCACCAAGATAAGGTTGCACAGGGAGTTTTAATGGTCTTCAGCAGATTATTTTGGGAGAAATGGAAAGAAAATTTAGGGGTTTATTTCGAATGAGGGGTAATTTCAAGGCTATGCTAAAAGACATGATGTCAGCTGGGACCTTTCGCAAGCTGAAATTCAGCTTTGATTAAATAGAAAAGCATTGGATTGAAAAAAATAAGGCACTAGTAATGACAGGATTAAAAGTCATGGTGAATGAAAGGCTTTTTTAAAAAAGAAAAATTAGGCATCAGAGGCGACTCCGCGACTCCGCTAAGAGGTTCTGAGGTCTCAGGACACATCGAGGGTAGATGACTTGGCTTCTTTCCACAGGGTAATTAGTTAGTCTCAAAGAGTGCGTACGTGTCCAGCGTTTCATGCGTTTCATAGGCTAAAGGTAAAGAGACGCCCAACAGCACCACTGCGTCGCTCTTTCTTTACCCTGATTCAGATCAGCTAAATGGTTGTGGGTTGTGTGAATAACCTTATCTGCTTTGTGTGTTCTAATCTGTTTAGTAAATAAAACGTACAATAATAATAATCAACAGCAAGTTGAGTTGAGTTAAGCATCTGTGAGTTGCATAAACATTAAATCTAAGCCCTGGGTTAAGCATCTGTATGATTACAGGAGCAGGTTCTTAAATATTTTATTTCTAGTACTGAATTAGAAATAAGTATTTTAGGATAACGGTTTATATGCTGCTAAACGCTAAACACTCCAAAGTATGTTCTTGCCAATTAGAGATTGCTGGGCAAGTGTCTCCGTTATGGACATTGCACATAGCCAGATGGCTGAGGGAGGAGAGGGGATGTGAACGGCATTACCGCTACAGAAGCACGGTGTGAGGTGGGATCAAAAATGGCAGTTCTATTCAGAGGTTTGCCACATCTGATTGGCAAATAGTGATCAGTTTTGATAGTATTGAACATAAGAACAGAACAGAAGATCTGGAGAAGCAGCAGGGTGTCCAACGAAGGACATTCTAGCCAATCAACAATTTATATATCCTCAAATTCCCATTTTTACTGTTTAAAACTCTAAATTGCTGTTAAAAAAATCTAGTTCTAGATATTAACTGGGTTGCTTGGATTATGAGTTATGAACTAATGAATGTTGGGAAGAGCCTCAGACTGTGATGTGGATTCCCTATAGGAAAAGCAGTGAAAGGAAGGTGACAAGAGCTTGTTAGCTGTAATTAAAGGAGGCCATGGGCGCATGTCCGCCTCTCACTATTAGAATCAATGCCCAAGGGTTTTATGTCAAACCCTTCATTTGGTAGACTAATTACATCTGGTGGTAGACTGTGACATTTACAGTTTAGAGTTGCCATGTGCTGAAGATGTGACGGAAGTTTCAAGTTACAATAATTCCTAATTGTAGAACTGTACTTTTGTCCAAATCCAAACATAATTTCTGTCTGAATTGGCAGTATTCATTAAATGCGCTTAATCTGACATCGTGGGTCACATGTCATGATGGTGGATGATGTATGTCTGGATTGGATTCACACTGCACATGTCTGTTAATCAGTATGTATGGATCGACATTCAAGCAAAGGGGGGTAAATTAAATGCAGTAGGTACTAAATCAATGCAGGGGTTACTAAATTGAATGCAGTAGTTAATTAATGAAATGCATTGGGTACACTTAGTACTAATATGTATGCAGTAGGTTATGAACTAAATACAGTAGGTACTAAATTGCTTGAAGTAGGATGTGAACTGAATGCAGTAGGTACTGAATCGATTGTAGTGTGTTATGAGCTGAATGCAGTAGGTACTAAATCAATTGCAGGAGGTTGCAAATAAAGGGAAATATGTACTGAATGGATTGCAGTACGTTGTGAACTGAATGCAGTACATACTGAATGGATTGCAACAGGTTGTGCTTTGATGCAGTAGGTACTGAATCAATTGCAGTAGGATGCGAACTGAATGCAGTTAGTACTGAATCGAGTGCGGTAGGATGTAAACTGAATGTGGTAGGTAGTAAATTGTAGTAAGATGTGAACTAAATGCACTAGGTACTAAATTGATTGCAGTAGGTTGTGAATTTGAATACAGTAGGTACTGAATCGGTTGCAGTAGCTTGTGAACTGAATACAGTAGGTACTGAATCGGTTGCAGTAGCTTGTGAACTGAATACAGTAGGTACTGAATCGGTTGCAGTAGCTTGTGAATTGAATACAGTAGGTACTGAATCGGTTGCAGTATCTTGTAGCTTGTGATTTTGAATACAGTAGGTACTGAATCGGTTTGCAGTAGCTTGTGAATTGAATACAGTTAGAATGTACTAATCTGAATCAGTCGGTTGCAGTAGCTTGTGAATTGAATACAGTAGGTACTGAATCGGTTGCAGTAGCTTGTGAATTGAATACAGTAGGTACTGAATCGGTTGCAGTAGCTTGTGAATTGAATACAGTAGGTACTGAATCGGTTGCAGTAGCTTGTGAATTGAATGCAGTTGGTACTGAATCGGTTGCAGTAGCTTGTGAATTGAATACAGTAGGTACTGACTGGCAGAGCTTGTGAAGTATTAACAGTAGGTACTGAATCGGTTGCAGTAGTGTCGTGAATTGAATACCGTAGGTACTGAATCGGTTGCAGTAGGTTGTGAATTGAATACGATTGCAGTCAAATGCTATAATTACTGGCCATGATTTTTGAATGTTTTAAATAATGTATTATACATACAAACTCACAACATTTACAGCATTTGGAAGACGCCCTTATCCAGAGTGACTTACATTTATCTCATTTATACAACTGAGCAATTGGGGGTCAAAGGCCTTGCCCAGGGGCCCAGCAGTGGTGGCTTGGTGTAGCTGGGAATCTTTGGGTTGGCAGTCCAACACCTTAACCATGAGCCACCACTTCCCACAACATGTATGTGTGGTGTGACTAAGAAACATTGAGGCAAAGTGAAGGTCTTCCTGTTTGTATCTTAGTCGTGCTCATTAAGCAATGACTCAGAAACAGCAAATTAAAAAAGAAATGGTTTTTCTTTTTAAGTGGAAAGTAAATGAAAGAAAAGCCACCATAAGGTCAAGTTGAGAACCTGTGATCTCGCATTCATCAACGGTCCAGCCAGAGCCTGGCTTCGGCAAATCAGTCAGTAATTGTCCACGCTTTATACGCAGGCAGTCGCTTAACTACAGCAGTGGGAAAATCTCTTGATTAAATATTCCTGGTAAATCATGTCTGACAGTGGGTTGATTTTATTTTATAGGACTGGCTTTAACCAGTTCCAACCTGTTATACTGATTGATAACACCGTAGGTTGGTGGTCCATACGCTTAGTTGGGATAGTGCAGTACTTGCAGGGCTTCATAACGATGCTGTTCTGAGTTACACTAATTCTGAGTTCACACTGCATGATTTTAGCACTGATTTTCACTCACCAACAGGTTCTGCAAACTCTGAAAACAATGCCCCAAATCGAGGCAAATCTATGCACTAATCAAAGACAAAATCTAAAGGAATTGCAGAGGTGTGAGGTAGTAAAATAGTCAATAAAGTCCTGTAAAATATTTGCTATGCTAAATACCTGTACCTGGATCGGGGATACAAAATCCTGCTGTGTGAAATAAGTTTAACTAAAAAATACACCAGCGATGACTTATAGCCAATGAGAAACCAAGATACTTGGTAGCAGGATATTGGGGGAGGAGTTATAGACCACAGATGCCCAATTAATAATATTAAATATAGACTAAATAGACAGTTTCTAGACTATTACGCCCATACATGCTTTTTGAACATCCTACACACGTCCTACCACACTTCTGAAAAAGTCTTTACAAAAGATCGTGTCACACTGTGGGGACTGGATCATTTAGCTTTAATAGTATTAATGAGATCAGACACTAATGTTAAGGTGAGGAGCTCTGGGGTTCAGTCGGGTTTCCAGTTCATCCCAAAAGTGTTCGGTTCAAAGGGCTTGAGTCAGAGTCAGGACTTTGTACAGGACGTAAGAGTTTATCCGATTCAAAACATCCAGAACACAGCATGTCTTCATGGAGATCAGGGAAATTTGTGCACAGGGACATTGTCCATGCTGGAACAGTGTTTGAGTCTCTTAGTTTCAGTGAAGAAAGAATGTAATGCTACAACATACAATGACATTTTAGACTTCAGAATGCCTCAAAATCAACTGTAAATGTCTGAAAGCTTCCCAGAGATAATACATCATGTACTGAGATGCAACCATTTCTTTCTATCCCAGAGAATTTTATTAGCATTACTCATTTTCTTCCATTTTAAATCGACTGCTGCTCGAATTCAGCTTCCTCTGCTGTTTATTGGATCCCTGTTATTAACCCGGAGTGGATTTCAAGCTTTTGAATCAAATGAAGCGCAGTCACTTCGCCGGTTTTAGGAACAAAACCAGTGGAGTTGTATATCGAGTCAGAACCAATACTTCGATGCATTGCTTTGAATAATTCATCGGCGACCAATGTCATTTCGCTCCTTCATTCAGTCAGACCATGAAGCCGTCGTTATTAGATCAGACAGATCACTTTCAGCTGGGAATCAAGGCTTTCAGACCAATTTTCCTTTTTGACAAGCATCAGCTTTCAGCCTGCTAAGTGACTGATATTAGATGCTGATAGGATTCTGTCTTTGATTGGGTTTCTTAAATGAGTTACTTCTCATTAGTTCATAGACATTTCTGGTTCATTTCTTTTTTTTTGTGCTACTTTAATGTGATTGGTCTCGATGATAGCTTTCCACTTATGACAAGTAAAAAAAAAAAAGTTAAGTGAAGCTGTGAAAAATGATGACAGAATGCTGATGGTGGCACAGTGTTGCAGTAGATAGCGCTGCGATGTTATTGCTTCAGGGTCTGAAATCTCACCCGCATTTTAGATGTTGATGACTGTGAGTGTTTAAGTGTGTGTGTGTGTGTGGTAGCTATCAAAGGTCATTATATCCAGACTGTTTTTTTTTTTTTTTTTAGTACAATACCCGGTGTTCATAGAAGAGACATCAGAGCAGCTGCTAACCTGACCAGGATAAAGGTAGCTGATAATAAATAAACCAATAAATGAATAGCTGGTTAAGACTTTTATGGTATCCAATCAACTCCTTTTGATCTCTTGCATTATTTATTTTACCATCATTATAAATCAGGGGTATTTATTGAGACAGAGCCACTGTGGTTATTATCACTCACTCTTAAAAGGGCCTCTATTTTATTTGTCTTCGTAATTGACATGGTTTTATGTAGGGGCGGCGCAATTTCTTTAGGGGGCCCAAAGCAAAATTTTATTTGGGGCTCTCACAGTGCCACTTTATATCTAACACAGCCATTATCAATTTTATATATATATATAATTATAATATTATTTTATTTATATATATATATATATATAAATAAAATAATGTACTCTGAGGGGCCCCTAGGTGGCCCCAGGAACCCCAAGCAGCCACTGGCTTTGGTTTTATGAGTGTTTTATGAACCTTGTTTGCTAAAGACTTTACATAATGTTCAAAGGATGATGTTTAATGGACTCTTTATAACCCTAATATAACCTTTTATAAAAGAGAGCTGTTACATTTACAATACTGATTGGTCAGTTGATTTTTCCACTAGCGTGTCTCTGACAGAAGGGCTAATGCTAAGGTGCTTGTTCTGCTACGAAATCATTTTTATAGGAACCATGCACACAACAACCTGTCAAATAAAGAGATTTTTATTAATGTTTAATGATGGATATGGCAGAATTGAAAAAGCGTTAGTCGACTAGTTGCGGTCAGTCAATAGAGGGTTCTGGGGAGCCCCTTTCACCCAGAGAGGAAATCTACCTACGATGTTTACAATAAGTTAAATATGTTTATATTTTAGCTGGCATCACTAACTAGTTGCCCCCCCCCAACTTTTTTTAGTCTTAGCAGCCATTGTCCCCATGACTGCCAATATTTTTATGATTCAAAAATGGAATCTTTGCTTGTTCAGTTCAGAATGGAATAATTTTTGCTGTCAACTTCGAAATCATTTGCTAAGCTTGTGCGTCATCACACAGTATTGTCCTCTAACATTATACGATCGTACCCGAAGCTGTAGGCTGTTTGACGTGAACCGTCGTACAACAGTCATTTTCATATGATTGATCGAAACACCGGCTGCAAACTTCGGCGAACCGTTTCACGAGAGAGATGCTGTATCCTTGGCAGCGGCTTAATGTTCAGCCTTGTGCTTTCCCTCCCTGTGGCAGTTAAGTTATCTATCTGACACGATCTTTAATTATGAAGCTGCAGGAAAGCCAGGTCTAAGCCGCGCGCGCCTAAACTCGTTTTTTCCCATTGTGTAGGGATTATACAGTCGGCAGCCATGGAAGCTGTGCATGCTGGGTCATGATAGCGTCTTTGGAATTAGTCTTTAGACTCGTTTCATTAAGTTGAATGTCAAATTTATAGCAGCTTCATTTTCAGGCAATTGTATCACTGAAGAACTATTTAGTTCCTGATAGCAGGCATATAGCAGGGCGGGGCTCGAACGAGCCAATCAGCTTCCAGATTTTGATTTGATTTGGAAATACAGTATAAGGCACTGAAATAAATAATAATATATATTTTTTTAACTTATTTGTACAATACTACGGTGAAAGATACAGTGATTTATCTAAATCTTTAAAAATGATTTAATTATTTCGATAATTAATTAAGTTAATAATTGATTTAATAATAACTATTTTCTGTCCTGTATAAAAATATTTTTGGCAGCCTCTGGTACCGCTTAATTTCATCTGTATGATCAAAATCACAGAACATTTTTATATAATTACAATAACAAAATTTGTTATCACACGTTATCTGTTATTGATTCGTAAAAAAAAAATAAAAATGTAAACAATAGCTTAGATGTACAGTAAGTAAGCTACTTTTGCCATGTTGCTGTAGCTTAGCTTGCGACATTTTTCAGGCGCTGTAGCTTCAGCAAAGTGAAGCTTTATGTAACATAGAGTAACTCAATGGAATAAAAAAAATGAGGATAAAAGTAAATCACTCAGGATTAGGATGTCTGCCAAACAAAGGTGGGTGGTAAGGCATTACATTTACTTCCTTACATTCACTTAATTTTTCTGGCTAACTTTTACTTTTAGGGTATATTTAAAGATGAAGACTTTTACTCTTACTCACGTACATTTTCATTGAAAAACGTTTACTTCACTACATATGACGATGTTCCTCTTTTACTGTCAAATAGTAATAATTAAAAGATTTCAATAATAATATGTGTATATAAATTGTTCAAAGCGCTAAAAATTTAATTGAATTATATCTATCTATCGTTTTGTCATCTTACACCCACAAACTTAAATGTATTTTATTGGGATTTTACAGCACAAAGTAGCACGTAATTGTGAAGTAAATGAAAAACGTGGTGTGAGTTTTTATTCATACCCCCTGCGTCAATACTTTGTAAAGCCACCTTTCGCTGCAAAGTATGGACTTTGATTGGGCCATTCCAACACAAGACTTTGGAAGATGTCGGCTGAAGCAGAGAAAGACGTGTTTGTTTGTGTGTGTTTTATTGGAGGCAGATCAGATGTGATGTAAATGTCCATCACATTACTGAAGTTGACTTTACTTTAACCTGTTTTATATAATTAGAACAGACTCTGGAGACTTTGGAGGAGACGGGATGTAAAAACTCATAGTAGTTTAAAAAAATTTGCTTTGTTTCAATAAGATCAGAAGCCACTAGTAACTAAATACTTTTTTCACTCTTACCTCCGTAAATATTTCTATAAGTACTTGTGCTTTTACTTTTGGATACTCTACCCACCTCTGCTGCCGTATGCCCGCAATGTAAAGGGGCATTAATCCACCCACCTATGGTTATAAGTGTGATTCTTATTGACAGCTATTATACATTTTAAAGAGGTGTTTAACTCGCAGTTGCACCTTGTAATTTCTCAGTTAAATCCATACCGTATTTACAGTGACTTTTACCTCATTACATCCAATAGACTAGTTAAGGGTTAAGTCTGGGAATTGAACCCACAATCTTCTAAACAGCTGTCCAACACCATAATTTGTGCACTTTGTCTTCGCTAACCACTTAAATGCATAGTAATGAACTCATTCTGTCCAGCTTTGAGGATTCTAAAGCACCTCTATAGATCACACTAGATAAAATCCCCTGAGAACACAGAGAAGACATAATAAACACACAAAGATTCATTCATTCGTACATATTTCTGTTCCTGTGTAACTAAGTAAAATAACCCGGCGCTAACCCTCATAGTAGAATGTATTTTTAAAGAAATGTCTATTCACCTTAGGCTTCTTGTGTGTGTGTGTGTGTGTGTGTGTGTGTGTGTGTGTGTGTGTGTGTGTGTGTGTGTGTGTGTGTGTGTGTGGTATTCGTTAAAATTAGATCTGCGGTATTGTCCTTTTTTTGGCAGGCTGTCACTTTAATTGGAACCTGACTGGTACGAAGAAAGAAAGCTGAAACTGCTAAATAATGAAAATGTATTTTCACTGATATTTTGTGGGGCAGGAGCTCAAAGGAAAAACAAAATGGAAACCCTGACACGATTCTGACTTCTTAATTCAGTTCTAATCAGTTCACATTCTTATGTGGTAGCTTGTGAGTTACAGATGTTAGCATAATAAAGTGATGGTATTTGGTTTGTGTAATAATTAGCTGTAAATTCAAGGCCAAGAGAGCTTAGTCTCGTGTTCATCACCCTTCAACACCAAATCAAGATAAACACAACTGGGAAGGAGGAAGGGATTTACTTCTGCGGCTCTCTGCCTGTCCATATCACTGGATGTTACACTGCTGTGTTGCGCACCTGCGCAGAAATGTGAAGGGGGCAAAGGAACTCAACTGAGTCTCAACATTTCCGGATGTGACCTGATGTTTGGAATTTTTTGCTTGTTTGACACGGAAAGGTATAAAAGTTAGTTTCTGCCACTAAATAAAAAAAGCTTACGGCGACTTCTTATCTCACAAGTTGGATTTTTTTCCCCTCAGAATTGTGTAATACGAATTTATAATTACAAGATAAACAGTCGCAGTTGTAAGAAAAAAAGTGATATGAATTTGCAGTTGTGCGTTATAAAGTTGCGACTTCAAATCTCACAATTCTACCTTTGTAACTCGCAATTGTATGAAATTCTAAGGACAAAAATTTGGATTTGTGAGATTAAAAGATCGCAGTACTGAGATAGAAAGTCGTGATTTTAAAACTTAGAATTCTGACCTTGTAACTTGCAATTGCAGGAACTTCTGGGGGAATTAAAAAGGTCGAAGTCGCATTAATCTTTTTTCGTTTTTGTTTTTTATTTAACCTTTGTTAATTTATCATTCAGTGGTGTAACGATTCCACTTAGGCAAGTAGTTTAAAACCCGAAGGGGCAGTTTATTTACAAAAATGAACACTTGGCAAAACAACAAACATAAACTAACCTAGACTTGACTTAAAGTGTCAATGAATGAGGAAAATAAGAGAAAGAAATCGGGAGAAGAGGTGAACAATGTCGAGCAGGAAGTTTAAAAGTTTAGTGCAAACGAAGTTAAGATGACTTTGAAGAGGATGAAAAGAGGAAAGCTGATGAGATACCGGTGGAGGTGTGGAAATGTCTAGGAGAGGCAGCAGTAGAATTTCCTACTAGATTGTTTAACAGGATTTTAGTGAGTGAGAAAATGCTTAAGAATTGGAGGAGGAGTGTAATAGTGTCTATCTAAGGTGGAGGTTTGCTCTGCGGAGAAGAGAAATGAAAGTCAGTCGCAGCAAGACAGAGTACATATGTTTGAATGGAAGGGAAGGAAGTGGAACAGTAAGATTACAGGGTGAAGAGGTAAAAAATGTACTTGGAGTTTAAGTACTTGGGGTCGACAGTCCAGAGCAACGGAGAGTGTGTAAAAGAAGCGAGTACAGGCAGGTTGGAATGGGTAGAGAAACGTTTCAGGAGTGATATGTTACAGGAGAATATCAGCTAGAATTATGGGGAAGGTGTACAAGACAGTGGTGAGACCAGCTATGATGTATAGTTTAGAGACAGTGGTGAGACCAGCTATGATGTATAGTTTAGAGACAGTGGCACTGAAGAAGAGACAGGTGGCAGAGTTAAAGGTGTTGTTGGGAGTGACGAGGTTGGACAGGATTGGAAATTAGTTCATTGGGGGGATGGCTCATGTTAGATGTTTTGGGAAGAAAGTCAGGGAAACCATATTGAGGTGGTTTGGACATGTACAGAGGAGGGATAGTGATTATATTGGTAGAAGAATGTTAGAAATGAAGCTACCGGGCAGAAGACAAAGAGGAAGACCAAAGAAGAGGTATATGGAGGCGATAAACAAGGACATGAAGTTAGTGGGTGTAAGTGAAGAGGATGTTGAGAATAGGGTTAGGTGGAGACAGATGATTTTCAGTGGGAACAGCCGAAAGGAGAAGAATTTCTGTAACAATTCCACTGGGTCGAGTAGTTTGAGAACACAAAGGTGCAGTTTATTTACAAAAGTGAACACTTGGCAAAACAACAAACATAAACTACCCTTGACTTGACTTAGCTTAGCGCACTAGCACAAACATCAATCAAAACTACATAAAGGAACTTGACTAGAATATACTTGACTTGACTTGACAAAAACAGTCTCACGACAGCAGTACAGGGACAAACCGAAGTACAAACCGAATAAAGCTACAAAAACTAATGGTTAACCCATGAAAACAAGACACATAGACAAGGGGATCTCGTGACAGGAACACAATGGGCACAAGGATCACATGACAAGGACAAGACAGGAAGTAAGCACAAGCATGGACAGAAACAAACGTGAACTCAAAACATGACCTATGGAACATAAACATGAAAGAAGAACATGAAACATAATTCTTACAAGTGGTAGGAACAAACACATACACACATATATACATATATTAATTTATTTAAATAAAACTCAAGAAAAAATGTCACTTTATCTTAAGAAAGAAAAAGGGAAGGTTCTCAATCCCCCTTTGAGGTCTGTGTGTGCTTTTTAATGTTTGTTACATTTTTAATACCCTTATGACCTTCGATTGACAACTATTAATGTGAGTAAAAGTACTTGGGTCGTCAAGTATAGAATTAAAGATATCTATCTGGACCCAACTAGCAACAGCTTATACCAATGAGTAAAACCTTCTGGAAACAGACTAAACTGTCTGTTTCGCTTATCTGCAAGAAATGAGTTTAAACCACAGGCTGGTAAGCTGGAAGTCCCTGAGGAGAGACGGTGCTGAATGTCATTAGTTGCTGTCACAGCAACAGCACAGGGTCCTAATTAAGGTCCTAATGTCTTTTATTTCCCCTGTTAGTGGGGTTGTACGTCAGGGCTGACAAAAGAAAGGTTTATGATGCTGACCTCTTTATCCCATCCCATTCCTCGCCCTTCTTTATAATCAGTCCATTGTGTATTTGAGGGTGTGTATGCTCCTATGGACTCTGTGAATATTCTAGCATCGATAAATTCTAACCTGAAATGCTCTCTTGGACCAGCCCACAGTGGGAAACTGAGTGTGATCTGAGCTACCAGTCCAGAAAAATCTTTCCTCCGAGCCAATGACATGATCATACAAAGGAGAAAGATCTGACAGCGCTAGTCCGAACTCTGGGTGCGTCAGGCAGCTCTCTGTCAGCTCGATCCCTGGTTCTGAAAGTAAGGACTTTGGGGGGTTCTCAGGAACAAAATAACATCTTTGTAACATCTTATAGATATTTTGCTAATAAAACAAAGGCCAGATCAGATTTTTATCTTGCAGCAACAAATCTTGTTTACAGGAAGTCGGGGTGTGATTTGGCAGTTAATGGTGTGAGAATGCTGCCTGCCTCGCTAGCTTCTGAACAGTCTCCATTTTAAGGACTGTCATTGTCTTATTGTCTCCCTGGTAAATTAGTAATGTAATAGTTTCAGAATGTTTTGACTCCAGAACAGATTTTTGTTTTGGCAAAAAGGGTATATGACTGACATAGAAAGCAACCAATCACAATTCTTTAGCGTCATATTGGCAATTGTTTTCTGGCATGAGACACAGCATGTAACTTTTTCTGATTTTTTATTTCACCTTATTATAGACCATATGTTCAGTTTCCGATTTTTTGGGTGTATTTACAATTTTCATATTTTTCCGGTCCAACATTCAGCTAATTAGCTGACTTCCTCTAGATTAGCCTTCTTGTGCCTGAAAAAAATTATCCATTGCTGTTTCACTGAGCAACATTAGTGTGGAAAAAGCTTATTTTCTTCCATTAGGAACACAGCTGAAATTTAATGCGTAGCTTGTTTAAAGACAAGAGTCGAATGCAGGATCTTGTTTTTACTTAAAGACCAGGTTAGTGCACACACACACACACACACACACATACACACACACCACTTAATGAAAAAATATCGAAAGCAGGAGTCAAGCTAATCAGGGTTTTCCAGAATCCTTCCTGCTTTTTAGAAATGGTCCCGGTAGCCTCAGCCTTCTCTGTTTATTAAACAGTGTGAATCTGCATCTCTGCGATTAGAAAGCTGCAGTTAGGTAACAGATATCGAGTGTTGTTGCTGTAGTTACTGTTTATTCTGGATGTCTGGACGAGTTTTCTCAGTAACCATGACATTGCTGGGAGCAACTTAAATGCGGCAAATCACGAAGCGAGAAAATAAAAAAACTGAGTTAAAGGAACACGTGCTGTGCTGTAATATCTGTCATTTAAAATTAGATCCTGTTTCTATGATCGTTTCTTCTGTTATTTTTAAATGATGTTTTTTAACCCATGTTTTGCCTTCCTATCAACCGAGCAACTTCTGTCCTCCTGATTTAACTGTTTCTAAAGCAAAAGATAAGAACGTTTCACCCAATGCTGTTCATTCCAAGCTATGACATAAAATCAACTATATTTGTAATATACATACTTATACGTGCCTTATACGTGCCCCATTTTAAGGAACCATTGAACCATTGAACCAGATCACGCTGTCGCCAGGTGACAACAAGCAAAAAAAGGAAAGATTTTAATATGTAGTCATTCTTTCTCCTGGAAATAATTCTACATTCCAGAGCCAGAAAGGAAAAGAATAAGTACACCCTCTTTTATTCAGCGCTTCATTAGCAGGATTTTTAATTAAGAAAGTCGTACATAAACTAGTGCAAATCAGTTTCCAAAAAAAAAATAATAATAAAAAGCTGGAGGAGCTTCTGGAGGAGTTTGCTGTCAGAAAACGCAACACGCACGTCTCCCTGAAATCTGATAGAATCCAGCCAATCAGAGTGACTCTCAGAAACAGAATTATCTATCTATCTATCTATCTATCTATCTATCTATCTATCTATCTATCTATCTATCTTTCTATCTGTCTGTCTGTCTGTCTGTCTGTCTGTCTGTCTGTCTGTCTGTCTATCTATCTATCTCTATCTGTCTGTCTATCTGTCTGTCTGTCTGTCTGTCTGTCTGTCTGTCTGTCTATCTATCTCAAATTCAAATTTTATTTGTCACATACATGATTATACACAGTACAACATATAGTAAAATGTTTTTTACAACTCTCCGAATTTAAATAAGTTGTTATCAAGTCAAAAATACACAGTGTGTGTGGCTCTGTATTGGGTGTCCTTATGCCTGATATATATATACATATATATATATATATATATATATATATATATATATATATATATATATATATATATATATATATATATATATATATATATATATATATATATATATACACAGTGTGTGTGCCTCTGTATTGGGTGTCCTTATGCCTGATATATATATATATATATATATATATATATATATATATATATATATATATATATATACAGTGTGTGTGGCTCTGTATTGGGTGTCCTTATGCCTGATATATATATATATATATATATATATATATATATATATATATATATATATATATATATATATATATATATATATATATATATATATACACACAGTGTGTGTGGCTCTGTATTGGGTGTCCTTATGCCTTTTTCCTATTCAGAGATGGCTGGGATAGGCTTTAAGCGGAAATAGAAGATGAATGAACAAATGAAACTGTCTGTCTGTCTATCTATTTATCTATTTGTCTACTGGAGCTAGTATCTCTTTTTCTGTCTGTCCATTATATAAGCAGTCTCTCCAACATAAATAAGGTTGATGAGGAATCTCCTCTCAGGAATATTGAGAGTTTTTGCTCGGTCCTCCTGACAAACACACAAAAACTCTGATGATTATTGGTCTCTCGAGGTCCTAACACTGATTCTGAAGCCTTGTCAGCTCTGTGACTCTGGAATAATAGAAACAGTGAATATTATACACATCCCTCTTTTCTCTTTTGTTCTGGGTTGAGTAAAGTTTTGTCTGTTTTGTTCGGCTGTTTTGTTCTGATTGATGGCTGAGCACAATGGGCAGGCAGCACATAGGCAGGCGTTTTGTAAGGTGGGTTCGAATTTATATATTTTGGATGATTGATGGGTTGAAATATAGGCAGAACAATCACCCATAATGCATTGCTTCAAAAACAACCACTGGAAAATCGATGGTTGAATGTCAATCATTAGTAATGAGTATCGTTGTTAGATCAATCTGGAATCCTGTTTGTGCTAATTAAAGCATTTGAACCTACAAAGAGACAGTGTGTGTTTGTAAATGCACTTTGTACAAGGCTCTATTATTAGAACTTTATTGAATGAGAGATTAAAATCAATCGAATGCCCCTCTGTTCTATGTAAGAATGCTGCTAGTTAAACCAGTGGAATTAAATGCAATTTGGCTTCGTTTAAAGGTGCAGGGAGATGAAGAACATAGCCGGTTACCATGGTGAAATCGGTGTGAGAGGGACACAGTCTCACAACAGGCCGCTGGTCAAGGCGCTACAGAGACTCATGCAATATATGTGTTGATTGCGGTCAGCCATCTTACACGTTCAAACCAAAAACAAACAAAATTAATGTTTTTTTTTTTGTCTGGGGTGGATGTAGAAAGGGGAAGGGCCAGAGTTTGACAATGACTCATTTCCAAAGCATTAAATTGAGCCTAAAAGTCAGCGTGTGCCGAATTTATCAGCTGCTTACATTTTGCCATGTCTAAAACCTGTTCTAACTCATCCAAAGCTTTTCTCCCTCTGAACTTTGAGCTTATTACGTAATTGGACGTAATTGATCTCACCCTCTTTTTCCCTTACATAAATATATAAGATATATTTGCTTAATATAGACAAAAATTCTCAAAATTTATCTTTAAAACAAAACCACAAAATTTTGTCACAACTTACACTAACGTCTATCAGATATTGCTAGTTAAAAGGCCGCTAGATAACTTGATGGTTAATTTAGTACCCCAGTCTTAGACGTCACGCCCACAGACCGCTGAATAAACGTCTATTTGTATACAGCTTATGTAGCTGTGACACTTTTGTGGTTTTGAAGTCATCTTCTGATTGTGTCTACCACGTTGTTTGATGGTCCACCTGGAAACAACCTGAAGCCGTCTGATTAAAAAAGTAAGCTGTTGTATTTACATCTGTGACTGTTTAAAATACATTCAAGAGTTTAGCTTGAGGCACTTATTGACTACCCTAAACACGATACAGGACAAAACGAAACATCATTGATTGCTTTTGCTTGTCAGTTATACGGCCAAAGCCATTCAAATCGGCCAAGATTCCCAGATGGTTTGAAGGTCTGGATATGCGAGACCACCTTTACTCTTACTAATTCATTCAATGAAGTAATCTTAAATGCAGTTAAAGTGTAAATCCCAAGTTTATACCTGTGTGTAATGAGTAACTAAGCTCAATGTACTAGTGGTGTACACTTTTAGTCATGAATGTCCACTTTGAAGTAAACTGATACAAATACTGTTGAAAAGAAGTCTTTTTTTGTCACAAATAAATATTACTGCACTGTGAAATTCATGAAATTCATCCATGGTACACAAAACCTGATGCTACAGCAGTGGCAATTTGGCAGTGGTGGGATGTGAAGCTGGATTATTTCATCAACAAGGAAGTGCCTTATCCAGTTGTGCCCTAAGTACCTCATTTAAGCTATGACTACCTGTAAGTGTTCTAGTTATTTAATACTAATTAAGTTTTCAGGTGATCAGAGTATAAACTGGTAGAACTCAATGAGTTTTACTTGGTACAGATTTTTTTTACAGAGTAGAAGGATGGCAAATAGAATCATATTTAGTACATCTTTGATCAGTCCAGAAAAGGTACTATAACCATACTAACTTTTTTAGTTAAATAAGTATACTAATAAAACAGTTTTTTGTAAAGGGTACCCCAAGAAAAAACAAGTGTTTAATGCTTTACTGTGAGTTTTTAAATCATTTTTGGTCTAAAAGGCAGAACCATATTAAACTTTGCTTTCTTGCCGTCATGTCTGCTTTCCTAACCAACAGTAATTACCACAATTTATCAGAGTCATTAGCCAAACAATAAACTACATACACAGTCGCTAGCTTTTTAATATCATCTGCTCCCAGCTAGCATACTATCAATAAACAACCCCACACTTTCGGCTTATCTTGGCACAATCCTGCTTCTGGTGCTGCACTAATGGTGTTGCTGAGCTGTTTCTTTCCCTACACGTGTTTCTAGTATTGATCCCGTGTGTCTTTATGGAGTTCTGCCTCGCCTAGGTAAACCTGGCCACCCGCTGCTTGTCTCAAACATTGATTTTGATTTGCCTTTTTTTCTACCTGCTTGGTTCAATAAAACACTGCCCTTGGGTAGGTCCGGTCAGTGCTAATTTATTAACGAGCTAGCTTGTAGTGTGTCAACCTGGACCAAAACAATTACCTAATATTATACACAACTTTGACAAAAAATAAAACGATGTTGACAATATTTATTTGTTGTCATTTCTCATACGATGAAAAAAATATATATTCCAAAAAACTGTGGGCTATCATTCATATATTTCTGAAAATATCCTCAAATTATAAACAATATATTTTGCTTCCTTTTAGTCCAAGGACTGAAATAAAGGACGATGGTGATCTTTTGTTTATGTGTAGATAAAAGTCTAAATTACATCTGTTCATTATATTAAGTCATTGATCTGTAAGGTTGCAAAGAGTTGCCATAGCAACTTCATCTTGAAAATTTGGGAAATATTCCAAGTTGGAAACCTAACAGGAATTTGTTAGTTATTTACAGGATTTTATTGTATTAATTTAAAAATTTGGGAAGTTTATATACAAACTGTTATAATAACAATTGTTATGATAAGCTATGCTGTTATAAGCTAGCATGCAAATTAACAAACACTTAAAAAAACATTTTAGACTTTCCAGAGCCTGGGGGCGGAGTATGAGTTTGTTTCTCAAAATGCTCTGAAAGCTTGAATTAGTAGTAAATTTATTTAACACCCCACCTCCCCTCCCAAATCACTCCCCCTCCACCTTTCTTGCCCTCTACCTCTAAGCTGGTGTGTGTACAAATTTTATCGACTCCCCGGAACCGAGGCCTGACAGGGAAGATAAGAGCTTCCCCGAGTTAGATGATAAAATGCTTCTTAATCCCCCCCTAACAAGGTGCGAGTCTGCCAACGAAAACCTCCCACGTTATTTTCTATCCCTCACCACCAAAAATAGACCCGACCAGATGAATAGAGGAGTTATTGATACATAATCATAACGTTTTATCACTTACTCGACTTTGTCCTGTAAAATGATGTCGTTTTAAAGCTCTTTAAATAGGCTTTTCTGTGAAACCCTGAGTGGGTCAGAGTGCACTATTATAGTAGCCCTTTTTATAAAGGCATCTAATGGAAGCTTCGGGAAAAAAAGAGCAAAATAGTAAGCGAAACTGGAGTTGACCTAAAAATGATATTCTGAGAGAAGTAAGGACTTTTATGATATGCTGAATTTCTGGCCTAATTTTAGCTCTAAGTTTTAGCTCTGAGTGAATCTACAATCTCTATTCTTTTCATTTTTTTCTGTTTCATCTGCTTCCCTGTCAACCTGCCTGTCAAAAATGTTCCTTTTATGTTTCTGTATATTTCACTGACAGCTTTTTATATTATTATTCTCCCGATCCAAAGTAAGACCCCAGCTAACAAATTGATGTTGCTGTTAGAAACTTATGTCAATCAGATAGACTCGGTAATGAATGGATGGATGGATGTTGAGGTTGGATGGATAGATGTAGCAAGAAGCACTTCTCTGCCTTTTGGGTTAATGCAAGTGTAGTAACACATCCTCTTTACTTTATTTGGAAAGTGATACAATTACAGCATTTAGCAGACACTCTTATCCAGAGTGACCTACACATGGTTTGAGTCTCATTATTGAACAGCTTAATACTGGTACATTACTTCACAAATCAAAGTTTAACAACCTAAAAACATTAGAAAGAGCAGCATAGCTCTTTCAAGTGCAGGTATTTGAGGAAGAGGTGGGTCTTCAATTGTCTCCTGAAGACAGCTAGTGGCTGCTCTGTCATTGATGAAAAGTTTATTCCACCATCTTGGTGTCAGAACATAGAAAAGTCGTAAGGCAGGCCTACCTTGTGTCTAAGGGGGATGGTGGCTTATATGAGGTAACTCAGTGGTTATTTACCATGCTATCATTTTCTTTGTCGATAGATGACAAACCCAGAATCAGATATCTAAAAGGAAGAAGGGAGATATTTGATTTCTGATCAGGCTCATTTTTGTCTCTAAGGTAATGACAATGCTCAACGTCTCAGACGTCTCAGGCTACACAAGTGGTTGTAACGGCCATGTGCAGCGATGTGGATTGTTGTCACATTAACATCTGGGATTTAGCAAACATTCTTATTTAAAGTGACTTACATTTATTAACAAAGAAGCATTTAAGGATTAAGGGCCTTGCTCGGGGGTTAAAGTTTGGTGGTACGAACCAAGCTGGCACTGCTTGGCCCCTGACATTCTTAACAACACTGACACAGAAACAGGAGAAACATTGTGTGACAACATTTCTTTTAGAATACATTTTAGTCTATATGTCGCCAATATTTATGTTAGATTTACTGGAGTAATAGTGTTATTACATTTACAATATTTGGCAGATGTCGTTTTTATATATATATATATATATATATATATATATATATATATATATATATATATATATATATATATATAATATATATATATATAATACACACACACATACACACATATGATGTACATAATGAATGAAAACAGTCCGGCTCCCAGTTGTGTCCACAACATTGAGTCTGGCCTCATTTAAACACACAGTTACATGATAGAAATATTGTTTTTGAAGGATTTGGGGCCGTTTTGTTAGAAATCTTCCTTGTGTAAGATTGTGCGGTGTGCGTGTCTGTGCCCTTCCATGTAGAGCAAGTGGTGCACAGCACAAAACAACAGATTGTATGTGATCAAAGCCATTAGGTGTGAATGATGCAGCTATTCTGAGATCTTAAAAATGGCATGGTGTTGGCTTGGCATCGGTGGAAGCAGGTGCAAAGAAAGCAGATTATTGAATGAAACAGGAAATTAGTTTTTAGCAGAAGTGTGAAGGATGGTTTTATATGCAGGTGTAAGAACATACCTTGTTTGACATGAGCAAGCAGGGGAGAAAGAGAATATTCTGTGCCAATAAGATGATGGACAGCGTTTCATGGATTAGAAGAAGATGCGGTTTCTCTTTTTTTTTTCTCCCTCCAACCAACCACCAGTGCACCATGCTGTACTTCTGTAATTTAACTTAAGGACTTACCATCACACCCTGCATCCCCCTGCCATCTTGCAGCGCTCTGAGCACGCTCTGTGACCTTTCTTTCTAGATAAGCTGAACAAAAGTATGTAAAAAAAAACAGGCACGATAGTAACAATGAGAAAAGAACCTTTTTCCGGTTCTCCCTTGGTACCTCAAAACAAATTGTTCAGCATTACTCCTATTTTGCTAGGGTTTTTATCGCTTACCATGGAGATGCTTACAGACTGTACAGGGCTCTAAAATGTCTCCTGAGGAAGCAGTATTTTAACAGCCACCAGAGAGTCAATTGACGGCACCCAGCAACCATCTTAAAATCTCTAATATCTCTTTCGTCCTGAATCGGGGGATGGGACTCGAAGATAAGACAAAAGTGGTGTATTCAATAGATTGTTTAACAAATTTGTTTTAATTACAAGCTTTACATAAACTGAAATCCTTGTTTGTAAGGATCTGACCCCTTAGTTGGTGTAATTAAACTTCTTGAAAACTCAAAGGAATCTGGTATCTGCAGGCCTTTCCTTCCCAGTTTGCTCCAAACCTTGTGATGGACAGGTTCCCAGTAGACAGACTGTTTTCTAGCTCCCTGCGGTTTACTGCTGCTATGAATCTGTACGCCGTTCCAGGGACACCACTAATGGGGGAAATTTTGAGATGGATCTAAGGGCCAATGGACTTTGGACCAACCCCCCAACCCCGACATCTATTTTGGTGGTACTGACATTGAAAGCAGTAATGTAATAGTATGTTTTGTACGAAATACGTGTGGAAGGAGGGGGGCAACCTTATATTCTTTCATAGGTCCAGAATTGCTAGCGGCACCCCTGCACCTTAGGCAGAAAGAAATAAATGGTCTGGTCTGGTCTCTCTCTCTCTTCCTCTTTTTTTTTCTCTCTCTTTCAGGGAGAAGAGGACAGCGGAAAACAAACAATGGTAGTTGACCAAAGCCCTAGGAATTCTCTATAATAAATGGATTTATTAGTATAGAAGAGTTGTGTGTGGGGCCACACACCTCAGTAACAACTGGTCCGATGGAGTGCTGGTGATGATAATCACAGCATTAAACCTGTTTTAGGAAAACAGTTGGACTGATACCAATGGACATTACAATAAAACAGATGCACTTAGTCTCTTTTAGTGTCTTATCACAACTCAACACACTTCTTTAGATAGATAGATAGATAGATAGATAGATAGATAGATAGATAGATAGATAGATAGATAGATAGATACTTAATTGTCATTCATGCAAGGTACAAGTAAGTAGCAACGAAAATAGCATCTACCAGAAGTGCAAATAGTAGAACTGTGCAAATGCACATAAATATCTAAGTATGTACATTAATAAATAAGGCTATGTCAGTATGTGCAAAGAGGAGTATGTGCAAGCATGTTTAAGTATTTACAGCATGTAAAGTGTAGTTGTGCATTGTGTACATTGTACAGAAAGTATAGATTTTATTAGTGTAATAAACATTATAATGTACATTTTAAATAAACTATATTTTACAGAGAACTAATTAACAGAATTTACAGATTGAGGCAGAACTGTGAGATGGTGAAATGTAGTGAGACATAAGTGTCCTAGCGGTGTAATGTAGAGTTCAGAAGATTTATGGTTTTTGTGATCTGCACAGACATCTACCGTGGTGAAGAGACTCAATGGCAGGTAGTTGTGTGCCAATGATGCATTGGGCGGTTTTCAAACACTGTGGATCCTCTATACCACCGTGATAGAGCTTGTCAAGATGCTCTCAGTAATGCAGCGGTAAAAGTTGGTTAATATCTTGGGGGATAAATGAACTTTTTTTAATCTTCTCAGGAGATAAAGCCTTCCTAACCAGAGTTGGGATGTTCAGATGCCAGGATACATCCTCACAGATGCGGACTTCCAGAAATTTTAAGCTAGAGTCAGAGCTACAGTCTACTTTAGACCCGTTGATGCAGGGGAGTGTCTGCTGCTGTTAGAGTTCCAGAACTCAACGTTGAGCTCTTTTGTCTTTGTGGCATTGAGGGTGAGGTTGTTTCTGATACACCATGCTTAGAGGCTTTGGATCTTCTCCCTGTAGGCCAATTTGTTGTTGTTACTGATTCGACCAATGACTGTGGTATCATCTGCATACTTAAGAAAGATGTTGGAGTTATGCCGCGGAGCACAGTCATAGGTGAACAGAGAGTAGAGCAATGGGCTCAGAACACAGCCTTGTGGGGTGCCGGTGTTCAGTATGAGGGTTGAGAAAGTGATTACCCAACCTAACAGACTAAGGTCTATTTGTCAGGAAGTCCATTATCCAGCTGCATATGGATGTACAGATACCCAGGTCACTGAGCTTAGCAATTAGTTTATTAGGGACAACTGTATTATAAGCAGAGCTGAAATTATTGAACAACATTCAAATGTATGCATTGTTATTGTCCAGGTGGGTAAGAGCTAGATGTATAGCAGTGCATCCTCTGTTACCTACCTTCTCAATGCACTTTCTTTAACAATGGGGGTGAGCGCGACAGGGCGGAAATCATTCAGACAATGGAGTTAGGACATTTCTAAGGGCCCACACACTAGTATTGTTAAGCAATATTGAGCCCTATGACATAATTTCAATTATATTATTGCTAATAATGTTATGGTGCTCCTGGCACATCGGATGAAGGACAAGGATGACAGTAGCGGAAGAAGTGAGGTTTTAAATTGAAAAGCTAGGGGTTACTCATCCTTGCGGTATATTATGTGGAATATGTAAAGTAAAAAATTTGCAACTGGCATTTAAAGAGCATAAGGAATCCAAATACAGGTTGTTTTTGCTCCACAGAAGAAGCAAAGCAGGCCACATATACACTAGATCGTAGTTTAAGTACCACTATAAGGCTGTGGATAGGAACACAATGTGCTTCACTAAACCACAACATTCCTTTATTAATCCATTTGTCTTCAGTAACCGCTTTATTCTGGACACTAGTCCATCTCCGGGTACCATGACCATGCAATTACCAGTTTCATTGACAGCATCAAAATGAGTCCCAGTTGAGCCTGTGTCTTGTACACTTCAATCACATGGGTTCCGTATGCAAAACTAAGAATGTGAGGTAAGTGGTATGTCCGAATCCTTAGTATGCAAATTACAGTATGTGAATGATCTATTACTCCCACCTGGATTTTGAAGTTCGCGTACGATGTACGCTTTCCTATCCCATGAGGCCACAGAAAAGATGACTTGTCATATGTGGAAATGGTGGAAAGCGGAGGTATAGCACTGTTTATAAAAATGTCCCATGTAGTTAAATTGCACTTGTTTAAAATCGTTCAAATTAAACATTATCCAACTTTACATTTGCTCTTTTGTGACGTATGTCACGTGTATATATTAACATGGCGCATGTAGTACATCCAAAATTCATTCATATTACCCGAAACCATACTACAAGAACATACTTTTTTAAACACTCGAGAAGTATGTACTTACCTAAATGTAGTACCTACTTAAGCCGTATGTGATTTCAGACAGAGACATGGTCTGCTAACACAACTAATAAAGGAATAAAAGATAAAAGAACAAATACAGCTGTAATCAGAAGTTCTGTCCTTTGTTGATTGTGGTTTGACAGATCAGCTCTCGTTTGAAATCGATCACATCTGCATTTCGTCCAATCTGATTACACATTCTAATGCCAGGTGAGAACATGGATTTACGTACCGCTAAGGGAGAGGAAGTGTTACTGTGGGTTGTTAACAAGGTGGATGGCTGTGAGTCTCAATCAAAGTTGTTTAAAACTTAATTTGTTTTTGCATATAGACGTATGAATGTAAAAAAAGTTTTGATAATCACACACCTCACTGTCACTCAGATTGAGATGCGTCCCCACTTGAGTCCAATCAGGTTTTTCTTCTAAAATCATCTCAATGGGGAAAAATATATAAATGTAACTAACAATTAGGATTTTCTGTAAAACTGCTTTGATATTGTTAAAAGCGGTATACAGTTAAAATGTAATTAAATTGAATTAAATCAAATTAAATCACAAGACCACAGGATCACAGGACCGCTACGCTTCCACTGCTAGAGCCTTAAGCAAGGTCCTCAACCCTCAACTGCTCAGTTTGTATACAAGATATACTGTATATGTAAGTAGCATTGGTTAGAAATGTCTTCCTAAAGCCGTTAATGAAATATTCATCTTAATCAACCACCAGCGTTTAAAAGCTTTTAAAAATCTGAGGAAGTTGGAGGAAACCCAGTTGGACACTAGAACCATGAACAGAAATTCCACACAGATGGTATCCTGTGTTCAGGGTTGAAACAGTGATACTTAATGACAACAGTTTGTTTTCTTGAATCTCTATGCAGACAAATTTTGTGGTCTGCACTTTTTCACAGGAAGCTTTTACCTCCTCCATATGACATGTCCAGATCACCATATTCCTTCCCCCATCTCACCAAGACAGGCTGATCCTATTTTGACAAGTGACTACACACATCTGCCCTCATGAAAGCCCAGCATAGAATAGCTGTGTGTATATGAGTGGCAGGCTATCAAAAGGAATAAGAGGTTATGTCATGCAGCACTCTAAGAGAAAGAGAGAGAGAGAGAGAGAGAGGGAGTGGAGGCCTCTGACAGGTCTGAGAGTATCTGATGGGTCAATCTGTCTGTCTCAGCTCTGCTTCCAGGTTTACTTTCCTTTCGATACAATAGCAGCAAATAACAATGGAGTTTAATTGCCATGTTAAGTATAGTATAAGTATATTCAATTCATTGTCATTGTGCAAGGTACGTGTACAGAGCCAATGAAATGCATTTTTCGCATATCCCATCTTAGTAAGTTGGGGGTCAGAGCGCAGGGTCAGCTATGATACAGCGCCCCTGGAGCAGGAGGGGTTAAGGGTCTTGCTCAAGGACCCAACAGTGGTTTGACTTGCCGGAGGTGGGGCTTGAACCCAGGTGTGTTTCTGGTCTTCAGATTAACAACTCAGCACCTTAACCATTTGACCCAGTTAAAGTCTTAGTTACAAATAAATTACAAAAATAAAGGTAAAATACATTGAGAATAAAATCAAAATACATTATTAATAAACTCAAATTTAAGAAAATAAAGTAGAAATTAAGAGAATAAAGTCAAAATACTTAAAGAATACTGTCAAAATTATAAGAATAAAGTCGAAATTCTTTAAAAATAAAGTAAAAATTATGAGAATCAAGTCACATTTTTGTAAATAAAGTAGAAATTACAAGAATAAAGCAAAAATTACAAGAATAGAGTCAAAATACTTTGAATATAACATCAAAATGACTAAAAATAAATTCAACATTATGAGAATAAAGTAAGACATTTTTATAAAATCAAAATACTTTGAGAATAAAGTCAAAATTATACGAAAAAAATTAAAATTATGAGAATTAAGTCGAAATACTTTAAGAAAAAAGTCAAAATTATGAGAATGTGTTCCTGTGTTGTAATTTCCTTGTCCATATATCATTGGTTAGTTTGGTCTTGTGTTGCTTATTGGTTCAGGTGTCTCTTGTTTAGGTGATGTCTTCCTTGTTTGTGTATTTCCTCGTTTCTGTATTTGGTGATTAAAATGTTTTCTCAGTTTCGTTGGCTTTTGTCCTGCTTGCATATGTTTGCTTTCGTTGCAGCGTGTTGAGTTCACTCGTAAACCGTAAGATATAGATTACAAAAACATCAATTGAAATCTAATTGTCTCCTATTTGCATGTCCACTGTTTGTCAGTTAAAATGCAAATTTGAGATTTGTGTTGTGCAAAAACAGCGGAAATAATAAAAAAAATACATTTGTATGTGTGGGAAGGGTGGAGTTACACAATCTGATCACTGATGCAGCTGTTAAACACAGCAGCAGGTTTCCTTCAGGTCGCTGGAAAGCACTGTTTTCTGTTCCAGATGTCTATTTTTTTACTGTCTTTTGAGCTCCAGGTCAGGTGACGACCGCAAACGAGTGTGTGTGTATATATGAGCCTCATGCATATTTAAAACATATTCAAAAATATTCTAAATCATCTAAATAAAAGGTTTACAATATTTTAAAAAATTTGTTTATATTATTTAAATATAGTTTATTGCTCGATAGATTATCATTGGGTTAAAATAGAAGTAAAGAGTACAAAAATATTGGTACTGCATATCAATTATCAGTCACATAAACAAATATTTAGTATCAGTATCGGTTCTAACGAAAATAAAAATATATCGGTCGATCTCTATTCCTAATAAAATTGAGGGTGAGTGTAAACATCAGTACATTACATTACATTTACATTTCCAGCATTTGGCAGATGCCCTTATCCAGATCGACTTATATTTATCTCTTTTATACAACTGAGCAATTAGGGGTTAAGGGCTTGGCTCTGGGGTCCACAGGGGGTGGCTTGGTGGTGCTGGGAATCAAACCCCGGTTTTTCTGGTATTAGTCCAACACTAAACACTAAGCTACCACTCCTTTAGTAGAACAATTATGTCAGTAAAATGTAGCAGCTTGTAGATGCGCTTGTGTTAAATAAAAGCTAGGCTTCTCACCAGCGCAGGTACGTGTGAACAGTTGGTGAAACACCCAATAAAGAGATAATTAGAGGGTAATGAATGTGGTTTGAAGATGTTTCTTATTAGGTAATGAAAGTAGGGCAGGTGCGGTGTTAATTTAGCGGTGTAATTATATCGTATATGCAGATTATCATTCGCTATTCGAACTGAAACACTCTACGAACCTAAAAAATGTTGATTTTTGTTTGTTTGTGTAAATAAATGATGTAGCAGTGTTTATCATAAAAAAGCCACCACTATCGAATGGATGTGCGCCTTCTCATTTAGGATATTACATGATACAAAGGGATAGACTCCTGGTTGGCAGGGTGACATCACACATCCAAAGTTGGGGGTTTGAATCCAGTCCCCACCCTCTGTTTGCATGTCCTGCCTGTAATCCAGAAAATTTGACCCAGGTATTGATGTATGATTGTGCGGGGAAGTCTTAACTCAGTGATTAAGACGTTGGACTGTTGATCTGAAAAACGTAGGTTCAGTGCTTAGACGCCAGGCTATAAGCGCACATGTGATTGCTTGAAAATGTAAAAGGAGCTTAGTATGATTTTTTCCCGAATTGTCGGTTAACAATTTGAAGTTCTGTTGTGTTTAACCACGGTTTTAGAGATTAGCAGCTATGTTTACATCGTTAAATTAATGTATTAAACATTTTTATAAATAAAAATGGATTTACAATTACGTTTAGCAGACATCCTTATCCAGAGCAAGTTACATTTATCTCTTTTATACAACTGAGCAGTTGAGGGTTAAGAGCTTTACGGTGCTGGGAATTGAACCCTGATCTTTCAATTAGCAGTTCAACACCTTACTCACTGCGCTACCACATCTTACTCGATATATAAAACGAGTCAGGACACTGTTGACGTTCAGTGTGAGACCGGTGTGAGACCGGGGAAGGGGGAATAACCTTCCAGAGAATTTAACTGGTCGAAAATCATCTTAAAATTCAGATGTTTTTTGGCAGTTGTTTGAGGTATCTCATACAGAAATGGGTTTGATATCAGCACTTTTTGTATTTTGTATGAAAATTATGGGTTATTGATACCCAATCGGGTTCTTCTTATGGTCTAAAACAGAAAAACTCCACAATCGTAAAGCGCTCAGTGTCTACTTTTTATACGCCATTGACCTCCCATGTGACTTGACCAAAGAAATTCAATGCTAAACGTGGTGCAAGAGGAATGTAGAGCGTTACCCTGTCAGAGTAGGAGACTTACTTGGTTATCATTTTGAGTCTTGTCACTATTTTATTACTGTCCTATTATTGGTTTGCCTTCAAGTGTTTCTTGTTTTGTCCCTATTGAGTTGTGTATCTCAAAACCCCAGAGTTTCAGTCAGTATTAGTCCAGCCGTTGTCGTGCTAACACCATTGTTTTGTTGCCTCGTTTTCATGTTATGTTGCCGTGTTGCCGTATTGTCATGTTGCCATGGTATGTATTTGTGCTTAGCTTTACTGGTACTGACTGCCTCACCTCAGTTTTATTTTAGTTGTAAGCGACTGAAAAAATGGTGCAAATGTACGTAAAATACAAAAGATAGCTAGAAAATAAGGACTTGATAAGAATCTTGACAAACTCTATATAATGAACTTAAATATCACTTAGATAACAGTTACATTATTAACAAGATGCACGTTGAAACTGTAATCTCTACAAAGTAATCTATAATAAATGGATATCTGCTACTGGTACTGCTAACTCAGCCTGTATAGCCTGTATCTCTGATATAGAACAGAACGATGAATTTTATTGAGTCAGGGTGAAATGGAGTACACTTGACCTCAGTTTATATGGCTGACAGCGAACAGTCTCATTTATAATCCAGAGTCCTCCGGGGACAGCCAAAGCATCAGACACTAATCTCTGTAATTGTAGGTATCCACAAGGGAGCTCTGTTCAATGTTCCACCTCATCTCCTTTAAGAACATAACGGCAAACCTGCTTAGAAAGCCGAAAGATCCATCGGAGCCAAAATCTTAGGCGTGCTTTCGTCCTTATTTTTATCTATGTTGTCATTCTTCTTCTTTCACTTCCTTTTTATTGTGCTCTCATTTTCCAGCCCTCTAGATCTCATTTCCACCTGGCTGTTTCATCTACATTTATTATGTTTGCCCAGGTCTATACTGTTCTCTCACAACTCTTGATATGCAGTATATCTCACAGCGAGCTCACTTGATGAACTGGCTTTAATGAAATAAAACTTTATTAGTCAACGATTTGGATCTTTTAGCTAACGTAGATCTTCATGCATCGACTGTCTGTGGTTATGTGTCCTAAAAGCCAATTCGAAAACGGCCACTGCTTATTTAGTTTTGTGTTAAATTGATATAATAATGCGCAGACGATTAGATAGACGTTTGTTTCTAAACTCGTTTGTAGGTTCACAAGATATTTGTCATTGCTTGGACGAGAGCGCATATGAGGAAACGTATTCAGACAGTGTGTGAAATGTGGTTTTACAATAAGGTTAAAGTGTCCATAGATACCGAATGATTATTAATAGAGTTTTTTTGGACACTTACTGCTACATGTCTTTTAGGAGGCTGAAATCCTTGTAGCATGCATCGCATTATGTAACTATTCTTTTTAACATCTTGCAGTAAAAACATAAACCAAACTTGAGGCCACTAGTGATGATTTGTCTCCGATAACACACAGAAACAGAAAACTCCATGTTTCGGAATAACTCCCAGTGTTATTGTAAAGATTTTATGATGATATTAAATGTATTTTATTTTTCTTATGCTAAATCTTAATCTTACAGACAAATGAACTTTACTTTACTATAAAATATTAAAAGTTGAAAAATGGCAGATCATTTTCCATTTTTCAAATCAAACTTCAAATCAAAAATGTTTTTGTGACGTCCCACAGATGGACCCAGCCCGAGTGTCCGCCATCGTTTTGACGTTGGAGCATAATGTTGCTTAAATGATTGTGTTGTGCAGATGTTGGGTGTAATAACGAACACAGCAGTCGTCATTTTACTCCTGACATCCAAGCCGCTAAAGGCGCTACATTTTTAATCTGCCTGCATCTCTGGGTCTGAGGCCAAATCATGGATCAAAACAGAGCGAAAACCCAGATAAATATCAGTGTTGTGTTTTTTACGCCGGAGACAACTACAGGAGTCAAATTTGGTATTTTAGTACTGTTACTAACTGGATTATAAAGTTTTCTCACCAATGAATGTCGTATTGTAGTAATGTCGCATTTTCCAAGATGTCCTACCTTTAACTTATCCTTAAATATCTCGGTGTTCTGTCCTCATGTTGAGCTGTAAACAGAGCTCGTAAAAAAAAAAAAAAAGTTTGTGTGTCTGCTTAGTGGTTTATTTTTTACCCAAGGGGGTCAATACAACCAGCGCTTGGCTCCACTTATCTGCCTGTTATAAGCCTGTTACTTCTTATTGAATTAAAGCACAGGCAATATGATTATGACTAAATTCAACGAAACACAATGTCCTTTTAATGATATTAGGTGTCCAGCACACACCTCGGGGGTTTAAAGTTACATACCAGCTGTCATATGTTCCATATGTTCCAGGCTGCTGTAGTACAATGATTAGAGCAAACAAATCAGACACGGAAGCCAGGCAGATGTTGACCAGGGAAAAAAGTTGACACCGGAAAGCTGTTGGTCTCAGGTACGAGGGCCTGTTTTACAAGAATGATATTTGACAGATTGTATTGAACAGTAAGAGGTATATAAGTTATGACTCTGCTTCTTTGTATTGTCAGTCACGTTGTTTTGGTTTGTAGAGTTGTTTGGAGCGTTTGATGATCTTATTTTGAATGATTGCGGCTGAAGAGCTTCTCCTGTGTGTGTATATATATATATATATATATATATATATATATATATATATATATATATATATATATATATATATATATATATATATATATATATATATATACTTGTGTGTGTGTGTGTGTGTGTGTATAAAGTAACCCAGTGAAATACATACATTGTGCACACATACATACAAAGACAATGAAGAACTACATACATACAAAGACATTTTTGACAAGTGTGGTAAAAGTTCGGGTAAAGAGATAAACTTATGTTGGTGTTTTGGTAAAGTGTCCTCAATCTTTGGTCCTACACTATAGTGTAAGTGGATAAATAGAAATAGTCACATGTTAAATGGTTATCTAAAGGCTCAGTGGTAAAGGTGATGAATTGCTAATTAGAAGGTCATAAATTCAATGCCTAGGACCACCAAAATGCTGTGCCCTTGAGCAAGGCCCTTAACCCTCAACTGTTCGGATGGGTTAAAAAATAAAACAAATGCACTTAATGCCAGAAATGTAAATGGTAGAACACTGGTTTGTCCCAGAACCATTAAAATTAAAATATTTCCCAGCTAACAGACCACACGGAACTGCATGTTCTGTCCTCGCAGAATGCAACAGTCTCCTCACACAACCCATATACATTTTAATGGGAGTGCCACTGAGCTCCATCTGCGCTGACCTCGAAAGAAATAAAATGTAGATGTGAGAAAAAAAATAGTATGTCAGGCGGAAGGTCACTTAAACGGAGAGGTGTTCGAGTGCTTCTCGAGTTCTTTGAGACGTTTAATTCGGTAAAAGCTTCATTAAAAGGATTTAGTCGAAGCAGCCAAGACAGGAGCAGGAACCAATTATGCAGCCTCTGACAAGCGCGAGATCCAATTTCCTTCAAGCTGGAGCTGCATCTCCTTCTCTGACATAAACCATGAGCGATCGCTGAAGAGAAACGAGTGACACTGAGTTATAGCCGATATAATCTGTGAGGAGTGCAAAAGCCAGATCCGAGAACATTTAATTAATTCAATTATTAGACACGATAATCAGTAATTGGGACACTTCCATTTACAGGCATGGGTGGTGCCTGAGAATTTTTAAATGCAGGTGATTGGCAGGCGGGGCTGTGCAATTTTAGATATAATACTAACAATAATGTCTTATAATAAATATGTGCAAAACCTGGCAGTAATGCTAACTAAAATCTCTTAATTTACAACATCTGAACCATTTTTAACCTTGGGACAGGGAAGGACATTTACTTTCTTCCTGTAAATGGAAAATAAATAAGCATTTTTTTCAATTAAACGCTATGAGGAAATGGTTTTTTTCAATTCTAGTTTTAAATTATTTACTAACTTATTAATCCTCATAAAGCCTGTATATAATTGCTTACAAAAAAAATCTTTAATATTGAATGGTGATATGGGGGTGCTTTGTTTTTTCTTGGGGCTGCTGAGGCACCTGTTAGCCCCTCCATAGTGCCTTTAGTAATCCCTGCACTGTCCATGTAAACCGATGAAGTAACAATAACCTGCAGAGACTGTGTTCCAAAAGCGTCTGGGGTCAACTGTTTACGAACAACGTGATAAATGGATGTGTGAACATGAAGAAGAACTCCTATTACCAGCTCTCATGAAGATAAAGGAAAAAAGAAACGAAAGATGGATGAGAGAGATAACAAATGAGTGTAGAAAGAAATGAGAGAATTCCGAGCCAGCAAGAGAAATCCGACTACAGTTATTGAACTGAGTTTACTTTGAATCAGATGTCCAAGCCACGTTATTCAATTAGTAACACAGTTCTAAGAATGTATTTCCGGCCGCCTGAATAAAAGCGAAACTTGACAAACACACAACAGCTAAACTCTTCTACCACACAGTACATGCATTAATACCTACATTGAATACTATAGTATTTGAATTGTACAGTAGATGTAATTTGCATTAATACTATGTGAATGAATTCCTTATGATAGGCATTCGTTATGATAGGCTTTCCTACCTGTTTGTCAACATATTTATGTGCATACAGAACATGTCATCAGCCAGTGTCCAAATTGGTCTATTTCCTGCCCAGTTGGGCAGTTTTAATCAATATTTTGGATCAGTTTGAGGGCTTTAAAACATACATTTTTAAGGATTGGATAGAATTAAGGATAGAATAGGATTGTGGGTCATTTCATCTGGCAACCATGACAATATCGCAGTTATGTACTGTGAAAAAAGGTCTGGTTTAAAACAAAGTGAAAACCCGAATTAATATCGGTGTTGTGTTTCCACTCTGGAGCTGACTACAGGAGTTAAAGGGTCTGAAAGATGATGGTTACAGTATTTCTTTTGGACAGGTAGGAATATGATGTGATTGGAGTTGTGATGTGTCTATGTAGTTTGTGTATCTTTAGGAATTAGTTCAACTCCAGCAGCAGTGTGTATTCGGTGTATTTTTATGTTTGGTATTTTAGTAGTTATTAACTGTATTATAAAGTACTACTTTTCTCACCGCTAAATGACACATGATGTATTGTAGTTAGAGTCAAGAGGCGAGGCTTTGGACAGTAAGGGTGGGACATACGCTTTCAGGGCTATCAGGCTGCAGTTAGCATTTGTCCTACTGTATCTTTATTGATTATTATCCACTGAGATTTTAACTCTGATTATTTTGAATCATTTTTGATAGCTTAAAAGATTGTTCTGTAGTCTGTACATTCTGTACATCTGTGCTATTCATCAATGGCACTGCCTCACAGCTCACACATTAGTGCTAGGTCGTTCTTGAACGATTTGTTCATTTTAAACAAATCTTTAAAGTGACTCTAGGAGAATGAGTCATCTCGGAGAGTGATTCATTCAGTCACGCATGCAGTTCTCTTTACGGCTCAGACTGCATTAGTTTATGGGGCTTTATGTGATGCACGAACGACTCAAACACAAAGACTTGTCAGATAAGAGCTAATCATAGACTGAAGACCCAGTTAAACAATAAATTAACCGTTTCTTATAGCATTATACTATTGTATTGTTTGTAGTGTGATCAAGTGTTTGGGTAAGTAATAGATGTGTTGGGGAAGTGACATTTAAATTATATTTTGCTAAAATAAACAAAATATTTTGCTGAACGAGACTCAAAGGTTTGAGTCAGTAAAAAGAGACGAACCAATTATTAAGTGACAGAAAGAGGTTTTTTAATTCTTACTTCTTAAAATTAAAAAGTGGCTGCTTATGGGCGAGAAAATAAAATGGTCAAATTTAATAAACAAAATCCCTAAAATCCAATAAACTGCAGGCCCAGGTGACTTTAGCGACAAATTTAAAGTTGGAATGTTTGTGTGTCTGTGTGTGTGTGTGTTTGTCTGTGTATGAGTATCTGTTTTTCTGTCTGTGTGGTTGTATATTTGTGTGTGTGTGTGTGTGTGTGTATTTGCATTTCTGGCATGTTGGCAGATGCCCTTATCCAGAGCGACATACAGTACATTAATCATTAAACATTTTTTTTATCTAACTCAGCAGTTAAGGCTTTGGGGGCCCAACAATGGCAATTGGGAATCGAAACCATAATCTTTCGCTCTGCTTAACACCTTTACAACACGTTTACACCTGAGCTACCAAATCACTGAGTGTGTGCATGTGTGTACATTGGCACATCTGTTTGTCTCCGTGTATGGATGTTTTTGTGTATGTTAGTTTGTATGTGTGTGTTCAGGGCCGGAAGGGGATGTGTTTATAGGTTACTCATCTGTAAATGTGCATTTTTTAGGTTAGAATAGCAAGCAGCCAAACAAGCAAGGCTGAAGAAAAGATTCAAACGTAACAGCATCAACGTGAATTAGGGCTTAAGATGAAATGTTTATGGAGATTCATTAGCTGTAATTGTTTACTCGTTTCCCCGAATTGCTATTCATCCCATTAGCGCTAATAGTTCGTTCTATTCCTCTGTAATTTAATGTCAGTTCCTATTGTAATAACTTTGCCATGCTTATAAGCTGAGGCTGTATCAAATGGAGTTGGTTTGTTTGAAGTACATTAAATGGATAGTGGGTTAAAGCAAGAGAGAGCAAGAGAGAGAGAGACACCAGTGCTTTACAGGGTGAGCATTGAACTCTAAAGGTCATATTTTACAATTAGTCCATTAGTCCAAGTCTCGGGTGGGTTCCTTTGATTGGAGCCAAAGAAAAGCATCTGTACCCTGAGCTGGTCTTATGGAATATTTTATTTGGTCACCACGTCCATTTTGAAGGCTGCTACTCGCAGATTAAAAATTGCTGATCGCACACACACACACACACACACACACACACACACTGCCCAGGGCTACCTCGGATCTATTTGCAAGCTGAGCAGACTGATTAATGAGTTTACTTGAACTTTTTTAAAAATGTGTTCAGTGGCTGTGTTTTGAAGTAGCACCTGTGTGATGATCAGATCCTGCCAAATCCGTTTTTCCAGCAGAGGATTTTGAAGGTCTAGCTACAAGTAATCATGAGACATCCGCTGCATCCGAAAGTGCACACTACTTTAGTACGTACTACATTTGAGTTAGTACATACTTCCCAACTGTTAACAAGATGTTCTATATTAAAGAGTTATGGGTAGTATAAATAACATTCTGTCATACTACATCCCCCATGTTGATATTGTCATGTGACATAAGACAGCACAGCAACATGAATTTAAAGTTAAATAATGTTTTACTTGGATGATGGTAAACAAGTGTAATTCAATCACAATAAACAATGTTTTTTTTCTGAAGTAATTAAAGCTACTTCCTTTAAATAGCTACTTAATGGCTACTTGTAAAGTGCCGTTTTACGCAATGTTCTATTGTCTATTTGCTATTTACCCCAGGCTAACGTGATAGTAATGTTTCCGTGATAGTAATGTTTCCGAAGAATACTTTTGAATCTGAGCAGAAATAGTAGACACATTACTACTCGAATTGCATACTCATACAGTATAGTAAGGAAGTATGCGTTAGACGGTGTCGGCACTTCATTCGACTAAGGCAGTGGTTCAGTTCTGAGGTCTAATGAAAGTAACCCCCTGCAGGTTCAGCTGTGTGGGTATCAAAGAGGTTGCATGGCCGTTTTACTCAAGTCTATTATTATATGTAATTTATGTGTGTAACCCAATGCCACTTATCCACTATAAGGCCAAAGATCTGTAGATACCTTGCCGGCACACCCACATTAGTGTGTTTTTTCCAACTGTTGCTGAGTCCGAAGCACCCATCTGAGACTATCGGTAGCATGAGAGTTGAAGAACACCTGGTGAAAAGGTAGCATTTACATAGAACAATCAAGATTGTTCAAGCTTAACAGGTTTCCCTCGTACCTCCAGGTTTGAGGATACAATTTCCATGTCCTCCTATCTTTAGAGCAACCATACATCTTATACTTTCTGGAAACGACCTCTTTTTTTTACTAGAAATGTCCTTTTTTTCAGAGTGACCATATGTCCTCTTTTTTCTAGAGACGTCCTCTTTTTCAGACGGACCATATGTCCTCTGTTTCCTAGAAATGTCCTCTATTTTTAAGGGACAATACATCCTTATTATCCTAGAAAAATCCTTTTCTTTTTTTTATTGAGATTTCATATAATAGACCAACCGAAAGTAGCACATTATTGTGATGTGGAATGAAAATGATACATGGTTTTCAAAAATTTTAAACGAATAATAATTTGAAAAGTATGATGTGCATTTGTATTCAGGCAGATCGGATGGGGAGCGTCTGTGAACAGCAATTTTCGAGTCTTGCCACAGATGCAGTGAGATTTAGGTCTGGACTTTAACTTGGCCATTCTAACAAATAAATATTCTTTGAAACCATTCCATTGTATTTCTGGCTGTATGTTTAAGGTCATTGTCTTTCTGGAAGGTGAATCTCCTTTCCAGTCGTAAGTTTTTTGCAGCCTCCAACAGGTTTAAGACCAAAGCTCAACTTTCTTAACGGTCTCATCTGACCAGAGCACCTTCTTCCATATGTTTGATGTGTCCCCTACATGGCTTGTGGCAAACTGCAAATGGGACTCCCTATGTCTTTTTTTTTTAACAATGGCTTTTTATCCTGCCTTTTTTAAAGGCCAGATTTGTGGAGTACATGACTTATAGTTGTTTTGTAGACAGATTCTCCCACCTAAGCTGTGGATTTCTGCAGCTCCTCCAGAGTGAAAATGGGCCTCTTGGCTCAAGAGCAGACATTATGATGGATTGTACAGTGCTCCTTGGAATATTTTTATAACCCAACTCTGCTTTAAACTTCTTCACATCTTTATCCCTGACCTATCTGGTGAGTTCCTTGGGCTTGATGCTGTTTGTTCACTAGTGTTCTCTAACACTTCTGAAGGCTGTATTTTATTTAGGGTTATTAAAGTACAGGGGGCTAAATACAAATGCACACCACACTTTTCAGATTTTAATTAAAATTTTGAAAACCGTATATCATTCTTGTTTGATTTCTTTTTGTTGGTCTGTTACATAAAATCTTAAGAAAAAACCTTTACGTTTGTGGTTGTAAGGTGACAAAATGTGAAAAAGTTCAAGCGGTATAAATACTTTTTTAAGGCACTGTATGTATAAAATAGTTTTTATTCAATTATTTCTTTTTTGTTAAAAAATGGAATTAGTATGTAACGTTGTTTCCATCCACCTACTAAAATTTATGAACTGCCAGACACAAAAAAAAGCTTAAAAAAAACATCAATTTCTGAGTATCTGTAAACATATCTCCAGAACGGAGCAAGAACCCGGGACAAGCGCATGTGTGTTTTTATTTATTAAAAGTGTGGTCAGCAAGGCTGTAACGTACAACTTAAATAAACAAGAGTGTAATTTTCCAGCTAGATTGTTGCTCAATCTGCTTTGCTTTAGCTTCGCCCAGCTTGCGGCCAAACACACACACTCAGTAATGGAAAAAAACACAGGACAACCCAAATCACCCATTCTGAACAGTAGGTTACTGCTTTGTTGTTACAGTCTGTCATGTTACATTTGCATTTCTGTTGTTTGGCAGATGCCCCTTATCCAGAGTAACTTGCAGTTGAGGGTTAAGGGTCCTTCCCAGGGGCCCTTTAATGTTAGCTTGGTGGTTCAGTTTCCAGTACCTCAATAATAACACTGTTGGCTCATATATATCGCTCAGTGGTGAAGGTGTTGGACTGCTGATCAGAAAGATTGCTGGCTCACTTTCCTGCAATACTGCGAATGAGATTTTGTATAAGTTGCTCCAGATAGATAGATAGATAGATAGATAGATAGATAGATAGATAGATAGATAGATAGATAGATAGATAGATAGATAGATAGATAGATAGATAGATAGATAGATAGATAGATAGGCTGCAATAATCAGGTCAACCACAACCGGAAGCGCCACCAATAACACACAATACATTTTCATACGTGTGTTCTTTGTTATTCCGAGCTCACCGTCGCCGCCAGCACTCGAAGACAATAAGGCAGTTTCTCAGTGATATGTTGTCTTCTAGCTGGCCATCCGGACAAGTTCACAGAAACTTTGCTGCAGCATGGGTAACCTACTGGTTTATCAGGTCAAAGGAGAACTGACCCCCCGACTGAGGCTGGTTTCTCCCAAGGTTTTTTTTCTTTATTCTGTCACTGATGGAGTTTTGGTTCCTTGCCGCTGTCGCCTCTGGCTTGCTTAGTTAGGGACTCTTAATTTACACAACACAAAATTATGCAAAACAAAGAGCCAAATAATAGAACAACACATAGCCAAAGACTAAAAAATAAATTAAGAAACATTAAGTGCATGTGTGCAACCTGGTGCAAACAGTGCAAAACAGACAGTGCAAATAAACAGTACAGAGCAAAACAGAACACTATACAGTATATTAAATAGCACCGACTAGATTATAGAGATGTGCAAATAGACAAGGAGATGTGCAAGTAAACAGCAAGATTATTGTGCAGACAGCATTTAAAGAGTCCGTGCTTAACAAAATGTTATTTAAGTGTTTATGTGGTGCTGAAAAACATCTATTTGTGTTGAGTGAATGAGTTGGTGTGTGGGGTCATCTACAATACTGCTTTGCAGATGCAGCGTGTGGTGTAAATGTCCGTTAAAGAGGAAAAAGTGGCTCCGATGATCTTCTCGATTGTTCTCACTATTCCCTGCAGGGTCTTGCAGTCCAAAATGGTGCAGTTCTCAAACCAGGCAGTGATGCAGCTGCTCAGAATGCTCTCAGTGGTCCCTCTGTAGAACATGGTTAGGATGGGAGGGCGAAGGTTGGTTTTCCTTAGCCTTTGCAGGAAGTAGAGGTGCTGCTGGACTTTTTTGCTGATGCAGCTGGTGTTAAGTGACCAGGTGAGGTTCTTCGCACGGTGAACACTAAAAAATTTCGTTCTCTTTATGATCTTTACAGAGAATCTGTCTATGTTTAGCTAAGAATGGTCGCTCTTTGTTCTTTTAAAGTCAACAACTGTCTCCTTAGTCAAAATTTACAGACAGGTTGTTCTCTACACAAGGCTGTTAGCTGTTGCACCTCCTCTCTGTATGCTGACTCGTCGTTCTTGCTGATAAGACCCAACACGAACATAATGATGAGATTTAAGCTGTGATTTGAGCTGTGCATACAGTCATAAGTTAGCAGTGTGAACAGCAGCGGGCTGAGCACACAGCCCTGCGGGGCCCCAGTGCTCAGTGTGTTGGCGCTGGATATGCTGCTTCCAATTCAGACTGACTGAGATCTTCCATCCAGAAAGTCCAGGATGCGGTTGCAGAGGGAGGTGTTTAGGCCCAGCAGGCTCAGCTTCTTGATCAGGTGCTGAGGGATTGTTGTGTTGAATGCTGAATTGAGGTCTATAAACACATTCGTACGTATGTGTCTTAGTGATTGTTTAATATTGTCTTTTCCGATTGACTCTGTAAAGCTGCTATAAAACAATTTCAATTAAATTAAAGAAAGAAAATTTAAAAAAATTAAATAAAGTTGACTTGACAGGCAGATAGATAGATTGATACATATATAGATATTTAGATAGAATGACAGATAGAGAGACATGCAGACAAACAGATAGAACGGCAGCTAGATAGCCGGACGGACGGACAGACAGACATAGATAGCAGATAGATAGATAGCTAGATAGATAGATAGATAGATAGATAGATAGATAGATAGATAGATATATGGATAGATAGATAGATATATATGGATAGATATATGGATAGAGCGAGCAATGTTGCTACAAGTCTCCTGTTTTATTTCGGACCAGCTCAGGCTTTGTGGCGTATTCAGACCCATGCCATTCAGGAGCATTTCAGCATACCACCAGCGCGGTGTTAATTACTGTAAAAGAAGCACAAAATTAGTAAAAATGTATGGAAATTAGTTTGGCTTAACACTTCCATTTATTCATTATAGGCTCGGATACTAGTTTACTCTCATGAAGCAGCTGGTGCTTTGGTGGTTCAAATGGTTAACGCTTAAAGCTGTTGTTTGGGTTTCAGGACTCAGCACTGCCAAGTTGTCATCACTGGACCCTTGAGCAAAGCCCTCAACCTGCTCTGCTCCAGGGGTCAGATACTAAGCATCCAAAGTTGGAATACACAATTACAATTATTTCACTGTGCTATAATGTAATGCATGGCGCAAATAAAGGCCCCTTTTTAAATAAGAAAATAATAATGCCTTTTTTTAGATAGCTGAATTGAGTCACAGTGTGACTCATGCGTGTAAACACCCCCAGTTCTGTCCTGTTTTAGAATGAGGAGGGACGGCTTCACCTTATCACCGACATACAGTACAGACCAACAGAGGTGTTGAAGGTGCATTAAGAAGGGAAGTCTAACAATAGGGGTAGAAATATGTGTGTGTAGGTGTGTCTGGTGGTTCATATCCATCTGGTAACTGTTTCAATGCTTATTTATTTAACCATTATCCTCTGGCCACTACAATTAAATCTTTCTGGGGACCATCGTTCTCTCTCCATCTCTCTCTGTGTGCGTGTCTCTCTCTCTCTCTCTTGATCATTACAAGTTCTGTTTGTAAACATTGGATCGCTAATAAGGATGTGTACACTTTTTACTAGCTCACATTTTTGATTTGATAAGGTCCCGACCACCATTATTTTCATGTAATTTAATTTCCTGTTATATTAATAATTTTCCCACCAAATAAGGCATAAGCTAATCTGTGTTGCTGTGTTTTGTCCAGAAATTACAGTTTGGGACTGTGACCAACGATGCCCACTGTCCTATTTGCCGTAAAACACAATCTGGAGTTTTTCTTAAGTCTAGTCTATCGCTTAGCCTCTTTAGTTGAACATGATATCCATGGCAACAGTCCTACTAGTTGATAGAAACCAGGAAACTTGATAATGAGCATGTAATTAGTCTGTGATACATCAAGCGAGTCAAACAGATACTGTATAAATTAAAAAAGAACGTGTCACGTTCACTCTACAACACAGTTACATATCTTTATTCGCATATCTTATTTTAGAAATTTAGGCTCAGAGCACACGGTCAGCTGTGATACAGCGCCCTTGGAGTAGGAAGGGTTAGGGGTCTTGTTCGAGGACCCAACACTGGCAGTTAAACCTAGATCTTCCTGGTCTTTTAATCAACGACTTAGTGCCTTAACCATTTAAGCCACCACTGCCCCTACTGGTGGTGTTTAACACTCAGTGTGTAACATGCAAATAGAGGTTGGATCTGCTCTTTGCAGATCCAGATAACTAAGCTCACCAATTTGGTTGGTGTGACTCTGTGACGAGTTCGGTTCCTTACAAACCAGAACCACACAAAGAGAAAAACAAAAAACTGAGGTTACGCACGTAAGTGATTGAAAGAGGAAACGGAAAACGCAGAAGGTGTGGTAAAGAGAAAGTAGTTTGTGGCGCGAAAGGGGGCTTGCTTACCTTATCCATGCCATCTCCATCGTCTGTTTACCAGAAGTCACATCATGTAATAAAGGCATTACCGCAAATATAAGGCATTACAGCTGACCCAAGTGGAAAGTGGTGGCTTAGTGGTTAAGGTGTTGGACTGATACCAGAAAGACAGGGGTAAGTATTCCAGCACCACCAAGACACCATTGTGGGCCTCTGAGCAAGGCCCTCAACCCCTTTACCACATGTGTAAAAGAGATAAATGTAAGTCACTCTGGGTACGGGTGTCTGCCAAATGCTGTAAATGTAACTCGAGTGGAAGCTATTCGAAACTATCCAGTTTCAAGAAATCTGAAAGAAATCCAGCGGTTTCTTGCAGTAGCTGGGTGGTACCACAGATTTGTTAAAAACTTCTCTAGAATTGCCAACAGGCCTTTGAAGAACTGAAAGCATGCCTGATGACTCCGCCCATTCTTGGACACCCCTTTTCTGAGCATCGCTTTATTATTTATAAAGAGACAGGACTAGGTGCAGTATTGACCCAAAAGAGAGGACAAGGTATGGAGTAGGTAATGGCCTATGCCAGCCAATCTCCTAATCCTGCTGAGTCAAATTACTCAACAGAAAAAGAATTCTTAGCCGTAATATGGACAATATCTTAAACATAATCTAATCTCATCTAATTCTGTCCGTTTGTCTGTCGGTATTACTGTCTGTTCATTTATTTATCTGTCTGTCTAGAGCGACGTAAATCATATCTCATCATTAATCTTTCTGAGCAGTGAAGGGTTAAGGGCTTTGCTTAGGGGCCCAGCAGTTTCATCCTGGTGCTGCTAGGAATTAGACCCGCAATCTTCCTGATCAGCAGTCCAACATTCTACGCTATATATGTAAGCCCAACAGTGTTAGCACTGAGGTACTGGGAACTGAACCACCAAGCTAACATCACCCACTGCAATTTAAAAAGGTTCTGTTTTAGATTTTGAATTATCTGTTGTCCTGGTGGACAAACTGCAGATTAAATAAATATTAATAATGTTAAAATATTTTTAAAAATGTTAACGTTATCTGTATCGGAATCAGCCATGAGTAATTAATCATCAGTTATCGGTATCGAACTTTTCATATCGTGCATCCCTCTTTATAATGTCTGCTAGCTACTACATTTCAGTTAGTACATACTCCCAAACATTTGAAAAAAATGTGTTATGTATAGTATGATTGAGTATAGTATGAATAAAATTCAGACCTACTACATGTTGATATTGTCACCTGACATACGACGTTACAGCTTTAGCCATGTTTAACTTGGATGATGTTAAACAAGTGCAAATTAACCAAAGTTAACAAAGTTTTTTCCTTTAAACATTTAAAAAAATCGCCGAGTGCGACATGACGAGTCATTTTTTTCTTCAGGCTCATGGGATAGTAAAGGGTTTTATGGTATGCTTACTTTAAAATCCGTGCAGGAGTAATATATCTGAAAACATTTGCATACTGTTTTTTACATACTAAGGATTTGGACATACTACTCGTCTGCAAATACAGACGCAGCCCTAGTTTCATTAACTTAACAATAAAAGTCCTCTTCAGGAAACATTATCATTTCTGCTTAATAACAGTTAATAAGCCGTGCGGATGGAACCTCATTATTTAGGGTTATTTTCTCTGATAAAGTTTAAGAGAGAAATCATTTTCTTTTTGTCAGCCTGTTTAGCGCAGATCTAGCAGGGCTGCAGTCTGACCCTCAGTAAAAGGCCAACTTTGTGATTAGATCAAAGGATGAATAAATGACGTAATACGTCTGAATTAGTGGCGGCAGTAATGACACCACGCGCTTCTCACAGCATGTCACAGGTCAAAAATGGTGTCACATCGACTGCATGAAAATGAGAAGGAGGCAGATTCACTGGCAGTTAGAATACTTTCTTAATTAATAATTCCTGGATTATTTATTTGTGTTTGTGTGTTTACATTTACGGCATTTGGCAACCGCTATTGTCCCAAACGACTTAATCTCCTATTCTTATCCATCTGAGCAGGTAAGGGTTGAGAACCGTGCTCAGGGGCCCAGCAGTGGCAGTCTAGCGGTGCTGGGAATTGAACCCACAAACTTTTGATCAGCAGGCCAACGCTTCCAACACTTTTTAGCTGTCTCACATACACACTTTCAATATTCAGCTGTCTCACATAAACGATTTTGGTATTTAGCCGTCTGACATACACACTTTTGATTGTTTTAGCTGTCTTACATACACACTTTTGATATTCAGCTGTCTTACATACACGATTGATTTTCCGCTGTATCACATACCCACTTGATATTCAGCTATCTTACATGCACACTTGATATTCAGCTGTCTCACATACACACTTCATATTCAGCTGTTTCACATACACACTTTCCATATGTTGCTAGGCTCCACCCTCTGTTGACCACACCCCAAACCACAAAGGAATTGGGTAGAATAATAAAGTAAAGTAGCATTATGATGCATTACATTGGATGCTAATACTGTGTCTGTGTGTGTCAGTGCCAGCATGTGTTTGAGACCACCACTACTCATTTCTTCCTTTACACACACTCATTTTCTCTCCCTGAATTTCTCTTTCTATTCTTCTCTTATACACACACACACACACACAACTTTCCCCTTCTCTATATATTAACATTTACAGCATTTGGCAGACACCCTTATCCAGAGCGACTTACATGTATCTCTTATTTTATACAACTAAGCAATCGGGGGTTAAGGGCCTTGCTCAGGGGCCCAGCAGTGGTGGCTTGGTGGTGCTGGGGTTCGATTTAGTGCATGTTGAAAGTTCCCGTTAAAATAGGAGTGATGTCAGGTGTATGTTTCTCCTTCCTAATTAACCTACAGAACTTACAATCCTGCCCTAATGTGACAAGTGATAGTCTTGAGAAATATTTTTTGTTTTCTTGTTAAAAGTCTTTTCGCATCTCGATAGTAATCATTATGTTAACCAGTCTAGATGTATTTCTATGTATTTATATATTCTGTGGAAGGTCTAGGATCAGAAAATGTTTCTCCAATTAAAATGTTTGGTCCAAACATTATGATAGGCTTTCCTATCCATTTGTCAACATATATTTTATGCATAACTTTGTGCACCCGGGTAGGTTACGATATCAGTGTGTTCATGTACTGCGAAATCAAAGGGTATCTAAAAGATAATATCATGGTTACAGTTTCTATTGGACAGATAGGAATATAGTGTGATTGGATTTTGATACTATGTCATAGTTTACGTGGTTTGTACATCTTTATAAATTAGTTTTACTCCAGAAGCAGTGTTTAATCAGGGACGTTTTTATGTTTGGTATTTAAGTACTGTTACTAACTGTACTATAAAGTTTTCTCACCGGTAAAAGACACATTATGTTATGTAGTAATGTTGTTTCTGGTCATCTAGTCTGTGTTTGTTCAATTTAATTTGATATTTTAGGGATGTTTTAACGGCAAAGTTAAATAAGCTTTTCTCTCAACATTGCAAGAAGGTAAAGTAGATCAACTGTTTTTTAAAAGAATGTCTCATGAACATTACTTTGAGAACGTTTGGTCATAACTTTTAGACAACTTGTAAACTAAATTAGGGAAAGTTGTCGAAACTTTCCCACAAATTTCGCTTACTTTCTTTAAAAGTCCAAATGTTAGGACCATAGGTTTACAAGACGTCTTTTTTAATGGCGTCTCCTCAGCCTATAAAATGTCTCTCATTTAATGTCAATGCCTTATAGCTCCACATGACCTCTAGTAATTAGGCAAAGCTTTATTTTGTGTGCGTGTGTGTATGTATGTGTGTAAACACACAACTTAACCAAATTCTACTGAAAACGGTGTGGAGTAATGCATGCGTTTGTCAGTTGGGACCTCGTTATAGCGGTCTGGTTTCATTTTGATTATCTTACATAGTTGATTTGTTTATTAGTTTTTCAGTATGTACCTGTTTGTGTCCAAAATGGCAAAAGTAAATCAATAAAAGTAAATCAATAAAGCTGCTTGAGCTCTGTAATGAACTCCACTGGCGCAAGACGTGTTTGAACCCAAGTGCAGTTTTATTCACAGTGAACATACAAACATAAAATAAACTGGACTATTTACGGAAACTTCAACACAAAACAACAAACATGACCTAGACTAGACAGACTTAACTTGACTAAACATGAACACGAACTCTTAACATTAACAGTGGCATGAACGAGAACTCACCACAGTGGTACAGGGAACAATAAACCACAAGACACAAGGCAAACACAAGGGCTATAAATACACTGAACGCATTAACTAACGCAAGCCACACCTGAACACAATCACAAACACAAGACAACCAATGAAAACAAGACACAAGGACAAAGGAAAACACATGACAAGAAGACAAACCAGGAAGTAAACAAAACACACTGCCTAGGCTAGCTTAACTAGCTACCATAGCATATCTTAGCTAGCATAGTATATATATATAGTATAAATTTTATATATTTTATTTACAATAAATGTAGAATATTACATTCGTATATAATTTGGGACCTTATGACTCTTTATGGCGTCTCGTTCCCCCTTAGTGTCTTTTTTAGGCTGGTGAAGTCGACATTTTTAGCAGCAGATCTATTTTATTTCTCGCAAGTTGATATGCCACCGGATGCCCTTTCTGACAAAGCCCTCTTATGTTATTTTCACCTATAGGCTGACAGAATTAAACAGGACTGCAGCGGTGAGAATCTGCTCTCCCACCAGGGAACATGTTAAATGTTGAAATTATATGAACTGAAAACAAAAATATTGTGCATTTTAATTACATTCACAAATGACTGCCTTAGGTGAGTCGATTTTTCATTATTTATCAGTTTGTACCTCTGGTCGAAGTAAATCAATGAAGCTGTTTAAGCTTATTGTGATAACATTGATTTTTGTAGATACACTAAGAGGAGACAAGAGAACAATAAAAAGCAGCACATAATGGAATCAGTTACAGCGGCAGCTAAGACTAAAAAAATTAATGGTGACGCAAATAAACTAAAAAAAATCAACTGTTAGTAAGGCAGGACTGTAAATAGCTGATAGTAATGATGTAGCATTACTGCTAGCTAAAAATATTGAAAATGTTAACAATAATGTTCATTTCCACAAATCAATGAATCAGGATAAACATGATTCAGCCATTTATATCAGTTGGATTTAGAGAGGAAGGGTGCAATACTTAGGTTGTCCACTAGAGGGAGGGAAAACAGAAAAAGGCATGACTTGCATCACCACAGTTCTATCACATGAGGCCAAAAATATAAAAGGAATACTATCTATCTGTCTGTCTGTCTGTCTGTCTGTTAGTCTATGTGTGTTAATCTATCTATCTATCTATCTATCTATCTATCTATCTATCTGTCTGTCTGTTAGTCTATCTATCTGTCTGTCTGTCCGTCCAAGAGAAGCAACAACCTTTTCTGTGTTTCCCTGGGTTGTTTTCTTCTGCTGCTGCAGGATTATAAAACAGCTGTATTGTTGTATCAGTACGATTCCCAGGCTCCATTATAGAAACTTGAAAAAGAGATAAATCAAATCTCTATGACATACAAACAGCGTCGTTATTAGCTCAGTTTCTGTCTTACTTGACTGTTGTTAAAGACCATGTGTGAATTGAAGAACGAGAGAAAGAGCGAGAAAGAGAATGAGAGCGCATCACGCTCTGCTGGCGAGAGATGAAGAGCAAAGCTTGAATTTATCTCCATTACTCCAGCTTTCACTCACATCAAGCAGCTCCAGCTAATAGTGTCTCCCTTGCCAGTGTATGTGTGTGTGTGTGTGTTTCTTATGAGAGAAAAGGACTCATGACAGGCTGCCAAAAGCAAAAACTGCGTGCATCAAACAGCTTTGATTCTTCACACCGTCAGGATTCTGTATTATAATGAACTAGTAGTGAAAAAAACAACAACAGACAAACCAAACAATATTTTATGCAATAAAAACTAATAAGCAATGTTTCTCGAGTCAGCTGATGAAATAAGCTTTTTTTTCTGAATTAAATGCCTCAAGCGACGCAGCATTCTGCATGATATGAGATAAAGGAAACTCAAACTCAATTAACGTGTAATCATCTCTGAATTAGAAGCAAAAATATTTTCTTTTTTTTTTTCTTTTTTTTTTTACAGACACAATTTGGACCAAAGCTTCCTGCTATAATGAATCCAGAGCGCTTTGCTCACTGATTGTTTGCAGTTTTTTTATTATTCGACATTAATTTTGTTGCTAACGTCCAAATTAAACAATATAAGCGTTTATCCTTTAAACAGATTTCAAACAGTTATTGTGTCTTCCATTTGGGCTTCCAGAATGTGCAGTGTCTTGAAAAAGTATTCATACCTCTTGAATTTGTATTCATACCTCTTGAATGTACTCCACAAATCTGGGCTCTATAAAAAAGTGTCGAAAAGAAACCATTTGTTGAAAGAAAGACATAAGAAGTCCCATTTGCAATTTACTATTAGCCATGTAGGGGACACACCCAACATGTGGAAGAAGGTACACTGGTCAGATAAATGGCCTAAATGCAAAGTGTTAAAAATTAAAACTGCTCATCACCCTGAACACACCATTCCCACTGTAAAACATGGTAGTGTATGCTTTTCTTCAGCAGGGACAGGGAAGCTAGTCAGAGTTGGTTAGAGTTGGATAAACTAAATACAGGGCAATGCTGAAAGAAAACCTGTTGGAGGCTGTAAAAGACGTGAGACTGGGAAGGAGATTTACCTTCCAGCAAGCCAATGACCCTAAACATATAGCCAGAGCTACAATGGAATGGAATCCTCTCAACATTAGCGTTACGGTTGTTTATACACTTTCAAATACCCGCCACAAAACAAAGACGCTTGATGCTGGCGATTCCTATATAGAGAAATTACTCATGCCCTTCAGATGCATCATATGACTCAGCAGTGATATCATGTGCAAACAACCTATTCAAATGTGTGTCAGCAGATTAAAAATGACTTCAGTTATGCCTGCTAAACTAAAAACAAAACTCAAAAACAAACTACTTTTGGTCATTTTAACAATTCAAATAGTTTTAGATATGGTTAAATACAGTTTTTTAAGACTCCTGTAGGGTCTAGCAGATGGAGAAGGATTAAACAGTCTGTGGTGAAGGTGAGAGGTGTCTTTGATGACGCTTTTCACCCTCTGTAGTCAGCGTTTGTAGTAAATGTCACTGATATAGGCCAGCTAAACACCTTCCGGTCTGAGGCAGCACAGATTCTGTACCACAATGCGATGCTGTTAGTAACCGTGAAAGCAGGAGTCTGAGATCAATCCATATTGCAGGAAATAGCTTTATTAAATACAAAAGGGAAAAATAATCCAATTTGATTCACAACAATCCAAAATAAATCAAGCAAACAGATCCAAAACACTATACAAAGACTGAAATCCAAAAACCGGGCAAAGATTAGGGCGAGGGCAAGCGGAATGAAAGTCTTGCATGGGGGTGGGGTCCAGGATGGACTAATTTATCACTGCAGACCTCTTTTCAGGTCCGTACCCCTCCCAATCGACTAGATACTTCAGGAGCCCCCTCCTGAATTTAAAATTTTAAATAGTAGTGAGGAATCAGGATGTTGCAAGATGGGGCCAGTAGTGAACTTTAATGTGGCAAAGGCTTTGATGGCTGATTTGTTCTATTAAATATCTGTGGGTTTTCCTTTTGAGAAGCTATGTAATGGCCACTCACGCAAACTAACACCAGCAGAGCATACCCCATTCGCAAACCCCAGAAATCTCTGTAGTTCCTTGGCGATTTTGGGCAGTTACTATTCGGTAACTGCTTCCATCTAGGTATTGTCCATGGCCACCTAACGAAAGTTATTGTGATACCCCAGAAACAAGATCTTAACACAACGGAACTTAAGTTTTTCTGCTTTGACAAACAGTTTGGTGACTCACTTTGTCCGTGTGACGGGATGCTTTTACAGGGCAAGTGGAACTGAATTGATTGAGACCCCCAGAGTGGAAACAAAGCGGTAACTGTAATCTGTTCTGCCATTCTTGACAAACAGTTTTTGTTTAAGAGGAAGCGGTTTAGAACAGTGCGCACATGCTTTAGGCGTTGAGAAAAGAGCATAAATAGATGAGGATATCATCAATGTAGGCCACAACATGAACGTTGAGAAGGAGTTTATGATTGGTACACTGCGGGGACTTTTTAAAGTCCGTAAGGCATCACTTGGTAATCTTAGTGGCCATGATGGTAATGAAGGCTGTCTTCCACTCGTCCCCCCTTTCTTATCCATATTATATTGTAAGTGCTGCGAAAGTCTAATTTAGTGAAGAAATGTGCTTCTCGTAACTGTTCAAGAGCAGTGGGCACCAAGGGCAGGGGGTAACAATATTTTACTGTGACAGCATTGTATTGACAGCCTGGTAGTCAATCTAGGGACTTAGGCTGCCATCGTCCTTTTCAACAACAAAAAAAAAGTTGTGAAGGGGCAGATGAAACCGAAGACCAGGGCTTCGTCAATGTAAGCTATGACTATGAGTCTCTGGTTGTGACAACAGGTATACGCAGCTTTGAGGGGGGGATGCAGTGGTCAGAACTTTAATGGCACAATTCCCCCAGTCTGTGAGGGGGTAGCTCTGATGCTTTGACCTTGCTGAAAATTTAAAGGAGATCGTGGTATTCTGGGGGATGGTTTTATACAAAGACTTTTCTGAATCAGTTAATTGTGTAGCGAGACAAAAAGCTGACCATAATACAGGCAGACGGTTCTTATGACAGTGATCAGACCAGTGAGTAATATCCTTCTCTGTCCAGGAAATGTGTGGAGATTGTGTACAGGTGTGTGGAGATTTTGTGCACAGGCATGTGGTAATTGTGTACAGATGGGTGTGGTGTGGTGATTGTGTACAGGGGTGTGTTGAGGTAATTGTTTAAAGGTGTGGTTTGTGGTGATTGTGTACAGGTGTGTGGTAATTGCGTAGAGACGTGTGTGGTGTGGCGTGGTGATTATGTACAGATGAGTGTGGTGTGAGGTCTGTGGGATATTCTGAGCTTAATTACTCATTACTTTTTACTTTAATTAGAACAACAGCCGTGAACTGATAATTACTCTGTGGTTCTTCAACAAACTCCTTTTGGGTTTCTCAGTGACGGAGGTTCCTGTGTCCTCCTATCACTCAGAGCTGAAGGACTCAAACTGCTTTCAGGTCTCTTTGTTGCAAAACTTTTAAACACACACTTTGTTTTCTATGCTCTGTAATTTTGTCTCCTCTCTTTGTTCTTCTGTGAAGATCTTTGGGACACAATTATATTTGTTTCTCATACTGAGTTTTTTGTGTGATTTTCTAAATATTAGAATATTGTATATTTGAGGCGTATTTGCAGAACCCTGTTCGCATAGCTGGACCAACACCTTGCTTGGTTTATTTAAATTAGCTTTAGCTACAGGTTATCATCAATTCACTTCCTTTTTTAAATTATTCACTTAGATGCCAGCAAAAAAAGTCATTTGTAAACAACAGCACTAATTTATCACTGCAGAAAGCTGCTCAGAGTGACACATCTTGAGGTCATTCATTATAAAACTAAAGCCTAAAAGAAGGTAGAATCTGTCTAAAGCAGCATTAATCAGATTTGTTAGCAGGTGGAACAAATGAAAATGTGCACAGGGCAGATAGGATGTTCTGGACCAATCCTAAACTTTTTAAAGAAAAATGTACTACCACAAGGAAGGTAGAAAGGAAATAAAAATTAGAGGGAGGACGGAAGGAAGGGGGAAAGGCAGCAGAGAAGGAAGGAAGAAAGAAAAAAAGAAACTGAGATGAGTAAAGTACTTATCTATCTGTCTTTTTATCTAAAGGAAGAAAATGAGAAGAAGGAAGAGAGAAATTGAGATGAAGAAAAGTATTATCTATTTATAGTATCTGTCTATTTATCTGAAGTAAGGAAGGAAGGAAATAGGGAAAGAAGGAAGGAAGAATGGAAGCCAGAAAATGGGAAGAAGGAAAGAAAAATGGAAGGGCAGAAATGGGGGGGATGACAAAATGGGAATATGGAATGAAGTGGAGGAAAAAAAGTTTTGACTAATTTTCTGTGTGGAGTTTGCAGGCATCCCTTGAAGTTTGAAGGTTTTTCTCCAGGTAGTTCTGTTTCCTCACTGGTTAAAAGACATGCACTGTAAGCCGATTAGTACCTCTAAATTGCCAGTAGTGTGTATATGGGTGTCCTTTGCCTCATGCCCTGAGCCCCCATGTGTTAATAAACAATACTAAAAATGCATGGAAGTATAAAAATGATTAACAACTGACAAAACTGGAAAAACCCTGACAATTGAGCAAACAAAAAAAATTCAGGGCCATAAAACCACAATAAACCTTGAGGGGGACAAAAGGGGTCGCCCCTTTTAAATTTTATATTATTAAACTAACTCTTTTTTCTCTTCTACAATGAAACAGTAAAAACATAAAGCTTTTAAACCAAAGCCCCTAAAACCGTGGGGCAACAGCGCACTACCTTCGTGCCATCCTCCAACTCTCATGGTTGAGTTAATTATCGTTATTGAATGTTCACCTTTTTCTTTTATCTGCATATTTTTCCGGGTTTCCATCCAACCCAATATTTACATTCTCACCTCCTAACATCACGCTAAATTTTTTGCAAACAGATATTTGCATAGTCTCTCGATCACAACTCTGTTTCCTCATTCTGTCAGGTGGGTGTTTTTGTTCCTGGTATGAATGCTTCCACACTCACTAAACTATAACCAGTAATCAGAGAAAGCTGCTGCCTCGGTTCTCTGGAGACCCCAGGGACCACATCACTGAGAGAGAGAGAGAGAGAGAGAGAGAGAGAAAGACTGGCTTAGCTTGGCAATTATCCTGCCAAAGTGCCACCCAACTCCATGTTGCTCAGTGCTTATAAATTGCCTGTTGTCTCAGTTTGGGTTTCATTGTCCTCTTGTGTTTAGGAAGAGGTGAAGTGGAACTAACTACCAAACAGCTATGTGCCACTGTCTTCATGTCCCTGCCTTCATGATTGTCACACAGACGGTGCCCACTCAATTGCGTGCATGGGTTGCATAAGGAAATGCATTATTGTGTTTATTGTTCCATCCTTCTATTTTTACCCCTTTGCTTCTAGGGATGCAGGCTCCTTTAAAAGCTTTTTAGACTAAGCTACTTATCACACACACACTATCTTACCTTTCCTTCCACAGTCAGGCCTTTAGAGCTATTTCTTTAAAGAATTCCAGCTTTTAGTTGTGTTTTTGAGCATCAGTTCATGCTATACAAAAAGATGCCAGGATGATCATTTTATACAACTAAGCAGCTGATGGGCAGGGGACCCACAGTGGCAGATTAGTAGTGCTGGGTATTGTACTACTCACGTCCAGCCAATTTAGCGGCTGCATTTCCCTGCTTCCCCAATGTATCTCATTTAAAATGCTAATTTGCCACATTGGTTGAAATGTTTCGACTAGCGCAGAAAATGCATTCTAGGCGAAGTAGGATTTCTGAGGCAAAATAAAAAAACAAAGAGCTGTTGAAGCACAATAGAATTAAAGCAAAAATAAAAAAAAAACATTCTAAACCTTCAATGCTAAAAGCAGAGCAGCACCGCAAAGCACTTTTCTACTCTTCCTCTTTCTTACTCCTCCACTTATTTGGCAGACTGAGCAGATCGATACTGGTTAGCTAGATTACAAAGAAAGCTAAACCTGTTGAAAAGGAACTGTTAAAAAATGCCTCTCTTGAAGTCTGTGGAGGACAAGTGGGACCAGTCGACGAGTGCTTGTTGATCCGAGGAATCCTGGTGACCCCTCGTCTGGTTCCCACCATTCATTTAGATGCAAAGAATATTTGCATCAGTTCTGGCACCAAAGATGGTTGAAAGAACTTTCCATCAATGTCAGAACAGCCGATTTACTGTCTTACTCTCTTTAGGAGATCTAGCATTTATTCAACAGTTCCTTTTTAACATTTACATTTATGGCTTTTGGCAGACACCCTTATGCAGAGTGGCTTACATTTATTTATTTCATTTATACAACTGAGTATTTGGGGGGTAGGGGAATTAATCAGGGGCCCAGCAGTGGTATCTTGACTACTGGAAAATAAACCCACACTTTTCTGATTAGCAGTCCAACACCTTGACCACTGATCTACCACCTCCTTTAACAGATTGAGGTTTATGTTACACTTTGTTTGTGATTCAGCAAACCAGTATCGATCTGTTTATAGGTTAGTCTGCCAAATGATGTAAATCTAAATCTAAAAGACTGACCTCAGACTCTTAAACATTGCTTATTAATCTACAAACATTCAGGACACACAACCCCGACTGAGGTTTTATATACAACAGGAAATGTTTACAACAGCAGAATTTAAGAAAGTCTTTTACTTTCTGTTTCTTTCTCTGCCTCACACACATCATTTCTAGGCAGCAGCTCCCACCAGAAGATGGTATTTTATTAATGAACGTTGCCGTGCAGCATTGCAGGTATTTGAAGATCCCGCACAGTTAGAACGCACCTCACAACTGCGGTTTGATAACAGTTATAACAATTAGCACTATCAGCAACGTTGCACACAGTTCCAAAAAAAAAGCTACTTGTTAAAGATTGATTAAATGCTGTGGATCAGGTTTCTCGCCGTTCATTGTGATTTAAGTCACGACTTTCTGCAGACCCACCACAAAATAAATCCACCGCCCAGAAATCTCCTGAGAGGCTTCACCTAACATGTTTCAAGTCTACACTAGCCCTGTCTTACACTTACAGCTAAGATATCTGATTTATTATTCACAGAGCCGATTCCATTGACAGCTGATCAATGCTCGACGGCGTGAAAAAAAAACAGGCGTGCCGGGGAATAAAAACAAAAAAGCAATACGAAGACAAAATCATTTGTGCTGTGATTGATTACACGGTTAATGCAGTAACTGATTGTGCTGAGGAATTTTTTACATGCTAGATTACAGCTATTATAAATAATAACACTGTAATAATCTATGAAAAACAGGTTAAACATCCAGCATCATTCCAATTAAATAGAGTAAAAACAAATCTGTAAGTACTCGATTCAAAAAATATAGACTGAATCTAGAAGGAAGAGCAAAGGTGTTGGGTTTGTAGGTAAACTGGAATTGGTCCAGTGTTGGAGGTTGGCATTCTCAAGTAGATGAGCAATAGAATGCTTTGGTTCTGGTACAAGTGTGGCTGTTTTAAAGCAAATGGATATGGTAGGCTGAGCCAATGAAAGGTTTACGATGGTGGTAAACACCCTAAGCCAGCTGTACAACACAGGCTATCAGAACTCAGCCAGGGATGCCATCAGGGCAGGGCAGCTTTTTCATGTTTGGGGCAAACGTCATTGGATGAAAACTGACTGGCAATTTGTTGAGTTGGGGGTCCACTCAAATTGAGCAGCTCTGTGTTTCCACAATAAAAGTGGTTCAGTTTTCTGAGATGGAGGTGTTGCTGCTTGTTGGTTTAAATGCTTGTCCACATGCGTTCGGGGTCACTGTTTTAGAAGTTGTCCTCAATCTACAGTTTGTAGTTGTATTTGGCTATTTTTATTCCCCCTTTAGATAAAAAGGGGCTCTGGATAAAATATAATCTATCCGGTCATCATGTCTAACGGCAACATTACATGCCTTTAGCATGAGTCGGACTTCCTTGTTTATCTATGGTTCCTGATTGGGGTATGTTTTTTAGTTTTTCGGGTGGTAACCCTGTCGACACATCTGTTGCTGAAGGTTAGTACCAGGCTGGTGTGGATATCGATGCCCATGTGTAAGTCCGTAGTGGCCTGAGAAGCAAATGCATTCCCGTTTGTGTTATGGAAACTCATGTTGTACTAAAGAGTCAGATCCTTCCAGCCACATTTTAACAGTCCTCAGTGTGGGCTTAACACAATTGATGATGGAGGTGTATTCGAGGAGTAGGAACAGAGAAACATGTTCAGATTATCCAGAGTGATGTACATAAAAAATGGGTTTGCTAGATCACAGACTAACCATACCATGAGTCTCTAGAAAAAAGAGCAGCAACATGAACCAACCAACAAGAGAAAATTTTAAAGTATAAAAGGAAAGACTATTGACTCAGCTGTTTTATGGCAGGCTTAGCGGGTGGGACCAGTCAAGCGGTACTGATCTACAGTGGCCCAGTAAATAGTGTGAAGTGTAAATAAAAAAAATTCATATAAAGGGTACAATTTTGAACAAATTCCTGCTTTTGTTACCCATTTGTGAAAGTACTACAATGAAACTGTGGCTAAATACATAATAAAGAAGCTATTGATGAGATTAGGAACATGAAACTCCAACAGCACCAAGTTTAAATCCTTAATTTAATACATGGAATATATTTTAGTCATTGCCTCGCCAGCCACCAACCTCACTACACATTTCTGCAGTGTCGAGAGATGTTTACTAATGCGATCTGCTTATGGATTGTGGTTAAGGTGTTTGAGGATTGGGGTTCTATTTCCAGCACCGCCAGGTTGCGCCCTGAGCAAGGCCCTTAACCCTCAATTGCTCAGTTGTTTTAAAGAGATAAATGTAAGTTGCTCTGGATAAGGACATCTGCCAAATGCCATAAATGTAAATGTTTTTGATTATCAGCCAACTCCCTGCAGACTAACAGGATGTGAGAAGAGAATGGTGATAAATCTGTGGCCCGATGGTGATAACACTTGCTGTGTCAGTTTCTTGCCACTTTATAAACTAACCTGTTAAAGCGTTCAGTGAAGAAAACGTTTTTCACATCTAGAGATATTCCCTATAGCAAGTCTCATGGGTTTTAAAGGTAAAACATTTTTCATCACTGAATGTTGTCACTGATCCACTTTCAATTTATTTTACTGTCAGTTTCATGCAGTTGGGATTTTGTTTTTTTAGAGTAATTTTTTAAGTTTGCACTGACCTAATTTATTTTTTTAGCCACTAGAGCCCAGGCCATCTATACAGAGCGATGTGCTCAAGAACTTGAGGGATCCTTTGCATCTTTTAATATTCACAATGTGACTAATAGTTTGAAGTTGATCACTGCCTGGGACAACATTCAGAGGACACCCAGATGACAGCATTTGCAGCGGCAGAGTGAATATTTTTGTACATTTACACACAGAGATACAGTATTAGAATGTGAAGTTGACATTTCAGGTTTTGGTGCAGAAGCTTTTAAAAGCTTGTCATACCAAAACGTTAAGAAAGAGATTATAGAAGCATTACAAACAACGTAAATAACCAGTAAATACACACACAATAGTAAAAATCTATCTATCTGTCTGTCTGTCTGTCTGTCTGTCTGTCTTTCACCCTACTGTGCTTCCCTCCAGTTTCCTCCCATAATTCTGTAGGCTGAATACCTTCTTTAGTTTTTCATAGTTTTGTAATGTAAATGGGTTTGTGTGTATTTATGTGGGAATGTACACTGTGATTGATTGCTATCTTGTCCACCTCATACCCCTATAACCCTGTGTAGAATAAGTAAGAAAGAAAATATAATAATAATAACACTTTGCTACTATTGTTGTTTGAATTAAATAATAGAAACCTCTAATGGTGTCACGTATCATTTAGGCTTTTATTAGATGTCTGTGTTTTACTCTTTTTTTTTTCTTGTGGCTTGTCTCACTAATCAGCGCATCCACACCTGTCTCCTTCACTCACTGTCTTTTTCATTTTTTGTCAGCTCTCTATTCTCGGTCTCGCTTTCTTCCTGTCTTCATCTCCCTTCAGCGGACAGGTGCTGTGCTCACATCCTGCCCTCCAACAGTGTTTAAGAAGTGTTACTGTGACATCATAGTCTCTCTGCGAGCCTTGCGGAAAACACGCCTGCTCCAGATCACAGAAAAGACTTTTATTTTGGCAGAATACATCAGGATTTAACATATAGAAAAGAGGAACATAATCTATGTGTAGTTAGCTCACGTGGTTGTGGTTAGCTCAGAGGTCCAGTCCAATTGTTTAATTGTTCTGTGTCTAATTAATTGATTCAGTTTTGATTGTTGTATGTTTAATAGACATTACTTAGGTAGGAAAAGAGAGCTGAAGCTGTGCTTGCTGATAATCTAGTCTAGAACGGCCCGAACTTGCTGTAGGTCATTGCCAGCGTGTTTTTCAGTCAGAACTCCAGATATTCAGCATGCTGAATATTTCACGTGCGTAGGCAAAGCGAAGGCAATTCTCTCAGATAGCCTCTTTGGTAAATCACACTGCATATGATTGTCACTCTTGTGATCAAGCACCATTTTCCGAATTTCAGGCATTCCCAACGATCAAAATCTGTCGGCAAGTATATATCCGGGCAGTGTGAACTTGCAGTGTGTTTATAATAGTAAGCAATAAAGTGACTAGTAAGTAATAGTAAGAATAAAGAAATGTGTTTGGAATCCTTGGTTGCAGTGACAGTATATAGAATAATAATAATACAAATATTGATGATGAAGTAAAGTAAATATAAATTTTTATCCGCTACTTCACTAAGCCATTTTCAGGTTTATTCTTGTTCCGCTGCTTTTTTCTCGACAGAGACGGCAAGCACAGCTAATACGCTAGAAAACCTGTAAAAGTCTGACTCTCGTATTCTCACAATTCTATATCAAAGCTTGAAAATAGATTCTCCAAACCGAACTTACACTTTCAAAACTGCAAGTAAAAAAAACATTTACGGTCATTTGCATTAAATGGGAATGAATTGCGGAAATGCGACAGAAAAGTACGAGCACACAGAGGCTGCGGAACAAATGCACTCTCTCATAACTGGTACAAATGAAATTTTCCTTTCTGTAAGATTTGTGTAAAAAATGTGTATCTTACCTTCCTATGTGTAAAAAAAAGTTTATATAGATAAAAAACATAACCAGTAATAATAAAAAGGTGAATCTAAGCTACTTTATTAAATTTATATATTTGTAAATCCATCAAAAGTCGCATACTTCCTAAAAACGTCTTACATTTCAGTTAGTATGTCCGCTTAACTGTTAAAAAATGATGTATTATTTAGTATGGTAGTAGGAATAAATGTCACGTGCCCTATGACATCACAGCAGGGCGAATTTAAAGTTGGATAATATTTAACTTGGATAATGTTAAATAAGTTGCCACGTTGCCACTTTGCACTATTTTAGTCTTCTCTCCCGCTGACTTCATCGTATGCATACTTTAAAATCCATGCGGAAGTAATAGATTTGGACATAATACTCACCTCACATACTCAGTTTCACATTCTATCTAGTAGGTAAGTATGCACTTTTAGAGCGATCTCACCACAAGTTTTTGGGGTTAACACTGTAAAAGAACTGCCAAGCTTGCTTCTTAACCCTGAGTAAAAAGAAAAGCTTACCTTAGTCTAAATAATAAACAAAAAACTCTACTCAAAATTAAGAATATGGATCCCGGCAATGTGAAGCAGTTTCTAGAAAACAGCTTTTCCTTCTGTTTCTGTCACAGATAGCAACTTTGTGCTGGGGAACGCCCAGGTCCAGTCTCTCTACCCCATCGTGTACTGTTCTGACGGGTTCTGTGAGCTGACAGGCTACGCTCGTGCCGAGCTAATGCAGAAGAGCTGCGCCTGCAACTTTCTGTACGGACCAGAGACCAGCGACAGGCTGACGGCGCAAATCCAGAGCGCTCTGGATGAGAGACGGGAATCAAGGCCGAACTGGTTTTGTACAAGAAAGGAGGTAAGACAGGAAGAGCGAATCAGGGTGAATGAGACAATAAAAATAAAAAAAAACAATGAAAGAATGATTGATTTCCAGTTAAAGGAAATAGAGTCTTTTATTCTCATGTCATCTTTAATTGGGTTCCCCCAATTCACTGGCTTTCTTTTCTTCTTTAGAAAACATATTTATCTCTCTCGATTGCTCGTATTGTTGCTATCAGGTTAATAACTGGCCTCGGATGCACCTGGGCACAAAAGATGATAACAATATGAGACTCCAGCATCTTCATTCTGTTAGTAATGAATCAGAGCAGCTTGAGGCTTAAGAAATTTCACAGAGGATTCACTGAGCAATGTTTGAGGTTATAGTAGACTGTTATACCACGTATGGTATGTTCTGCAACCAGCAGCCACCTGCTGCTGGCTGCAAAACATGGCATTAAATTAAACCCCCTTTAAGGGTAAATATAGATCTATATAGATCAAACCTAGCGCATATTCTGTTTTTATGTCTATAAAATATTAACAATATCTATGTACAATACATCATGTTTGGAGATCAAGTGCTTATATTTCATTAGCTTTATGTTCTAGGGCACATATAATTTAGTGATTATTAGCCGGGTTTACACTGTATTATTTTAGCCACGATTGGTGTGAGACAAATTTTAAAATCTCAAAAGATTCTTAAAATCCTACACTACAATCACTTGTCATTGAGCGCTAGTTTGGCGTGTTCAATTACGATTAACGACCCTTGCGATTAATTCTAGCAGTTTCAAAAGATTTTAGACACTTTTCTGCAGCTCGATTTTTCTTATGACGGCCGTCAAACCAAGAACCAATAGGACTGCCTGAACCCGATAACGCAATTAGCGCAACAACTACAAACCATTTTGACAAAGTGTGAAAACGACTCCTGTGGACGGAACAGCAAGAGGAGTTACTGTGTTACTGAACATGTCACCGGTTGATGATGTAGCACACCAGAACTTGTGTGCATCTGTTTTTAACCTGTCAGCTTTATGACATTATGGCATTGGTAAATTCGCATCACGCATCACAGGGTAAAAAAGAAAACACATCCACCTTAACGTAAGCAAGGGGGCCCCCCTCAGGGGGGATGCGCCATGATATTTCTGATTGTTCAAATGGTCAGCTGTCAGAAGATATTATACCTATATTTCTATACCTGCTTACTTTAATCAGGATTAAAGTGATCTGCTGGAATCTGTCATTGGTTTAAAAATATAACATCTGGAAGGGCATATCGTAGTTTACCCCCGCTTCTAAGCAAGGCACTTGAAAAAACACAAGGTTCACAGTATTTATAGTAAATACTGTCCTGGAAGAACTAAATTGTGACTGGAAACTTAAAAATTGTAACTAAAAATGGCCTGATTCCAATTTTTCAGTTTTTAATATTAGACTCATATCAAAAATTTGCCTCTATATCTTGCAATTGGGGTTCGATTTTCAGCACCACCAAGCTGTCACTGCTGGGCCTCTGAGCTCTGAGCTTAGTTGTATAAATGAGATAAATATAAGTCGCTCTGGATGAGGGCGTCTGCCAAATGCCGTAAATGTATATCTAAGGTCTGCCTCCAGAGTTTTCTCTGTTTTGACACTAAGATGGTGGAATGAACTTTTCATCAAATATCAAAACAAATCTAATATACCAGTACTGAGCTGTGTACCAGTAATAGTATTAAGCAGTATTTGGGCAATGGTGGCTCAAATGGTTCAGTTGCTAAGTTGTTGATTGAAAGACCAGGAAGTTCTGGGTTCAAGCCCCCTCTGCCGCCAGTATTATCTAAAACCCATCATCAATCTTTTTTAAATAAATGGCATTATGAGACGAGATAGATTGTATCCTGTGTGCATGAGGGATTTCAACTCCAGTCCAAACCCCATAGTGAGAAATTGAACTTTAATTTAACTAAATTCTCAGGAGAGTTTGCTTCTCTCACATTTGTTTTTTTATTGATGTGTCAAATTCGAAGCCCCACAGGGCTGATTCGGCTTGCTGGCTTGTTTCACTCGGCCCCAAGTGACTTTTGTAATAAAATGGCTGACAGTATCTACCACAATTCATAATCCTTATTTTTCATATCAACACTGCATTCAAAAACAGTCAGAAACATGGAGGCTGTTAACCTTTGATGCGTTTATATATTACGTGAATAGAGGCAAGAGCATATATACAATAGGTGCAGAATAGACATATTTGGGTAGCAAAGAGTACTAGAACAAAGTACAACATAAAGACTAGCAAGACGATTGATGTTGAACCAAAACCCTTCCAAAAACAGACAATGTTTAGGCAATAAAGGTATGAAATTCATAGGTGTGTAAACGTAATTAAAATTTTGTGCCATGTACTTGACATGAAAGGGTTTAAATATGTACACAAGTAAAAATTCAATACAGGTGAGACGAGTTTTCCAATTGATACATTAGAAAAACAACCAATGGGATCAAAACTAAATTTATGGCAACAGACATAAAACAGATACATAAAAAACAAAAAAGGGGAAATACAAGATCTCTTTATATTATTCCAATATTTATACAACTGTTAGTTTATTTTTTAATCCAACTGAGCATTCGAGCGTTAAGGGCGCAAAGGGGCCTTGCTCAAGGGGCCCAGCAGAGGCAGCTTGGTGATGCTGGGAATTAAATCCTTGATCTTCCAATCAGCATTCCAACACCATAACCGCCAAGGTAGGTGTCTTATGTCTAGTATGCAGTTGTAAAATGACCTGGTCTGCTAAATTCAATCATTTTGGAGAAAGCACATGATTTTGCCTAGAGAAAATTAAGAAAATGTTTAAACAAGCAAACAAACGAATGACAACATTTTGTGGACTTTGCTGAATGCAAACATTCTGTGCATAAACAAACTGAGATAAACAACAAAAATTTTTGCTCTACACTCAAAGCATTTTATATAATCGCTTACTCCAGTTCCAGATTTATACTTTTTCCTTCTTCGCCCACTCCGCGGTCTCTTTTCTTACTTCCTCCTCGCTCTATGTTTTGTCCATGGAAAAATGAGTGCCTTACTAACCCTCCACTATAAATATTTTATAATAGATAGATAGGAAATCTATATTGTATTGTGTTCTGTCAGTGTTTTTTTTTTTTTTTACTGTTTAGTAACATATGAATCTGTTCCTGCTCTATGCAGTTGCATTATGGGCCGTCTACATTGAGTTAAGCTGGCGATGGAGGGTTAGTAAACCACACTCGGAGTGACAGAAAACCACAACACTTCAACTTTCAAATTCCTTCAAACTCCAGGCGAAATCCTGTTGCTCCACTCCCACTTCGCTTCCACTCCATTTCCACTCTGTTTCCACTTCCGCTTTGTTACGGACAGCTGGTCAGTTGCAGATGATAGCTATCCATCACATGAGTATAAAGAAAATCAGTATTAACCCAATTAGAGGATTGGTTAAGTGGGTTTAATTCTTGGCACTACCAAGATGCCACTGCTGGGCCCCTAAGCAAGGCCCTTTAAGCTCATTCAGATAAAAATATAAATAAATTAAAGTTCGATTTAAAGGGAATTGAACAAATTCTTTAATATGATGGTTTAGTAAACAGCTAACCTACGCAAATAACCTTCGCAAATATTCTGGTGTCTGTGACGCCCATTATGATAATATTTTTACGTTTTATATACAGATAGAGAGAAGAACTGAATTAAAGATGAGAAATCATTTACAGATTAAAATCCTACTGATTCGCTTAATAAATGGATACAAGCCTCTTTGAATCACTTGGGTCAGTATGGATTCTGACTGTTTTTGCCATGGTCCTTCCACTAGAGGGCGCTCAACGAATTCTCCACCATATCCTTACACTCATGAATTCCTAACATCCAGCTGTTGCGCTGTCATAGAAGGGAATCGGGTTATTTGATCCAAATTAATCCGGATTCGCCCATCTCTAAATTGGATTAAAGAAGTTTCTTGTGTCAGTAATAAGCTTAGCTGTGTTTTCTCTTGTGTTCCGGTGTTTGTTAATGAGTAGCTGTTAGAGAACCTGTAAAAGTCTGACTCTCTCTGTCTCTAATTGGCAGGTACTCAGTTCTGGTGTCTGCTGGATATCGTGCCCATAAAGAATGAGAAAGGAGAAGTGGTGCTGTTCCTGGTGTCCCATAAAGACATCACGGATAATAAGAAGGACCAGGATAAAGAGCAGTGTCCTGAGATGGGTAAGAACAACACAAACACATAGACACACACACACATGCGCACACACACACACACACACACACACTAAATATGGCATAGTTGAGCATCTTCTGGAGGCTTTATTTTTAATTTACACACCCTTGAGTCTCTTCACACACTTCAAACACACAAGCTAGCTAATAAGGTGAATCTCTTTCCCACACTCAAGTCTTTTTGCAGCCTCCAACAGGTTTTCTTCCAGGATTGCCCTGTATTTAGATCCATCTATCATCAACTCTGACCAGCTTTCCTGTACCTGCTGAGGAAAAGCATCCCAACAGCATGATGCTGCCACCACCATTTTTCACAGTGGGGATGGTGTGTTTAGGGTGATAAGAAGTGTTAATTTTCTGCCACACATAGCACATGCATTTAAGCCAAAAAGTTCAACTTTGGTCCCATCTGACCAGAGCACCTTCTTCCACAGTTTGCTGTGCCCCTTATATGGCTTGTGGCAAACAGGACTTCCTATATCTTTATTACAGAGGCCAAATTTGTGCAGTACACAACTTATGGTTGTCCTCTGGACATATATGCCCACCTGAGCTGTGGATTTTTGCAGCTCCTCCAAAGTAAACATGGGCCTCATGGCTGACTCTCTGACTCGTTTCCCGGTCTGTCAGTTTAGGTGGACGGCTATGTCTTAGGTAGGTTTGCAGTTGTGGTATACTTTTCCATTTTTAGGTAATGGATTAAACAGTGCTCCTTAAGATTTTCAAAGCTTGGAATATTTTTTTATAACCTAATCCTGCTTTGAACTTCTCCACAACTTTATTCCTGACTTGTCTGTTGAGTTCCTTAGTCTTTATGATGCTGTTTGTTCACTAGTGTTTCTCTAACAAACCACAGAGGCCTTCACAGAACAGGTGTATTTATACTGAAACTAAATTACACACAGTGGACTCTGTTAACTAATTAGGTGACTTCTGAAGGCAATTGATTGCACTGAGGGGTATCAGAGTACAAGCGGCTGAATACAAATGCACACCACACACAGAGATTTTTATTTGCTTAAAATTTTTTAAACCCTTTTTTTTTTTTTTTTGTTCCACTTTACAATTATGGGCTACTTTGTGTAGGTCTATTACATAAAACCTTAATAAAATACATATACATTTGTGGTTTTAAGGTAACAAAAAAGACTGTAAGAACGTGTGTTTTCCCAATAATCTTCACCAGAGTTTAAATGTCAGACACTTAATTCCACAAATTAATTGCATCATAACAGCTACAAATATTGCAATATGCAGCACAATTTTTTTTGTTGTTAAAACAGCTGCCAAAAAATCAGTACTTTTAACCCGCAAAATCCTTGAAGAACCGAAGAAAAAATGTATAGTTAGGAAGTAACGATTAATTGATCAATAATTGATCGATAATTTTTTCGATTATATCAATTAAAGAAATGTAAACAACTGCTTATCTGTACTAAATAAATCAACAGTTTTATCATCGTTGTTCTCAGATGAGGAAACTGGACTGGAAGTTCACAAGGTATCGAGACCGCAGGGCTTCAATGCTAACCGGAGGCGCAGTCGGGCCGTGCTGTACCAACTGTCAGGACACCTGCAGAAACAAGACAAGGGCAAACTTAAGATCAATAATGTAAGTGTTTTCACTAATATTAACCTTATGTGAAAGTTCATCCAAAGTTGTTTAGCTAATTTTTTGTTGTACTTTTACAGGAAATCTGTAGAGATTTGCACAAATTGCTCTAATTTCGTAACATTTCTATATATTTTTTGTAAAATCAGTTGTCAATTGTTCCTAATATTTCTTTTTCTTTCTTGCATTGAAGGGTCACTGCTGGGCCCCTGAGCAGGGCCCTTTAACTCTCAACTGCTCAGTTGGATACAAAAAGAATAAATAAACATCGATAAAGGCATTTTAAAGCAATAAGCGAATATTGAGCAGCAAAAAAAGAATTTATTTTTTTCTTTTTAACTTAATCTTTTGGGAAATATATTAGATAGACAGTAGACATGTCCAAAATATAAACCACTCCAGAGATTGCTGTAAACACATACCAACAAAGTTCATGACGTATGATATCATGAAGACCAGTGATTTATTGTGTAGCACCAATGGACTGATTCTGTAGGTTAAAGAGGGAGAGAGGGAGCGTGAAAGAGTGGGGTGGGAGTAGTAGAGAAAATAAACCACCTTCTGTTCAGTTCCTCATTTATCTAAATGTAAAGTTATTTATATCTTCTTACATACATAACAATGGAAAAACTTTATATTTAAAAAATGATTAGTGTGTTATATAATACAATCTATTGTGTTACCCAAGACCCCCATGTGGACCAGGCAATGTGGCCAAGATAAAAAAAAGACAAGGAGACGTCCAAAATTTAATCCAGCACTAATTTGCCAGTTATCCCCCAAATATCCCCACAAAGCTCACCTGTGTCTAGTGTGACAATACCACTGTGCACAAATCCCCTGATCTCTATAAAGACATGCTGTGTTCTGGATGATTTGGAGTGGAAGAACTCTCATGTTTTGTACTAAGTCCTGATTCTGACTCAACCCCTGAACAGCTTTGGGATGAACTGGAACCACGACTGATTCCCAGACCTCCTCACCTCAACATTAGTGTCTGATCTCAATAATACTATTGTAACTAAATGATCCAATCCCCACAGTCACATGACACAATCTAGTAAAAAACCATTGCAGATGTTACTGTATTATAGCATGAAGTGTGAAGTAGAATGTTTACAGAACACCCCTTTTTTATTTTTTTTATAGGGATAAAAAATAATAAGCTAAAATTATTTTAAGGGCCCAGCTGGGGCATTGTGTTGGGCCTGGGACTAAAACTTATGAGCTATCAGCAGTCGAACACCTTAACCATTGAGCCTTTAGCTATATAGTGTACTTAACTCATCTCTTTATTTCTTCTCTTCTTATCTCTGATTGTCATGTTTAGGATATTGAATTTAGCTAAAACATTTCATAAAAATATCATTGTTTTTAATTGCAGCTATTATTAATCAACATGAAAGTAACCTGTTCTTTTTATCTTGTAGAATATGTTCGGCGAGAAGCCGCCCATCCCTGAGTACAAAGTAGCAGCTATTCAGAAGTCCCGCTTTATCCTGCTTCATTACGGAACCTTCAAGGCTGGCTGGGATTGGCTGATTCTTTTAGCCACCTTTTACGTGGCAGTCACCGTCCCGTATAACGTCTGCTTCACCGCAGTCGGTGGATGGGATGAACTGACCGCACCCAGGAGTCCTCCGAGTGTGAGCGACATCCTGGTGGAGATCCTTTTTATGCTGGGTAAGTGTGAAATATTCACAGCGTCTGCTTTCACAGTGTAAAAGAGATATAGAAAATCATATTGTTTATTTAGTGAAAGTAAATCTAAGACGTGGATTAAAGAAGTTTAGCTGCCCTCGCTAACTGCAGTAAATATTAATACAACGGGCTTGTCATTACTACTTCTTAGCACTACACTATTACACTGTAACACTATAGTTTGTCTAATATCATGTTCTGATCCAATAATAATAAATACATTTATAATATTAAACTTGGATTGAAAAATGGATTGAGGTGGGTTTGGTCGACACACTGATGACATCGGATAGTGATATAATAATGATATAATTGATTGAAAGAAATAAACAAATAAACAAAATAAACACTCAAATGCTTGTATTTTATCACCACCTTTGTTTAAAAAAGATATATAACTTAATGTCAAAATCAAGGTATGCGCTCTGTACTGAACACCGCTAACATCCCCTGCTGTACACTGGAGGGAAGAGGTTTTATTCCTCCACTTTTCTTAAAAACGACAGGTCCATAACCATCAAACAAAAAGTGGGCTATGCGATGAGTATTTTCCTGAGAAAAAATTAACTACACTTGTATTTACTACAATTGATTAATTTACTAGAATCAATACCACAGTACGCTGCAGTAAGATGTAGTAAATACTCTAATATACTACAAATGTTACATCTTACTGAGTTAAATCCTCAGGTATACTATAGTATTTTTTCATTTGGGACAAATCAAAGCCGTTAACCGTTTGAGACATCAATGAGACGCCAGGAAGAATATATCCACTGAGTTATCAACTCTTCATTGGCTGCTGGATTAGGTTAGGATTGACTTTAAGCTCTGATTAAAATCTAATATTTATTCTTCATCCTTTTTCCCTAAGGAAAAGTTGAAGAGAAATGAACCTTCTCTGTGTTCGATCCTGAATTATGGATCGTCTTTATTATCAAGCTTAGTTATTTTTAATGCTGTTAATGTGTGTATGTGTTGACAGCGTTCATCATTTTACTATTTTTCGATTCTCAAGTTCTGAAGAAGGTTTGTGAAGAGCTTCATGCACTGTTGCTAACCTCAGGGTTAGCGTCATTTTAAGCCCAGGCTTTAAAGGCTTTATATTTGTAAATTAGAAGTGGGGTCAACGCTGCTTATTATCCGAGGTTAGCAGGGTTAGCGGTGCTTTTGCAGTGTGAAACCTTAGAATTACGCTGCTAAATCTGTTGACGTTGTGGTGTTAAAATCTAGTCGATTTCTAGCAACAGAAAAATTTAAGCCCTAGACAATCTGCTGTGTATTTATCCAGTCCTGGTTTTTGATGCTGCACATATGTAAATATTTACACTGGTGGTAAATTGCACTGAACCTGTTAAATGAGCATCCACCAGCTACTACAATTTATAGTATTTATAGTATTTGAAATTCTTTCTCTTCAATCGCATTTGTCAGTATAACGACTAGATAATAAATAAAATTTGGTTTGAAAAACATTACTGGTTCATTATAGTATATAAATATATATATAAAACTCAGGAGCTAAACTGACATGGCCGTCACTGTTTGCAGATATTGTGTTAAATTTTCGCACCACGTTTGTGAGCACATCAGGCCAGGTGGTGTATGATGCTCGCTCTATCTGCGTGCACTATGTCACCACCTGGCTGTTTGTAGACCTAATCGCTGCATTACCCTTTGACCTCCTCTACGCATTCAACGTCAGTGTGGTGAGTGTTTTATTTTCTTTTACATGACTTTGCAAGAAATACCTGCATGCATTTTTCATTTGTACTGGACCTAGTATTAAGCCTTGAGGTACATCGCATGACATGATATGCAGGATTTCAGGGTTTTTCTGTGCTTTTTTTGTGCAGTTCTTCGGAGTTCATCTGCTTAAGACCGTACGGTTGTTAAGACTCCTGCGCTTACTCCAGAAGCTGGAGCGCTACTCACAGTACAGCGCTGTTGTTCTCACCTTGCTCATGTCTATGTTTGCTCTGCTGGCTCACTGGATGGCATGCGTCTGGTACTTTATTGGTCGCAGTGAGATCGAGAACAATACGTCTGGATCCTGGGATATTGGTAAGTAAACGCTATACAGACGCTCTGCAACTCTCAGAAGGGTTTCTGTTCTTAATGAACCATTTGTCGGGATTTATTGGAGTGCTACTGTTTGCTGTGTTTTCCTCAAACTATTGAACAACACATTTTTCATGGAATATCTACCTATGACTGTTGTAGTTGCCATGAGTTGGGCTTAAGATGGAACTTTTTGAGTTTGCCAGAAAACATGTACAAAGTTACAGTTTCACAGACAGTTATTCATTAAAAAAGACTTGTGGCTTAACAGTTAACACTCTGGATTACTGTTCAGACTGGCATTGGTTTAAGCCCCAGCAGAGCCAATCTACCACTGTAAAGCCTTTAAGCACGACCCTCAAGGCTCTCTGTTGCAAGTGTAACCTTTTTCTTTGCAAGTGTAACCCTTTTTTACTGACAAATTAGCATTACTTTTAAAGAGATATAGAATAATAAAAGCTGACAACTGAGACAAACAGCCGTTTCTTTGCATCGAAAAATAAAATAATCACTCGTCCACTTTTGGTAAAATTTCTGGACGTTAAATCCACTTTTCTCTTTTTTTAACCATTTGATAATTTTTTTAATTTTCTCGCTGGTTGACGTGCAGTAACACCTGCTTATCACCATGGAACGTTATGTCGTATGTAAAAAAAGGGTTCACAACAAACTCTGCTCTTATGCGCAGAGTAAAACGCACTTTAACTGCAGCTAAAAGAGGTGTTTAGTTTTTTTGATGTTTTTTTTGATGACTATGATTAGATCATCAGACAGCGACAGCTCACACAATGCACTTCCTGTAACAAATCACATAAAGGGAACGGCGAGGCTTTTTTTATGTCAAGCAGCGTAGTGAGCTTTTTTCTAAGGTACTTAAAAATGTCATCATGTTGAGATGCTGGCAAGTGAGTAACACTGGCAAATAGTGGAAAGTATTTTATTTATTACAAATGCAATATTACACTGGGACCAGACGAGAACATGAGCATTTTAAAACAAAACAAAAATCCATCATAGACGGATCGGTAAGATGCATTTATATCATTATGTTCACCGCAGTTCTACTGTAAATAATGCGGTAAATATAGTTTACAAAAAAAGGCTGTAAAAAATATTTCTAAAAATCTTTAAAAAGGATGTGTTTATGTTTGGACTGGGGATGGGCTCTTGATTTAATTTTTTTCAATCGAACATCATGAAAATGAGCAATCAATTATAATCGATAATCAATTCTCAATTAATTGTTACTAATCTATCTGTCTGTCTGTCTGTCTGTCTGTCTATGTATCTATCTATCTATTTGTCTGTCTGTCGGTCTGTCTATATATCTTTGTCTGTCTGTCTGTCTACCTATCTGTCTTTCTATCTCTCTATCTATCTGTCTGTCTGTCTATTTATTTATCTATCTATTTTTGCTTTTGCGCTTGATTTAGTTGCTCTGGATTTTTTTTTTTTTTTTAAACAAGTCTATTAAAGTTGCCTGCCTGTGATAAATTTCAGTCGTGAGGAATCTACTTGTTAAGCCAGTGTTCTCTTCCATTCTAATGGTAAAGGAACTTCTCTCAAGATTTAAGTTCTGTTTATAAGACTGTAGCTAGGCATCGATTTCACAGTTTATATTTGCTATAGTATGTACCTCTGTCTCCTGTGTCTGCCTCGCTTTTTGTATTTATCAGCTCCACACAGAGATTTACATTAGACCGACGATCCTTTCCCGCTTGCATTGTTACAATGGAAAGGATATGTGGAACATCATAAAAATGAAGAATCAATTATAATTGATAATCAATTAATTGTTACTATTTTATCTATCTATCTATCTATCTATCTATCTATCTATCTATCTATCTATCTATCTATCTATCTATCTATCTATCTATCTACTATCTATCGTCTATCTATCTATCTATCTATCTATCTATCGTCTATCTATTCTATCTACTGTCTATCTATCTTGTCTGTCTGTCTGGTTTATCTATCTATTTGTCTGTCTGTCGGTCGGTCAGTCTGTCTGTCTATACATCTTTGTCTGTCTGTCTGTCTGTCTATCTATCTGTTTTTCAGTATATCTCTGTCTGTCTCAGATGTATTGCTTTGGAATTGATGTTTTTCTCGCCATCATTTTGTCATTTGCTTCTGTCTGTTTATATTAGCTGCTGTGTATGTAAACGATTGAAACAGCACACAGCAGATTGTGTGCTAATTGGAGGTTTAAGCCCAAATGGTTCTTGATGTGCTTTAGTAATAAAGAAGGCAGAAGGCTGTGTGACAGAATTTGTATATCTGTGTTTAAAATGTCCTTCCCACATCTGCTCCCCTTTCTCTTCTTTCTCATTTCTGTAAGTAATAAATAAGCAGTATGTTATTTTACAATATTGTGTCAGCAGACTTAGATAATGCAGCACTATTGCCGCAGTTTGTCTGAGCTAGAACTTTCAGACTGGCAGGCAAAGATAGCGAAAAAGACAGATCTAAACTGTCCAGATTGAACGGTTGGCAAACCGATTTATGACAGATGGGACAAACTGTAACAGTCTGTGGTGCAGTGCTGTGCTATCAGGGTGTTAGAGCTCAGCTGAAGCACTGATATGGTCCTAAGTGAGAGTTCTGCACTCAGGACAGTGACAGCTGCATTGCTGACGCTGAACAGTTCAGTACCACGGACAGGGACAGTGATGCCACTGCTAAATACAAGAAATACATTTAAGAACCAGACCTTATTGTATGTATTTACTTCTATTATCTATCTATCTATCTATCTATCTATCTATCTATCTATCTATCTATCTATCTATCTATCTATCTAATAATCATAATATGTAAAATCTTCAGCATTAAATCTGACTGCCAGTCAAGATATCGGACTGTTAGATAGAGAAATCCTGTGTTTAATTTTGTCATGAAATCTTGGCATGGTCTTGGTTTTCTTGTAACACTTCTCTTACATAAAGCATCGTCACATCAATACTTCCTTGTTTTTATTTGACTTTTTTGCCTCTTAGGCTGGTTGCATGAGTTGGCCAAACGTCTGGACATGCCCTACCTTCTCTCTCCCCACACACCCCCGCTTCCAGATTTACTGCAGCCCAACAACCTGGACGGGCTGAGTGGCAATGTGAGCCAGTGGAACTCCTCCAGTGCTGATTTAGTGGCTCAGGACTCTGCAGCCAACTCCAGCCAGTGGAATGGTACAAGACCAGGTTCAATGAATAGTGTGCTGAGTGGTGGCCCCTCGGTGCGGAGCTCCTACGTTACATCGCTCTACTTTGCTCTGAGCAGTCTGACCAGCGTGGGCTTCGGCAACGTCTCGGCTAACACAGACTCAGAAAAGATCTTCTCAATTTGCACCATGTTGATTGGAGGTGAGAAGGAATTACAGATATACTAGCTGCAGATTGCTAGTTCTTGATTAGGTTGCTTATGCCCTGTCCAGTATCTTGTTCAGCATTCTAGTGCAATTTCTAGTTTTTCCCTTTTTCGAATATAACATTTAAAATTGAGCGAATCTCTTCATGTTTCTTATTTTTGTGTGTTTATATTATGACAGGTGGATTTTCAACATTACAACAAATACCAGCATGGCTGGGTAACCTATGTTTCTTAAGATTCTTAGTTCCGCTTGTTCCCCTGCCCTACCCACTGCTGATACCATTCCAGCTGAGGGTGATTTGGTCTCCCCTAATTAAATGATCACACCTAAAACAGGGGGGCAGCATGATCGCTTAGTGTTTAGCACTGATGCTTTACAGCAAGAAGGTTCAAGGTCTGTATCCCTGTCAGGAGTCTTGCTAGTTTTTTATTCTTATATGGGTTTCCTCCCACAGTCCAGAAGCATGTTAGGTTGATTGGTTATTCTGAATTTCCATAAGAGAACAGTGAGATTACAGGTTAAAGAGGTAAAAAAGGTACAGGAGTCTAAGTACTTGGAGTCGACAGTACAGAGCAACGGAGAGTGTGTAAAAGAGGTAAAGAAGCGATTACAGGCAGGTTGGAATGGGTGGAGAAACGTTTCAGGATTGATATGTTACAGGAGAATATCAGCTAGAACTAGGCTCATGTTAGATGTTTTGGGGAGAAAGTCAGGGAAGCTAGGTTGAGGTGGTTTGGACATGTACAGAGGAGGGATAATGAATATATTGGTAGGCGGATAAAGCTACCAGGCGGAAGGCAAAGAGGAGGACCAAAGAGGAGGTATATGGATGTGATACATGAGGACATGAAGTTAGTGGGTGAGAGTGGAGAGGATGTAGAGAATAAGGTTAGGTGGAGACAGGTGATTCGCTGTGTTGACACCTAAAAGGAACTTAAGGAACCCTGAATACCTGGTACCGTTACCTGCAATCTGCCTTGTTCATCTACGTGTTAAGGTGCAGTTTAAAGCGCTGTGTCTTGTTCTTCTAATAAAAAGCATGAAATGGCTTTTTAACAGGATTTTTTTTTTTTGTTAAAAAAATGATAGAACTGATATGCCAAGTTCAGGTAGTATGTATGAAAATGCAAACTAGCGTCTATGTAAAGTCTATTGTTAAGATTTTGGGCTACCAGGAACTTCCACATCAGCTTTCGAGCTCTAAAGTAATATAATTTTATTTTCGCAATTTTCACCTTATATATTCTTAAAATATTACGATTTCTCTTCTAAATTTTTACTTTTTTTATTAAAATCTTCTTTAATAAAATAATCTTTAATCTCAGAATTTTGAGTATCCTCAAAACATTTTTTTTCATTCTTTCAACTTTATTTTCAAAATATTACAACTTTTGTTCTTGTAAATTTGACACATTATTCTTAAAATATTTAGACTTTAACCTCATATTTATTTATTTTTGTTAATGTTCTTAATATTTTGTTAATAAGAGCATCTGCAAATGCCAGAAATGTAAAATAAAAGTTAAAAACTGTCTATAAATCTCATTTAGGCACAACATATACTGGATCATCACTCTTTCCACTAACTTTATTAACTTTAACGCGTACAGTGGGACATGTTGTGGACGTGTGTCAGCGTTGTCTTATTCAACCTCAGTGCTTGCTGCAGAGCGAAAAAAAATATGTGCACCATCACATCTGCAGTTGTTGGATGATGTGATGAAGTTTGTTCTACAGCAGATTCTCTAAATCATAAGCCAGAAACCAGATTATTTCTGTGTGTATCTTAAATACACGTCTAATAAAACACTTCAGTGACTACAATTAAATTAAAGCACTCTCTCTCTCTCTTTCTCTTGCTCTCTTTTCTCTTTTTTCCTCTCTCTGTCTCTTTCTTCCACTCCCTCTTTTTCTACTTTTTCTCTTTCTTTTCCTCTTCTCTCTTTCCATCTCTTTTTTCTTCTCTGTCCACCCCCTCCCTCCCTCTTTTGCTGCTCTCCTCTCTCCCTCTTCTCTGTCTTTCTCTCTTCTTATTTATGTCTTGCTTTCTCACTCACTCTCTCTCTCTTTCTTTCTCTCTCTGTTTTTTTCTCTCTCAGGCTCCCTCTCCAGACTGTGGGCATTCATCAATAAGTCCATAAACAGATATTTAGCATGAGAACTGATTGCTAGTTTGACGTGTTCACAGACAGCCGATTAATGATCATTATGATCGTTTTTTTTTCCTCTGCCAGTTATAGAAGATTTCAGACGCACTCCTGCAACATGACTCTGCCTTTTTTGACCGCCGTCAAACCAAGAACCAATCGGAACAAATGTGGTGGTCAGAAGAGCAACAAGAGATACGTTTTGAGTTATGAAGGGAAAAAGAGTGTTTGTCTGCTGTTTGTTTGCTGCTACAGTTACAGCAAACGCTAAACGCAGGTTACTGAACTTGCCATGGATCGATGAGGTAAAACTCCAGACATGTGGATGTGGATCGCAAAAGATCTAATAACCGGCTTTAGATGGTTGTTATCTAACGAATCCCATCTGGAATTCTGGCCTTGAATTATTGTGATTCAAATTCATCATCTAAATATCCCATTCCGACTATGAGCATCATCGAACAATTTCCCAAAACAATGCCGTCCCTGATGGCGTCTACTCATCTGATTGTGTCGCTAATTTAAGAGCCACTCAGTGTGTGAAACACTTCTCACAAGTGCTCTTAAGATACGCTTTTAGGGAAATTTTCTCTCTCGGCTTCAGCCGTGTCAGATCTGTCGATAGCTTTAACGGAAAGCCGTGTACGCGCGACATGTGTCTGGGGGAAATGTGCGTTTTCGGTTGCTACACTCTCCATGATCATTAGTAGATTTTGTGCTGGGAGGGCGGCGAGCAGCGTGGCACGCTGGTGTTTTATCGCCTGGAGTCGTTTGAATATTCGGTTTGCTCATTAACTGCTCCCCACCAACCCCCAATCCCAGCTGGAAATATGCAGAAAAATGTGCTTTCCATTCTTGCTTTCCACACAGTCACCATCTGTTGTTACACAGCAAAATGTGGATTTGGTTGCAATAGAGATTATAAAATTAAGCGACGATCGATAATTGATTGTTAAGAATTTTGTTAATTGTGGATCGTTTTTTTATTATCGTTTTGGACTGATGGAGAGTGAATGAAGTTTGGTTTCCCAGACAGAAAGAGCGAGCTGAAAGTGGGGATTTCAGTAAACACAGTGAAAAAAACAAAATAATTGGATTGCGATTGGATTTTATCAGTTCTGCCTCCAAGACATCCTTTCTCGATTTCCTCTTGGAATATTTAGAACCTTTAGGATTTCGTGCTGTACGGATGCAAATGTAACCAATACCCGTGCATGCAACTTTAACTATTCATACTACTAAATCACCAAACGTATCTCCTGGTTTCTTATTGTAAAGATGAGTTAATATGCTAAGCTGTCATACTTACTAACAAAATTTATCATGTAAAGAATTTCCTTGATGTTCTTCACCAAAGCCAAGCTAAACAGGTTTACAGGTTTAGGTGCATTCTGTTGCTGCAACTCGCACTTAATCCCGCAATATTATTGCATCAAAACACTGAAAAAAACCTTTGCAACACATTTTTTTAAAAGTGATCTGTCATAAAATCAGTAATTCAAATCCACAACAATCGCAAAAGAGCCGTGAAATTCTAAAAAGGACTGAATTAAGATGTAATTGATGAAAAAAGGTAAAAATTCATTGATAAATAAGCATTCATTTTCCCGATTATCGATTAAAGAATTTTGATCAAATGTCCAACGGTAGTTTTTTTTGAAAGTACAAAACATAAAATGATGAGAACTGAATTAAAATAAATTAAAGACAAATACTTTAAATAGAGACAAATTGTTTAATCCTGAAAGGTTTCTGAAATCATATGCTAAAATCTGTTGTCTTTGATCGCTAGTCGCTTTTTTTCTAAATAACAACTTTATTGTAGGAAAAAAACACAGTTTAATTAAAAACATTACTATTACTACACATTAATATTAATATTAATAAGAACGTTTCCTGATTTTATTTAATATTATTTTATATACACTTTTCGGATAGTTAATCAAATGCCTATCCCTTTTTTGCCTCCTACTCCTTTGGGTGCTTTCGGATTTATTCCTTCCTTTCATTTCTTTCCTCATTAACTACAGTAAATCCCCCTAAGCAGCGATGACTATTAACCTCTGCGCCTCATTCAACCGCATTTGCATTTATACCACGCTTTGCTTTGACATCCGATTTCAATTAAAGAGCGTTTCTTCTAACCGCGCTTTCTAAAAAGCCACATGATTTATTGATTTCGCTTATCGTGGGCCGTGCACTGAGAGTCTGCCCTCGGACCAGTTCAGCAAAACCTTCATGTCTACTAACAGTGTGGGGCATTTATGCAAAGACTAACTAATTGCTAATGGCTTAAAAAATCAGTTCAGCACTCACAGTGCAGGTATTCGTTAATGAAGATTGGAAAATTGCCGGTTTTGTATTAACCAAGCCGTATGCTGTTACTAAAAATACTGCAGTCTATATGGAATGGTGGCCCTATAGCCAGAATATGTGGCTTTAGAAAGATAAGAACACTTAAGGAAAAATACTTATTACTTACTGTTATACTATAGACAGAATACAGTGTACATAGTTTATATGTAGCTTTATATGCGGTTTGCTGCCTAGGGTGTAATACAGTACTAAAGGGGGAATGAAGACAAAATATGTTGCTATTGAAACATAGGACACTATAGAAGAATACTATCATTTTTAACATAATAAGCTGCTGCTAATGGAATACTCGAGTACACTTTATACAGAATATTGTATGGAATACTATAGTACACAAAAGTATTTTGCTATGAGAGGAACAGGACAGTATAGAAAAAATACTTTGATATACTATAGACAAAAATGTTGCTATAAAAATATTTCCACACCATAGGAGGCATTTTGTGGTATGGTATAGAAACATACCTTTAGAAAACTTTATGCAGATTTTGTTGCTATTGAACAAATGCAGTACTATAGGAGGAAAACTATAATGTACTATTGAAAGAATATGTTTTATAGAAAGAATAGGACAATATAGGAATAGGTATACTACATAGTAGTATATTTTACACAAGATAAGTTGCTATAGATGGAATGATAGTACATTTAATAAGGTATAGGGTACTATATATGCCAAACAGGTTTAGGTAATAAACTATAGATGGAATATCTTGCTAAAGAAATAACTCTACACTATAGGGGGCATTTTGTAGTATGGTATAGACAAAATATGAAAGTATTCTGTGGATGGAATACTGTAGTATAGTAAAAAATGATGTACTGGAAATCCCTCTCTGGGTGGCTTGCCAATGTTATAAAAAATGATGTACTGGAACTCCCTCACTAGGGTAGCTCACCAATATATGAAAAAATGATGTATTTGACATCCCTCCTGGCTGGCTCGCCAATGTAAGAAACAAAATAACGAGGGCAAAGATCTTGATGTTATTGCAGCGTAGCAGTGACAAAATACATTAAGTATTTTGGTTTTGTCGGAGTCGAGAAGAATTATGTTCACCATTGATCAAAGATGGTCCTCGATGTCCGACTGCTGTTCTGATACTTATTAGAGCAATTATTTAGTATGAGCCCACATTTTATTATAATCATTTAAAACCATATTGGAATGAGCTTGCTTAGACACATACTCAGATTAAGGCTGTAGATTCTTACACTATAGACAGAATTTGTTGCTACAGAAACATAGGATACTATAAGTGAAATCCTGAAAAGGATGCTATAGATGTATTTTTTACTTTACTTTATACTAATTATATTACTACATGCAAAATTAGGTGCTATATGATAAACAGAATGGGACTCTACTATGATAGATGGGATATGTTGCCATAGGAAAAACTCGGACATTATCGGAGGCAATGTATAGTACGGTAGGGACATAATATGTAAGTGAAGATGGAATACCGTAGTATACATTAGAGAGAAAATGTGTATTTATAGGAGGAGTAGGATACTCTAGAAGGGAAATCTTTTCTGGTATGCTTTGTATTTCCATCTTCAAATACACCAGGCTCAAGGGATCAGCTACTTATTCCCAGAGGTTAAATTAGCGAGCCTGAGGAAAATTAGGACGCGGTTCTATAAATGTATAGGGGATTTAGAAAAAGAGCAATGCTGCAGTGGGTTGGGATAAAGCATGCAGCTCTCATAATACAGAAATAACGTTTTTTTTTTCGTAATGTGTGACTGATGGAGGAGGAAGTGGGTTTGAGAGCGTGGGTCTGATTTTAGGAGCATGTCCTCGAAGGTGGGCGGGAGATGGAGAGTGTCGCTGCAGCTGTAAGGAGAAGACACACAAACCCAAAATTCTGAATCTGCCACCACATACGATCACTAGAGGCCATTTCGCTTCCATGCAGCTGACAGCTGCTGTGCCACCCACATGCAGGAATCACACACATACCACTTATTTTAGCTCACAACAGGCAATGGAGCTTACCACTCAGTGTCATAAACATCCACAATGTAACCCAAACAAGCAAGTACACATTGGTAATTATTGTAACATTGTCAACACACACCGCACCAACTGTACTAATACCTGCCGCACATTCGTCCGAGCTGTATACACCTACTCATATGTGTTTATTCGCTTAAACAACAGACCCCCTGGAGTAGTTAACACCTCTAGAACATAACCACTTAAAATAACCACAACTCAGAAAACCAAACAAATTATCTTCCTAGTCAGATGGTACAGTCGGAATGTTTTATTGGTGTCTAAACTGGTGTCTAAAGTAAAGTTTGCACACAATCTACTGATGAGAATCTGACTTTTCCCTGTCATATATCTCTTTTCTCTTTAGCGCTTATGCACGCCGTCGTCTTCGGTAACGTGACCGCCATCATCCAGCGCATGTATTCCCGACGCTCCCTTTACCACACCCGCACCAAAGACCTGAAAGACTTCATCCGGGTCCACCGACTGCCCAAGGCCCTGGAACAGCGCATGCTGGAGTGCTTTCAGACCACATGGTCCGTTAACAACGGCATTGATGTCAGTGAGGTGGGCTTCTCCGTTTTGTGCTCAATTCAATTCAATGCCGTTTTATTTGTGTAGCGCTTTTTACAATGGTGAATGTCACAAAGCAGCTTTACACAACTGAAGAAATTATAAGATGAAAATGAAACTAAAAACAGTTTGTCCCTGATGAGCAAGCCGGGGGCGACGGTGGCAAGGAAAAACTCCCTGAGATGGAAATAGGAAGAAACCTTGAGAGGAACCAGACTCAACAGAGAACCCATCCTCATTTGGGTGAAAAACAAGTAGCAGGAATTATGTGGTTACATTGTGTGTGTGTGAACAACTTAAATCATTAGTCCTTAAAGAACAGCTGGAACGTCTTTATGGCGAAGTGGGACGTCCTTGGTCACCCTGGTGATGTATCAGCCGCTGGGGCAGGTCACAGGAAAGGGTCCGACAGGTCCGGGGTGGAGATGGGGTCTGGATCACCAGCAGCTCCGTTGTGGCGTATGTAACTCAACAATGTGAGAGAGAGAGAGAGAGAGAGAGAGAGAGAGAGAGAGAGGAGAGAGAGAGAGAGAGTAGAGAGAGAGAAAGGAAGAGATGAGAGAGAGAAGAGAGGAGAGAGAGAGGAAGAGAGAGCGAAGAGAGAGAGAGAGAGAGAGAGAGAGAGAAAAGAGGGAAAGGAAGACAAAAAAGAAGGAAAACAGTTAAGTGACAATGTAATCACACAGTTTGGATTGATTAAATGAATAAAGTAGAGTGCAAGGATGGACTCCGGCAAGACTAACTAGGTCAGTACTACATCTTTTATAGTTCAAGAATACAAAAAATGACAAAAATAAAATCATAAAGAAGAATAAAGTAATAGTTTTCAAATAAAGTTGAAGCAATATGAGATTAAAGTTATTATACTTTAAGAATAAAGTGTAAATTGCAAGAATAAAGTTGGAGCAGTACAAGATTGAAGTCGAAATTAGGAGAAGAAAGTCCTAATGCTTTATAAATAATGTCAAAGTTACACGAATAAAGTTTAAGAATAAAGATAAAATTACAGGAATAAAGTCAAAGCAATAGAAGATTAAACTTGCAATAATTTGGAGAAAAAACACAGAATTGCAAGAAACTTTTCTGTGTATTCAATAAAAAAGGATTTGGTGAAATGCTACTTTCCGTTCGGATTTATAATAAAAAGGGAATTCTTAGTCATTTGGTGGATCAGCACAGAGTTATAATGAGTAAACGGACACTGTGACAATTCCACCTGTTAAAAAGATCATTAATCTATTAAACGCATCTCTCTCCTCTGCTGAGAAAAACAGAAACAAATACAAAGCAACCAATCAGCATTCGCCAATTTACATAATTTACATAACGATATGGCATTATTCAACTTTATCCTCAAAATGTTTCAACTTGCTTCGATTTTATTCTCGTAATTTTGACATTGTTAGTGAAGTATTACAACTTTAAAAAAAACCCTAAAGATTGTGAGTTTAAAGTGGCACTAAAACTCTGTTGTAAGCGGGTGAAATCTAGCTGTCCAAAAAAACTGCTGCATTGGCCATTATAAGTGGAAATTACGTAAGTGTTAATGCCGCCAATTTAGTTATTTATATCAATCGAATTTAGCGATGGAGGCTGTAATACTAATGTTGTCCACTAGAGGGAGAAAAACAATAAAAAGAATGACTTGCATCACATCCAGCTGAGCGAGAATGAGACTCGAGGAGAATAGTCCAGTCATATGAGGACAAAAATATAAAAACATTATTTAGTCGCTATTAACAAAAGTGTGACAGTTCTGGAGTGGTTGTATTTTTGTATTAATTTGCCGTATGTATTTAACTTAAATACTGTATAAAGCGCCCTCTATTGACCGGTTGCCACTGCTTTTTTCAACTGCTGATTTCTCTCTCAAACAGCTACCCAAAAAAAAAACCCTCTAATTTTGCTGTTTCCTTTCGTCCTCCCCACAGCTGCTGAAGGACTTCCCTGATGAGTTGCGAGCGGACATCGCCATGCACCTGAACAAAGAGCTGCTGCAGCTGCCCCTATTCGAGTCCGCCAGTCGCGGGTGTCTGCGCTCGCTCTCACTTATTATCAAGACGTCGTTCTGCGCTCCTGGAGAGTTCCTCATCCGTCAGGGTGATGCGCTGCAGGCCATTTACTTTGTGTGCTCTGGCTCCATGGAGGTTCTTAAGGACAACACGGTGCTGGCCATCCTGGGTGAGAGAGCAGCTTTTCTTATACACACCACTGCAGAAAGGCAACAACATAATAGCCTAATATTAAAGAATGAGTTGTTTTAGGAAATATGCCTTTTTTATCATGGATGGATGATATTATAGATAGATAGATAGATAGATGGATGATGAGATAGATAGATAGATATAGATGATAGATAGATGGATGGATGGATGGATGGATGGATGGATGGATAGATAGATAGATAGATAGATAGATAGATAGATAGATGGGTGGCTATGGATGGAATGGATTGGATGGATAGTAGATATATAGATAGATAGATAGATAGATAGATAGCTAGTAGATAGATAGATAGATAGATAGATAGATAGATCGATAGTAGATAGATGATGATGGATGGATAGATAGATGGGTGGATCTACATCATGAGCCATAATATACTGTTAAAATACTTATAGATCTATAAACACACACACACACATTTACATTTCTAGATTTCTAGTGAGAGTAGAGTGGTTTGTGCATCAGGAATTATTTATTACACACATACACAGACTCAAAATTTTACTAAATGAACCTCATCCACCCACCACCTCCGCTTGATGCTGTCCTGGAGGCACATTATATTCAGCTCTGCTGAGCAGTAACTGTCACGTTCTCTCCCTCTCTTTCTCTCTCTTTCCCCCCCAACAGTATTCCAACCCAAGCGTTATTTTTTCACATGGAGTTTTAGTGCTTATTATATTTATAATTTATCATGTAGTATTAGCAGAACCCCAGTGGAACACTGGAGTCATGTGTGCATCGTGATTGCATTAAGAATTCATTCTGTCGGTAAAATCAGACAAATACAAGCCAGTTGTCTGTTTAAGAAAAAAATAAGAGAAGTTGAAAGAAGAGTAGTGTGATCTTATTTGCTGGCTTTATTTGTGCTGTTTGCATTTGTGCTATAAAAAGAGAATTCGTTATTTACCTCATTCTTAAAAGGTCATTAAACTCGGTTCTTGTACACCAGCCTGTGTTTCTTGGCTCATCGTATAGTGGATCTGTGGGCGAGACTCCAAACAGCCTTTCAGACTTAGACTAAAGAGAGAAACTGCTCACGGTTTAAGTATTTGAGTTTCTGCATGTGTGGGTTGGTTCATGGTGGCCTACTAAACTGCTGAAAATATATGTGAGACATAATATGTGGTGACTAAAGGTGTGAAGAGAGATATAAATATCTTTTATGTGATGCTATTCACGGCTACCTAAAAGGTTGTGCTGGAAAGACAGACAGTTCAGGTGATGTTTAGTAAATTAGGCTTCACAGTCGTTACCCTCACCTTTTAAAGAAAGATTAATATTCACAGCATTCGGCAGACAACATTAGTATCTCATTTATCCAGCGGAGCAGTCGCAGGTAAAGGCTCTTGCTCATGTCCCCAGCAGTGTTAGCTTGGTGGCATTGGGAAATTAAACCACCTTCCTCCGGTCAGCAGGCCAACACCTCAGAACACCTCTTGCTTGCAGAATTTATATTCATTCAGATGTGTGTATCAGTCTCGGGTGAATAAATCAGTTAACATTAACACAATTAAATTCATACATACATGATTTAAGCATGTAGAATGAAATCCCTGAATCGAAACGGCTGTCATTAAGCCGTTCTACCGTTTATTTCCCAAAAACGTCCAAATCCGTGTCCTAAATAAATGTACATTATTACTATTTGACTTGATCACAACATTTATATATCTATTTATATATAGAAATTTCCTCACTGTGGGACAAAAAAATCTATCTCTTTGTCTTGCCATGTCTTTTCCTGTCCTGTCCTGTCCTGTCTTGTCCTGCCCTGTCTTCTCTTATCTTGTCTTTTCTTATCCTGTCTTTTTGTTATTCTGTTGTATTTTATCTTATGCTAACCTGTATTATCCTGTCTTGCTTGTCTTATCCTGTCTTGTTTTATCTTATCATATCTTTTTTTTTTGTTTTCTCATGATATCGTATCCTTTCTGGTCGTGTCTTGTATTAACTTATAGTTTGTTCATTTTTTCCTTAAATATGACTGACCATATATTATTTTTTCAATGAATATTTAGGAAATATTTGTTGACAGTTTCCACACAAGCTCGATCAGTTCTACCCGGGGCATTAGAAGTAAGATTGATCTAATACTTGTAGATTAGTAAAACTTGTCCAAACTCTATTGCTTCAGCTTTATCTATTTTACTGGACTACATGAGCACTAAATTACAGTCTTACAGTAAACTGTCACACTGGTTATACCGTGTCCTTGCAGGCCCTTATGTTAGGACAAATGAGATAAAACGAGAAATCGACAACATTAAGCACACTGAACTGTAAACAAAACATGAAGATTTTTGCCAAGTAAATTAATGAATTTATTTATTTATTTTTAATATCACAATTCTTGCCTAAAATATAATTCCTTACCTCTTTGTTGTACTATTTTATTTATCAGCAGAGAAAAAGCTTTTTTATCCAGCAGGTAAAATTCAATGCAAATTTATTATCCAGATTTCCACTTTTGTATGCAAGATGCTGTATTAAACGCATTTATAACACTGCCAAAACGCCAAAGCGCCACCGATACCTTGATAAATGATTAATGAACGTGATTTATGACTCTTTTTTTTGTACGATTTTTCATTTCCCTTCATTTTTTTTCAGTGGCTTTATAAATGGTTTCAAAGCACATTTTTTTTTTGGTTCCTGGCTGTTAAACGAAGCGACAGATCACATTTTTTCTAAATCTCGTGTCCACAACAGTGTATTTATTTTCACAAATAGGCTTGACCGTGAAACCTTTTAAACAATTCCAGAGCGAAAACAGAGACATGTCCTATAGCATGGTAAATTTAAGGTTACGAATCAATAACAGTGAGGAAAAAACATGACACAGTAGTAAGATGTTAGATCGGCACAGCTGATGGATGGATGGACGTTTTTATATTGATGGATTTTTTTCATGTAATGCATTACAGTTTGAAAATAAGAAGCGGTGGTGGGTATTTAGTGGTTAAAATTGTTGACCTGCTGACTAGAAGATTGTAGGTTTAATTTCCAATGCCTTCTGGCTTTAAGCAAGGCTCTTAATCCTTAACTAAATAGTTCAATAAATGTAAGTTGCTTTGGATAAGGTTGCCAGAAATATTCTCTCTCACCCCATTCTGGGGTTTTCCTTTGGTTACCCCAGTCTTTAAATTGTCTATAGTGTGTGTGATTGTGTCATAACTATCCTATGTTCTCGGATGGATGGATCAATCCCAGTTATTAAAAAAAAAAAGGAAACTGAGGGATTTTGCAGAGGAAATAAAAGGTTGCATATCATCCAACAAATAACAATGTGTGCCAGTTTAGCTGAAAATAAAAATTGTCTGTCAGTTTTGTTGTGTCTTGTGCCCTGAGGTCGTAACAACGTCTACAGTGTAGCTCGGAGTAATTTCAACATGTATCACTATCATCCATTCATATTTACATAATTACTAGCCAGTGTGTTTTGATTTCCCTCCAACAAGAGGTCAGCGTTGCAGGTTAGTTCCCTAATTTGGACTTCTATCATCAGTAAATGATTTTTTATAGGCTTATGAGTCTAGTAAATGTCATGTGTTTAGATGCTGAAAGGTCATGACTCCGCACGCCGCATGTGTTTGTGTATTTATCCCCCCAGACAGCAGAGCCGCATCGGGCTGTTCAAATCAAACCTGGGCGTACTGCAGAGGCGCATCCTCCTCTTGCGCTGAATAATTAATTGCTATTGCATTATTAAAGCACTTTGATTATTGATACAGGCTGCACAAAGGACAGAGTTATAGATTTACTCCAAACACACACGTCAAACATAAGAGAGGGAAGGGAAATATATAGGGAACAGTCTGAAATCAACACATCAGTATCACTTTCACAGACAGAGCCTACTTTCTGAAAGAACCCACACACACACACACATACACACACAACGAGCTACTAAACACAGGAGGCTTCCAGGCAAACACAAAGCTTATACAGCTACACAGACTTTAATTATAGTTTATGCAGTGGAAGAAAACATCTTGACACCAGGGTGTTGTATCATCACAGTCTAGACCCTGGGACCCCAAACTAAGGGGCCCGGGGGTTTAAAACAGCTTCCAAATTTAGACCAACACTCTGAACAATGAGATATAGATAAGATAAGATAGATTAATTATTAGTTTGATTCCCCACCAACAGAGCATGACATTTAACATAACGTTGTATGGTGATAAGCCGCAAGAGACAACAACATGACGAAATTTCACCAAAAAGTGGACGGGTGACTATTTTACTGCAAAAGAAACATTTATCTCACCTGTCATTTTTAAATATTTTATGTCTCGCTTGAAAATAATACTCATTTGTCAGTAACAAAATAATCAACTAATCTAGCGTTAGGAGGCAAAAGGAACCATGATGTGGCTCTCAAAGGAAAAAAAGTTTGCAGACCCCTGAAACAGTGAATTTAATTTAGTACAGCCTGCTGTGGTAGTTTCATTCAATTATTTACTCTTTTTGTTTAGATGGCACATACACCACAAAAAAAAAAGACTAGAAAGCTTGGCGTTTGACGTCGTCGCTATTTTCCGGACAGCAATAGAAAATATCATTTCTTAAATCGAGTGGTAACTTTGGAAATCACAGCGAGGTGGGCAAGTAACAAATGGGTGGTGACATCAAGGAACTTAATCTACCTCGAGTGGTCACTTTTATTTTTAGAAATCTGATCTCTTGTGGTTTAATCGATCAAATAAAATCTGATTTCAGCTGGGTTACAGTAATTTGTTCATACGAACAGTCTAAACCAATCAAACCTTATCCATCTGAACATAGTGCAGGTGTATTTTAACCTCTTATAACCCCTTTTTGATTTCCTTTAATCATTCTTATACCCTCTATTATTGTCACTGCAATTGCTGATTAGTTGAGTAACAATAAAACAAGTAATGGAATGAAAATAAAAATGAAAATGAAAGTTGAGCTGGAAGTGCAAACCAAAGTGAAAGTGGAAAATGGAATGAAAAGAGAAGTGGAAACAGACGTGTAGTGCGAGACCAGCCGTTATTTAAACCTTGCTGTGACGCTGTATGTATTCCATCATTGTTTACCCCAGGTAAAGTATTAGCACTGTTGTTAAGAACACCAAGAACTCAGTTTGCTCAAAATTAGTGTAAAAAATCATTTGTAACAGTAGACAAATGTAAAACTTTAGATTTTTTAAAATCAAATCCAAACCTTAACCGCAGCCACGGAAGTAATTCCAGTCTGCCGTAATGCTTAAATTTACAGTTCTGGAATTCGGCTGACTTTGTTATCCAGAACATTTCTCTCATTTTTTTAATCTAACTAAGCAGTTAGGGGTTAAGGGCCTTGCTGAGGGGCCCAGTAGACGCAGCTTGGTGGTGTTGGGAATGAAACCCACAATCTCCTGACCGATAGTCAGGCAAGGTTTAATGTATAATTTAGAAAGATTATGCTTTAAACCCAGGCTTACAAATCCGCCCCTTACAAATGTTCGTCTTAAACTGTTTAAAGTCCACCCACAATACCAACGTTACGTTTGATATGTGTTCAAATCCCACATTTCTGTAGGCAGATTGGTGGTGTGGGTCTATTTATTATATATTACTTCATTTACATGTCTTTTATGAATGTTTTGATATTTAAAAATATGACAATAGTGTTGGAAATTAGTAATATTGGTATTATTTTTGGGTGGCTGGATTAACCATATAAATGTTATTACTTATAGGAAAATCTGTATTACTTTAATACCAATTTTCATCTTCAGAACAAATAAAATTCGGTTGCAGAGGTTCCACTGGACAAAACTCAGACAAATCATGCAGCAAATGTCTCTGCATTCTTTGTGGACTCCAGCAGAATTTTGTGTTTCTCCAGCAATAAAACAGAACTTTGTAGAAGTCTTCCTGATCTGTACTTTTAATCACAGGCTCATCTTATTGTATGAGTAGGAATATTATTGGCAATATCTATGGAGGTGTTCGGTAAGTTCTGTAAAGTGTAGACAAGATTTTATAATTATAAAGAAATGTAAAAATAAAAGCACATGTTATAAAAGCGTATAACTATATTTATTTAAATCTCTTATAGCAGCTCAAATGAGAGAGAGAGAGAGAGAGAGAGAGAGAAGAGAGAGAGAGAGAGAGGAAAGAAATTCTACAGCTCAAAAGAGAGAGAGAGGAGAAGGAGGAGAGAGAGAGAGAGAAGAGAGAGGAGCAGGAAGAAAGAGATGAGAAAGAGAGGAAAGGAGCACACAGAGAAAAAAGAGAGGACATCGAGCTCAATCAAGAGAGAGAGAGAGAGGAGAGAGAGAGAAATTTCACAAAATCTGAAGCTCAAATGAGGGAGAGAAGAGAGAGAGAGAGTGACTCAAGCTAAGAGAAGAAAGAGAGAGAAGAGAAGAGAGAGAGAGAGGCCTAAAGAGAGTGAGAGAGAGAAAAAGAGAGGAATCAAGCTCAAAGAAGAGGAAGAGAGAGGGAGAAGAGAAATATGAGAGAAAGAGAGAGAGGGGAGCTTAAAAGAGAGAGAAATGAGAGGAAAAAGAAAAAAGGAGAGGGGACATCGAGCTCAATCAAGAAAGAGAGGAGAGAGAGGCGAGAGTGAGAAATCTCTTGAAGTCAAATGAGGGATAGAGAGAGAGAGAGGGAGAAATCTTGTACAGCTCAAATAAGAGTGAGAGAGAGAGAGAGAAAAGAGAGAGAGAGAGAGAGAAAGAGAGAGAAAAAGAGAGGACATCGAGCTCAATCAAGAGAGAGAGAGAGAGAGAGAAATCTCTTGTAGCTCAAATGAGAGATAGAGAGAGAAAGAGAAATCACTTACAGCTTAAATAAAAGAGAGAGAGAGGGAGAGAGAGAGAGAGAGGGCAAAATCACTTACAGCTTAAATGAAAAAGAGAGAGAGAGAAGTTTGAGCTTTGAGAGAGAGTGCGAGATGGAGAGAGAGAAAGAGACAGCGAAAAAGAGACAGAAATACAGAGCCAGAGAGACAGAGAGAGAAAAAAGAGAGAGAGAGAGAGAAGTAATTACAGCGCTCTGTTGTTTATCAAACTCTTTTAGTTTATTAAATCTCATCTCTGGATGGACTGCACACGTCAGTGCTCTGTGTCTCACTCTCCACTCTTAATTACAGACAGCAGAGACTCAGACCACTTTCCCCAAACATTATTTCCACATCTGCAGTAGAACACACTCCTCTACCTACCCAATCTCTCTGTCCCCTTTGGTCTTCCTTTTTTCTGCAGTGAGGTGTGCTCTTAAATATAAATCATGTGGTGTCTCTTACACAAACAAATACACACACACACACACACACACACACACACAGACTTGATCTGCGCTTCTAACAAAACTATACACATCTGCGGTAAAAGAGCAGTAATACTTACGCTGTGTTTTCCATCAGTGACATACACACAAACCATGGAGATGCTTTAATGCACCGAGTATGTGTCACGGAGAGTGTTTGATTCGATTTCAAACACGCACATGCGCACACACACACACACACACACACACACATCAGCTTAGACCACTGAATGTTTTATTGCTTTCACAAACCCCAAACTCCATGTTCTTTTTCGAGCTCCTTTCCTAAAGTCTCTGTCATAGAACTTTGGTTCCGTCTCCTTATGATTTGTTAAACTCAATTAATAAGCCCTAAATTTGTGGAGACCTTACCAGCACATCCACATAAATATCTCCTCCCAGTTAAATTAGTGTTAGGGTTTCTGGTATCTTGCAGACGTCCTTAAGTTATTATTACCATTGAAATATTAATGGTAGTAGTTAAGGTGTTGGACTGCTGATCCCTTGCAGCACCACCAGGCTGCAACTGATGATGGGAAGATAACGTGTTGGAGGATTGGGGTTTCATTTCCACCAAGTTACCACTGCTGGGTCCCTGAGCAAGGCCCTTATCCCCCCAATTGCTCAGTTGTATAAAAGAGATAAATGTAAGTTGCTCTGGATAAGGGCCTCTGCCAAATGAAGACGAATGGTGTTCTGTTTGATGTAAAGGAACTCAATTGTCAATTAGCCTTGACCTAAAATTTGGGATAAACCGGAATTCTGTTGGAAAATCTTTCCAGAAGGTCATTATGGAAGTGATTATAGGAGTAAGAATGAGACTAAATCTGGAATAGGATGTTTAAAAAACACATATGGATGTGATGGTCAGGTGACCGAATACTTTTGTCTATATTTTGAATACTGGACCTGCATATTGGGCGCATGCTTATTTAGTGGGCTATATTTCTAAACGGATGACTTTAGTAAAAATTAATTATCCATTAGAAATAAAGGTGTTTTATTTTGTCTGTACAGGTAAGGGCGACCTGATCGGTTCGGACTCTCTGACCAGGGAGCAGGTGATTAAGACTAACGCCAACGTAAAAGCTCTAACCTACTGCGACCTGCAGTACATCAGCCTGAAGGGATTGCGAGAGGTGCTGCGCCTCTACCCGGAGTACTCACAGAAATTCGTCAGCGAAATCCAGCACGACCTCACCTACAACCTGCGTGAGGGCAACAACACAGACGTGAGCAATGCAACCACGTACATCAGACCGACGTTCAACACACTATTCAGTAGGGCTGGGCAAAAAATATCGATACAGCTAACTATCCCGATTTTTTTCACGATATATTAGTATTGTATTGATATTGTAACTTCTAGTATTGATACATACTGTGATTACATTTTATACTTACGTTTACGGAATTTTAATAAACGACTTCCTCCTCCGCTCCTGTAGTTGTCGCTGTCACACACACATGGCAACATTTAACATTGCATATTGTATTGTATTGCAATTTATTGTGATATATTGTATTGTGACCCTTGTATTATGATACGTATCATATCATCACAGCCATAATATTTATTATAGCCAGAATATGGTCCAATGCAGCAATTGTGTTATATCCTGTATAGGATAGGGATCGACATGATTTATCGATGATCCATAGTTAATTATTAAGATTTTTAGTAGTCATAATTAATTAAATCCCTTCCTGCCTATCGCCCTTTCAGAGACAGCTGGGATAGGCTCAGGCAGATCCCCGTGACCCCATATCCCGCTGGTATAGAAGATGAATGAATAAATGATAATTAATTAATCTTTTAATCAACGTTCTAGACTAGTGGAAACTGAGTTCCGTCTTACCAGGATTTAATGATGTCCAAAACGTGGACTCTGCCTAGGGCGTAAGCAAACTAAGTGGCCTACTGTGCCCTCCGATGGCCACCCAGGGACCCCCAAGAGTAGATGAAATAACAGATTGTTTTGGGCTTTTTTTTAAAAGCAAATTTAACCAATCCCTGTGCATTCTTCTACATTCTTCTTCAACTTTTTCCAACCACCAATCAATAACCTTTTGTAAAAATCATTGTAAAGCCCGCCCACAATGTAACAAGTTCTGTACGTCACCTATCGCACTGCCTTGTTCGGGAATTTTGAATATGTGGTAATACACTGATGTCTTTATTTACTGACAAAAATTACAGGAAGAAAGCGTATAAAGCTAAACTGTTTTACACAGCCTGTTAATTCCTGTAGTTTTATTGCAACAATAAACCTCAAATCATTGCAACATTGCAACAAAAATAGGCTTTCTTTAATGTTGCAGATTGATCAATAATTGTTTCTTAATTTTTTCGATTATAGATTAAAGAAATTTATTTAAAGATCTATTGCCCATTCCTAGTATAGGTTAAATACAGGTCGTCCTCTAATCTCCTACAAAGTAGGAAGACTGCTTCGCTAGAATGCCTCTGGGTGTAAACGAGTGTGTGAAAGTGTGTCCCCACTTCACACTTCTCAGAATAGGCTCTGGCTTCCTCCTGACCCCGACTAGAATAAAGCAGTTACTGAAAATGATCATCACGATGACGGATTGCTGTTCCAAATAAACCCACGGGTGTTCAGCGGGATTGAAGTCTGGTGATTTTGCAGGAAGGTCATAATGTCCCGTACAGATTTAGCCCTGTATATACACACACACACACACACACACACACAAGCACACACATTAAAGTAAACATCCTGGAACATGGGAGTGTCAATATTGTCTTCTGCCTGGACATAAAGCACATAAACAGCACTGTATTGTTTACAGCATGACTCAGTTTTAGCAACGTATTATCATTTCAAATGTTTCCATAAAAAAATATGAAGAACGTTTACTCTTATGGATCATCCGACACGTCTGTGAAATGAGATAAAAGAACACTCTCTCTCCCACACAAACACCACTGACCTTTACCTAAGATGTGTGTGCGTCTGTGTGTCAAAGTGACATAGCGACTGTTTCTCCATCTGTTGTGTTTGGCAGGTTTCATCTCTCTTTCTCTCTCTTTTCTACAAACACACACACACGTCTTTTTCTCCTTGTGGGGACCATGAGGAAATAATTATTAGTAACCCATAATGTTGAAGGCAGTTTGGTGGAATAAGATGAAAATCGAGTGAATATTTTTTTATTTGAGGTGTGTGTAGACATGCGGAAACAAACGATTATGATAAAAAAAGTCGATTATTCGAAAATTAGCTGAGCGATTAATCGGTACATCAGCAATTATTACAGCTTATGCAACTCGATGAATTATTAAGTTATACCTGTTTTGAACCGATGAATAAAACTAGGAAATCGCATCACCTTTTAAAATTTCTTCCCAATACTTTTATACTGATTATTATACTGATTATTTAAAATTGGATCAAATATTTAGCTTTTGCAATTAGGTAAACTATTAAGCTGTAAATATTTCCGCTTACAAACAGTTATATATCTACCATTTATAAGTTTTTAGGTATGTACTTCTTTGTTTATTTTTTGCATTCAATAATAATAAGGTTTAATATCAGCATACTGTCCTTATCTACATTTTAATCCCAAAAACTAAAAGGAAACTTTTTGCTTTTTTGATTTATTTTTCTCAGAAATCATTTTCCCCCGTATGTCCCCACTTAGTTGAACCTGTCAGATATTCCAATTCTCGTGGGAACATTTATTTTAAATCATACCCCAAACACACAACACACACACACACACACACACACACATCCTTTTCTCACACTGGGCACCAAACCCCTAACCCCCCTCCCCCCTGTCAGGTTGAACCTCTGCCAGACTTTTATTCCCAGTCCCTATGAACACAAAAACCTGGGACATAAATAGCACCACTGGCTTAGTATTCTAAGAATAGAGTAGGGGGGGGCCTCTCCCTCGGTGGTTGGGAGCTCCCTTCGTGTCAGCTAAGATTGGATCCTGCCGGCTAAAAATAGAAAGCACGAGAAGCCCAGAGAAAGTGGGGGAAGGGGGATGGGGGCTTTCTGTAGTGCGGCTTTCTTTGAGCTTTTCTGCTGCAGAAATGTACAGCTCTGAATACAGAACATTTGACGTTTGTGTGTAGATGTGTAGCGTTCACCAAGGCTCGTGTCGGTTTGAGCATTGATGTTCTGTGACCCAAAGAGCCTCACTGAGCCCCATTGTCAACACAAATCTCTTTCACACACACAGCCTTGCAGCAAAAATGGTTTTAAATTTGCCTGACAGATGAAAATCAGTGCCAGTAACATGACTTGAATGAATGAAGAAAAGTAGGAGGGCGACCATGTTTTAACAGTAAACGTATCTTGATTATGGAAAGGGAGGAGACTTGTAGATGCGTATGGATTGTTTTTCGATCGACGGGACAAATGCTGCTTTGCATTATCAGTTAAGAACTATTCTATAATTCAAAAAGAAACCCCAGCTTACATATACTGTACATTTCAGATCTTTATATAGTTTGTCCCTATTTGATCAGGGTTGCAGATCCAGATTTTGCTGAGCTCTAAAACTAGCATCTACAGCGGCATCTGGACCCTAATGTTACTGTTACAATGGCAAAAACCTGTCACTATAGGGACTGCAGACGGAAAGACCAGAGCTGGAGAACGGGAGGGGTTGTGATGTGTTGTACAAAACTGCTTAAGATGATAGGAAAGAACCAAAGCGACCAGGAAGAAAGGAACCCAACCTTGCTCGTGTTTTTAATCATTTAAAACCAAACCACACTGCCCTTATAGAGAAAGTGAGGGTGTGTGTTGCACACAGAAATGGCTACTGACAGAGCCAGTCTTCTATGGTGACAATGTAAGTAAACATGTCACACACAGCACAGGCTCTAAAACCGCAGATGCTATGGTGTCCATGAAGAGCTGCATTTATTTTTGGTATTATTAATGTGACATAAAAAAAAAGGTTGGCGCATCTCGAGAAAATGCTGGAAATCAACGCTTCGTATTGGAAAAAATGGAGTGGTGACTATAAGGCTCTTGAAGTATTGATGAAGGGGTTTAATAAGTACTAGAATTGCAAATAAAACAAAGAGAAAATATAGAGTGTAAGAGCACACAATGGTCAGGCAGTGTTACTCTGCCCCCTACTGCCTACTGTTCACCACTGCATGCAGTATTATTCACAAAATCTACAACAACACCAAATCTAAAGCCCCAAATACAGTCAACCTATTTATCCTTAAATATAATTGTTTTTTCAAGGTGGACTGGGAGAGCAATGGTGGCCTGGTGAAGAAACTGCCCTCAATTCGTGAGGATGAGGAGATTGATGAAGAACAGCACTCTATGTCACGGGCACCTCGCTCGCCGCTGCGTCTTTCAAGGGGGCTGAACTCACCCCTGCGCTCACCCCTCCTACCCCCAAGGCCTTTTCGTCCCCCATCTGATCATAGCCGTCCTGCTACACTTCAAATTCCTGTGGTCAGCTTCAGCAGTGCCCCTCCAGAGCTCAGCCCAAGGTATAAAACCCAGTGTCACACACAACTTCCCTCTTTATGAAGGAAAAGACTTTTACAGAATGACCAATAGCAGCAGCTGTCATAAAGTTTACTTCTTTATACATAAAAAACTTAACAACTCACTTAGAAAGCCTCCTGTGCTTTTTGAAGACAGTCTTTGAATTCACTCTGATATAGTTAACATATCAGTGTTCAACTCACACTTAAAGAAACAAGGATGCAATCATTGACCAAGTCTGGAACAATCTCAGTTATTGTTTCTTAATTCTTGCCCCCCGCCTACTGCAATTGGTACAATCCATAATTTAGCACAAGTGTCCGGCTGCCATGACAACCAGTCAGATTCCACACTAAGAAAGCACAGGTTTGGATCAGTAAAGCTGCAGACACTTGGTTCTTAGGTTTTTTTATTCAAAGACTAATTTGCATAGTTCTTTTAAATGGCCGTTTGCATGTAAAAATATAGATCTTAGATCTAAATTTGTATTTTCAAGCATTTTCTTTCTGTCTGTGATTAATGTTGTGTATAGGTTTGTGGATGGCATTGAAACAGAGAGCAGTCTTGGTTTAGCACAAAGGTTTGAGTTCAGCTCTAACCTACCTCATAGTGGTCCCCCATCCCCGAGTCCAGGTAAATGCTGAGGAAGCATACAAAAAAAAACCTAGTTTTGTTGCCCACAATATCTTTTTTATTTTGTCGTGTGTGTGTGTGTGTGTGTGTGTGTGTGTATAGTGAGCCAAGAGCAGGTTGAAACCCGGCAGAGCATCAGCAAACTAAGCGAAGAGGTATGTGTCACTAAAGAAGAAAACCAGGTGCGAGATAGATTTGTTTAGATGTGCAGTCAGGGAAAGCTTCATCAGTGGACGAAATGTTCACGTGTGTTCCGACTAACAATTTAAAGCTTGATATATCTATGCACGCTACCACTAATAAACAGGACAGGAAGACTACAGTAACACTCCTAACCTTACAAACTAACAATCATGGTAAATCATCTCTGAAGGCACATGTTAAACAATGAACTGGCTACAAGAGCAGATGACCAAACTGAGCTCCACTTAACGTTAGTCAATAACAGGAATCTAAGGCACAAACTCAGCAAAAATAAACAGATAAAAGTAAAATGAATTTGAAACTAAGGACATTTTTATTTCTGGCATTTCACAGACCCTTTTCCAAGATCTATCCAACTGAGAGGTTAAGGGTCTTGCTTAGGTGCCCAGCAGTGGCTTGGTGGTTGGGGCTGGGAATTAAACCCATGATCTTGCAGTCAGCAGGCAAACACCTTAACCAAAAAACTACCACTTCCCCTATGAACCCACGTTAAGTTGGGGAAATTTCAGGCTGCTGGTGGGGTCACAGTAACAGAAATGTTTTTTTAACACACACTGGATTCTTTAATACCACTGAGCATTGATTGAATGCCACAGACAATTTGAATATTGTTGCTGCCTACAGACATCCCTTTATTTACCCACAATTTACCATGTTTCAAAGCAAAGCAGATGATCAGTCTCAAACTGGTTTAACAAACAAGACTGTGAGAGTTCAGTAAACTTGAGTGGCCCCTCTAATCATTAGAACTGATTACAATAGAGCACCTTTGGGATATAATAGAATCGAGATTCATGGCAGGAATGTCTGCAGCAATTATTTTTCCAACATATTCAACAGAACTTAAGAATTTGTTTAGAAAAAATGGAACTCCTCTTGGCTACAGATATTAATATTCTATCTGGTACAGACGGTGCTTCTGATCCAAGTGTAAACAGAGTGTTCAGACTTAGGGGTAATAGGATTAATATTTGTGTTGAAGTCGTTCATCAGTTTGCATTTTTTCTGTCTGCAGATGAACAGTTTGTCAAAACAGGTCTCTCAGCTTAGTCAGGAACTGCAGGAGATGACTCGCCTTCTGCGGCCTTTGTTCCTCACTGCTGCTCAGCCACTCCTTTCAACCTCACCTCCGACAACTGTACCTGCCAGCAGTACCTGCCCGTCCATTAACTCTCCTCAAGCTCCACCATGTTCTCTACTGGACATTGCAGACCCAGTAGCGGTGGTAGGTCTTCCCAGCTGCCTCATACCCACCAGCCCGCCCCATAGACTGCAGTCCCAGTTGGTTTGTTCAAATGGCTCGCCTCATGACAGCCTGTCTCATTTAGAGACTATTCAAAAAAATGCTACAGGGGCAGGGCAGCATGAAATTCCTCTTAGCCCTACCAATGGCTATGGGCAAGCAACCTCAGACCGCATTGCCTCTTGTTACACGTCCCCCTCTCTATCCTTCACCCTTTCTATATCCTCATCCCGCTCTCAGTCACCTTCTGTGACATCTTGTCAAGGACCACACCACTTTTGCCCAGCCAACTGCACACAGGGCCTGTTATTTCCTCCATCATCACAAGACATTCCAACAAATTCCCAAGACAACCCACCCCCACCAAACTCTCATTGCTCAGCACCTGCTTCACTAAGTAACTCCCCAGCTGATCAAAGACTGAAGGACGATTCCTCTCTGGTTTCTTCTGTCTCCACCCCTTTACTTCAGACCCTGTCATATTCAACACCATCCTGCTTACACACCTCCCCTCTTTTGCACTGTTCCCTGAAAGATGGCCAGACGTTGACGGGCATGCCGTGGCACAGGCAGACCTTTAGTTGTGTCCAGACAGGGTCTGGCACTGAACAACCTCAACTGGAACTGGAGATGCAAGAGTGGGATGCAGGAAGGAAGAGTTCGACAGAGGCCATCAGCTTCATCGATGAGGAGGGACCACCACTGTGAATGTCATGGGGAGAGATTAGGAGGCAAGCAGTAGCACAACCAGGAAATGGACTGCACATCAATACACTGAATTAGGGTGGAAGGATAAAGAGTTTTAGGTGGCCAGAAAGTAAAGCAGCAACCATACCATACAAATGGGCAAAGTGATTTGCTTTGGGCTTTTCTTCCAGACTGGCCATGATGGCATATTGTACCATCAAACCACACCAAAACTTGACACCAGCCAACTCCAACCATATCAGCACAAATGATCCTGTGCTTTTTTAGACAGATAGAAGCTCTTTTCCTGTGGCATTATAAGACACAAACACACATAAAAGCTTAAAATGTGTGGTGCATGACAACCTACATTTGTAACGAAACAACCAAACCCAACCAACTTTGTGGTACTTAAGGAGTTTTTCTGTTGACAATAAATTGGTACATGTTGATTTCGTAGGCCTGAAATCGGGATATGGAAAGTGTTTACTATCTCATTTTACCCTATACTGCCAAAACGTTTGTGTTTTATGTATAGCCCGACATAGGTCACAAATGCATCTACTTTACAGCTTCTTTACAGCATTTAGGAAAATCTGTAGACGGCACATGCATACAACCCCCATCCATACGATGCACATTTATTTAGACTGAGAATGTGGAGCTTTTCCCAACTTCGCCCCATACACACATTTTTCTTTCATGCCTTATTTGATCCATTTCCTTACATAAACTTAGCAGTATGTTGTAACAAACTGACTTGACACATTATCCTCATTCCCCTGAGGATTTTCAAGTCAAGGGATATGGAAAGGATAGCCGTCTTTATTTGGTTTACATTGTGCACACATGTACATACAAAAATGCCATATTGCATGTGGTTTTTCCATGGAATAATGGCCATAAGCCTTGTTTGGTTCTCTGTGGAACTCTGTTCTCTACACGCGACCACAACAGGCAGACAAGACAATCAAAGCAAATCACTAATCAGGACTTGAACAGATATATAAAATATGCTAGCTACTAATCACACTGCCCTAGCCTGGCATGCCAAATGGTGGGAAGACTGAGTATGGAAATTGAAGATAGCAGTTAAAAAAGAAATGACACAGAAGTAACATATAGTCCATAGCCCAAATCAGTGACGCAGGATTGGCATGCCAACAGACTATAAACTGCCCACATGGCATATATATAAAGTGCGACTTTAAATAAAAGAACACACAGCTTTAGCCATCCATCCACGTGTGCCTTTCCAACATTTTCTGAACATCCCCCATTTGTTTTCTGTTCATTCTCATAAAAAGTTTTTGGTCATATATGTTATTGAGCACTGCACTTTTTTCTCCTAGTAATTATTTATTGAACTATTTATTTGTCTATTTATTTATTAACCCATTCCACATGAAAAAGAGTGAGGTCCTACAAGTAGAAAGTGCTCAGGTGAAAACTTCTACATTCGGTTCCGTTTGACGTAAGCTACGAAAATGAGTTTTATCGTTGACTCGAGACATACACAGTGATGGAGATGAGCAGCTACATTCCTAAGCTTGAGACACCACCATCACAATGTGTTATTAGTATGTAGGAGTCACGAAACATGAAGCACGGGCTCCTTATCCATCAGCTTGCTTGGGTAGGGACTCTTAATTCTATTTTCTTTACCTAGGAACTGTGTACGGGCGGGGTTGGTTTTGCACGGCAGGGTGTTCAGAGAAGTCAGGGTTGGGGGGGAGGGGGGGGGGGTCCCTGCATGTCTCATCTTTTTGCATGAGGAATGTGCCTGCATTAATAAAAAATGGGAAGTGTATAGGGGAAACTGGCAGGAGGTCCAGAGGCAAAATTGTATTTTGTTAACTGCAACAAACTTTAACAGATCCTCATATGAATAATAAAATGTGTTTTTATAAGAATAAGTGGGTGATGTCTTATTTGTTTTTAATTTCCACTAGAGACAATCTTTGGATGGAGGCAACAGCATATGCAAATGATCTGTATGGTTGATTTTTATGCCTTCACTCAAATGCTGAAATTGTATGACCAAACAGGTTTTATAGGAACCCTGGAGATGAATTCTTGCATATGGGATGCCTCACTGGACTGGTCTGTGTCTGTTGGCCAGTGGCTCCCAAAAACATAGTTACTAATTGGAACCACGACAATAAAATAACACTAGGAAACAATAACATATGCAAACTGGCACCACAGGGCAAACTGGACCAGCTATAGATCAAACACTCGCTAACAAAATAACATTATGGCAAATAAGCAGCCACTCAACACAAGAGGTTGTTCAAACATGACATCGTTGCCATCTTGTGAGTGGCCTCTGGAGGGCTGAAAGTAATTACTAAGGAATCACTATAAAAAAAACTCAAAAAGCCTATGATTTGCATCATTTACAGATGCACAAACTGGTAAAACTAAGAAAAAAATTGGAGATTTTATTGTGAGCTTTTATCATTGCTCATAATGAGGAAATTTTCAAGAAGATGACTAAACAACGGAGGAAAAAGAACTTAAACACTTGCATCTGCCAACGGATTGAGCAGAGTCAGGTGATGCCCGTGCATGCATTGACCACTTTATAAATGTTAACGTATCTACCTTCATGTTTATATAATACACATTTTAGGCGGCTGTAATAAATCACCCTGCCATGCTATTACACTGAGCTGCGATGAATTCTCCATCTTGGAGAATTTGTGATTAATTGTGCCTTTAGTGACATTTCAGCAGATCTATGAGAGTAGTTAACCTTTAATAAAGTATAGTAAACAACCGCAATGCTAACACAAAGGGGCACAGCAGTTCTGAATGCTTGTTCTTAGGTTAATCGACAAGACAAAATAGAAATGCTAATCACGCGGACAAAAACTTAAACGGTTAATAATGTTGAGATTTTTGATAAAATTGTAATTGATTTTGTCCGCTTTCATTGTTCTTCAGTGTAAAATTTTGAATTGTAGAAAGATTCGGAGTTTAAAATTGGGTTTTGTAGATCAGAAAGTTTACCCACTGTACCGTGGGAGATCCAGTTTTGTATTGATCGAACAATTCTGAAAGGGCGAACGAGGCAGAAGGGGCTACACCCTGGACAGGTCACCAGCCCATTGCACACACACACTTCTATAGGCACTGTAGGAGGAACGGTGAGAACGTGCAAACTCCTCAAACAAAAACGAACTCCTCATAACAAAAAAATTTCAGTTTTTTTAACAGAAAATCACCTTTTTTTTCTTTATATAAACTTTAATTATAGAAACAACCATTTGAAATGGTAAGAAAATTTAGGTCGATAGTTCAATACTTAATTAACGTGAAAAACCCATATTGACCACAGAAGTACTAAACGTAATGAGGTGTATTATTTGGCCAAGAACAAGAGGCAAATAAAAAAATTAATCATCACCTTATACGGTGCAGTTCTATGATCTGTTATAGATTATGGATGTATATATGGATCTTAATCAATCAGTGTGCTTAAGACCATCAATCTTATTTAAGCATGAGTTTGATACGTATTACATGTGCCATTAAAACAATTCCAATCTCAGCAATGCAAGTTGTAAAAGAAAATTTCCTAATCTGTTGCCTACAAAATGTATTAAAAATGCATTAAAAAAAAATCACATCATACTCCAAAATCAATAATAAAGAAGATTTGGGAGACGATAAATTTCATAGGAACGGGTTTTGCATGAGAAGTAAAATTGTCACTAAATAATATTACATTTTTATCAACAGTTAAGAGTCGATTTACAAATACATGAATGTATTCAGAAAAGGACAGATTGACATTAATATCAAAAGCTTTTCAATAGACTAAATCAAAATATGTGCACACATTGGATGGATAAAGAAACCCAGCGATCGTTCATACTGGATCTGTTCTCTGTGTTCCAGAATGTGAAAATCGAGGCGGTTAACAGTAATGACGGGTAGAAGAGGTGATGCCAAATAAAGTTGTGATTAGATTAGATTTAATGTCATCACTTATCAGTCTTCGAACTTTGTTGTTCGAAGTTGTTAAATATAATAGCTTTATAGACATAATGAATATATTGTTTAGATTAAGACACGCTGGAATAATGTTTGTTTGGGTTCCAGCGCATGCTAATGCACCAGGAAATGAAAAATCGGATGAAATTGCTAAAGAGTCACCTGATAGCAAAACTCCTACTATTTCTGCCTCAATAAATAGGATGGAAGAAAAAAGTCTGCAATAGGAAACAACAAGATGATCGTTAAAACACAAAACTGGTGTAAGTCAAAATTAAATGATAGCAAAATTGAGTAGAGATCAGATCACTAAGGATGAGTCATGAAATTCTACACTTTGCCCTAAATATAAACAGGAATGGAATGAACTACGAAGTACAGCAATTAGGATGCAAGTCATTTTTTATTCTGCACCACAATGAAACACAAAAGGACCTGGTAAAATATACAAAATGTAAAATTGATTAAGAATTAGTGGACTTAGTGAATTTAACATTCAACTAGACTAAAATCACTGCACACTCCAGCACAGGAGGTGGCGGTATGTACCACCCGCTAATTACTTCCTAGCAAAAGAAAAAGTGATCTGATTGGCTGCTCATTTCAAATATTAAGATTTAAAAAATACTGACTGGCAACATATTTAATTAGTAACTGTTTTGATTTAATAACGCTGTGCAGATGTTATGCTAGTTAGCGAGTTAGCATGTTTCTGTTACCTGGTGACCTCCACCAAGCGACACTGTCACCGGTTTCTTGAAGGATACGTGATACAAATTATTTTTCAATACCATTATTTTTTAAATATAATTTTCAATATAAATTTTATGTGTTTATTTGATTCATATTTTATTGGATTTTATTTAAAATAAAAATCTATAAATAATATAGATAATAACACGTGTCAGTAAATACATTAGTAAAAATCTTCTGTGTGACGTTTACAGGATGAACTGTATTGTGGGGCGCCATCATGAACATCAATCGAGACACCAGAGCTGCAGTTCAAACATCACACAGGTAAGTTGAATAACACACACACACACACACACACACACGGTTTGATTTTAAAAGACAATTATACCAGGAGTCGAGGTGCTTTGTGTGAGACTCGGTGGTGCGGTGGTTAAAGTGATGCAGCCTCAGTGCAGCGGTTGCTCATCGCAGCACCTGGTCTCCTGAGACAGCTGAGTGGGTGAAGAGGTGTGTGAGTATGAGTGTGAGGGGTGTGTGAAGCCTGACAGTATGGTGTGGAAACTAATGCTTAAAAATGCCAAAAAAATAGTGAAGGAATAGTTTTTACAGCGTTCTTTTTTTATTCTGCAAAAAACTCTCTCTAACATCTCTATAACCCTTTCAGTCGCTTTTCTGCTCTGACTCTGGGGGGCAGCTACCCGAAGTACCCCTCTCCTCCTTTGCTCATACTCTCCAGCTTCCATGGTTTCTCACCATCTATCACTCACACCCTCCTGCCTTTATGTACCTTCCTCAATTTTTCTTTCTTGTCCTCTGGTACATTTTGTGTCAATAGTCCAGAACCAGCAACCCTCACAATACAGGAGTCCTGGCTGGGGTTTGAACCAGCAACCTCTCAACCCAGAGGCAACACTCATCCACATGAGCCACAGGAACTCATACAGGCAGCTTGACTTATTGAGAAAGTCAAAAACACATTTAAGACAGATTAAACACCAACTTGAACCAGGAACCGAGTTTAGGACATCGACTACAATGACACGTTTATCTTAATAAACACAACAAAAGAGTAACAAAATAGTAACAAAAATACATATAAACACAATATATAAAGGACATGTTATTGATATTTCACTGAAAGCAAACGAGATCTCTGATCACTAATTAATAATAAATCACATCATGATGTGTTTTTGTGTCTAAATGCTCTATATAAACTCAGCGGTTTAAAACATGTCCATCCTTTGCCATAGGCGACATAGGCATCGTGTGTGTGTGTGTGTGTGTGTGTTGTGGGGTATTAAATAGAAGGGAGCAACTCTACAATCTCTCCTCAGGCACCACCAGAGCCTGGGCCGGCAATAGTTTAAGGACATGAATATTCAAATAGTTGTCTAACACTGATTGGTTAAACAAATAAGAGGGCGGAGCTAATTATCATATAAGAAAATGCCACTTCCTGTGTGACAGAAATAGCTGTGATAATGAGATCCAGTTTCAGGTTTTTATTTTTTATATATATTTAAAACATTTAATTATAATTATAAGTGATTAGTATTAGTATTGGAATCTGCTGCTGCAGAGAGGAAAACATTTACTTTCATTTAAAAAACTTGAAATTTTCTGGCAATAAAGCGTATTTCCGGCTGGTTCCTGGTGTTGGGACAGCAGCGATTATTTAGAATTTTCTCTTATTTACGGGTGATTGTATAACTGCAAAATCCTTTTTTTTTTTTTTTTTTTTTTTGCTTCTTCAAGTGTTTTTAGATTTTAAATCATTAAAAAAAGTCATTACTTATTTTTATAGATCACAAGATGTTACAGGTCTTAGTTTATTTTCTGTAAAAATCATGATTTCTTCTTATAGTGAATTTCTTTCCATCGTCTATCATTGTGTAATTAAATTACTTATTTTCTCTGCTAATATTACATCAATCAAATGTAACTTTTTTTATATATACTGTAAGGCTGAAAATGATCAGACCTCTGCTTTCCTACCCCAAATATATGATGGGTAATAAAAGGGCCATTTGAAGTTCCTGAAGGCACAGAGGCGCTGATAGCGATCAAGAATGTTAAGACATGTAGACATTGAGGGTCTGCTAAGGGTCACTTGATTTATACAGTGGGTGAAGCTGTAATTTGCTGGTTGGTCAGTTTGAATGTCTCACATTTGGTTCTTAGTCACATGGTCAGGAAATGGATAAAAGAGGATTGCAACTAGTGCTCTGGCTCTTATCCCCATTCTCTCTCTCTCTCTCTCTCTCTCTCTCCTTCTCAGGTAACATTTTACATACATAAAATGGGTACCATTAATTGTCTATGTTTTACTCATCTTTATCTATTTTGTTACAGATTCCAGTGTAACCATAGTAACCCATTGTCATTACACCATTTCAGTTATAAATTAACTGTGTTAACTAGTCTTTACTCAACCTTAACATTGATGTGTTAACTAACGTAATACAATATAATCACTTAATAGCAACGCTCTCCCACATATTTAGCTATTATAACCGCGCTTATTTCCGTCATTGGTATAAGTGGCAGTTGGTGGTTATAGACAAGAAATGTACAGTTTTATACCATTGTGCTGATAACGTTTCTTTAGTCCTTCGGCAATCCTACAGCTTGAACCACCGTAGGCGCTCCACCCTTACAATACAAAAAATGTGTAACCATGAATATTACAGCAATTGCCTTTGCATTAGTGGAATTTTCTCTCATAACTATGTAACTTACAGGAAGTGATGTCACTTTCCCTCACTGATAAGCTATGTAGCACTGAAAGGTGTGTGTGTGCGCGCCTGACAAACTCTTACACCACGATTTCGTACTTTCAAAAGTAAACCAGAACTAATCGCTAAACACACTTTGGGTTATTCAAAAACCGTTTAATCAGGATTTTATCAATACTGTGTGCTCTTAGCATTTATGCTAGCAAATGAATTTTATTTGGCTAAAAAGTTCTAAAATTCTCTTACTGTCAAACTCGGTGACCAAAAGTTATTTCTACTCATGAGCTAGTTGACAAACAAGATTATAAAGAAATCTGTTCTTTAATTAAAAGTATAAAAGGAAGGAAGTAACTTTTTGTGGCGTTTCCTGTCGATCACTGAATTATTACAATTGAATGTTTTCAATAAAACATTGGAATAGGAATTTTATTTTTCTTAACTGTATCTCCAATTATAGAATCACTCATTTACAAACAAATAAATAAATAAATGCATAAATAACACTAATATAATTGTTTGACATTTTCTGAAAAGTTACTGTTTTCCTTGTTTTATTGGTTTGTTATTGACAGGTGAGACTTTACTAGCTGATCAAATTGCAAAGGCTGATTATTTATTTAAAGTATAATTACTCAGCCTGATAAAAAAAAAAGACCTGTGGAAAGTTGCCCCTCCACTCAATGCAAAACATAGCAGAAATAGTCTTTTTGGTTTGTGATCATTTCTGCTGGTTTGCTAATTTAATTAGCACAAACGATCGAGTCTATTCCGACTGAATTTGGAGCATGTGGGGGGGGCCTTTGTGACCGGAGAATGACCTTTAAATGAATATCTAACAAACAAAAATGTTTACAGCACAAACGATTAAAACTAATGTCCTTTTAGTGTTTGTATTGTTTATTGCACTGTCTGTTCTGCACTGTCTGTTCTAGGTTGCACACATGCACTTTATGTCTATCCTGTTTAGTGGCTCTTCGCACCGGGGGGTACCTGGACTAGGGAGAAACGTTATCTAATTTCACTGTGTACTGCATCTGCTATATATGGTTGAAATGAAACTAATTTTGCCATTTTTGTGTGTGGGGGGGGGGGTTCACACAGGTTTGATATACTTGTTTTAATGTATCAGTTCTAGTAAACATAACTCCAAAATTAATTACAAAGAACAAAACAGATGCCGAATAATCGATTAACTGGCTCTTAATCGACTATTACAATAATTGTTTGTCGCAGTTTTAACTAAATAAATACGACCTCATCTTGTTTCAGTCACGGTTACACACCGTTTCCGAAATTTTCCATCAAAACAAATTCGGATTGGTTTTGATGATTAGGTGTTATGACAATTCAAAGCTACTATATCAGTGCTAAAGAAAATCCAGCCTGGGGAACTGCTGCTGTAGCCCGGTTGTATGATGGATCCGATGCCTGACTTGGACCCGTCTGATACCGCTGTTTGGTGCGTGTCTCTGTTCCAGACCAACTGGTTCACAGAAATTGGTGGTCTTCGTTTTTAATATGTGGCTTTAATATGTGGCTCCAGTGTCGCTAACAAAGCATCGAACATGCTGAAATAAAAGGTATGTATCTCTGGGTTGCTCAATGGTTAGTGTTGGATTACTGATCTGGACCACCACTTAGTTGTCTTTGCTGGGTCCCTGAATAAAACCCTTTACCAAATTCCAGAAATGTCAATTTTAGTGGCTCGGGATTTACAACCCACCTTAAGCAGCAGCCGCTCGGCCCTGATAAAACTTTGATGCGACCCGTCGCTTCCCAGATAGGAACAAAAGACAGCAAGCGGTGGCCAGCTCCGTGGCAGTGGTCTGCATATATTTCAGTGGGAAACATTCATTGTCAATGTTTAAATAAAGGAGTGAACCCTGGAGGTGAAGGTGGGAAAAATAATGAGCTGCAGTGAACAACAAAAAGTACAACTGAGAGCAGCACCTTCCACCAGTTCATCATTCACTTCTACATTTTGAACCCTAGGCGATACAGGTACATGTGACTGGGCAGAAAACGGCATTATAAATAACACAAAAAAAACATACTGTTGGAAATAACAGCACAAAACCGAGGTCATAAATTAGGAAAAAAATATAATTCAACATGATATCGAATAAATCAGGCTGGACTAGAGATGCACTGCGAGATGAAACACAGAAGTTCTATTCTATTGGATAGAACACGTTTCTAGTCATTTCACCCACACGGGAAAAACTGTTCTTTCAGCTTCTGCATCAGCAACATAGAATCATTTCCAGGGAGGAAACACAAGGGGGGGAAATTATAAATCAAAAATATATATATATATATATCTTTATATATTTTGAGAGACATTTTTACGAGGTATGTATCCACGAAAAAAAGCAGTCTTTTTTTTTTTTAACTTTTAACTTTGTCCTCTCGTTATGTGGCTCCTTTTAACACAACGTTAATAATCAAAGCTAATCAATATAATATCAAGAACAAGTCAGCAAACTAAAATAAGGAGCCGACGCTCCAGTTGACCCTGCCATTAGTTCTGTTTAGCTTAGCAGTCAGAGACTAAATCCAAAGCACCAAAGCATCCAAACCACCATGTGGCACTGCAACAAAAGCAGATTAAAGTCCTTTCAGATTTTTTTTTTTTTTTTTTTTTTTACAAACTCGGCACAGTCCAAAATCCAATAACTAAAATAGAGAAAAAAAGAAGAAGAAAAAAAACCTTTCCGTCTTCTCAGACGATCAGCACAAAAAAAAAAAAACAGTAGAAAACGCATGCTCGTAAGTGTCTCATCGCCCGTGGCAACCGTGTCTCTGGGTTGTCGCCTTGGTCGGGAGAGTCTCTGCGGGTTCAAAAGGTGTCTTGTGCATCGAAATAAAACTCCAAAAAATAAAAAGAGAAGAACATAAAAGGAGGAGGACTATCAGCACTCAGTCAATGCTGCCTTCGAGCAGGGTCATGCCAGATACTGCTGCATCGCCGTCTTCGCTCTGAGAGAGAGAAAGAGAGAGAGACAGAACAACAAAATACAAGTCCCCATGTGTGAGAGAGAAAGAGAGAGTGGGACAGAGTGGGCGAGTCAATGTCCTTGTGTGTGAGAGACAAAGTGAATGTGTGTTGATGGAGAGAGAGAGAGAGAGACAGAGAGACAGACACAGTTATATGGAAACAGACAGACTTACCTGTCACAGAGGTTTGGATCTGATGCCTGGGTGAGTTTGTGTAAAATATCTACAAAACCCATTTCCCTTAATTTATCCTGTCTCTCCTGAGAACCTGTAGAAAGACAGAATGACACTCACAGCTGACGACACTCACACTGTTCTAAAACGTAGGTGATTGGTGACTCATCTTTGTTACTAAATTTAATGAAGTAAGAGTAAGGTGTTACTCCTCTGGAAATAAGAGTTATTATGTTTTTCTGACGGAGTAAATTGACAATACTGACTGTTATTATTAAACCAAATGTTTGTGTTGTTCAGTGCTGTTGTCATCACGTCAGAAAGTAAAACAATAATTAATTATCAGATCTGTACACTGTTTTTCGCTCACAAAGGTGCAAATAAATAATAAATTGGCTTTATAACAAACTGTCTGACTTTCATGAATTGGTAAAATATTAAAGAATATTGAATAGTGTAAAGTTATTTTTAAAAAATGTCTGCAACATAGTGAAAAGGCTGTTTTTCTCCCCTCACCGTCCTCCTCGTTCCACACCAGGTTGGAAATGCAGAAGGTGGCGGCCAGCTGCAGCTTCACGTTGGAATGCCCCTGCAACACCACAATCAAAACATTTTATTAAAAATCCTCCACAGTATCCATGGCGACCAGAGAGGCGCAGGTTTTACCATGTAGTACTTGACTTTCTGTAGCATGTCGTCGTTGGTCATGATGAGCTCTTTGGCTGTGTTTCCGTCGGCGATGTTGGCCAGGATGCACAACGTCTATAAAAAAGGATCATGGAACACTTTTTAACTTTATTAACAGGTGGTGCTACTGGGGCATTTCTGTGAAAGGGTGTGTTCTTACCTGTTCTTTGACCTCCATGCTGTGCTCGCCTTCAAGGATCAGCGTGACCGCCTGCATGATCTGCTTTCCATGGGAACTCATGATCTGGTCTATGTGCTAGAAAATAATATATCTTTACATAGTTGAAGGTGCTGACATCAAAATTGAAGTGGAAAAACACTCTACAGGCTGATCCAACTTTGATGTAATGTCCTTAAAACAAGTCAAAATGAGGCTCAGTAGTGTGTGTGGCCTCCACGTGCCTGTATGACCTCCCTACAACGCCTGGGCATGCTCCTGATGCTCCTGAGGGATCTCCTCCCAGACCTGGACTAAAGCATCCGCCAACTCCTGGACAGTCTAGGGTGCAACGTGGCGTTGGTGGATGGAGCGAGACATGATGTCCCAGATGTGCTTAATTGGATTCAGGTCTGGGGAACGGGCGGGCCAGTCCATAGCATCAATGCCTTCGTCTTGCAGGAACTGCTGACACACTCCAGCCACATGAGGTCTAGCATTGTCTTGCATTAGGAGGAACCCAGGGGCAACTGCACCGGCATATGGTCTCACAAGGGGTCTGAGGATCTCATCTCGGTACCCAATGGCAGTCAGGTTACCTCTGGCGAGCACATGGAGGGCTGTGCGGCCATCCAAAGAAATGCCACCCCACACCATTACTGACCCACTGCCAAACCGGTCATGCTGGAGGATGTTGCAGGCAGCAGAATGTTCGCCATGGCGTCTGTCACGTCTGTCACATGTGCTCAGTGTGAACCTGCTTTCATCTTTGAAGAGCACAGGGCGCCAGTGGCAAATTTGCCAATCTTGGTGTTCTCTGGCAAATGCCAAACGTCCTGCACGGTGTTGGGCTGTAAGCACAACCCCCACCCGTGGACGTCGGGCCCTCATACCACCCTCATGATGTCTGTTTCTGACCGTTCGAGCAGATACAAGCACATTTGTGGCCTGCTGGAGGTCATTTTGCAGGGCTCTGGCAGTGCTCCTTGTTCCAAAGCCTTGCACAAAGCCCCCCCCCCCCCCCCCGGAGGTAGCGGTCCTGCTGCTGGGTTGTTGCCCTCCTACGGCCTCCTCCACGTCTCCTGATGTACTGGCCTGTCTCCTGGTAGCGCCTCCATGCTCTGGACACTACGCTGACAGACACAGCAAACCTTCTTGCCACAGCTCGCATTGATGTGCCATCCTGGATGAGCTGTGCACTACCTGAGCCACTTGGATTGTAGACTCCGTCTCATGCTACCACTAGAGTGAAAGCACCGCCAGCATTCAATAGTGACCAAAACATCAGCCAGAAAGCAAAGGAACTGAGAAGCGGTCTGTGGTCACCACCTGCAGAACCACTCCTTTATTGGGGGTGTCTTGCTAAATGCCTATAATTTCCACCTGTTGTCTATCCCATATGCACAACAGCATGTGAAAACTGATTGTCAATCAGTGTTGCGTCCTAAGTGGGCAGTTTTGATTTCACAGAAGTGTGATTGACTTGGAGTTACGTTGTGTTGTTTAAGTGTTCCCTTTATTTTTATATATATAAATAAATAAATAGAGATGTGCTAATGGCCCAGTGTATATAAAAAGAATTAAAAAAAAAAAAAAAAATTTTGGTGTGTGTTTGTGTGTCTCACCGGTCGTGTTGAGAGCAGGTTACGCATCAGTCCCAGAGTCTTCATGAGCACGTTGCTGTCGGGGTCCGAGAGGAGCCGAAAGAGTTGTTCTGTCCCCAGTGCCCTCATAATCTCCACCTTCACTTTCTGATCAGCCTGGAAAGCCATGTTCTATACACACACACACACACACACACATTACATGAGTGCACTGCTTTTAAAGGAACTGGTAGACAGGGAGGGACAGTAAGTTCTCACCATAAGAGCCCAGATGCCGTTGACTCTCAGAGCAGGACTTTCACTTTGTGTTAAGCTGCATAGTAAATCGATGACTCCGGACTCCAGTATCGGCTGCGCACATTAGACCCCACAATAACAGATATTAATCAACATGAACCTGATGCGCGACCATCACACTGTAATGATAACAGTTATTAATCAACATTAGCTGGCTTTCAGAATTACCCCTGTCTGCCCGCACAAGAAGAAATGAGGGGAATCGCAATTTATGTCAACAAGTGTTGCAATCCTGGACACGTTACAGTGAAGAAACGTATGTGAGACTATCACAGTGTAACGGTAACAGTTATTAATTAACATGAACCCGCCGCGAGACTATCACAGTGTAACGGTAACAGTTATTAATTAACATGAACCCGACGCGAGACTATCACAGTGTAACGGTAACAGTTATTAATTAACATGAACCCGACACGAGACTATATCACCAGTGTAACGTACATCAAGTATTAACCGGTAACAATGAACCCCGAACGAACACATGTAACGTATAACAGTTATTAAGTAACATGCCTAACCCGAACCCGAGACTATCACAGTGTAACGGTAACAGTTATTAATTAACATGAACCCGACGCGAGACTATCACAGTGTAACGGTAACAGTTATTAATTAACATGAACCCGACGCGAGACTATCACAGTGTAACGGTAACAGTTATTAATTAACATGAACCCGACACGAACGACTATCACATGAACTATCACAGTGTAACGGTATAATTAACATGAACCGACTGAACTATCAAGTGTAACGGTTAATTAACATGAACCCGACGCGAGACTATCACAGTGTAACGGTAACAGTTATTAATTAACATGAACCCGACGCGAGACTATCACAGTGTAACGGTAACAGTTATTAATTAACATGAACCCTAGACCGTGTAACGGTAAACAGTTACATGACGATGACGACACGAGACTTGTGTAACACTGTAACGGTAACACTGAGTACAGGTGTGTGTCTGACCTCTTTACTGGGAGAAAACTCCAGCAGTAGGTTGCATAGTGTTGAAGACGCCATGACCAGCACCTCATCTGGGGCATTCTGTAACAACTACACACAAAATATTTACATTTTTTGGCAAACAATATTTCGAAAAATTCTGTCCATTCATCCATCTATCCATCCATCCATCCGTCTACCTCTCTATCTATTTATCTATCTATCCATCCACTCATATTCTTCTTACTCTAGCTGTCTATCATTTTCCCTCTGTCTGTCTGTCTATTTATCCGTCTTTCTGCCTATCAATCTATCTGCCTGTCTGTCCACCTAGCTATCTATCCATTTATCAGTCTATCCATCCATCTGTCTATCCACACATCTATATATCATTCGTCAACCCAATCATCTATCTATACGTCTACCCAACTATCTATCTGTCTACTCAACTGTCTATCTATCTATCCATTCATCCGTCTTTCTAATATTGCAATTTTAAAGCTCAAACCTTCATCAGTGGCTTCCACACTGCATGATCATGAAAACTCGTCCTCAGCTGTTGTACTGATCGTGACAAACTATGAAGACATCTGAAATAAAGAAACACAGTGAAAGAAAATGAATCCTCTCACTAAACACTTGGGTGTTAGGAAAAGTGAGGAAAGCATTGGAACGTCGAGCAACCCTATGAAAAATCTATATAAACTTTGCTGTGTACAAATGGAGCTTAGTTGTGGTGGGGTTAAGGCAGTTACCTGACAGCAGCTAAGCGGACTTTTATGCTGGACTCCGACAGGCCACTCACAATCCTGTCCATCATGTTCTCCGTCTCTGTGATCTGCAGGAAGACAAAAGGACACGTTAGAGAATTCGAACATGTTTTAGCTACATTACCAGCATAGCTACAGTTTCGCTTCCTTTTCAGAGAGCCTCAGCAACTGTTTTAAAACCAATTCAGGGTCTGAGTATATTTTGCATATCCCAGATGAAAAAGCGGTATAATATTATAAAATATATTATATTAAACCTGATCTAGTATAACAGAGATCCTGTACACAAGAAAAGAAATACCCCAAATGTCCTGCTTATTCATATTTTTTGCCATATTTATCACATCTTAGCAGTTAAGGGTTAAGAGCAGTGGCAGCTACACATCCGTCCATCCATCCATCCATCCATCCATCCATCCATCTCCAAATCTAGAATCGGATGTTCGACAAGCACGAATGGGTGATCAGGTGTCCACATGCTGTACTGTACATACCATACTGTCTAAACTGCACACTGTGCTGCCTTCTGTTTTATTGTAATAGAAATAACAAACAAATAACATTTCATTGAATATGAAATTTGGGTGCAGAAAATGGCTAACCTTTTTTCTAATGTCTTCATCATTAGAGCCGAGCGAGGCATATAGTTTGAAGGCAGCTTGCCTCAGCTCGTGTGCATGTTTCAAGTCATGGTCCAGCTAAAGAGAGAAAGAAAAACAGAGAGAGAGAGAGAGAGAGAGAGAGAGAGAAAGAGAGAGAGAAACAAAGACATAGCATGTTAAGGTGCTAAATGTTTACAAAGCCTTCAAGTGCTAACCTTTAAATGGCAGTTACGTGTGTGTATGTGTGCGTGTGTGTGTGTGTGTGTGTATATGTGTGTCTCACCCTCTTGATGTCAGTAATAGCGCTGACTGAGCTGGGGTATTTGAAGTAGTCGGCGAGCATGGCCACCAGGTGATCCGTAACACTGGCTATCCTCTGGAGTTCCACGTCCGGCTCCATCAGGTAGGCCAATGTCTCCGCCCCCTCCACCCGCTCCTCCAACAGACGCTCCTTACTGCACATGCGCACCAGGCAGGGAAGAGTCTGAAATTACAGGTGTGTAAAAATAAATATAATGAAGTAAGATGATGTTTGGTGTTTTGGTTCCTTACATACTTGCCCTGGACCACACTGCTGTAAATCCGAAATCTAAACTCACAAACTTTTAACCAGGAACCCGAAAACTGAACCAATAGGCCACTCTGGACACTTTTGTTTAACAAAACTGTTTATTTGAAATATTAACAATAATTAAATTAATAATTGATAAGCAGCACATGGCAAGATAAATACAACAAAGTAAAGCTGATGTTATTCTGACGGGTTCCAGATTGCTTTTTGAAGATGAGTGTAAAACTAGATTCTGTAACCAAATGATGGCCAGAGCCTACAAGGATCTTAGTCATAGACACAGATAAGAGATGGTTCAAGTTTTGAGATACCTTCAGGATGATACTGTTGTCATCCGTTCTGATGGCTCCCGCTCGACACATGTATGTTAAACTAACAGAGAAAGAGAGAGAGCGAGAGAGAGAGAGAGAGAGAGAGAGAGAGAGACAAAGAGAATGAATGTACACAGTAATCCTAAAATCATTTCCTTAACGATAAGCAATCTTTAACCAGTAGGGGGCAGCATAAACTTCTCTGTTTAAAAATACAGACAAGCCTTGATTAACGAGGAAGTAACATTCCGGAAAACCCATTAAAAGGCGAAATATCGTTTCCCAGATAGAATGATAATAAAGGGTAAGGGCCACATGATACGAAACATAAAGATACATGGGTCACGATACAATATATCACGATATATTGCTATACTTCAAATATATATTTAAAAAAAAGAAAATAAATAGCTAAAAATACAGCAAATACAAAGCCAGACGCAGCCTTATATTTTCCGCCATGCTTGCTTTTGTGACAATGGTCGTATGTGTCAGCGACAACTAAATGAGCAAAGTAGGAAGCAAACCTAATTTAAATATGTATCGATACGAGAGGTTAGATTGTCAGTCATAGACAGTATTGTGTCTCAGTGCTCTTTGGATAACTGAAATCAATCTCTTTCTTCAAATGGTACAAAAACGTGCCTTCCGTAGCAAAATCATCTTCATGCATGACAAAGCACCATCTCATGCTGCTAAAAATACCTTTGCGGCATTAGCTGCTACAGGCCTAAAAGAAGAGAAACTTATGGTGTGGCCACCATCCTCTCCTGACCTTAACCCTATGGAGAATCTTTGAAGCATCACCATGTGGTGGTGGTGGTGGGGGTTTAAAGTAAAATGTTTTTAAACTCTGTTGTGCATAATAATTCGGAACGGTGCATTTTAAGGTTTTTATTTTTAAAATAAATACTGTTATCAATTGGGAGGTTTGTTCAATAAAATGCAAATTATTCCCTAACAGTTGATGACTTGAAAATTTTACTGACTGTCATTTGCATCAGCTAATTAGAAAAATCAGAGAAAAATATCATTTGCATAATAATAATTTGGAACGCAGTGTAAAATATGCTCTAGAAATCTCACAACAAAATCAAATAACGAAATGTTATCACTAACTAAACAATTGTGCGACTGAACTAAGTGAACACCGACCACCAGGTGGCTGTAGACGTGTTTAATGATAATAATTACAATAATAGTTGACAATATTGTCAAACTGTTGACACGTAATTCATTAGCCGTGCGAACTATTTTTCCACGGGTGTTTTTGGGTCGCGCAGTCGTGGGTTGTCCGTATTATTAAACAGCGTGTTTAACATTTTAAATCCGTTCTCTAAATCATAGCAAGACTCTTACCATTTGGCTGCTGTCAGCTGCATTTCAATGGGTTTATCTCTTTGCATCATTCGAACAAAAACCTGAGAGAGCAGCTCGCTGTCCACAACGACTACAAAAAAAGATTCGAAAATATCTCACACACTAGTAACATCAACAAGTCTGACTAAGCAACTCGGATAATGAAAAACAGGCGAGTGGAAAAAAAAAAAACCTGAGCAGTGACTCTCTCACCGTTCACCAGCGTCATGGAGACCTGAGTGTTCTCATACGCGAGGACCGAGAAACATTTCAACGCCTGCATCCGTACCTGCATAGAAAAGAAGACAACTGATGGGTTAACAACAACACAACGTTACTATTCTTTGGTGTGTGAGTCTCATGTGAGGTACCTTATACAACGGTGATGTGAGCAGTGGTGCGATGTTCTCGATTGCACCGTTGTTGAACAAAACTGTCTGATGCTCTGGAGTCTGAACAAAAACAGAGGGATAAAAAGTCTAAACAGCCGAATAGAGGTCACTGAAATCTCAAAGATCTGGATTTATTTATGGTTTTTTTGTAACAATATAATTAGCTGTTCCTATGGTATATGTTATCATTAGCCCTTTATACGTGGAGGGTTGTATTCCGATTCCAAATAGTTCCAAAAGTCCAATCCGAATAAAACTGCTCTATGTAAACACCTGAATCAGACTAAAACTGCCCAACACGATTAAAATTTTAAGAGTGATGGGATGGAACCGTTTCACAACCTGATCTTTCCATTTCAGGCGACTAAATTTTCATTAATCTTTTTATTCACAGGCTTCTGTGCTTCTGAGGAGGGGGGAGCAGGTAATCTGAGTGGGGGAGGGGCAGGTAATAGATAACTCGTGTCAAAAATACAGCTTCTATTGCTCTGTCTATTTATAGACGATTTCAGCAACAGATCACACACACACTCACACACACTCGTACACAGGAGCGATACAATGCCCATAACTAGAGCGGTTAATTGAAGTCGCTTCATTTTTTTCAGGATTAAATACATGGAGAATAATAAAATTCACGCGGTGAGCAGAACCCGTGTGGAAGTGCTAGATCAGCCAGGCAACTTTTTGCCTGCTTAGAAACTTTTTAACATACCAAGTGTAAATAACTATTTAAATACCCTAATCACTGGAGTGGGCCGACACCTTTTTAGTTTCAGCAATAGAGGGCGGTGTTGCCATGAAATAATCAAGAAAGGACTTTATTACTAAGCTCTGCAAATTAGCAACGCAACATAGCTATTTATTTGTTTTAGATTGACTAATATTTTTGCTAGAAATGTAATCTGGATATCGTATTCTTATTTATTTGACATTTATTACCACACATGCGGCAGCACTGCGTGTGTATTTTGGCACATTTTTTTGTTATTCTGATTAACGTTACTAGACAAGAAAGGTGAACGTTTGGGTAGACGCTGTGCACATGTTATCTTTAAAAGGTTTTTTTAACCTCGTGGCTTCTGGCTGATGAAGGGCACAATGTATTATTTTCATTTCATGCCGTGTGGTAAACCTAAAGGACTTTGCAGTATTTGTGTTAACATTTTTCTCTAAAGTTTTTAGCATACATGCTGGTTTATAAAATTGATGATGACATTTTATTTGCTTAACGTTAAGCAGAGTGTGGGTGATTCGTTGTTATTGGTACAGTATACAGTAATATATTTTAGGTCTAAGTTGAGATTGTCGGTTGGACCAAACCGGATGCATTGTTAACTCGGGCGTTTCATTTAAATGCACTCTAAAAGGAGATTGTTGTTATTTGTAAACCTATAAAAGTTTATTGTTTAAGAGTCATTTAATAGCAGGTGTGTGTTAAAATACTTTATATTACTCAGGCTTACTGTAGTACACTAAGGCAAATGTTATTACACATTTGCTATAATAAACGTGTTTAATTGAATTGAATGTATAATTTTCAGTTTTTAAAATTAAAAATAACATATATATTCCTCATACTTAATTCTTCATACTGTAGTCACTCATCATCGTTATCACGCTTTATAAAGCTTTTCTTGTTGAGCGTCATAAAATGATACATTTCTTAAAGTCTAAATAAAAGTCCAAACTAGCAGAAGTGAGAGGTAATCCCCCCTCCCCAGGATGCAATCGTATAACCACCCCTTATTCTAATAATCGCTGCTTTAGCAATGGTTTGTTGCACCCAACTGTATAGTATGTGTGTTACCTTGCAGCAGTGAGAAAAGATCTGAGTAATGTACTCCTGTGTGCGCTGGGACCTGCACAGCAGTGACATCAGGTGAGGAATCACAGTGGGGTCCTAATGGAAAAAAAGCAGGTTTAGATGAGCATGCACATGAGTCTCCTGATCATATCCAAGTCTACATGCCTACATCTGGACTAGACTGTATCATTTTCCATAGTTTTCGCTTTCTTCTGTGCTGTTCTATGCCATTAGCGGGGCGGGGCTACCAGGCACAAAAGTTTTCTCCTGTGGACAAGACGTCTCACAAGATGGTTACTGTCTTGTGCTAAAGCTAGAGACGTCACATTAATGGCGTTACACGTTATTAGCCTTCTAAAATGTATACATAACTTAAAAACGTCCGATAGATAAGGTCCGCTTCGATCTTGTGTGTATGGTTATGGGTAGAGCATAAATGAAATTCAGACGTACTACAGCCTCCATGTTGATGTTATGACGTGACATTAATGTCACAGCAGCACGGACTTAAAGTTGGATAATGTTTAACTGGAACGATGGCAACTCGAAATGCCGTTAGTATAAATGAAATTCAGACATACTACATCCGCCATGTTGATATTGCCACGTGGTGTAAAAGTTGGATAATGTTTACTTGCAATTTAACCACAAGAAACAATGTTTTTTTCCGAAGTACTTTGAGCTACCTAACCACCGAGCTACCACTGACCCTACTACTACTAAATTCTACTGTATAAACATGTAGAGAAAATTGGAGACAGGAAGCAGATGTTTTTGTCCTCACTGCTACTGACATTAAATAGGGAAGAAATAATGCCTATTACTTTAGTGTAGTTACTTTAAAGAGGATATTCTGTTTAATACTTAAACTGGTATAAGAAATATATTTTAATGGTAAAGGATTCTTAATAATTATTAGGGATACACCAGTATCAGTACTGGGTCCAATACTGAACTCATATACTCATACTTATGATAACACTCCGATAAAGGCCAAAATTTCTTGTGGCATCACTGACAGAATTTTCAGCAGCAGAATGTCAGGCTGTGGAAATATTTTTTTTAAATTAATGCTGACAAATGATTAATCTGATAAAACATCTGAAATGAAACCCTTTCAAAACAAGAGATCCATAGAATTAAGCCCACCAAATAAAAACAATAATACGGTATTGGTAAAAAAAAAAATGGTATTGGTATCAGGAAAAAAAGTAATCGCTACTCATACTCTGTCTTGTAAACATGGTATCGGTGCATCCCTTATAATAATTTAACAATAAGGATTTAACCTTAAGTTTAAATTCTAGAGTCAAGGATAAGCAGCTTGTCGAAACTAAGGCGAGCGCTGTTTCATGCTGTCTTACCGTGTAAAGGAGCTGCACCGGCGTGACAGGACTGATAAAAACCGTTCTTAAGCAGCGCAGACAGGCTTCGATAAAGACGATGTCAGGACACAGGAGACCTGCCACACCAGAGACACTATAGCATCATGATACTAATACAGAGCTCAAAGTATAGGAAGAGAAATAAGGAGGGAGACTGAACTAGGGAGAGAGAGAGAGACAGAGAAAAAGAGAGAAAGAGAGAATGTGCAGAAACCTGCCACACCAGAGACACTATATAGCATCATGATACTAATACAGAGCTCAAAGTATAGGAAGAGAAATAAGGAGGGAGACTGAACTAGGGAGAGAGAGAGAGAGAGAGAGAGAGAGAGAGAGAGAGAGAGAAAGAGAGAGAGACAGAAAGAGAGAGAGAGAAAGAGAGAGAGAAAGAGAGAGAGAGACAGAGAGAAAGAATGTGCAGAAACCTTGCAGGAGGGCAGGGATGATGTGACAGTCCACCAGGGACTTGATGTTGTTCTCGGTGCCCATGGCTAGGCTGCCTAACACCACTGCACACTCCGTCCTCAGCTCCGCACTGGACGAGCTCTGCTGGAGTAAATACAGGAGCCTACACACACACACACACACACACACACACACACACACAGAATCTTATTTTCTGCTTTACAGGTAATAAAACACATCCACTGTCATTATTACTTTTGCTGTTGAATAATCATCATCTCCTTTCGGCTGTTTCCTTTTAGGGGTCGCCGCAGCAAATCATCTGTCTCCACATAACCCTGTTCTCTGCATCCTCTTCACTCTCACCCACTCACACCCAACTTCAAGTTCTTGTTTATCGCATCCATATACTTTCTCTTTGGTCTTCCTCTTTGCCTTCTGCCTGGTAGCTTCATTTCTAACACCCTCCTACCAATATATTCGATATCCCTCCTCTGTACATGTCCAAACCACCTTAACCTGGCTTCCCTGACCTTTTCCCCAAAACCTCTAACATGAGCCGTCCCCCTGGTAAACTCGTTACTCGTTTATCCAACCTCGTCACTTCCAAAGAAAACCTCAACATCTTCAGCTCTTCCACTTCCAGCTCTGCCACCTGTCTTGTCCTCAGTGCGACTGTCTTTTACACCTTTCCCTTAATTCTAGCTGATATTCTCCTGTCACACATCACTCCTGAAACGTTTCTCCACCCATTCCAACCTGCCTGTACTCACTTCTTTACCTCTTTTACACACTCTCCATTGCTCTGTAGTGTCAACTCCAAGTACTTAAACTCCTGTACCTTCTTTACCTCTTTACCCTGTAATCTCACTGTTCCACTTCCCTCTCTTTCATTTAAACACATGTACTCTTGTCTTGCTACGACTGGCTTCCTTCCGCTTCTCTCCAGAGCAAACCTCCACCTCTCCAGCTTTTCCTCCACCCGCTCCCTGCTCTCACTACAAATCACAATGTCATCTGCAAACATCTGTCATCTGTCCAAGGAGATTCCTGCCTGACCTCGTCTGTCAACCCGTCCATCACCACAGCAAACAAGAAGGGGCTCAGAGCTGATCCCTGATCCTTTATGCTCTTTCTGTGCATAAAGCCATACTGCTGCTCAGAAATATCTACTATCCTCTTTAACCTAGCTTCCACTACTCTTTGCCATACCTTTATTGTATGGCCCATCAACTTTATTTCTCTATCATTGATGCAGCTCTACACTTTACCCATTTTCTTAAAGATAGGCACCATTACACTCCTCCTCCATTCCTCAGGCTTCTAACTCACGAAAATCCTGTTCACAATCTAGTAAGAAATTCTGCTCCTGCCTCCCCTAGACATTTCCACACCTCCACCGGTATCTCATCAGGACCAACCGCCTTTCCTCTTTTTATCCTCTTCAAAGTCATCTTAACTTCGTTTGTACTAATCTTTTGAACTTCCTGCTTCACATTGTGTACCTCTTCTACCCTTTTCTCCCTCTCATTATCCCTAATTATCAACACTTCAAAGTACTCCTTCCATCTTCTATGTACACTCTCCTCACTTGTGAGCACCTTTCCATCTCGACCTTTAATTACCCTAACCTGCTGCACATCCTCCCCATCTCTATCCCTCTGCTTTGCTAACCTGTACAAGTCCTTCTCTCCTTCTCTAGTGCCTAACCTAGGGTACAGCTTATCATATGCCTTCTGCTTGGCCTTATCCGTTTCCCTCTTCACACTGTGCCGCAAATCCTTGTATTCCTGTCTACTTTCCTCGGTCTTTTCCATGTCCCACTTCTTCTTGACTAACCTCTTTATCTTTATACTATCCTGAACTTTCTCATTCCACCACCAAGTCTCCTTATCTTCTTTCCTACTTTCCATATGACACACCTAGCACCTTTCTTCCTTATCACTTCTGCTGTAGCTTGCCTTTCATCTAAAAACAATAGCTGACAGCCCAGAGCCTGTTTCTGAATTCTTTACAGTATTCTTCCTTTCCACCACCATGCTTTGCCATCTGGCTACGCTCTCTCCCACCACAACTTTACAGTCACTAATCTGTTTTAGATTCGTTTACATAAAATGTAATCTACCCGTGTGCTCCTTCCGCCGCTCTTATTATCACTATATGCTCCCCTCTCTTCTGGAAGAAAGTATTTATCACAGCCATCTCCATTCTTTTAGCAAAGTCTACCATCATCTGTCTTTTACTGTTCCTTTCCCTGACTCCAAACCTGCCCAACAATATATCTACCTTTCTTCTCTCCATCATATTAACCAGCTCTCTACTTTTCCCTGTCATTGTTCCAACATTCAGCGTCCCTATTCTCAGTCCTACACTTTTGCCTTTCCTCCTCTCTTACTGTCTAGTCATGCATCCTGCTTCTCTCTTCCTTTGACCAACAGTAGCCCAATTTCCACCAGCACCCTGTAGGTCAGCGGTGCTGGTGGTGGTCGTTGTTAACCCGGGCCTTGACCGATCCCGTATGAAATTTTGACGGATGATTCGCATATTTGGCAAAGTTTTACCTGGGATACCCTTCCTGACACAACCCTCTCTATTTATCCAGGCTTGGGACTGGCACCGAAGTCACTGGCTTGTGAGCCCTCTGGCTGAATTTACTTCTGCTGTTGAATACAAACGGTAATGTATGTTGTACCAGAGGTCATCCTGTCCTGAACTATAACTTAGTTGCTGTCCCAGAAGACTATTTCGAGTAGAAACCTATGCCATCAGTGGGTGGAGCTTTCAACAGAGACAGAAGAGGCCGGCGTCGTTATCAGATCCAGCTCTAACTAGAAAGTAGTGCAAGGAAAAAAGGCACGCACAGAAGGATATAGTTGAGGAATGGCAACCCCCATGTTTGCCAGCCAAGCAATGCAAAAACATAAATAATACAAGGATTAAAAAAGAGAGATGTTGGTGGAGTACTGGGTTGTAGTTTGAACACATTTCCGATATTTTGATATACATCACAGCATTTGTCACTAAATGACGTTCAGGCACAGCCGTCAGAAGGAGCAGAACACAATTGGCTACTTGCGCCTTCTCATTTGCCCCTCCCACTCTCCCGAACTCTATTCAACAATGGACGCTAAGTAAATTCTGCTGTGTGTAGACCGGTTTCGGGTCATTAGCACGCAGCGGTGAGTGACAGACATAGATACAATATCGTATTGCTTCAAGTTGTAGCTTGTCGAGATGCTGTCCGAGAGACATAAAGGGGGGTAAACGAGGCAGAGACAAAGACGGGGAGAAAATATAAATGCCGGTTGCTACAAGGGGCTTTCTAGCCTTTAGCGTCTGGATGATAATGCGAATATCTCTGATGGGAGCCGACGGCGTGAATCCGTGAATCAGTATTAAAAGATAATCTTATTAATGCCGTGTTCTAGCCTCTTGCAGTGCCTTAGCCTTAAAACATCGCATTAGGGAAATGTCCGTCTGTGACACTGGTCGTATAAATGACCTGCTTAACAAATGAGTCTCTGTTTTATGAGAGTAGTAGATTCGGCTCAATTTCAGTGCCACTGATGAGTAAGTCTAAATCAAAATAAAAGATGAATGTTAATTTACTTGTAGCGTTTTTTTTTTAATATTATATAGTTTTATAAAAGGTTTTATAGATTTGGCAAATTAATTTTTCAGATGTTTGTAGATACAGACATTCAGTGGCAGGTTTTTTTAGGCTTTTTTTATATCGATATTGGAATTATATCGTATCGACCGAAATTAAGAAAAATATTGTGATATGAAATTCGGCCAGATCGTCCAGCCCTACCCAACAGAGGAAGAAAAAGCCTCACAACAGCATTATGACTTATTTTGGTCATCCTTGCGGCCATGAACAAGAAACGGTGGGAAACACTAAATCTGAACTTGGTTAGGATTCGAGTTGAATACTGGGAAGGCAGCATCAGCAACTCTCAAGTGTTTAGGATATCATCAGATACTACAAATGCACAAAACACCTGCTGCTATATGGGGCCTGCCTTTGGGCCTGTAAGTCCAACAGCGGAGTAAAGTGCAGGCGTGAGGCTCCGCCTACCTGGGCACTGCTCCCAGCACAATCAGGTTGGCCTTCTGTTTGTTGTTTCCGATCACTGCGTTCTTCATGTCGCTGTAAAAAAGGAAGAAGGTCCAGACAATTAATGTCACACAGATCCATAACTAGCAATTAGCATTTAATAATCACGATTAATTATTGTTAAATCGTTACTATTTAAACGATCGCTTTGTGAAGTCAGAAAAAAACTACAATACTTCCAGTATTTCGCAGCTCTTTTTGTAATCGATGCCGGTTTCAATTACTAATTTAATGGCAGCCTTTTTAAAAAATAATAATAATAATTTTAAACTGCAATGCATGATGGAATGTTTTTCGATGTTTTGTTGAAATAAAACAGGCTAGGTTAAGACGGGCAGGGGTCGTTCTTTACATGGTCCGTTACGCCAAGTTTTGTTCAGAAGTAAGCACATTTTCAAAATAAGAAACAAGAAATTGCTGTTGGTGATGTTCTGGACGGGGCTTGACAATGATAGTCAAAAAAGTGTCACTGTAATTGATTAAGATGAACGAAGAAATCGGCTCAATATGGATAAATATCACGAAATTCCTGGAGGGGCTAAACTTGCGCATTATCTTCTAATTTTTCCCACTTTTCAGCATGACTACCAAAACACACCCACAAATGCAGATCTCTGCGCTCCGTACTCTGTCTTTGGGAAAGCGAATCCATTCCCTTTCCACCGGTCTAAAACGCTGACAAAAACAATTTACAATTACATTTATTTTTATCAACAAAATCGAATAAAGATTGTTTTGTTCTAAAAATCTCACACACACGCAAGCTGAAGCTGCTTTAATCAGAGTGGAAAAGTACTAATGAAACTGCCTGATGGTAGACTGGTAGCTGTAACTGGCGCGCTGAGCTAAAAATAAAGTTCAAAACATCGGGCATGTTTACAAACACAGAAGCACACACACACACACACACACACACACACACTGGTTAAACAGAACCATAAAAAAAGAAACACACTGCTGCCTCCAGCACACTTCTTATAAGTCACACAGGTCTCTACCCACCGGTAAAGGTACTGGTTACATGCCAGTGTGTATACTCACATGACTCCTTGCAGCACTTTCTGTGGGTCGGGGTCGAAGAGCCGGTCAACATAATGGCGACTGGTGGCTGTGACTTCCTGCATTGTGTGGAGACAAAGAAATTGTCAAATCGCTGCACTAAACCCCCTTCGAAATCCAGACCCGGAAACAGTGATGTGTAGAGCGCATAGGAGCGAGTCTGAAATCCTGCATTCTGCAGACCGCTTGCTCTGAATCCAGACATCGGCAACTCTATTGGGCAACCGAACGAGGGTCTGACACTTAATAGCTGTGTACAATAATGCGAGAAGTTTCCAGATGGGACAAAACCACTCATCTCTTCATAGGAAGCCTAGATCCTTATGACATTATGCAACAAACACTCAGATGTCAAGCCTGTCGTATTATACAGGACAACACCAGGTAAAGGCTACATCATCTACCGATAAGAACACACAAATTTCCTTGTAGGTCAAAAAACACAGCCCTACTAGAGAGTTGTAAAACTCCAATAGTCACATGACATCAGCATCCTGAACATTTTGCTTGCTACTTGAGTACGGCCTACATTGGAGTTCGTACGCTCCTTCCTGTCATTAAAAATGTATGTTCTGTATATTATAAAATATAAATAATAAAAGGAAAGTTCGTCATGGAGAGCTGCAATTTTTGCAGACGTGCGAGCCAGCGACTAGATGTGGGCGTGTCCGGCAACGTGAAGAAATTGAGAAAAGCGTGCGTAATTGGTAAAAAAGAGCACAAACTGACCCTACTTCACCTCTTTAATTACCACACTTTAATTTAATACACATGAACATTTTTGCAGCGAGAAAGCGGATTTGCCGACGAGTGGAATGAATACAGCGTAATGAAAACATTATGACCGCATGCAAATCACATGACCCGCATGCAAATCACATGACAGCAAACTATTTTGGTTTGGTTTCGGTGTATTTGCCCCTTTTTTTTCTTAACCTCACAAACACTTGCTGGTAGGCAGTCCTGACTATACACTGTTATAAATGTGTGAGAATGTGAGCATATGGTGTCCGGCTGGGGCCTGGATTTTTGTCCTTGGTGTATCTGCCCCACATAACCCGTGTTCCCGAGGCTCTCGATTCACCCCAACATTGACCTTAATGAGGCAAACATAAAGGTACAAACTGCAAGAAAAGTTCCCAGAACACGGTTTTCACCCACCAGCAGGTTTATGGGTGGCAGGAGGAAGCCAGAGAACTCTAACAAACTAACAGGGGGGTAGAAATGAAACTAGAGCCAATGTACAGTCATGATGCCGTGTTGCTCGTCATTAGGCCTGAAATGAATAGTCGGAAAAATATTTTTGTTTTTAAATAGTCGTATGAGCTCTTTTGACCCGCAATAGCGCAGTTTAACCAGAGTGGTGCTGTAGCGCACAACAGTTATTTAAGACACAGCACTTATGAGAATGCGCTTAAGTGTAAACAAATCCTGAACCGGTAGTGTGTGAGCAAGTTCAGGAAACTACAAACAAAAAAGGCTCCGATATAATGACCGCTGGGTTCTTTAGGATAAAAAGACGTTAGATATGAGCAAGCAGAACAAAATAATAACCAGACCTGCTGCGACAGTCTGTGTTGAAGGAAATGATCTAATCAAAACTCTGGTTACATCATTTGTGTAAAATGCGTAAAAGTGAAATGTGTATGAGTATTTATAAGCTAAATAAAAACGAAGTAAAGGCAAGGGAAAAAGGGAATATCCATCGGTGATGCCGCTATTACTGGTTTTGTCACATGTCAATTAACCGATGGAAAAACAACCCTGCTAACAACATAAACGGATAATTTAGAAACAAAAAGAAAATAAATTTAACATAAATAGAAATTTGCATGTAAATAAATACATTAAAATATAAAAAAATCTTCAGGTTTAATTTTTTTAGTTGTATATACAGTAACTTAATATTTATACTAACGACCAAAGCCAGAAAAATTGCTAATTAACTGACTAATCAGACTAATTGCTTTGTGCAGCTTTAACTGTCATTAAGTTTCTGTATCATTAACTCCGAAATGAGAAGTGGTGTCGCAGAGGTTAAGGTGTGGGACGACTAACTTGAAGACCCAGGTTCGATTCCCTGCACCACTAAGCCACCACTGCTGGGCCCCTGAGTAAGGCCCTTAACCCCCGATTGCTCGGTTGTATAATAGGAAATAACGTAAGTCACTCTGGATAAGGGTAAATGAGTTTGATAAAGGGATAAACGGAAAGCGGGGGGGGTACTGAATTTTAACAGTTTGCCAAACACTGACATACCTTAATAAAACAAAAACACACGTTAATAATGGTGGTAAAGAAAAAAGACAGACAAGTTGCTCTTAAAGGAAACTAAAGGTCAATAGTCTATGTGTATAAATGGGGGGGGTGAACTCTGTCACATGACTGGATTGGGGTGATGGACGAGCCTTGTCACATGACTGGATTAGCCCACCTATCTAAAGAGGGGAAGTGAGGGATTCATATACTTTATCACACGTATACATTTATATCATTTTTTTTATATTTTAACATTTTATTTTCTTACATTTCTTAACAAAATATATATATATATATACATCCTCAGATTTGTACTTAGTAACACCCGCCAAAATTGCCGCCCCCCCCCGTGATATACAGTAGTACATTTAATACTTACACACACACATACATACATACATACGCTTTAGGCTAAATTCCAAATCACTTCCCGCTTCCTGTATAAGGGCACTATGTAGGGGACAAACAGCGAGATTATTTAGTGCACTATTTTTCACTAAGCAGCGGTTTGGTCTTCGGCGCAACAAATTCCCACTTTCGTTAGAACAAGACAGGGGGCGTTTCCACCTCCACAGCGGGTACTTTCAGTTAGCCAACTAGCCCGACAGCTGCATAGCAAAGAAACTTACATCTTTTACTCCATATAAAAAGCCAGGAAAAGCTTTTACATGTGATGGGATTAATTGTTATACCTGACACTAAGCTGTGCATGTAAGCTAGCATTCGTAGTACAAGGCTAAGTAGCAACAAACCTGCAAAGAATTATAACTTCACTGCTATTAGCAGGACTAGCTAACTCAGGTACTAACTGTTAGCCTGATTTAGCGTTTAAGACTTATTTCTTTTCCTAAAACTGAAGTGTTTAGCGAGTTCAAAGACAAGTCACACCGCATCCTCTCCGCCCCGCGCCGGCACATGAACTCATTCCGGGTGACCGACAGCTAACCTCTCGCCTTCTCAATAAACACACACACACAGCTGAGGCTCAATAGCTCGACACAGATAATGACACCTTAACAAACACATTCCGGCTGCTAAATCGGACAACATGCACATTAGAATGCTTAATTTATTAATTATAAAAGCGACGGGGACTCACAGATAACACGCTAATGCGTAGAGGGGCCTCCAGCAAGCACGCCATCTCTCTCTCCCCCCTGAGCGAGAGACGATTCACTGGCGCACTTTCCACACGATCCGCCCTGACCTGTCATCCGCACTTGGCACAGTTTACTCTAGTAAAATAAAACTATATGTATTATTGTCAATAATGTCAATATTATTATTATTATTATTATTATAGTAGTAGTAGCAGTAGAAGTGTTTCGACTAGTTATACCCACACAAGAATAAACTGTAATTCGTAACACTGGTTTAATAAACCAATTCTTTTAACCAAAGTTTTTTTTAAGGTTTTATTATAAACCTTTAAAATGATTTGTCTTTACTTTAACATAGCAAGTTTGCATCTTTAAATAACTCTTCTAATAGCCAAAAGTGATTAATGAAAGTGCGGTTAATATTTTTAACATACATATACGTAAGACTCGTCGCGCATGCGCACAGTGCACGACGGAACCTTGCTTGTTTCGTGTCGCTAATGCGATCAAATTTTTTTGTGACGTAGCTTCCTGTGTACAGGTATGTAAATATAAATATATGTTCTTTTTAAATTTCGGTATGTTGTTCTGGAGGCGGCTTAAACATACTATAAAGCTTGTATGTATTTTGTTTAAAGATAACTGGTAATAAGCTAGCTAGCATTCTTGCTATGGTTATGACTTGTTAGTCATCTGATGGACAAGTCACATTAAATTGCAAACATCATCTGGATTTTTTTAGTAAACACGTTTATGAAGATCGACCGATAAAGTGCATAAACATAAGGTTGCCAGTAGGACGATTATTTTCTGAATCGATTAATAAACGATTATTAAAACGATTAATTTTATTTTATGCAGTTACATTCTTGAGTTATGCCACTGTAACTGTTAGATACATTAAAAAAACGCTTTAGTCTTAACGAGGCTGCTGTTATTTCCAAATTGTCTCAATAAGCGTGAGGGGGATGTTGCTCCAAACAGCCACATCTCTATGATCAACTATTGAGTCTCATCATTGAACAGCTCAATACTGATACATTAGACCACAAAACAACGAAGTGTAACAACCCAAAAAAACTTTTTTCAAAAGTGCAGCATAGAAAATATAAATAATTGTCTATTATCTATGGATCTTCGGTCATCTCTTGTAAACCGCCAGTGACTTTGCTGTTCTGACGTTGATGGGAAGTTAATTATTACCATCTTGGTGCCAGAACAAACAAAAGTCGAGTCGGACCTACCTAAGGTCTAGAGGCGGACCTACCTAAGGTCTAGAGGCGGACCTACCTAAGGTCTAGAGTCGGACCTACCTAGAGTCTAGAGGCGACCTACCTAAGGTCTAGAGGTGGACCTACCGAAAGTCTAGAGGCAGACCTACCTAAGGTCTAAAGTGGAACCTACCTAAGGTCTAGAGACAGACCTACCTAAAGTTTAAAGTGGGACCTACCTAAAGTCTAGAGGCAAACCTACCTAAAGTCTAGAGGCAAAACTACCTAAAGTCTAGAGGCAAAACTACCTAAAGTCTAGAGGCAGACCTACCTAAAGTCTAGAGGCAAAACTAAATTCCTAACTAAGTTAGAGGCAAAAAAACTAGACAAAACTAAAGTCTAGAGGCAGACCTGGTGGGACTAGGCGAGCGGTGATTGTGAATCTGAGGGAGTGTGGTGCGATACGAGGAGTTATAAGTGCTTGGATGTAAGTGGGTTCTGCTCCGTTTTTGGCTCTGTGGGCAACCATCAGTGTTTTAAATCTGATGTGTGCAGCTACTGGAAGCGAGTGGAGGGAGCGCAGCAGTGGGGTAGTGTGTGAAAACTGAAAACAACTCGCGCAGTTGCATCCTGAATCATCTCCAGTGGACGAATTGCACTCAGGTTGACCTGCCAGGAGCGAGTTGCAGTAGTCTAGTTTAGGAATTACAAGAGACTGCACAAGCAACTGAGTGGACAAGAACGGTTGGATCTTCCTGATGTTATAGAGAATAAACTGCCAGGATTGTGTAAAGTTAGGGACATATAAGGAAACTGGTAGTTGATTGTCCATGATTAGCCAGAGGTTGCGAGCGGTGGTCAAAGAGTAGATCAGCGAATTGTCCATGGTATTTGCAAGATCCTGGATAGAGAGGCACAGAAGAGATGACTTATCATAGGTGGAAGTGTGGAAAAGCGGCGACGTGACACTTTTCAAGAGTTGTAACATTGTTTTTTGTTGTTAAATTGCACTTGTTTTACATCAATCGATCAGTGACTATCAAAATGGCGGCAGTAGCATGTCCAAATTTCATTCATACTACCCGCAATCATACTATATAGAACAAATCTATTTAATGGTCGCAAAGTGCGTCCTTACTGAATGTAGTACCTATTTAGTATAGTAGTATGCATTTTTGTACGGGGCATATGTGTGGTGTCATCTTCTGCATGAGCATTGAATTACAGTCTTGCTCAACAGCGACACTGGTAAAACCGCGCAAATGCAACATGTCATATCAGATAAAACGTTAATTTGACAACGAAAATATTTGTCAACATTATTTTATTGTTGACGTTGTTAAAAATGTCATCTAATCATTATACCATAAACAGGTTTTAATTTGTTGTAAGGGTGTAGTGTTACTGCCACTAACACCAAACATTTGATAGGATCTCTTATCGGCACATATCTGCTATTTTTCAGTTATGAAAATAGCAGTGGAAGGCTGCTGCCATGGCGAGCTGGACAAGATCTATGAGACCATCGGCTACCTGGAGCATAAGGAAGGCATTAAGGTGGACATGCTACTGTGCTGTGGTGATTTCCAGGCTGTGAGGAATGAAGGAGACCTGAAGTGCATGGCAGTGCCACTCAAATACAGGCACATGCAGACCTTTTATAAGTAAGTCACCTCACCGTTCTGTCTCTGAATCTTTTTTGTTTATTTTGTTACTGATATTGCGTTGGCTTGCGAAAGGTACTACTCCGGGGAGAAGAAAGCGCCGGTCCTGACCATTTTTATCGGCGGCAATCATGAGGCTTCTAACCATCTGCAAGAGCTTCCCTATGGGGGCTGGGTGGCCCCGAATATATACTATTTAGGTAAGACATGTTGGATTGTGTGTTATTTCTCGTTGTCATAGATGATGTGGTTTTAAATAGACATTTATTTCTTTTACAAGCGGGCAAAAAAGACACTACGCGGTTTTACCTCATCTTTTTTGCGCAGGTTATGCCGGAGTCGTTCGCTACCGAGGTATACGGATCGGCGGCCTTTCCGGGATTTATAAAAAGCACGATTACAGAAAAGGTAGTGCAGGCAAGGCGGAACCCTTAACGCAAAGTGTCATGCAGTGAAGCCACTTAATGAACCCAGTTGTTAACTCTTCAGCGTCTATTTTTTTTCACAGGACACTACGAGTTTCCCCCCTACAACCAAGAAACGCTGCGCAGCGTCTACCACATTCGAAACAGCGACGTTTATAAGCTTAAACAGGTGAGGCTGTTTTGCATGATATTCCTTTTATGATAAAAAAGAAATTCCAAACGTATTTTTTCACTGTCTTTGTTGGTGTGTTAGATTCGCATGCCTATAGACGTTTTCACGACGCACGACTGGCCACAGGGCATCTACCACTATGGAAGCACAGAGCAGTTACTGAGAAAAAAGAAGTTCCTGCGTGACGAGGTGGAGTCCGGGACGCTGGGCAGTCCGGCCGCCGCTGAGCTGCTTGAACACCTGCAGCCTGCCTACTGGTTCTCCGCACATCTCCATGTCAAATTCGCCGCCATAATGCAGCACGAAGTACTGATGCTCTGACAATAAGTGTCGTGGTGGTTACACGTTCTTAGTTAAGGGTTTGAGTTTGACCACATGCTCTGTTTCTGTGCTCTTAGGCTAAAGGTAATGCTGCTCCCAAGACCACCAAGTTTCTTTCTCTGGACAAGTGTCTTCCTCATAGAGACTTTCTTCAGGTACCAAGAATTGTAAAATCTTTTTATGCCAAGAAGGAACGCTTATTATTGATCATGTGATCTGTTCTAAACGTCTTAACGTTTTAGGTAGTGGAGATAGCAGACAGACCCGGGTCCTCTGAATATCTGGAGTATGACCCAGAGTGGTTGGCCATCTTGAAGGCCACCAGCCACCTTCAGAAACCTTCATCAAACATCTGGCACGTGCCCGAGAATAACGGCCTTCACACTCGGTAAAAACATTGCTACATGACAAAACGTATATTGACACACGTAACGTATTACGCAGGCCTGCACACTGCTGACGAATGTGTGTTACGCAGGCCGCGATCTCGATCTCGAAATACCGAAAATTTTAAAATTTATAAAGAGAAAAAATAAACAGGAACAATTTTGGTTTGTTGCAGTGTTTACGTAAGGCTTTAGGGACATTATCACAAAGACAACAGCTGGTACCACTTTTTTTTATTCGAAGTCTAATTGAGAACCCAGCTGCCCTGTTTTACTGAAAGAATTCCTGCCCAGATCCTGGCTCCAAACTGGCCTCAAAACCTTGAGCGGGAATCGTTGATGTCATTGGGTGGAGCTTCCACCACAGAGCGCTGTCTGAGTAATGGTGACAATTTTAGACAAGTAAAAAGGCAGTATCTTTTGGTCACATGTTGATAACTTAGCGGGTTCATTGTACATTAATGCTTATTTTTACTCTTCAAGACATTTAAGCAAGTGACGATCATTTGTTTATTTAGTGTGCATCAAAATAATACAAAAATCTGATTGGTCGCCATGCCGTAGAATGAACGTAAATGTACGGGGGTTTAATGAAATCGGGAACAGTTACACTCTCAGCAGATGTGGCCAGTGTAAAAAGCAGTGTCTTGTGCTGCCATCTGTTAGCGTGTCGTGGAACTTTACCATACTCCCTCTTACCTGCTCTCAAGCATTTACCATTTGGTCGTGTTTGAATTGGATAGATTTTACGAGTGTGTGCTGGAACACTGGGTGCGCTCACATAAAGAAAAACATTGCTGGAGATAAGTTATTTCTGAGTAAACCGACCCAAGAAACACCACCGACTCTGCAAATATCTGTTTAGTCATATTCACACATAAATCTGTTTTGAGTTTAACTCACTGTGAACATTTTTTGTAGTTGGGACTACAGTGCATCAGAAGAGGCCATGATGGCGATAGTGAGCGCACTAAACGGTGACCTCCGCATTCCTGAAAACTTCAGTCTAACAGTCCCTGCTTACGACCCGTCTCGCCCTCAGCCCCAAACACCCCCGGCCTACTGCACCAACCCCCAGACCACAGAGCTGTGTGCCACTATCGGCCTCGTTGACATCTATGCTCTGGCAGGCCAGAGCGCACAGAACTCGACGTCCTGGAGACAGGAGGGAGCAAATGGAGACGAGGAGGATGAGGACATCCAGAGCGTAGGTAGCCTGGATGAACCCAGTGAGTACCCCACTAACACCTCGATGCTCTCTAACTCCCACAACCCTGACGAGATCACTATCGAAGACGAGTGGGAGGAGGAAGAAGATAGAGAGGTGAAGAATTCCGGGACAGATGCAGTGGACAGCAGCCCCCGGCAGGAAGCCATGGGCAGGCTCATCTTACCACCACCTCACTCCGCATCACAGACAACTGAGCCCTCACATTTACCTTCTGGATTTCCTCCACCGTCTCCACCGTTCTTGTACACCAGCTTACAAGAAGAGGGCGCCGTGCTACCAGTCAGAGTGCCAAAGCGCCCCAGTGGAGAAAACAACGGCTCACTCAACCCTACAGCCGGTACACCCAGGATCAAGCGGCGCAACCAGACCATATATGCAGCGGCGGATGAGGAGGAATGTTAAAAAAATTGAGAAAAACTATAGACTGATGCGAATTTACATTTTTTTTTTTATTATTTTGGATCATTTTTTAAGTTTGTTGATGTAAGTAAAATTAAATGCTAATGGACATGTGATAAAATGTGTTTCCAGATAACAAAGCTACCGTTATTGTGGGACATTCCTAATGAAATATGATCAAATATTTTCCCATAGCTAATTTGTTTTCTTTATTAAAGGGCCATGAACTTAATTTGCACCACTTTTTGAGAAGAGCCGAAGTCGACCGTTCTCCAGTTCTTGTATCTCCGGAGATAAATGCAAAGTGTGGAAAAATGAAAATCCAAAGTTGAGCTATTATAAAATGCTTTGGGTGTGTTTGATTGTAAGAATGGGGGTGGGGGGAGGAGCTATTATTGTCTTCCTGGGTTTAAAATCTACATTGTGGTGACATCACATTAAGCTGTTAAAATTTAAACTAAGTTTAAAATTTAGTTTATGGTTTCATGACACAATTTGTTTTCAGACCCGGTGACCTTTCCCTGACCTTACAGCATTCCAGGGCACCATGTTAATTAGTATTAACGTTAGGGAGGCACAATATTTATGAGACTTTCGGGTGATATGGGTAAAAATGATAAATTAGGGTTACTGTTTTTCTTAGAGTAAGTGACTGCAGCCAGTGTTGCCAGATTAGGTGGGTTTTCCACCCAGTGTCAACAGATTAAGTGGGTTTTTGCTTAGTTTGATCAAGTTAATCCAGAAATCCATGCATCAGTATGGTTGATGATATTTTTTTTGGGCTGCTTCTTGATACAACTGGCAGATGTTTAGTTTTAGTTTCAACTACTAACATGATTTTGTTAATTTCTGATTCAAAATTTAGCCAAATTCACAAAACATTTGTCAAATTTACAATAAATGATTACTGGTTGTTGGTAGTTCAGCCAAGGCTACTAAAATATCAGTTTTGGACATGAGAAAGACTTAAAGCTACTAAAATATCAGTTTTGGACATGAGAAAGACTTAAAGCTACTAAAATATCAGTTTTGGACATGAGAAAGACTTAAAGCTACTAAAATATCAGTTTTGGACATGAGAAAGATTAAAGCTACTAAAATATCAGTTTTGGACATGAGAAAGACTTAAAGCTACTAAAATATCAGTTTTGGACATGAGAAAGACTTAAAGCTACTAAAATATCAGTTTTGGACATGAGAAAGACTTAAGACTTATCAGTTGGAAAGCTACTACTAAAATATCAGTTTTGGACATGAGAAAGACTTAAGAACTAAAGCTACTAAAATATCAGTTTTGGACATGAGAAAGACTTAAAGCTACTAAAATATCAGTTTTGGACATCATGAGAGAGACTTAGACTTAAAGACTAAATATCAGTTTTGGACATGAGAAAAGACTAAAGCTACTAAAATATCAGTTTTGGACATGAGAAAGACTTAAAGCTACTAAAAATATCAGTTTTGGACATGAGAAAGACTTAAACTTAAGCTACTAACCGCTACTAAAATATCAGTTTTGGACATGAGAAAGACTTAAAGCTACTAAAATATCAGTTTTGGACATGAGAAAGACTTAAAGCTACTAAAATATCAGTTTTGGACATGAGAAAGACTTAAAATATCTAAAAATATCAGTTTTGGACTAGAGACTAAAGAAAATATCAGTTTTGGACATGAGAAAGACTTAAAGATACTAAAATAAAATATCTAAAGTAGTTTGGACATGAGAAAGACTTAAAGCTACTAAAAATATCAGTTTTGGACATGAGAGAGACTTAAAGCTACTAAAAATATCAGTTTTGAGGAGACTACTTAAAATATCAGTTTTGGACATGAGAAGGAGACTTAAAAGATACTAAAAATATCAGTTTTAGCTTGGACATGAGAAAGACTTAAAGCTACTAAAATATCAGTTTGGACTGAAAGACTAACATATACAGTTTTGGCATGAAAGAATATAAAGCTACTAAAATATCAGTTTTGGACATGAGAAAGACTTAAAGCTACTAAAATATCAGTTTTGGACATGAGAAAGACTGTAAGCTACTAAAATATCAGTTTTGGACATGAGAGAGACTTCATGATCGGTTTTAGGTTTCGGATTAAAATGTTCATATCATGTATCCCTAAATTAAAGAAACCAGCAGGACGACGCTCGTTTCATCACAGAAAGCACAGCTTTATTTATTTATTTTTTTCTAATTCACACAACAGATCAAACTCCGTCACATTTTAAAACAATGAATTATAAGAGACATGACAAATGATCCCATGTCAGACACTTTATCATTCCATAAAATACGAATAAAGACTGGATGGGAAACCCAGACTAAAGCGAATTCTTAAATAAAATCAGTAGATTCCTACTAGATCTCTGTACACGACAAACCAACTAACGGCATCCATAAAACAAGACGATAAAAAGAACCTTTTTTAGTTTTTATTTAAAACAAACAGTAGCATGTTGCAGGTTATCGATGCGCTTCGGGTCAGAGGGTCTCGATCCAGTCTGGGTTTTTGTTTTTTGTTTTGCTCTGTTTCCGCTCGGAATTTACTTGGAGCAATGAATCACGCTGTGGAAAACACTCTTTAAGGTGCCTTGGGTGGGATGAGAGCTAGAGACTAAAACTGGCTTGAAACCCTAAGGGACTCGAGGTCTTTTAAAATATCTGCAAACTCCTATCATCCCAAGAGCAAATCCAAAACAAAGAACACGGAGAGTAGGCACTTCTGTTTGTTTTTGTTTTTTGTTTTTTTACCTCTTCTTTTTTTTTTCCACCCTTGAGCAGAGTCAGATTATTTTATTGTCTGCAATAAACGCAATTGCGATATCTTTTTTTTCTTTTGTAACCGTTGTCTCTCCGAGGCAAACGATTCTCGGAGTTTACATCGGCTTGCTACCACTCGCATTCGTTTCTAACACTAGTACATGACGGATGACTTCATCAGTAGTTTCAGACATACGCAGAATCGCTAAGCAGATATGAAAACAGAGCATGTGATTAGGAGAAAGCGGGAAAAAGGATTAGGGGGTTAAGGAGAGACACGCTTCCTCTCCAGGAATTGTTACAGCTGTCGGAAAAGGGAAACGTGCAGGAAAAAGCGCCCAGAAGCGCTGACGGTGACCAATCGGGATCATTTTAGCTCAGGGTACTTTTAAACCAGGGGAGAGTTAAGGTGCTGTTTTATTTCTTCTTAGTGCTGAAAATCTATTAAACGGAAAGATTCTATTTCCTTGCTTGTTCTTTTTAATAAGCACTTCTGATCCCAACCGCTTGCGAGGGCAAAAATGGAAGATCAGACGTCCATTGTAAGTGCCACATGTAGAGTCTTCTGTAGGTGCTTTCACCAATCTTGTACTTCATAAAGCATCCAAACCTTTCCCTTATTTTTGCACACACACACACACACACACACTCTCTCTCTCTCTCTCTCCGTGTTAAGTCTTGGAAGTGAAAGGTTGAAGGTTGGGGTACGAAAAGGGAAAGGGCATCGGTGGTCTCCCTTCTTCATGTAAATGGGTGGGACAGAGAGAGGATTAGTTTCCGCAGCAGCTTCGGGTGGACTGGGCGTCTGGGTCCTGCAGGTTAACTCCCCTGTGTCTGGCAGCATGCGTTGGGTTCTGAGTGTCTGTTTTTGGCATCTTTTTTGCTGCAAATAGCAGATTATAATATTTTATTTTCAGAACCACAAGAAGATCCATCCAATTGTTAACTATTAAAGGAAAATGAGGCACAAATAGTTCAGTTGTCTCATCAGCCAACATTAATTACTTCATCCCCAAACTAGGAACCGGGGGTCGGATACGACCTGCCCCCACATTTGGAATGGCCCTATGAACAATGCCGGAGATTTATTCTAAAAAATTTACGTTATTTATTATTTATTATTATTTATTTTACCGATATACTATCTGTTTTTGGTAAGTTGCCATTTAAATGAAAATCCCCCTTATTATTAGTAAGATTCCCAACTGACAGAACGCTACATTCAACATAACGTTTCACAGTGATGAGCAGGTAATACCGCGTTCCGACCATCAAGAACATTTAAAGAGCCTGTGACATTTTCCATTACAAATTGCCAGTAAAAAACATGGAGGCTCACCGATGGCCAGGAATAACTCGTTTACGTTCATAGCGGTCTTGGCCGAGGTCTCCATGAACAACAATCCTGTGTCTTCGGCGTAGGTTTGAGCCTCCTGTAACAGGACCATGAACAAGATGCGGTCAGATTATTTCCAAAACCTCGACACACTTTATAGAGTTAATTACAACAGTCTGCATGATCAAGTTTTCCCGAGGCATTCGTTTAATTGCCTGACTCCGATCTAATCAGCGACGAGGCGGTGAAACTGCAGAAAAAAAAACAAAAACAAAACTTTGTTGCTGGTTATGGTTAATTAACAGGAATTAACTGGGAATTTAAAAAAAATAGGGAACATTTTCAACATTCCCAATAGAAAATGAGTGAAAACTTTCTGTCCCTTTGTAACCCGATTGCTGGTTAATTAAAGGTCAAAATCAACTGGTTAAAACCAGGTTTTAGCTCAGTTAACCACACGGGATCACAGCTATAACTTTTATTGCAGTAAGTGCCCCAGTTACTGCACCTTGGTGGTAGATAAAATGGAAAAGAGTCAAAAGGTAATTTTACTACCAGGTATTGAAAATCTTTTGTTATTTACATTTATGCCATATGTGGCAGCTTACTTTCATCTTATTGGATACAGCGAAACAGTTTCTTAGCAGGGTTAAGAGCCTTGAATAATGGTCCGTTAGTGGCAACATATTAATGCTGGGATTTGAGCTCACAACCTTCTGGTCAGCAATCCAAAACCCCTGCTTGCTTTTTTTCTTCAGTTCTTGAGGACCGCTTTCACTTTTGTTTTATCAAGAAAGTCCTGCAAATCTGTCACAAATCCATTTAATGACTCAAATTTGGGGCTGATTACCCCACAGACATTTAATTTACCCTCTCAGACACGTGACTACTGAGACATGACATAACATTTAGTCATTTGGTTATTATCCTCCTCTGAACCCATGATCTAATAAACACTCATATCTTATCAGTGTTCACTAGCACAGATACGGTTTGCCGGCTTGACCCTAAGCGAACCTCGGTAATCTCAGTGTCAGATGGAGTGTTGTGGAAACCGCACCTCGTACTCCACCAGCCTCTTGTCAGCGAGGTCCGACTTGTTTCCCGCCAGCGCGATGACAATGTTAGGACTCGCCTGCCTTTGAAGTTCCTTCACCCAGGCTTTTGCTCTTTCAAACGTCTCCTATCAACAGGATATATACAGTTAAGACATCAATGTCTTTGCATATCTTCTTATTGTAAAATATTAACCAGTGGCTCTACCAGGCCAGACCTTAAGCTTTGCTACCCACCGGTTTTGTAATATCAAACACTACAATAGCTGCTTGGGCTCCGCGGTAGTACATAGGGGCCAGGCTGTGGTAGCGCTCCTGTCCGGCCGTGTCCCAGATTTCGAACTTCACCGTGGTGTCGTCCAGGCAAACTGACTGAGCCAGAAAAGCAGCTAGGAAGAAGGGCACAGAAGAAGGATAAAATACGTTAAACTACAACTAGGGGTGCAAACTTTCTGGAATTTTCAGGGCTAGAAACATTTCCTGGAAGTTAAGAAGAATTAATGGAAGTTGCAAGTTGGCCCATAATAGGGAAGTCTTGCAGCAGATGTTTGGTTAATAGAACCAAATTTGATGTAATTTCAGTCGAACTTCTAGCCTGCACAGTTCTTTATCACATGCACACAGCAACAGGACTACGCATTGCCAAGGTCCGCGCGATACAAACTATCACAATATATCACATGTTGCAATACTTCAAAATCTAAGTGGCGGAGAAAGTCATTTAACACATAATGAGAGTTTTCATTTTAAATATTAGCAGAAAAGCAAATCAGTTTAGAACATTTATTTAAATATGTATTGATACTAGAGGCTAGAATATCGATATATTATTCTTTTAAAATATATTGACATACTTGATAATAGCAATAATGATATTTTTACACAGTCCTATTTTAGTGTATTATTATTATTATTATTATAATTATTAACTGCTTCAGACAAATATGGACGCCTGAATATCCTCAAACTACAATAAATTTCTTTGTATGCTTAGTCTAAAGATGGAGGTGTTTAAAATGCACTCCCAATGCTGTTCTCAAGCACTAAAATGCGATGAATGCACGATATACAATGATGTTTCAGTCAGGTCATGTCATGGTCAGCACTGGTTGCTCCTCACCTCCAATGGTGGTCTCCTGGAACTCATCGAACTGACCCTTGACGAAGCGAAGAACCAGGCTGGATTTGCCCACGGCCATGTCTCCCAGCAGCACCAGCTTAAACTGGCAAATCTTGGTTTGTGGCAAATTCCCACTGGTCCTTGCATTCCCACGGCTGGTCATGGCGGAGGAGGAGTGGTGGGGGCGTGGGGTGGAATGGGGGGTCCGCCTAGGCAGCTTCAAGAAACACAGAAAAGCCAAACGTATCTTATCAAGGAATCGTTTTAGCCCAGGTAGATAAATGGAAGTAAAAAAAAAACAGACACGCAGTTAAAATAAAAAGTTGATCCTGACAGAATCGAAACGTGCTTAACGCAATTTCTAAAACGTTCTCTGTCTGAAAACGGAAGGAAATTGCATCACTGATTAACACACTTAAAGACGACACTGCTTCAACGTCCTCATTACATCATTACGTTTCAAAATAAATCAGGCTTTACTCTTGATACCAGACAACAACAGATTCCACCGGTAGTGTGTGCACTAGCGCTGCGACAAACCATTCTTTTAATAGTCGAAATAAGCTGTGATTATTTCATCTTATGCAAATAAATTGTTCTCTTCAGTATTACTGATAAATAAATCATTTGAAAATGAATTTTAAAATTATTTCACTGCTTAATCAGAAGTCTTGAATCAATTATTTGATCATTTAGTCATTCTTTTAATCCAGCTGAGAAGCTGAGGGTTGAGGGCCTTGCTCAGGGGCCCACCGCTGATCATCTATACACAGAAACCCAATAGCATTCTGTTCAATCTCATAATAAAATGAGTAATTAAACGATATAATTTTCTCACACTGACTGAAAATATATCTGATAACTCGAATAATCTCCAGCAACGATAAACCGCGAACACGCGTTAGTCAATGCCACAGATTCCCAACACCGATCCTGGTGTACTTCAGTAGTTACGGTGTCAGACCGCTGAACAGACATTTCAATTCTCAGGACCACCGAACAGCGACTGCTGGGCCCCTAAGCAAGACCCTTAACATTTACCTGATTGTTGTTAGCAAATCAATATTGTTGTTATATTTTTGAATTCATGAGATTGGACTGTTGTAAATTATGCCCTTTATTGTTTTCCCTTTGTCACCTCTAGTGGACAATATGAGTATTACAGCTTTTATCTCTGAATCCGATTGATATAAATTAAAAACATTGATTATTTAATTACTGAAAATAAACCCACACTGCACGCAAATCCACTGATTCGGATTCACAGTTAATAGTTTGTAACATTTTTAACATCACCATTACAAATATATTAACTAGCAGTAATGACACATCATCACCACCGGATCTTTAGTCCTGCGTTACTAACAGTAAATATGTTACTAATTAACATATTTACAGTCCTGCGTTACTGATTGGTCAGTCTGTTATAATACCATATCGCCACATTCCTCGAATAAATATCTAAACTCAATGCTCTGTCATCACCCTATAATCACAGAAGGAATCCAATAATTAAAGATACAGATGTTCTGCTGTGTGTGATGTCATTTTATCACAAACTCATCAATGCTGTATTTCTGTAAATCTGAGAACGGAGTGTCAGAAGTTTGCATCATTCCACCAGGACTCGACTACAGAATGGACTCCGACCGAGCACTTCGTCCCTCCGGCCACACAAACAAAGCGGCCAGCTCGCAAAAACGCGCACATATTTCCTAACAGAATTAACATTTTCCTAGCCACATAACTTGTTTCCCAAAGGCACCGTTGACCATCATTACCTGGAACAGTAACTGTGCGTTCCTGCTGGATTTGTATGCCGCGATCGTAGATCCAGTTTCCTTCAGCTTGTTCTGTTTAGGCTGCCGGGACTTCCGGGAAAGTTGCGCATGCGCAGACGTGACTCTATGACCCGCGCTCTGGAAGGACTAAAACTCGTCGAATACAATCGCAGAATTCAGCAAAGATGTCGATTTAAAATGTGTTTCCTGTAAAATAAATAAATAAATAGAAGACGGAAGAATTATATGGTTGTTTCTAAAACAACCAACAAAACGACATTTTATTTTATTACAATAATAAAATTATCCATAAAGCCTAAAAATAAATACTTTATTCACAAGGGCAAACGACCAGTGGAAAATATTTTTATATACAAGAAACCCAAAATTAAAAGACAAAAAGTTCCAATTCTAACCTTTAACCTTTATGGTAAAATATTGTATAGACTGTACATAACTTAAAAATAGAGATGCAAATATATTTTATTTCTCTTATAATCACTGTAGTAGTTTTAAGTTTATTTAACCGAAATTGTAATTAATATTTAATAATAAATAGATATTATTATTTTTTTTAAGATAGACTGGATATACATAGGAGTTCCTTATTTGAAACTAATTTTGTATAATTGTCATGATTAGGGTGGTTTGTCATATTCCTGAAACCAGTCGGGGTTGATTTGCACTTAACTTTTAAAGTTTGTTAGTTGCTATAATAAAAATGATAAAAATAGACATTAGAAGATGGCAAATTGTATATAAAAGAATGCAGATGTTCAGCAACAAAACTCAGACATCATTATACCACCGCCACCAGCCTGCACTATCGACACAATAACATCTGAATGCTGTTCGTGGGTTAAAAGCCTTGGTCAGGGACCCTCACACAAAGGGAAGACCCCTAAACCTGTTACTCAGTTCAATAATATAGGAATAAATCTATTTGATATTTTATTGTGGACATAAATAATAATAAATAACATGGAAAATAATTAGTTTCAGAATATTTACAGTAATCTATTTGTAGACATTACTATTTGTAGATAGTAAAGATAGTAATCTTTTTGTAGGAAAGTATTTTCAGATATTACCGATAGTAATCTATTTGAAGATAGTAATCTATTTAAGGAGAGTACAGATAGTAATCTATTTGTCTATAGTACAGATAGTAATCCATTTGAGAAGAGTACAGATAGTAATCTTTTTGTCTATAGTACAGTTGGTAATCCGTTTAAGAAGAGTACAGACAGTAGTCTATTTGAGGAGAGTACAGATAGTAATCCATTTGAGGATAGTACAGACAGTAATCTATTTGTCTATAGTACAGATAGTAATCTTTTTAAGGAGAGTACAGATAGTAATCCATTTGAGGATAGTACAGACAGTAATCTATTTGTCTATAGTACAGACAGTAATCTATTTGTCTATAGTACAGATAGTAATCTATTTGAGGATAGTACAGATAGTAATCTATTTGTCTATAGTACAGATAGTAAGCATTTGAGGATAGACCATTTGAGGATAGTACAGACAGTAATCTATTTGTCTATAGTACAGATAGTAATCCATTTGAGGATAGTACAGACAGTAATCTATTTGTCTATAGTACAGATAGTAATCTATTTGAGGATAGTACAGATAGTAATCCATTTGAGGATAGTACAGACAGTAATCTATTTGTCTATAGTACAGATAGTAATCTATTTGAGGATAGTACAGATAGTAATCCATTTGAGGATAGTACAGACAGTAATCTATTTGTCTATTACAGTGTAATCTATAGTACAGATAGTAATCCATTTGAGGATAGTACAGACAGTAATCTATTTGTCAGTCTATAATCTATTTGTACAGATAGTAATCCATTTGAGGATAGTACAGACAGTAATCTATTTGTCTATAGTACAGATAGTAATCTATTTGAGGAGAGTACAGATAGTAATCCATTTGAGGATAGTACAGACAGTAATCTATTTGTCTAGGGGTGCTGCATCATAGCTGACCCTGCGCTCTGACCCCAACTTACTAAGATGGGATATGCGAAAAATGCATTTCATTGGCTCTGTACATGTACCTTGCACAATGACAATGAATTGAATATACTTATATAGTACAGATAGTAATCTATTTGAGGATAGTACAGATAGTAATCCATTTGAGGATAGTACAGAGTACAGACAGTAATCTATTTGTCTATAGTACAGATAGTAATCTTTTTGTCTATAGTACAGTTGGTAATCCGTTTAAGAAGAGAGTACAGACAGTCGTCTATTTGAGGATAGTACAGATAGTAATCCATTTGAGGATAGTACAGACAGTAATCTATTTGTCTATAGTACAGATAGTAATCTATTTGAGGATAGTACAGACAGTAATCTATTTGTCTATAGTACAGATAGTAATCTATTTGAGGATAGTACAGACAGTAATCTATTTGTCTATAGTACAGACAGTAATCTATTTGTCTATAGTACAGACAGTAATCTATTTGTCTATAGTACAGATAGTAATCTATTTGTCTATAGTACAGACAGTAATCTATTTGTCTATAGTACAGATAGTAATCTATTTGTCTATAGTACAGATAGTAATCTATTTGTCTATAGTACAGATAGTAATCTATTTGTCTATAGTACAGATAGTAATCCATTTGTCCTATTTATTTGAGGATAGTACAGACAGTAATCTATTTGTCTATAGTACAGTATATCAGTCTATAGTACAGATAGTAATCTATTTGTCTATAGTACAGATAGTAATCCATTTGAGGATATCTAGTACAGACAGTAATCTATTTGTCTATAGTACAGATAGTAATCTATTTGTCTATAGTACCCAGTTGAAAAATCTGTTACCCGGTTGAAAAATAATTGAGATAAATTTAAGTCGCTCAAGGTAAGGTCGTCCGTCAAACACAGGAAATGTAACATTTTTTCGAATTTTATCTGTCCATAGTTGGTAAACAGGGGAACCCAATATGGACTTCTGCTGTTGTAACCTCGTTTTTACGTTACGCTTTTCTGTCCAGCAACGTTGTAAATAATATATTATGATGGGGATAGAATCAGGACTTTTATTTTGAAAAACAACACCGGAAGAGTGTGTATGTGTTCATACGGGATCGCAACAGCAACATTAAACAGGACAGTGCTTTTATAAAAAATAAAATAAAACTTGCTGCATAATTTGGATAACTACAATTTTTACGTTTATTAAAGGGAGGAAACGCCAAACTTTGTAAAAAAAAAAAAAAAAAAAAAAAGAGAGAGAGAGAGAAAAAGAAACAAACACTGCTCAAGTTTCTGCCGCCAAATCAAGCTTTGGTGCAGGCGGGAGAGTGTAACGTGTAACCGGCCAGTGTAGCGCGCGCAGTTCGGCTATTATCCGGCATGTGACTGTTACACTATTAGCTATTAAAGCTAAAACACAAGGAGACTCACACTGTTTGTCCTTATGAAGTGGACCTGACCGCCGTTTGGGCTCCGAAGAGAGGAGAGCCGGATGCTGAAGGGAAAGTAAGAATGCTGGAGTAATAATGGGTAAAATTAACACGGTGTTTTATTTATGAATATATATTTTAAGAATTTTGCGTAACACAACCTACTCGTTTTATTTGCTAATCCATGTGTAACTGTTCAAATCGTTGTTGTCAAGGAACTTACCGTGCTGTGTCTCTGTAAGGATGCCTAATCAGCTAACAAATATAGCAGTGTAACCGGTTGTTTGGCCTATATATTAATATTTATACTGAGATATTAGTAAACGATTGAGTTTCATGGAAAACATTTCAAATAGAACACATAGAAAATAGTTTCTGCATCCTTACAATAATCTATTTGTAGACACTACAGATATTAACGTATTTGTAGACAGTAATCTATTTGTATAAATCCAGATAGTAATCTATTTGTGGATAGTAATCTATTTGTGGATAGTACAGATAGTAATCTATTTGTGGATAGTACAGATAGTAATCTATTTGTGGATAGTACAGATAGTAATCTATTTGCAGATAGTAATCTATTTGCAGATAGTACAGATAGTAATCTATTTATAGATAGTACAGATAGTAATCTATTTGCAGATAGTAATCTATTTGTAGATAGTACAGATAGTAATCTATTTGTGGATAAAAATCTATTTGCATAAATCCAAATAGTAATCAATTTGTAGATGGTACAGATAGTAATCTATTTGTAGATAATAATTTATTTGTAAATAGCACAGATAGTATCTATTTGTAGGTAGTAATCTGTTTGTAGATAATAATCTATTTGCATAAATCCAGATATGAAATCTTTTTGTAGATAGTAATCTATTTGTGGATAGTACAGATAGTAATCTATTTGTGGATAGTACAGATAGTAATCTATTTGTAGATAGTACAGTTAGTGATCGGTTTGTGTATAGTAGGGCTGCATGATTAATGGAAAATATCTATTTGTGATTTTTCTGACAGATATTGCGATTGCAAGTCAGTCTTTGCAGATAGAACAGATAGTAATTTATTTCTAGATAGTAATCTATTTGTATAAATCCAGATAGTAATTTATTTGTAGATAGTAATCGATTCCTAGATAGTATAGATAGTAATATATTTGTAGATAGTAATCTATTTGTGGATAGTACAGATAGTAAACTTTGTGAATAGTACAGATAGTGATCCATTTGTAGATAGTACAGATGATAATCTTTTTGTGATTAGCACAGATAGTAATCTTTTTGTGGATAGTACAGATAGTAATCAATTTGTAGATACTGCATAAAGTAATATATTTGTAGATAGTACAGATGGTAATCTATTTGTAGATAGTAATCTATTTGTAGATATTGCAGATAATCTATTTTTATGTAGTGAACTATTTGTAATATAATAATCACTAAGGATAGTACAGACTGTAATCTATTTATAGATAGGACAGACTTTAATAGTACAGATAGTAATCTTTTTGTTTATAGTACAGATAGTAATCTATTTTTTGAATAGTACAGCTAGTAATCTGTTTGTGGATAGTACACATAGTAATCTATTTGCAGATAGTACAGATAGTAATCTATTTATAGATAGTACAGATAGTAATCTATTTGCAGATAGTAATCAATTTGTAGATGGTACAGATAGTAATCTATTTGTAGATAATAATGTTTGTAGATAGTAATCTATTTGTGGACTAGTACAGATAGTAATCTATTTGTGGATAGTACAGATAGTAATAATCGTTTGTGGATAGTACAGATAGTAATCTGTTTGTGGATAGTACAGATAGTAATCTGTCTGTGAATAGTACAGATAGTAATCTGTTTGTGGATAGTACAGATAGTAATCTGTTTTGTGGATAGTAATCTGTTTTGTGGGTAGTACAGATAGTAATCTATTTGTGGATAGTACAGATAGTAAACTTTGTGAATAGTACAGATAGTGATCCATTTGTAGATAGTACAGATAGTAATCAATTTGTAGATACTGCAGAAAGTAATATATTTGTAGATAGTACAGATGGTAATCTATTTGTAGATAGTAATCTGTTTGTGGGTAGTACAGATAGTAATCTGTTTGTGAGTAGTACAGATAGTAATCTGTTTGTGGGTAGTAACAGATAGTAATCTGTTTGTGGATAGTAATCTGTTTGTGGATAGTAATCTGTTGTTGTGGTAGTAGTAATCTGTTTGGGGTAGTAATCTGTTTGTGGGTAGTACTAGTACAGATAGTAATCTGTTTGTGGGTAGTACAGATAGTAATCTGTTTGTGGGTAGTACAGATAGTAATCTCTTTGTGGTAGTACAGAGGTAGCGGCTTATGGCATTAGTAATTTTGTAACGTTTTTTATATCTGGCATTAGTGTTTTTGTAACGTTTTTTATATGTGTAACAGCTGCAAACAATTCCGAAATTGTACTTTGTTGTCTGCTACTAGACTGAGTGTCACTGGCAGCACTTGCAAATGACTGCAGCAACACACTCCTCAAACAGCCGCCTCTGGTCCCTTTTTTTTCTCCAGCAAATGACCTTTTTTGTTCGGTGTCTGTGACTTTGAAGCCGAAATAATCGCACTTCACAGTACTTCTCTTTTTGTTTTTTAAGGGTGGGTGTTACACGCACATGGCCAACATGCTGATTGGCCGCACAAATCTGTGGGCACTTAATTGGCTGGCACCGCTACTCAAAGAGGTGTTTGAGAACTATGTAAGCTCCCTGTGCCAAACCAAAGCAAAATTGTAAAATCAACTTTCATTCTTCCAAAATTGACATAAACTCAAATGAATCAATAATAAGTGGATAGCTCCACTGGATAGTACAGATAGTAACATGTTTGTGGATAGTAATCATCAGTACTGTCTGTATAATCTATAGATATGACTTATATTAAGCTGTAGATAGTAAAATAGTGATCTCTGACTGTAAATTGTTTGTTCTGCAGAAATGGAGAGCTGCTCAGTAAGCGTGTGGCCCCGCCTGGAACCTTTCCTTCTGGGGGCGCTACAAGCCGCTCCTCCAGGCAAGCTGAGCGTGCACTACTTGCGCAAGATGGCCTGCTATGTGCGCACACGTGACGGCTGCTTCCCACGTCTTGGCTGGCATATGTGGAGGCATATTGCCTGTGGCAAGCTGCAGTTGCCTGAGGAGATGGCCTGGATCTACTTCGAGGCTTTCGACCTGCTGGTGCCTCGCTCTGCTCAGGAGAAGCTGGAGCGGGCCGAAGCTCTGTCTCAGTGCCTAAACCCTCATGACCTGGAGCAACAGCGCAGCAAGGTATGACAACAGGATGGGATTTAAGTTGTTTGGTGGATGAAATGAAAGCCTTTTAAAGCACCGTATTTTCTTGTATGATGAACTGGTCTAATTTGGATTTCTCTTCACATACAGCTCTCTGTGGACACATTGCAGTTCCTGCTGTTTCTTTACCTGCAGCAGCTGAACCGGGTCTCTTTGCGCACTTCTCTAATCGGTGAAGAGTGGCCAAGTCCGCGCTCTCGCACCCAATCGTTAACTTCTGACAGAGAGACTAAGATCAGCTCCCAAAACAAGGTCAAAACCTGACAGAATTTTAATGATGTCTTTCATACCGGTTCCACAATGCCTGTGTTTTATATAATGCAATATTTGTGTTTAATGGCCAAGAACTGCTGATTTTTCCATAAATGTTTTCTCAATATCACTTAAAAATAGTAACAATATGTAATTGTCATGTTCTGTCAGAATTGGGACGACCAGGCACACCTTACCTTCATGCAGACTCACCTGGCTGAACTGCTGGAGCTGCTGGCAGATCCAGGCGAGCCGAGTGGTTCGCATCAGGCCCTGCGAGATGGTACGCTCTCAGTCGAGGCAATGCAGGCTCTCAGTATGCTTCTGGAGGGCACGATGAGCCTTGGCCGCACCATTCATCCACTGCATCGGCTACTGACCCGCAGTTCACTCCAGTCCGTGGCTGGATACTCGAAACTCAACCACTCTTACTCACTGCAGCAGTTGCAGAGCTGGCTGCGGCAGGCTCTCACACTCAACCCGTTTGGCATATCTACCTGTCTGCGCTCGGGCAAAAAGCTGGCCTGGGCTCTGCAAGGTGCAGAGTGCTTTTCTTTTATTATTTAGGATCAGAATGTGTTTAAGCATCAGAGTTTATAATTAAGCACACAGCGCTTATAGGATTTTCTTTGATTTAGTGGAAGGTGCCATGAAGAGAGCCAAGATAGCCAGGAACACACACATGGCTCCTCCAGGCAGTAGGGTGGTGCTGATGTCCCAGGTATACAAACAGACACTGGCTAAAGACTCGGAGAAGCTAGCTGGTGCAAATGTTAAGGTGCATCGCTGCAACGAAGCTTTTATCTACCTACTTTCGCCCCTTAGGTAAGGATTTCTGGTGAAAGTACTGGTGTCTTAATAAGCTTACTCGAAAACCTTGCAAAAGTATTGCAAATATGCCAATAGAATTTTTGAAATTAATAATAATAAATGTAAACCCTTGCTTCAAACTCCTCCTTAATCAGGTCTCCCTTTACGACTACTTTCATTTCATTTTGCAGGTCCGTGACGCTCGATAAATGTCGCGACAGCACCGTGGTACTGGGCCCAGTGGAGACTACCGTGCACATGCAGAGCTGCGAGAGCGTGCGACTGGTGTGTGTGGCCGGGCGTTTGGCAGTCGGCAGTTCCACACGCTGCACTATTCACGCGCTCACTCCCACTCGGCCACTTCTACTGCCTGGTAACGTCAGCCTTACACTGGGGCCTTTCCACACACACTACCCCAGCCTGGAGGACCACATGGCTAGTGTGGGTTTGGCAGTTGTACCCAATCTCTGGGATCAGCCGCTCATTTATGCACCAGATAGTACATTACCAGATCTGGGCTCCTACCGCATCCTGCCACCTGCACAACTCTGTCCTATGTTAGTACCATTCGTCATGGAAGGTGACACCTGTGAGGTGCCAGGAGGACTGCCTTCCGCCTACCAGCAGGCCCTGGATGAACGTCAGCAGAGGGTGCGCGATTGGCAGAAGACGGTGAAGGATGCACACCTAAGCAAGTAAGCCATTTGCCTGCATCCTATAAAGTAGGCTTACTGAAATATACTGTAACAGCCGATTAGTTTGATGGTCGATTAATCGGCGATAATTCTATCTTATAAATAAAAATACTTTTTAGAAATATATTTTTATTTGGGCTAAAATTATTTCATACAAATTTTGACTAATGAATAAATCAAAGGAAAAATGTTTAACTAATGTAAAAAAAGAATAAACATAACTTGACAGTGTACATAGAGGAACAGTATAAAAGAAACTAAGAAAGTAAGTTTTAAGTTCCAGAGTTTAGGAGCATAAGCGGAAAATGCCCAATCACCCCAAGAGCGTAGTTGTGTTGAAGGCACAGTCAGCAGGTCCGAGTCAGCGGCGCATACGTCTGGGATTGTATACTTTAAAAAAACTCCGCTAAAAAATTTAGTGCCAAACCATGCAAGGCCTTACGTCAGCATAAGAATGTTTAAACAATACCGAACCTGATAGGGAGCCAATGAAGGGATTCCAGAACTGGAGTGATGTAATCTCGAGATCTGGTCCCTGTCAGGATTCTAGCTGCTGAATTCTGGACATGCTGCAATTTATTTCAAGTGGTCTTTGAGACACCTGCAAGCAGAGCATTGCAGTAATCAATATGGGAGTAAACAAAAATGTTTATCAATTTGTTCTGCCACAGGAAAAGACTCCATGAGGCAGATATGCGCAATATTTCAAAGATAAAAATAGGAGGTTTTAATGGAGTCCTTAACATGAGGGTTGAAAGTTAAATGTGCATCAAATATCACCCCTGAGTTCTTTAAATTAGCTTGAAAGACAGAACCAGCTACATTAAGCGTTAGAGGTCCAGCTTTACATAGTTAGTGAGTGGAACCAATAAGCATGACCTGTCTTTTCACTGTTAAGGCAAAGGTAGTTTTGTGACATCCATATTTTTATCTCAGAAATGCAATGTTTCAGAAAAGCAGTAGCTGTGATGTCACCCGGCTTTAAGTGAATGTACAGCTGTGTGTCATCTGGTCCGAAGTGATAGTTCAGACCCAGAGATCTAGAAAGTTGAAAAGAGATGCTGAAAATGGAACCCTGAGGCACACCGGATTTGACTGACCGAACTTGGGATCTAAAATCGTCCATGGAAACAAACTGCCTGCGGTCAGAAAGAAGACTAAAACCAATTTAATGCAGTCTCAGTAATCCCAAACACAGATTTCATCCGAGAGATTAATATCTCAGGATTAACTGTGTCAATGGCTGCACTGAGATCGAGCAGAATCAGGATAGACCGGTGGCCAAAGTCAGCAGATGGTAACAGATCATTAGTAACCTTCACTAATGCTGTTTCTGTCCTATGACACTTAGGGAACATGTTGTAAAGCGTAAGGTGGGCATGTAGTTGAGATGCCGCAATTCTCTCAAGATTTTTGGATAAAAATTGCAGATTAGAAATGGGCCGGTAGTTTAATACTGCCCTAACTGATACGATATTGAGGAATTATTTTACATAAATATCATCGGTTTTATGTCAACTAAAACATTTCTACCCTCTCTCATCCTCCAGGGAGCAGCAGCGGCAGTTCCAGGCGCTGGTTGAGCACGCCTTTCACGATTGGCTCCTAGAGACGGGACAGAGACAGGAGCTAGACAGCCTACTGCCTCCAACCATCACACCTTCCAACTCCCCCCACAGATCTGAAAGTTCTTTACAGTATCCAAAAGCTCACACACCCACAGTTTCCTGAGCGCACACACAAACACACACTGTAATAGACATCCGATGCACTTATTTTACTGGGTGTGGTTTACGCTTGCTTGTCTATAAACACTGATCTCTGAGCAGAGCTGAGCAAACTTAGGACCAAGGATAGTTCTAAATCCTGAAAAATCTGCCTCGTAATTTGGGTACTGTTCAAGAATCATATGCTGGATACGCGCTGCAGAAACAGCCTTCGTTTTCTATATTTCTTTAGTTATTAAGTGCTTTGCTCTCACCTCAAAGGGGCATTTAATAGACTTCCTTGCTCTTATAGCATCGATAAATGAATAAAAAGGGTAAAAGGATTTATCTATGACATAAGAATAGAGTCTTGCATTAACATTTAGTTTGAATATGTTTCTTATGTTCACAGAATGTTTTTTTTTTTCTTTTTGAAGTAGCCTTGTGTTTACTGACACAAACATGCTGAAGGAAATTCACACCCGGAATAGTTTTCTTAGAAAAGAGCATGGAATCAAAATCCATGAGAACCAAGTTCTCTACTTGGTGTTTGTCTGCACTAGACAATTAAAAATTCTTTGTATTTATGATGTACCTTAAAAGGAAAGCACTGAAATGCCAAATAAAAAAAAAAGCTTTTGTAAAGCCTCGTGCTCTGGATTTTTATTACATTTAATATACCATATACTACACATTCAAAACAAACTCTGGATACATTTTGGTGCCATTTTTGGTCCAAAAAATGATCAGTCAACTTTCTTTTTTCAATAAAAAGTGTCAGCATATTAAATGTGCAGAAAAGAAGAATATATAGTGAAGTTTTTTTTAAAGACAAGATCTTCATGGTGACAACTTATTATTGTTAGACATGAGAAATCTGAATCCAATTGCTGGTTGGATTCCTTCTGAATGACTCATTAAAAGAATCCGAGTCTTTTGAGTCAGTAAGGTTTCTGACCGTTTTTGATTTGTTCTTCCACCAAAGGGCACTAAACAAATCTTTACAATCCACCACCTTCATGAATCACGTACACAAACTGACTCCTAGTCTTAAATATCCGCTGAATCCCACGGTTGAATTGAATCCGATGAATCAGAACCTGTAATTTTGAGTCTTGTATGTTTTTGTCAGCTACTTATTCATACAGTTACTAGCTAACAACTACTCAAAACAACTAAACGGTGTCACTTTCAGTTTTTATTTATCCATGTTGTTGTTAGCAACAAGTTAACTTGAGACTCTGATCCGAGTAAATGAAGTAAGGGATTTGTGAACCACGAGTCATATTAAGGAATCAGGTTATTGAATCATCTCGATAACAAGCTGATGTTTTGTTTGGGACAAATTTGAAGGTTCTTATGTTTGATAGTGGATGTTAAATATCAGTGTCTAGGGAAAGATTAAATCTTTAACCATGGGAAAGGTTGGCATCTGATAAAAATTCCTTCTATTGCTTCATTTGGCGTCTGTCACCCAGGCTGGACCCTTACCAATTTGCCTATCGTCCGAATAGGTCAACCGAGAATGCTGCCCTGACTCAACTGGACAACCTTGACACTTTTTTTTTAAATTTTGTTTGTCGATTTTAGTTTGGCTTTTAATACAGTTAGCCCTTCTAAGCTAACCTTAAGCTGGAACAGCTTGGCATCAGCACACATCTTTGTAATCGGACCCTGGACTTCCTTACAAAAGAATCACAGTCTGTTCGATTGAATACCTCCAATCTCACCATCAGCACCGGGGTTCCTCAGGGATGTGTATTTTCCCCTTTCCTATACTCTCTTTTCACCCATGACTGCATACCTGTCTATGCCTTAAACAGCAGATGACACCATGGTGGTAGGCCTGATCAAAGGTAAAAATAAGACGGCCTACAGGGAGGAGATCCAGCATCTAGTTGCATGGCGTAAGGACAATAACCTAGAACTCAACACCATGAAGACAAAGGAGGTAATTGTGGATTTTAGACGAGCTGGCAATCACACTCATCCTCCAATTCACATCAGGAGCTGCTGTTGAGCGTGTACCCAGCTTCAAGAACCTAAGGATCTCACCTGGTCTTTGAACTCTTCTATCCTGATCAGAAAGGCTCAACAGCACCTATATTTTCTGAGGAGTCTTAAGTCCTGTCTATGCTACTATGCTACCCATCTATGTACAATAGTAAAATAACAATACAGAATAAATCTGTACATATTTTAGGACTATGTATGTGATGATTTTTGGGTGCTCCCATGTTTCACTGTTCTTTTTCCCACTATCTCCTTTCTAGTTCCCAGAAAATTGTTCTTACACTGCATCCAAAATGGCCGCCATAGGAACAATCACATTTTATGGAAAAAAACTGTCGTGTTATGGACATGCTGGTAAATTAAAAATCACAATAAAATTGAAAAACTCTAAATTGTAGAATGCTTTTTAATCTGAAAAAAGTAGGAAATCACTCTCTCTCTCTCTCACACACACACACACACAGCCCGGTGTTTCCAGATTGTAACGGTTCCTGCCTATTGTTGCCAGATTGGTTTCCTGCCCAGTGTTTCCAGATTGTAACGGTTCCTGCCCATTGTTGCCAGATTGTAACGGTTCCTGCCCTGTGTTGCCAGATTGTAATGGTTCCTGCCCTGTGTTGCCAGATTGTAACGGTTCCTGCCCTGTGTTGCCAGATTGTAATGGTTCCTGCCCTTTGTTGCCAGACCTGTAACTGTACGGTTCTGCTCATTGTTGCCAGATTGTACTGGTTTCCTGCCCTTTGTTGCCAGATTGTAACGGTTCCTGCCCATTGTTGCAGATTGTAATGGTTCCTGCCCTTTGTTGCCAGATTGTAATGGTTCCTGCCCTTTGTTGCCAGATTGTAATGGTTCCTGCCCTGTGTTGCCAGATTGTAATGGTTCCTGCCCTGTGTTGCCAGACTGTACTGGTTTCTGCTCATTGTTGCCAGATTGTACTGGTTTCCTGCCCATTGTTGCCAGATTGTAATGGTTCCTGCCCTTTGTTACCAGATTGTAATGGTTCCTGCCCTTTGTTACCAGATTGTAATGGTTCCTGCCCTTTGTTACCAGATTGTAATGGTTCCTGCCCACTGTTGCCAGATTAGCAACACCAGATTGGTTGGGTTTCTTACCAGTGTTGTTTATCGATATCGGAATCAGCCATGAGAAGGAATTAATTAATCGGTTATCAGTTAAAATTTTTCATATTGTAAATCCCTATTTACAGACCCAATAATGTGGTGGGTCCACCAGACCTGTGAACATTGGCTGAGTAACAAAAACATTAATTTCCAGTGTACTTACATATGTAAGTCAACTCAAATAAAAAAAAAAAAATAAAATGAAATTGGAAATGAAATGTTAAAACTTCATTATAAAGTTGTGCAATCAAACAGATTTATTGACCAAAATGAACAATGTTAAGGAAATTACAGTACATGGAATGTAACGGAAATAACTTAAGATCAAAATGACTAAAACACCGTCGTTCCTTTTCACAAAAGAATCTGATCTTTGCAAAAGTAGATTTCACGGAAAGTTTACCTCACTAAGAATATCAAGTATTAAATCTAACTCATCTGATTCACTTTTAAAGAGCACTGAAGTGGAACGATCTTCAAATGAGATTCATCACCAGTAACTTTTAGATACGGGAGTAATTTCTCGGTAAACGTGTGTGTGAATGTGTGTATGTGCGCGTTAGTAAGCGGGTCAGAGAACGACAGCTTTCCTTCGTCCCAGTCCAGCTGCACTTGGATCCTTTGGAGTTTCTGTGTGTTTGAGAGGGATGTCGAAGAAACTGGTGTAGTAGAACATGCTTCATATTTCCCATCATAATAACACACAAACCACATTCCGCTTTTAGAGCATATCTCCCCCTTCCTCGGAGAAGATTCTGTCATCACACCCACATCCCAACATGTACAGTCTCCAACTTCAACATCCCAGCAGTGTTTTCCTGAGTTAAAGCCCTCACAGCCCAGGATGCATATAGATTGATCGAATCTCTCTGGATTATCAGGAAGTTTTTGTTTTTCCTTACTGCGCCTCACGCTGGTCAAATCATCAGATAGAATGAGTTCAGGATGAACAGTGTTGGGGTCCAGAGTTACAGGTGCTAAACACACCCACACACACAGAAATTGTTACACGATTACATATAAGTATGAAATAAAAGCTGAGCACATATAATAATAATGTGGAGGGAGGGAGGAATGGAAAGGGAAAGGAAAGGGAAGAAAGGAAAGGAGGGAGAAGGGAAGGAAGAAAAGGAAAGAAAGGAAAGGAAGAAAGGGGGTAAGAAGGAAAGGAAGGGAGAAAGAAAGAAAGAAAGACTCTTACTGTATTGGATAGTCTCCTGCATCTTCTCCCAGACTCTGAACTTCAGGTTGGTCAGATGTTTTGCTACATGGATCAGTGCTCCTGAAAGCTCCTCTGGATTCTGCAGTGTGCACTGGGCTCTGCAAAAACATTTAGGAGTTCAGTGTTACTGTGGGTTTGGATTCTGAAAGAGAGATAGAGTTAGAGAGAGAGAGAGACGGGAAGAACCTCACTCACCGTTCCACTGTGACTTTGTAGTTCTGTAAAACAATAAAGTAAATATCAGTGGATTTTATCGTCATTTTAAAACCACTGAAATGTCAAGTTTTTGATGCTTTACTTTATAACTAATTGATTCTCACTTGTAAGAACAGGATGTCTTCGGCTTTCATCTCCTCCTCTATGACTCTGATTGTGTCTGAAAGAGATGATTTGTCTCTGTTCAGATTCTTGATCTTCTCCTTCATCATCTGACTCTTCTGCTCCTCTTCCTCTCTCAGTGCAGTGATCCTGAGCGCCTCCTCGTCATGGAGAAACTGGTGAAGCTGCTCAAACTGCTCCTTAATCTGACACTCTGTTTTTCGAGCCTGAATCTGCAGTAAAACAAAAAAGGAAATGATTGTAAATAAATCACTGGGATGCTGTAACAAAATACATTTCGAATATATCGAACCATGTTTTTGACTCAAACCTTTATATGTTCTGCAGTTTGACCCCAGTTTATTTTACAGTCTCCAAAAATCTTCAGTTTTTCCTGTAGGGGTTTCAGTGCAGTTTGGAGCTCTTCCTGAAAAATCAGCACAATTTGTTACTAAATTATTCTAGAAATCCTACCTGAGGACAAAAAGAGTCTAATCTCTAGCCAGGTATATGTATGTAGAGATTTTTTGATTTACCTTACAGTCTTTTACTGTTTCATCAACAGGGGAGAATTTGTGGTTGGTGTGTTTTGCTGATTCCCGGCACACCAAACACACCGGCTGTTGATCATCCAGACAGAAGAGTTTGAGTTTCTCGCTGTGCAGACTGCAGACTGTCTCTGACCCTGATGAAGATCTCTGACTTCTCTTCTCTAGGAAACTTTCACACAGGTTCTTCAAAGCCAAGTTTAAAGGTGGATCAGTCACGGATGATACTTTCCTACAAATTGGACATTCTCTGGATAATTTCGTTCTCCAGTACCTTTTTAAACACTCCCTACACACACTGTGACTGCAGCGTAAAAGAACAGGATGCTTAAAGATCTCACGGCAAACAGCACATGTAAAATCCTCCTCCGAACAATGACACCCCATTTTCTTTGGTTACTGTTTGTCGCTTTGTCCTAGTTTATTTTTACTCCTGCTTTAAGTTACAGTAAATGATGTGACCACCGACACCAAGACTTGAATCCAAGAATGAAAACACGTCACAATGAAGCACAATTTCAGAACATGCTTCGTTTTGCCATGACGTGCAAATTCTACTGTGGCGTCAGAAGCTTCATCTCCTGATGTATCTTGGTTTTAAATATATATATTTTACAAATATTATACTATTATATAATGTAATGTAATGTTATTGTATGTATATATATTTCTAATATATATTTAATTATTTAGCGCGAATATCTTTTAAAGGATATTCGCGCTAAATAATTAAATATATATATTTGAATTATATATCTCCATATATAAATAAATATATATCTCCTACATAAATAAATAAATCATAAATTATAAATAAATTATAAATAAATCATGTATGTATATTATAGTTATAGTTTGCTGAAATAAGCAAAATGACTCGAAAAAAGAGCCGAGTCAGTAAAATGATCCGAAAATAGGAAGTTCATTTTACGGATTCAGCTATTTAAAGCTCGTTCAGCAACTTCAGCAAAAAAGTCATTTTACTTATTTCAGCAGACTTTAATTACAATATACATACATGATTTATTTATAATTAAAATGTATAATTTATTTAATTATATACTTCGAATATCCTTCACAGTGGTGATGGGAAGCTCGGATCATTTTACTGACTCGCTCGTTCATAAAATTAAATTATAAAAATATAATTACAATAAATATATACATGATTAATTTTTTTCATTTAATATATACTTTACGCTATAAAAGAAATTATAAAAGAATCATGTATGTTTATTGTAATTAGATTCCGCTGAAATAAACGAAATGACTAAAAAAAAATAAAGTTCGTTTTTTTGCCAAACGAGCTTCAAAGAGCCGATTCAGTAAAATGATCCGAACTTCCCATTACTATTTCTCGCAGGATGAAACCGTGCAGAATGTCCCGAGTCTTCGGCCTCGTTCTTTGGTCACGTGACATCACAGCATTTTTGGATACAGAAATGAGTTAGTAATTCGCAACATTCCTTACACACACACACACACCCACACACACACACAGTTATTTAACATTCATAGTTACATGATGGGTTTATAGCACAAAACTGTAGCTTTATTTATTAAATTGTGAATTTCTCTCATGATGATCATATTATGCTTTTTCATAATATGGGAACTGCAAAGTCTTTTTATAGAAATGTCAGACCAGTAGGCCCAGTCTGCACAGAAAAATCAATAATACTAACAAAAATCAAAGCTCAAGTTAAAATGAACAAACAGCTTTGTGTTTGTTGGCTCGGTTTATTTTATTAAATATTTACCAAAGACAACAAAAAAAATCTGATAAACTGATGATAATTTTTAAATATTATACACAGGACCGGTCCAGGTTCCGATGGCTCCACCCCGAGATTGTAGATTTGGAGCATTAGAGGTTAAAAGCAATGCACTTTTTGGAAAAAGGTAGATATTTTGCAAGTTGGTGGACTGGTGTGCGGTCTGTCCTACCATGCAGTTCTTATGCAATGTGACCAACTAACCAAACAAAGAAGTGCTTATAATTTTTGCCATACAATGATACTTGGTCTAGACTTAAACAGAGGTGCTAGATAAAATTAAAGTTTGGGCTTTACATTGCTTTTCTGATTATTTACATAGAGTCATGTCCAGCACAGTATCCTGTCCAAGCTAAAGCTAACAAGCTAAAGTTGATACAATTCTACGTTTCCAGACTGGTTTGGACCGACTGGTTTAAATGTTGAAGAACAAGACTTAGATCTAGAATAACAGGGTGGGAATTGAGATGGGTGCCAAAAGAGAAGCAGTTTCCTCCACCACCAACGAGCATGATCTCAGCTCCGTCTGAGTCCAGCAGCTCCGAGCAGAAGGAATGTAGCATGAGTGGCCAGGGGACAGATGTCTATGTGGGGAGAAAAGTAAAAAAAAAAAAAAAATGTATGAACTAATAATTATATTGAAAATTCTTTGAAACAGTAAACTGTTATTGTCTCTTACTGTATCTATGCTGACTTCAACACTGACTCTGGTAGTCAGGTTTATTATAGCAACTCCTGGGACACCATCTGCCTGGAGCCACACCCCACCAACTACCACCAGATTCTCACCAATTGTATGGGCAGAATGGGAATACCTGCGTTTATCAAAAGACAATATTACAAACAAGCTACCCAATAAAGAGATACATTATTAAATAAAACCGAAGAATCTGTTTTAAAGTGAGGTAATACCTCGGGACCAAGCTTGGACAGACATGCAACCGCTCCCAGCAGAAGCCTGTGGATGTGGAATTCAGCAGTATAAGGTCTCCTAAAGGGACACCTCCTCTGCCCAGGCCTCCAAAGATAACCAGTCCTTGTCTATAAGCGCAAGCAGAGTGAGAATGACGAGGTTCTGGGTTGCAACCTTCAAGTGGGACCTTTGGAAAGACAGATTGTTGAGGATTAGAGCTGGGTGATGTTTAAAATTGCCTTCATATGATAAACAGTTATATCAAAAATAAAAAACCTCTTGAAACTTTTCATGCAAGTTCTATAGCTTCGGGTTGTGAAGAGACCATCAAACAGCAGAACGAAAAAGGTTCCTGAAGACAATCAACTATTGTCCCCTTAAAACCCGAACCTCCTAATACAGAACATTTACATAGAAGTCTTTTCAAAGATTTTCAGCACATTAACGTAACCCTGATCAAATTAAATATGGAGACTTACATGTGTCCAGCACTGGTCCTCCAAACACAGGAAGTGTGCATCACCAAGAACCGGATCCTCTTCCGTACGACCTCCAAAAACAAATAAGTAGTTCCTTTCTAAATAAAGGACATATTAAAATTAGTCAGAATCAGAATAAATGTCAACAGGTAATATTACTTAAGGAATAGGCATGATTAATCGATGATCGATAATTGATCAGTAAGATTTTTGTCAATCTCAATTAATTGAATTGTTTGATTGATTTACTTATCAGTGTTCTTTTGTATCTTTTTCGCATTGTTGATGAAACGTTTACATTTCTTATGTTCTTAATAAATCCAAGCAACTCCTGTGCAACTTTATCATTGTGAAGTCCCGCTCAAAATGCAACGACTACATCGCCAAATGTACCCCTTGTTTATTTAAAAAAAAATTTGAGGGGTGGTTTTGATTTAAAAGATGTAATCAAATGTCGAATCCTAATATTATAATTCTAAGAAATCTGTCCTAACCATCATGACTCAGCAAGGTCGCTGTATGCCGCCATCTTGATTTCGGGGCTGTTCCGGTACACATCATCTTCTTCAAAGATACCAGTACATTTTCTGGGTTTGACTGATTAATCTGATAGCTGACGCTCAGAATGTCCTCAATGGGGTTAAGTGGAGAAGTTCTGCCACCTATAATTACTGCACCCCGACCAGGAACAGAGGTCATGGAGTGATACATCCTCACACCTACGTTAAAAGAAAAAAACACAGTGAATATGATAGCATTAAATTGTTAAGCTATGAAAAAATATTTTTATCAGATACACACCTTTCTCTCCGTCTGGCTCTGCAGTGGCAAATCTCCAATCTGTGTTGTCTTTAATCAAAAACATAGCCGCAATGTTCCGGCCTCGTCTTCCACAGCCCCCAGTGAGAAGAACAACCTCAGGCGCCACCAGCGACGACGCCATTCCAACCCCCTCTACGCACAGAGTTTCAGAAACGAGTTGTAAAGCCATAGGCATGTCTGTCAATTCAGGGTTGATCCAAGGAACCAGGGTATCTGAGGGTATAGAACACAAAACCCCCATGTTTAACCAATGCTTACACTACTACTGTTGGGAATTAGATAACAGAAGGATCCATGGCATAAAGACACAAGTAAATATTTTATTATTAAAAAACAACAGGTCTTTGGAACCAAACACCTTGTCGACAAAAAATGAATAGCTACAGTGCCTAATTGGGTTTATTTTGAATTGGTGGTTGTCTAGTTTTAACTACAAATGTGATTTTTTTTACTGAAGCAAAATTCACAATAAAATATTACTTATATAACATGAACATGAAAAAAAAAATATTCGTGTTGACGTGCAAGTTTAACTGATAAAGTTTAGGGTGTCCCGTCCAATTAGATTTCACGTTTCCCTTTTGCTTTTTAATTAAGTTGTACTCATTAAGCAATTTTTAAGTTTTAATTAAAAGAATTAAGTTCATTTTATCATTAAGCTAAAAATTCTAGTACACACTGGGCGGGTTTACGGTGTAGTTGGGCTTGAGATCTTTAATCCGATCTGACAACCCTGTTCCCAGGATGCAAAACTTGCCAAACTATAAGGAGGATGAACGACTTTAAGGAGAAACCACATCGGCTTTATCTAAAGACCGGTTCAAGACAAATGGGAAAAAAAAGGTAGCTAGATCTCACGAATCACAATTTCCGCTGTGGTGGGGTGTGAATTCGGCACCAGGAACATGAATCACTGGACACTGGTATAATGGTGCGGGGAATGTTTTCTAGGCACACGTTCATCTATTGTTGTGCGAATCCCTAAATGGCTACAATTTTTATATAGAACAGCTACTTCCACCATACAAATACATTACATGGAGCAAAATATGCCTTCTATTGTGGCCTCCCCAATCTCGGATCTGAATCCAGGAGATCAGCTTTGGGATGTGGTTTACAGCATAAGATGATAGTAAGATTTGAGTCTGTAAAAAGACAAATGCTTTCATTGGATTTCTTTTTTTTTTTTAATTGTAAAGGCCTTAACAACAACAAAAACTACTTCAATTTTGAGAAATGTGTTCGATTCACCAAGCATTTCTTTGCAAACCAAGTTTGTGCCAATTCAGTTAACATTTATCTACAAGTAAAAGTTAAATAAATGACGTCACAAATGTTAAAACCCTGAATTATTTATTAATTAAACTTTTAAAATCTTTATCAGCTGGCGGCTACACAGTTTTATTTAGATCTTACCTGTCGGGAGCGTAAGAACTGTTTGACTGGTCAAAGACCCTTTGGAGGCAGTAAGAATGAAGTAATGAGAGCACTTCTGATGCCATTCCTAATGAAAAAAAAAAAATGTGTCTAGAAGTGGGTTTTGTGGTATAGTAGCATTTGTGTCGAAAGAAGATGGAGTGCATTCCAGTTCGACAGTTTAGTTGAAGTAAATTTTTGAAAAAATAAAATTATAACCTCAAATTCATCAAACGGCTCCAATTTCTCCACCCGATTTCTCTCGTCTTCTGGGAGAACCCCAAGATAAAACTGGTTCATATCCAAGCAAACACATTTCTCCCAGCCCTGTCAAAAATCCAGAGAATATTAGGTTAGTGTGTGAAAAAAATAGGCACCAGGACCTTTTCTCCTACTATAAATTGTTATTAATCTAATTCCATTATTAGGTTTTATCTAACTGAGCAACTGAGAGCTAGGGGCTATACTCAGCGGCCCATCGTTTGCCAAATATACCCTTTGTAGAAGCCTCTCGGTCTGTGCTGTCGTGTCCGGGTACTGGCAGAGGGCATGGATTTTGGAGTTAAGCTTCAGGAAATGGTTCTGCATGACCGTGCCGAAGGGATCGTCTGGACGGATCTGTTCGTACATCACAAACAAAGCCTGAGGGAGGTTCCTTGCTATCCAGCCAATCACAGCATCTGACCTGAGCCACGAATAATGTTTAAGAAATCACCAGTATTGCATGTAACGTAAGGGAACAGGCAGAGGACGGCGGTCTACTACAGTACGTACCAGCGTGTTTCCATGTAAGTGAGCACCACCTCAGAGAGGATCAGCGTAGGGGAGTCCCACCGTAGACTAGCGGCACTCAGAACCTCCTCTACTTCTCTCTCGTTCCTCACGTCTACTCCCAGCAACATATAGTGATCACTGTTCACATAGACGGGGCCTGAACATAGGGCCAAAACAGATGCTCATATGGATCAGACTCACATTGTTTCGCATTCATCACATGAAGAAGACATTTAAAGATTTGCTATAGATAGTAAAATTTTAACAAATGGTCTTAATTAGTCAGGATATTCGCCAGGATTTGGCCCTATTGCAACTCTGGCAGTTACCCGTGTTATCAGTTACTGTTACAGTAACAACCAGGGGTGCCGCTAGCATTTTGGGCGCTCTGAAAGAATATGAATTTGGGTCCCCTACCACACCCATTCTGTAACCACCATTTCTACAGTTATCTGGGGGCCCTCAGATTGGGTAGGCCCTTAGAATAGCCTTTAATTGCCCCTGCTTACAACTACAATCATTTTGTCAAACAAATGTTTCTAACCTAAATAGGTATAGGTTTTAGGTTTAATCAGGCTATATAACAACTTAATAACCTTAAAGGTGCAGTCAGTAATTTTTTTCCAATAAACTATATAGCAGCACAGGTTTATAAACTTCTTACCGGCTAAGACTCTGCAATCCGGAAGAGACTCTTTTAAGACGGAATCGCTGCTGATTAGGGCAGCTTTGCGTCTGGCAACATCAGGGAAGTCGACCTCAAACACGCTAACCCTCTCTAGCATGCCTTCTGATTGCAGCCGGAAGTAAAGGGAGTCGAACCCTGCACCCAAAGACAGAATCTACAGACAGACAGACAGACAGACAGACAGAATGAAAGATTTTACAGGTGTTTGTTACATATCTGTTGAGGTGTTATAAGGACGCTGGAATACCTGTCTCCTCTCATAGGCACCAGTCATGCAAAGAAACCGTTTTACACAGTGATCAACAGCTTTCCACCGAACATAATAACCCCTGTGGAGGAAAGAAAAAAAACCCCACAGCCACACATATTAATGCTTAATTTAATATCACTCTACAGTGCAGCACCACATTTTTACCTGTTAATCAGTGGAGCTCTTCGGGACACCTTGCCTACAAAATGTCTAAGAAAGTCATCATGAAAATAGCCTCGAGCCGCTGCAGACACTTTGCTGACCACACTGCTGTCATTGGTTCCCTGCACCTAAAACGCAAGAACACTTATCATAAATCTGTTCAGCAGCACAAAACAAGATTAGATGGTTAACATTAGACAGAACTGCCCCCTCTCCCTGATCTCTGCTGCCAGGCCCACTGCTCCTTGGCAAAAGGGACTCTGAAAATGACATTGAAGTGAATCTGCTCACATTCAAAAGAATTGCCACAAGCAAAGGGGTTGCCTTAGGAGAACTGCACATGTATTCTTGCCCCCTTATCGCTTTAGGGAGGCCCAACTGTCAGTAGCACCGGCAGAAAAGCAAATCTTGGGCTGGCACACCACCAAAAAAAGGCACTGAAACAGCTACTCTGGTGGTGCTGTGCTTTATTTGCTTTTAATTCAAAAGCGATTGTAAATATAAAGCGACATTAGGGATTTAAGTGAATAGATCCTACTGCCACATCAAACTGGGAGTTTATCCAACGGCGGACAGGGCAAATGGCCAATTATACACTAATAGCAGGTCGTTAATTACGCAATCCTGAGGGATAAGATCTTAACCTGCACCTTAATAACTAGTCAAGGCTAAAGATTCTACTTTGATGGTTCCTCTTGTTACAGGATTTCTCGTTACAGGTCCAGCACAGAGCAGGGGCCCAACATTTCAGAAAAACTTTTTATTAGACAGTTCACCTTGGTGTGTAAATAGAAAGAGCACCTTTTTAGCTTCATCCTGCTTAGTGTGTTGGTCTCTTCGCTACACTAAATAGATCACATGGGTTGAACACAGAATAATTGTTGTTTGTTTTGATTTTTATATAATTTGAAGTTCAAAGTCAGACAACTTTAAGGAAAGTGTTAAGGTGTCAGACTGCTACTTACAGGATTAAGGTGTAATGTAACAAAGTGATAACATTTGGATGTTTTTGGGGAAAATCTCTACTTTACTCAAGATTTTATATTTCTGTTAACTTTTATTCTAATACATTTCTCCATAGCATATTCACTACTTAATACAAAAGACGAACTCAGAGAACATTCAAGCAGGATGTACAAATCAGTGCTCTAGTGTTTGATCAGTTCGTTAATTCATTGATTAAACTTTTCCGCAAGTGCCAACAAGTGATCGCATAAACACGGTTGATTTAATTTTATGCTAGCAAGCCAATCAGATCTATTCGACGCTAAGGCTGGTTTTATAATGGCAATGGAAACAGATTCCTCTGTGACAAACGACATTATCTATGGTTGCATACTTTTTTCTTGCACACATGGACTTCACATTTTTACGTCTCTAAGCATAGCGCTAAACAACGAAAACTGCGATTGGTTCACTTACATGTCAATCAAAGCTCTCTTTACCAATAAAAATGTATTTTATTAAAAAGCACGTCTACGCGGAAACTAGCGCGAGCATGCTTACCGCTACATCCGCCCCTTGTTTCTTGCTGTTCATCACCGGCATATTGTTCGCAAAAGGACTGGGAACAAAATCCCCTTTTTTCTTTTTAAAACAATGACTTTAAAACAAAAGCCACAGTAATGTAAGATGTTTTATAATATCAATCTGAAACGTCATCTCGTATGGCTCCCCTCTTGAAAGTCCGTGTACAAACACCCGCCCCCTGTTTTATGATTGGCTAGTGTAGTGCATATTGAGGATAGTTTGCCAATTAGCGCTTTTAGTGTCAACGTAAGGAGGCGGGACTTGTCGTACCATGGGCGGAGGAGATTAAAAAAACCCCCAAAACGTTGTGGTTTAAAATGTGTTTAAATATATTATTTTGTAAATGAAGCTGACATATAAATGTATATTTTGTTATATTTAAATTTAAATGTAAGAATTAATACGTTTGACTGTAACACAACATCCGGCGCGTCATTTCCGGAATGTCCATGCTAGGAGGCTGTTGTAGCTTGAACTGGCCCCACTCAGTGAGTTATCTCTGTCTAAAACAGGTTATATTTCTGTCTGTAAGAGTTTATTCAAATGTAGAGTTTTAATACTACAAATCAACAACGTTTATAACAATTCAAAATTAGCTTTACGCTTCAAACTAGTAAGTTTTTGGAGGCTGTGTTCTGTTGCCAGCTAACCGGAAATGTGTAGAATAGGATAAGTGAGTTTGAATAAAATATAATGTTGTGTCAATTTGTCTGTCGTTTTTGTTCTTATATATCTTTTTTTCTGTCTTTTTATCTACACCTTTTCTCTTGCTGTCTTTCCCTTACATTAATGTCTATACTTTTATTCTTTCTTTCCTGTAGGCAGGTTGAAATTTAAAGATGGCGTCTGCAATTTTTAATATGTTGGTTTTAGTAACATTTGCTGTGTTAATGTCGTGGATATTCACTGTTTATGATGACGAGCTTAGGTTTACTTTTGAAAACTTATTACGAAATCTTTTTTTTTATTATTATTTTAAATTAAATTAAAAACAGAGTGAAATTAAAATATGTGAATAAAGTTATTGTAAAATCATAACTTTCCTTCTGTTTTTTCTGCCTCTTTCTTTCTTTCTTTCTTTCTCTCCCCCTCTCTTACTTGCTCCACTTTTTTTTGCTTCAACTTTCCTCTAAACCTTCTAGATGATGTCTCTATCCATTTTCTTTATCTCTAACTTCTTCTTCCCCATCCCTCCCTCCCCCCTCCATCTCTTCTTCTTCTCTCTCTCTCTCGCTCTCTCTTTTGCTAAACTTGCACTTTTTTTTGTTTTATTTTGTTTGTGTTTTGTTTTCCTCCATATTTTTAAAAGAATATCTTTATTGAAGGTTGTTTTAAAAAGTTTCTTTTTTTTTCTGTCTCTTTTTGTCTTCTTCCAGGGCTTTATGCTGCTGCATCGATCCCTTGGAGCTGTTGTGTGTTTTAAGTGCACGTCTCCCGAATAATCACGTTCTACCCCTGATCGGTTGTTTTGTATAGGGTAAGATTAGCATTGCTGTGTTACCTCACTGAAAAATAAAAACTGAATTAAGCGAGGGAGAGGGAGGGCAAGATAGGGCAGGAGAAAGAGATTTTTGTGATTTTTGTTGCCCCCTCTTATGCCCCCTGCAGCAGAAGGTATTAAACCTAAGAATTGTCAAGAAGTATGTGGAGATGAGAATAGATTCTATATCATGGATGTTATAATATAAACGCTCCTCTTCAGGAAGCTAACCTTTTGGCACAGTTTTTGCTACGTGTATGCGCACTAATCTGGGTCTCCTAACCCCATCCCGGCTCTTTCCCCCCATGCAGCCTCCAACAGTGCACGTGATGACCGAGCCGGAGGTGCTGACCGAAGTCCCAGCGGCGCTGAAGCGTCTGGCTAAGCAGGTGGTGCGTGGTTTCTACGGCATTGAGCACGCTCTGGCGCTGGATGTGCTGATCCGCAACGCCTGCGTGCGTGAGGAGGACATGCTTGAACTCCTCAAGTTCGACCGCAAGCAGCTGCGCTCCGTGCTCAATACTCTGAAAGCGGACAAGTTTGTGAAGTGCCGCATGCGTGTCGAGACGGCCCCGGACGGCAAGACCACACGGCACAATTATTATTTCATCAACTACAGACTGCTGGTCAACGTAGTCAAGTACAAGCTGGACCACATGAGGAGGCGCATCGAGACGGACGAGCGTGACTCCACCAACAGGGCGTCGTTCCACTGTCCAAACTGCTGCAGCACTTTCACTGACCTGGAGGCCAACCAGCTGTTCGACCCAATGACAGGTGAGAGAGGATTATGTCCCTTTTAGGAGATAAATCTATTCCGAAAGAAAATGACTTATAGTGCGCAAATAAGGTGACAGGGAAGTTTTATCATACCATTAAATCCAATCAAAACCAGTCAGGTTCTATAATGCAAATTAGCACAGTTTACACTCAGCTTTCACCCAGCAGAGCAAATTTTTTTCCAGCCTGCTTGCTTCTGAGACAATGACGACATCTACATAGGAAGATAGTTTGACGGGCACTTAACGTGAATCAGTTTAAAAATAATGTATTGATACTAGAGGTTAGAATATCGACACAATATCATGAAAAATAATTGTGATCCTTAACTGTTTTACTATTTTTACCCAGTCTTACACCGTCTGGTAATCAAGCCGTCGTGGCTCGCTACTTTTGTTTATTCCAGCCCTCCAGTCCCTCCAGTCCTAAGCGGCAGCGGTCTAAATGATTAGGTTTATGCTAATATATATGGACTTGGTGTGGTGACTACCAGTAGGGGGCACACTGTTTTCCTTTTGTATAATATGGTGCACACATTTCTATTTTCTATACAAATTCCAAATCTCCCGACAGAATGTTTCTTTTTAGCTCCAAGACAACATTTTAGAAAGGCCTCTTGCTCCACCCACCGCTAAACGTTATTACGACAACCGACAAAGACAACCTCTGTGGAATAATTAGTGCGACGACCTGAGACTCGCAGAGATAAAATCTCATGCACATATTGCAGAACTCCAGAACAAATTAAATCCCTATGCTGAGTTTCCACTGTAGAGGATATTTGGCAATAACCACTAGATGGCAGCACAGAGTTGTGGAAATATTAGTTCACGTTTGTTTGGAGGCGACATGAGACTGCTGGTCAGTTTCTCGCCTGTCTTTGTGCTTTAACATAATCACATCACAAAAATCGAACTAAAGGCGAAATTCTAAAATAAATTCCTATTTGAGTTTATTTTCATGCTGAAAAGCAGAGTCGAATAAGCAGTTTTACAAAACCAGCCACAGCAGTCTGGTTTCTGGCTTCAGCGTTGATTGTTCACTGTGGCAACATTTATAGCAAAATCTTTCGCTTGTGAACAACAGCACTCTAACACACACATTCTGCACTAAAGATTCATACTTTCGATTTTGGGAAATTGGTAGCTCGGTGGTTAAGTTGTTCAATTTGTCATGGGGTTAATTTCCAGCACCACCAAGCTACCAACACTGGACCCCTTTAGCATCAACAAGTTTAGCATATCAAAAAGTAGTTAAGTATAGTTTTTCCTATAAACGACAAACGTGACATCTGCTCGTCTCGCCGTCGTCTCGCAACTGTCAGACTCCCTCGTCTTACAAAATCACACGACCAGCAGTTTTCGAGTATATGGATAACTGCAGGTTCAACCGAGCTGCTTTAATTCGCCTCCTTTTTTTGTGGTTTGAAGTGTACTGCCTGCTTCACTTCCTCTCAAAGTATCACCAGCACTTCACTGTTTCGGTCTGCTGTAGGCTTTGATTTATCTGCTAGCAAACACACACACACACACACACACACACACACACGTACAACTTTGCTCTGCTCTGCTCTGCCGTGGGCAAGACGTGCACTGACTTCTAAACAGATGTTCAGCGTTTCTGGAACGGAGCTCTGCAGGATGAACGTCCCATTCGCTCAACCTCTAACAGTGAACTGGGCAGAACAGCATGACGCACAAGCAGGTTCGATTCGCCTGGTCTGTTCTTCTACCATTTTTTTAAGTTTAGAGATTAGGCCGGTGACATAATGTGCCTGAGTAATTTAAAGGAACCAGGCTGCACTTTTCCTCTTAAAAAAGTTCTGTCCAGATCCCGGTTCCAAAACCGGTCTCTGGTTGAAACCAGTGGCGTCAATAGGCGCAGTTTTTACTAGTTTGAAAGCCGCCATTTTGTAATTATGATGCGTTAATAAAAATGAAATCTCTCGGTTTATCAGTGGTCGATGTTGTTGGAAACAATGAACAAGGAAATTACATTGTAATTTTGCTACAAAATTCATTTACAAAGAAAAGCAAAAAAAAACCCCAAATGACTCCATTTTTCTGCTGAAGTTTCAGTGTAATGCAGAAGGTGAGGAAGCTGATTGGTTGGTTTTTCGTCACATGACTCATGACGTGTTGCGCTTGGGATGTTCTAAAAATTTCTAAAAGGCAATGTCGCTCTCCATTTGCGCTCAATTGCTGTGCGTCTCTATTTAAAATGATACAATTAAGCAGGCAAAAGACGTGATATGTGAACAGCCCCTTAAACACCGCCTGATATCCTCCATCTGTTCCTTTCTGTACTTCTCCGAATACCCAGAGAGACGGCTCTGACGACTTGGTCACACACACTACAGATGTTTTTGGGTTTCTCTGCTCCGGTGCGTGGGTTTGTACCCCAGTTGGAACCCCAAAGTGCACAAATTAAATCAGACGAGACTTTAAGACTACAATTTTCTTTTGCTCAGTCCTTCGACACCCTCACACATCCTCACTCCACTTGGCCTTGGCACAGAATTACTTTTCAAGTGTGTGTAACTCACATAGGCTTTTATGCCCTTAGAATCCAAATATGCATCCCTGTTAAGTCAGTAAACTGGGAGAAAAGAGGAGACAAACAAGGAGAAGGCAAACAGCGGCAGGAGAGACAAACTGTTGCTAGGATACACAGCAGGGTGGGCAAGCAGACGGCTGGATAAAGAGCAACCTCACCACTGGCCGTCTCCAACACACATGCACACGTGTACATGCTGCCTCTCATCACCATCACTTTTACTTTAGTAACTGATTAAATGTTAGTAGTTATTTATCCTTTTCCCTTTTTGCTTTTTTCTTCCTTTTGTTTTTTCTTTCTTTTCTTCTGTCTGTTTTTCTTTTTTTTTTTTTCTTGTCTACTGTCTGTTTTTGTCTATCCTCCTGTCTATTCTGTCTTTTCTTGCTTTCTTGCTTGCTTTTTTCAGTTTTTTTAATCTGTCATTTTCTGTTGTTCTTTTTTTTTTTTTTTTTTTTTTTTTTTTTTTTTTTTTTTTTTTTTTTTTTTTTTGGTCCAGTTTTTGCCATGCGGCAACAATAATAAACTACTGAATGCTGCAATTTTCTCCCTGTGATCGGGGCACTTCCTGCACTGGGCTTGGTTCCGGATCAAAGGGCTTTCTAACAGTTTTCAGTTTATTGTTAGATAAACAAACTGCAAACTGTTACACACCCCCACACGCCCGGTCCCGCTGAGATCTCACCTGTGCCCAATAAACACCAATCAAAAAAAGGCCCAGGGTTTATTATAAACGGACCAAACCGTGCACATGTGAATGCTTCACTGGATAATATCAGCTACAAAAATCTTTTATTAAAAATTATTTTTATGCCTATTGTTTCCAGTCACACAAAAGCTCCCGGTTGCCAGATAAGACCTGCTTAACTGTAAGTGCAAGATTTAATAAATGCCTGACTTACAAATAGGTTTCATTATTCTGTTCATTCAGGATGACTGTGTGTGTGTGTGTGTGTGTGTATGTGTGTGTGTGTGTGAGAGAGAGAGATATGAATGTTTTATTCCTGCGTACCCTGCTGTTACCGTCCTCCCAATTTTGTTCATTTAGATTTTGTTCATCTTCCATTACAGACGTTAAAATAAAATGAAACTAGTTTCTAACCAAGTGCTGCAGGAGTTTGTCACGCAGCGTTATTTTAATGCTAATTGGCCTCCAACTCTGAATAAAACATTTGTGTTTGTCTATACTTTAAGACTAAACAAATAATGTTAAATGTTAAAAATGTGTCAATGTTAGCAGTACTGAATCAATGTTTTTGTTGTCGAATAGTCGTTTCAAATAGTTGACCTAATGCAAGTTTCTGCAGTAGCGCGGTTTAACCAGTGTGGCACTGTAGCGCTAGCCTGTGATTCACTGCCTATAGAGAAGATCAAGTTCAATTAGCTTTATTGTCATTTCAACCATATATAGCAGACGCAGTACACAGTGAGATGAAATAACGTTTCTCCAGGGACCCCCTGGTGCTACACAAAACATAGAATTCACAAAACAACAAAGAGCCACTAAACAGGATAGACATAAAGTGCATGTGTGCAACCTGGTGCAGACAGCGCAGAGCAGACAGCGCAGACAGCGCAGAGCAGACAGCGCAGAGCAGACAGTGCAATAAACAATACAAACATTACATGGACAGTGCAAATTAGACAGTAGAGAACAGAACATAGCGCTGGACAGAACATTCAATAGCGCCAACCAGATTATAAAATGAGGTAAGACATGGAATGTGCACACTGAACTTGAGAGAATACGTTTACAAAATGACAATCAGATATAAAAATATATATATAATCAAATCATGCAAATCGAAAGTAAAGTGTTACAGTGATTTTTGTTTTATTTCTCAGTTGCAGTAGGTGGAATTCAATCAGTTCATTGCATAAGATGTAACAACTAATACACTTTACGCTTCCTTTCCGCTGCTCCAGCTACCCCACTCTTCACGGATTGGCATTTTTTATTGCCTGTTTATCTATTCAGCTGTGAGAACGTTAATATTCCACCTATTTCTGTCCGTCACTCAGTCCTGTAGCTCTTATTGGCTGTCGCACCGGTGCTGGATTAAGGATGGCTCTGGATTGCTTCCTTATTTTGTTTACTTATGTCCTTACCGAAAAGGAGCTGGTCACGGCGGCATCAGCATAAGACAAATCCTTGTTCGTATTCACTTCTCTTCTTCTTTCTCACTCGCTCACTCACTCTGTCTCACTCAAGTTGTTTTCTTTCCTCGTCCTGTCCATTAGATGACCATGTCGTATGTTGTATTAAAAGGCCCAGACGTAGGTGATTTTTTTTTTTTTTTTCCACACAAGTGCTTTTGTGGCACTTGTCAGCCTGCCAAAAGGGCTTTCTGAAATGAAAATTGCAGTGAATTATTTCTTTGGCTGATATTTATTTGCCCTTCGAGCAGTTTTTTTCTGTCTTTGCTCGTCTGAATTCGTAAACTTGTGCCTGCCTTACACTGTGACACAGCGAGTCTGAAACTCAAAGTCATGACTTCATCAGCAATTACATAGGAAACAATCCGCTTGATTGAGAAGCGTAAACAGAAAAGGACTCGTGAGAAATAACTTCTGATTTCTGTTTGCACTGAATTCATAAACAGAGTTTCACTTCTGTGAGGCCGACAGTCTTGGACTTGTGTGGAAGTCACACATTTCTAAAACATTCAGCATCAAAGGAGATCCTTTTTTTCAATGTTTTCTTCAACTGAAAATGACCTTTTCATGCCTCTTGAACCGCTAACTAGAACCAGGTCTTGCGGACTGATGGAGAGTTCAGTGGTCGTGAACGTTGTTACAAATTGCTTTGCACATGTTAGTTTGTACTATATCCTATTCCAGCTTTAGTTCTCGATCTGTTAGGATAAGCACCACTCTCCTGGGAAAGCCGGTGTCCAGGTGTTTGGGACTCTTCAGTCGGACTTCAGCCTTTTTAAACTATTGCTGCATCCGAAAACACATATTACTTAAGTAGGTATTACATTCCAGTTGGTATGTACTTTTTAACCAGGAAAAAGTATGTTCTATATAGTATGTTTATGCGCAGTATGATTTTAATTTACACATACTGCATCCCTCATGTTGATGTTGTCATGTGACTTACATCGTCACAGCAGTGCAACTCTGGATAATGTTCAATTTGGATGATGTTCATTGAGTAACATTTATCCACAAAGACACGACTTTAGAAGTCCATTCCCGCCATATGATGAGTCGTCTCTCCAGCTTATAGTATAGTAAATTGTCCATCGTATGCGAACTTCAAAATCCAAAATTCAGAGGTAGTAAATCATGTGGCACTTTGTGCTTTTTTCCCCGCATACTAAGGATTCGGATATGCTGTTCGACTCATATTTTTTTTTCCGGCTACTATATAAAATGAAACTACGACAGTTGGTATGTCCTTCTAGTGCACAGTTTGTGCACAGCGGTATTGTCATGCTGAGGCATTGTTGTATGTGTAGTAAAGGGGAAAATGTAATTCTACAACATTCAAAGACATTCTATACACGTTCTGCTGCCGACGGTTTACTGAAAGGCTCATATAGGGGTGTGATGGGGAGGTGTTGACTACAATGGTGTATGTAATGAAAAGAGTAATTTTAATGGGGTTAATGGAGCATCTCAGGCTGTTGTGTAGCAACCAAACACACTGTGGTGGTAGTGGTTTTTGTATTTTATTTTTATATATATATATATAGTGAATTCAAACCATACTATCCTCAGATATAGAATATACTGTTATTGACTCAATGTAATGATTTAAATTTGGGTTATATTTATGGGAAGCTTTTTCTGTAGCTGATGAAAAGAATATCAATTTCTGTGAAGTCTACTAGATTTTCTGAGCAGTGTTTCACAGTACATAGCTTAGCTTTAGTATCTGCCACCCCGAAATACACACCTGCAAAATACCGTGCTGTATTTGCTCATCATGTGTCTGTAAATAACCTGAGCAACAGATGGCTTACCAGTCCAACTCATCGACAGGAACTACTCTTTGTGTGTTTATACAGTACTTTAGCATTATTTAAGAGTTTTAGAACTGCATAGAAGATGCTTTCTCTCCCTTACTCTCGGCCACTCTGTCTTTGCGTGTCACAGGGACGTTTCGCTGTACGTTCTGCCAGACTGAGGTGGAGGAGGATGAGTCGGCCGTGCCGAAAAAAGACGCCCGGACGCTGGTCGCCCGCTTCAACGAGCAAATCGAGCCCATTTATGTGTTGCTACGGGAGACCGAAGATGTCAACCTGTCGCACGAGCTACTGGAGCCCGAGCCCACTGAAATCCCTGCTCTAAAACAGAGGTCGAGGGCCTTTTCCTTTCACTATCAAACCATTAATAAACAGATTATTATTAACATGATTATTAAAATACATTTCCAGCATTAGACAAAAGCCCTTATTCAGAGCGACATACATTTATTTAATTAATTATCCAACCCAGATTTTGTTGTTTAAGGGCCATTCTCAGGAACCCAGTGGTGGAAGCTAAGAGGTGCTGGACATTGAACCCACTTTCCTCCGATAAGCAAGCACCACTGATCTACAACTTTACCACTTATCGCTACCACAGCCACTCAGTCGTCATCATTTTTTACCGTTATCATAGCATTAGAAATGTTTTGAACAAACTGGATGTTTGTTTCCTTCATTACATTTTTTATGCTTTTCAGTATTGTGCAGTTTTGCTTACTGCAAAATGTCATATATATTATTTGAAAATCTTGAAACTGCTCTATGCACCACTGTTTGTACCTCTAGTCGAGAGCGTGCAGCAGCAGCCGGAGGTCTGGCGGGGGCTGGAGCGGCAGGTCGGGAGGTCTGGAGGACGAAGGGTTCCTCATACGCAGATCTGTACACACAGAACGTCGTGATTAATATGGAGGAGCAGGACAGCCAGCAGGCCCGGTTAGCTGAAGCCAAAGCCCCCAAAGAGAGACCGGTGTGGCTGACACAGAGCACGGTGCAGGGCTCCTACAACGAGAACGACGCTCTCAAGTCGGGTCAGTACCCTTACATTGATGCTTTTTTCCTTTTGATTTTGTTGGGCTGTTTGTAATCTTGTCTATGTCTGCATGCTAGTAAAATATCCAATTTGGTGACTACCACTGACTAACAAAGATCTATGGGAATGCTTTTACATGGAGTCATTTAACAAAAGGTCCCTGGATCACTAAGTTGCATGTTTCTTTTAATGGTTTTAACACAAAAAGCCTACAAAGACCCACCATTTCTCCTATTTTCCAAGTGCTCAGTCGTTTTTACTGGGTAGGTGCATGTCTTTGGAAACACGAAATAGGGAAATTACAACAGGGACATTTCAGCAATGGATATTCACCTTGCTGTACCTCTGCTACAAAATAAATGTTTAAAGAAAAGAACAGCAGATTGACGTTTCAGTCTAATGAAAAAGGTGAGGAAGCTAATTAGTTGGTCTTTTGTCATATGATTCTGAAAAGCTGCAATATTTTTATCGCAAGGCAGCGCAGACTCATCTGGAAATGAAGATTTTTCTATTCGCACACGCTTGTCATGAGTTGACGCCATTTTTTTAATCAGTACAGAACAACGCAAGACAGGAGTGTTTTTATTGAAAAACCGACCAACAACTGTTTTGTTTTTGTTTTTTCCCCCCTTAACTATAAAATAGGTAAGGCGTAATTTTTTAAGTTTTAAGTTAGTTCGACTTTTCCTGAAATTGTTGCCACAAAGTTAAAAGAACACAGGTGTATAGAACGCCTCTGTATGTTAGAGCATTCCGTTATTTCTTTACTAAAAAATAAAATAATATGAGATTTTACCCCACCAACAATCCCCCCCCCCCCCCCCCAGCATGACCCCCCCCCCCCCCCCCCCCCCCCCCCCCCCCCAACCCCCCCCCCCCCCCCCCCACCCCCCCCCCCCCCCCCCCCCCCCCCCCCCCCCCCCCCCCCCCCCCTACCCCCCCCCCCCCCCCCCCCCCCCCCCCCCCACCCCCCCCCCCCCCCCCCCCCCCCCCCCCCCCCCCCCCCCCCCCCCCCCCCCCCCCCCCCCCCCCCCCCCCCCCCCCCCCCCCCCAATATATCTCCATGAAGACATGCTTTTGTCTGATTACTGTGGTGTCCTGCACAGAACTCTGACACGACTCCACTAAACATCTCTGGGATGACTTGGACCGCCGTCTGCACCCTAGAGACCTCCTTACCTCCACATTAGTCACTAAGATTATGCGCATGTATATGATGGTCAGATGTCCCAACAATTTTGTCTGTTAACCTGAAGCACCGTCGACTGAAGGTTTCTACTTCGTTGTTGTTCTCTTCTAACAATAGTACTTGGGTATAATATATTTTCCGATCCCCGAACGCCTTTTCCTTTCAGTATTTAATGACTTTCATCAATTACTCTGATGAACCATAGCAAGCCAGCGGCCTGTATGTATGCAGACCGGCTGTTTGTTATTTCCTGATTAAACAAATGAGTGAAGGAAACAAAGCCGTGGCTTAGAAGACCTGTCACACATGTAGTCCTGAATCGTCCCAACAGCATTTAACCCATGTCATTATTATCATTTAGTCTGTTCTAAAAGGGAAGAAATCCGACTGCAGTGTTAGAAGTAGTCTGGTGTAATTAGCCTTGAGGACAAAACAGCCGTTTTATTGCATTTTACGCACAGCAGTGATGGTTCAATGTTGCCCTCTTGATGTATACCAGGTAGGGGTAAAAAACCAAAGGTTAGCAAAGGATATAATACGGTCACATTCTTTTGCCTACAATATCGATGACCTTGTAGATTGTATGACACTGTAATTAGTTTTTTGTGTTTTCTCAGTTGGCGAAGACTCCATGGAAATCCAAGAAAGTGTAACTGGACACGGTCACGTGCCGGATGAGAATGAGGAAGTGATGCGTGCACTGCTCATCCACGAAAAGAAGAGTGCGCCCGCACCGACGAGCGGCGCCCTGCATAGGCCCCTTATCCCGGCAGCCAATGCCAGTGACTCGGAAAGCGACACCAGCGAATCAGACGAGGACTCGCCCGTCCAAGCCATCGCTGCTCCAGTGAAGCCGAGCAGACCGGCCGAAGTGGATGATGACGAGGAGGAAGACGAATTTGAGGAGGTGGGAGACGATCCAGTGGTGATGGTGGGAGGAAAAGCATACTCTTACAGGGAAGTGAGTCAAAGGCCAGAGCTGGTGGAGAAGATGAGCGCCCAGGAAAAGGAGGCCTACATCGAGATGGGACAAAACCTCTTCCAGGACATGTACTTCTGAGCAACCGCCGCTCTTGCTCATCCTGTACTATCTCTCTTCCTCTTTTTTTCCTTTTGCCCTTTTTTTGTGCCCTTCTTTAATCCTGACTACCACTGTAGTATGTGTGGTACATCGACACACGCTGTATGAGGAAATTGTTCTAAAGGTCAGACTACCAGACAGAGATGCAGTATTTCTCTCTTCTGCAGGACTCCTGATGACATTTTATCTTCCGATAGGTATTTTCTGTTTCTGGTTTGGTTGTCAGTCCCACAGGCAAATCGCAAAGGGTTTATTGTTTAAGTTTACGTCTGGATACAGAACGACCTTTCAGAACACCCGGACGATTAAAAAACAACCTTGTGCAAGAAGGTCTGGAGGTTGTTACTTCGCCATTCAGGATAGCAATGTTTTAAAAAAGCAAACAATTAAACACGCAAATGAAACCAAAGTGTCACTGATTTTTTTTTCCTGTAACTGCAGCTCTTGTAGGTTGCCTTGGCAAGGCAAGTCTATTTAAATATTTGGTGCTTCACTAAAAATCTATTAAAATAATCAAACAATAATCACCAAAAAAATTCAAAATTGATTTAAAATGAATTAAAACCAAGGCTGCGCCGATACTGGCATAAAATAATGATGAACTTGTTTCGCAAAAATATGATTGGGACGTAGCCTAGTGCTTATTCGGTAAATGCAGAACTATACAGATGTGTTTTGAGTCTGCATTTCAATATAGCTACTGTTTTAGCACATCTGATCACTTCTGGAAGCTGGTATCTAATATGGTCCAAGTGTTCGGTTTGCTTGCTTAGGGACCCAACAATAGCATTTTGGAATTGAACCCACAGACCATTGCGCTACCACTTTCCCATAATTTTTATTTCTAGTATTTGACAGACTCCCTTATCCAGAGTTCTTGCATTAATCTTTCTTTAAACCAAATATAAATGTGTGCCTTGCTTACACACACACACACATATATATATATATATATATATATATATATATATATATATATATATATATATATAAGTGCTTTTTGGAAACACATAACATACACATATACAAACCCATATATACATATACATACACATATATAAATACACATATATACACATGTACATACTCGTGTATGTTCCCAAAAAAACACTTATCATACAATCACAGTCACCTAGCTTGGTCTCTGATAATACGCCTAATTCACATGAAAATTGATGTTTGTACAGATTGGAGTTCTTCTGGACGGGTTTTCTGCTCTGAGAAGGCATGAAAAGTGGGAGCAGGTGCTTTCATTATGATTGTCATCATCTTCCTTTCTGGCTGACTGAAGCAAGCGTTTGCATTTAATGCCCAAATCCGCCAATTCTTAAAGACCTCCTCAGGTTTTATCTTGGTTTAGTTTGCATTCGGTAGAAATTTTTACATGTAAATATAAATATTAATAAATTACCTTTACCCTGTCAAGCGGATGGTGTACAAGGCGGTGGTGAGAGAAGCTATGTTGTATGGGTTCATGACGGTGGCTCTGGGGCAGCTGAGGATGTTAAGGTTGGACAGGGTTAGAAACGCGCGCATCAGAGGGCCGACTCATGTTGGATGTTTTGTGGACAAAGTCCGAGAGGACGTATCGAGATGATTTGGATGTGTACAGAGAAGCGATATCAGCAGAAGGATTTTAGACATGAAGCTTCAGGCAGGAGGCAGAGAGGAAGACCAAAGTGAAGGGTAACCGATGTGATAAATGAGAACATGAAGTTAGTGTGTGTGAGTTAAGAGGATGCTGAGGAAAGGGCTAGGAGGAGGCAACGAGAAGACAAATTTATCCACCTCCAGGTTAGACTTTAGAATAAAAACCTCTTGATGGTGTAGGAAACATTTGGAGGTAAATAAGGCTAACAGACATTTGCAAGTATTGTATAAAATCTATTGTCTCGTGTTTTTTTTTTTTTTTTTTTTACTGATTAAACATTATTTATTTGCTTATCAGTCACACACTCGCTTCCTCTCTCACTAACGTTCTCTCTTCACCGCCCCGGCTTCAGCCGTCATTCATATCAATTGCACCAAATTGCCACCCTGCTTCAATCTACCGACTCTTCCAGTGTCTCCCTTACTATTGCGAGGGAAACTTAGGCAGATACTCGCATCAGGGAGCATAGAGGAGGATTAATTACACTGCAGGTCCACCAAACACTTCCTGACTGCACATCTGGTGATAGTGTATATCCAGAGTATAATATCTCTTAATGTATGCTTAGCCCTTTTTCCCCCCAGTCTGCTGGTGTGCTGTTTTATAAGTCTGATCTAAAAGGATTCAGAACACTGTGGGCTTTTACAACAAGTCGTTTCCCCCTTTAGCCAGACTCGCACTATCCTATTTTTAATAGTCCTTTCATTGTTGCTCGTCAGACTGTTCGAAAAATAATCCTTGTGTGACACTGTAGGATATCGGTTACCAGACTGTCTGACAGTCAAGACGTCAAAAATGGACATAGACAGTAAGACTCGCCAGGAGTTTTACCTTGTTGATCTGTTACTCGTTCTGTAACCTGTGTTCTCTATCAGCTAGCAAACAAATAACAAAAAAAGTTGGTAGTATTTATTTTGTCTTTCTTGTTAATGTCTTGTCCACCAGACTCGTATCAACATTTCCTCAAAGTGGTTTAAAGCTGTTGTGCAATTTGCGTCATTGGGTCTTCGGCGCTTCTCTTGGTCTTTCTTTTGCAGGAAAGTGTCAAGGAAATGGCAGTGTGGTGGAAATCGAACCCACAATTTTTCGATAAGCAGCCCAACACCTGTATCACTACTATATGTAACCATCTGCGGGGTGAAATGTGGTATTTCAGGTAGTGCAACAATTAAAATCATAAAAAAATGACAAATAAAACTTTAGGACCTGGTTAAAGAATATTAAAATGGAATATAAAATTTGGCAACCTGCACATTTCGACATCAGGAGTCATTTTTCCAGCAAGGCAGTTACGATTTCAGTGCCGTCTTGTATGAACATAAAGTGCTGAAAAGTTATTTCGAGTCAACAAACATCAATGCCAGGAATTAGAAGAGATGGTTATTGACAGTATTTAATTAGATATTTTCTCTCATTGCAACAAGCTTTCCTACCCTGACCCCCAGTCCAGGAAACCAGCTCTGTGTTAACCTAATTAACTGTACATCTCTTGCTCATCGATCCTCCTTTTCAGTTCCACATCACGGAACGAGCAAACAGCCACCAGAATAATTGATGGGCGCATCTGCAATGGTGGTGTGGGAATGTGTTAACCTTTGTGTTTGGGCTGATGATGTTGAATGCCCTGATGAATGAAGTACTTGTTTGATCCAAGCACCTGAATACGGGAAAGATAAGAAACCTGCCGTTATTTACCAAATAAATCATACGAGCTCCCAGGAAGAAACAAAAACAACCCACACAGAGAGAGAGAGAGAGAGAGAGAGAGAGAGAGAGAGAGAAAAGCTTGTCCAGCCCATTAGAAGCCTTGTTTCATCTTCTCTTGTGTCTGATCTAATCTCACCGGCTAATTGAAGTCGGTACGTAATTACGTCATTAGACGAAGCGCTACTTTGCGTGGTCTTTGATGTGGAGACTTTTTACCTGTCCTGACAGTATATGGGGCAAAAGGCTAACTGAATACTCGCCAGAAAATATAATACAAGTAATATATAAGGAAAACTTAAAGGTTATACTATTTATTTATTTATTTATATTTACATTTACATTCACGGCATTTGACGTTCTTACCCAAAACGACTTTTATCTCTTTTATACAACTAAGCAATTAGGGGTTACGGGCCTTGCTCAGGGGTCCAGCAGTGGCAACTTGGTGGTTCGGAGAATCAGACCTCGATCTTTTAGGTATCAGTCTAACATCTTAACTCTAACTCAACTATACTTTAATATGTAAAATCAATTTTAAAGCATAAAAAAATCCTTATTAAATGAAAGAATTTACTTTATTTGCAATACATGCAAGAGGTGTTAAATTATGGATATTTTTAGTCTGTGATGGGTAGTTTAGGCATGTTTCACAAGTTAACCTGTCATTTATTTTACCTAATTAAATTTTGAAACCGGTTCATTTTAACATTGCATACTTAAAATATACAGTATATGCTGTTTATTTCAACTTGGTAGAACAGGAGTGTGCAGCCCTCAGCTGGGCTCTCTGTGGCTAATAATGGGAAAAAATAATAAATATTAAATTTAGATTTTATTTTGGTTCGCTTTTTTAAATAATTCTGAATTTAAAGACTATGGTAATCATGTATTATTAAATGAATGTGTTTGGTAACTATGCGTCCTCCCCCAACCCCTATCGCGGCACCCAAAACACTTATATAAACATGAAACTGTCTACATTTGAAGTTCTGTCCGTCTTCAGATCCACATACGTATGTGAGCAGGTCTTCTCCAATATAAACTATATAAAAACAAACATCGCTTATGTGATGTTGCGACTGAACAGAAAAGAAAACCGAACTCGGGTTTAAACAGCAGGGTTTTTTTTATTGCACTGAATCTATTAGACCTCTTTAATCCTTTCACAAAACCATGTTTTTCGTCCTTCCACCTGTTGCCATCATGGTGTTGTACTGCAACCTAGATGTTATGTACAGAATCTCAAGATTTCACAGAACACAACGGTTCACGCCTCACAGACAACAGTTTACAATCCTGTGTGAAATGAAGGTGACGTCTTATAGACCTGATGTGGAGACACTGTGCGCTGAAGTTTAGGAGTAAAAACCACAGTAATATGGACCTTATTATATAATTATATATTAGGTTGCCGGCTGACTGGAAGTGTGCGATAAGATGACGGCACACAGGAGCGACTAAATTTTGGTTCGCAATTTTGGTTTTGCTGCAGGTGGATTATTTAAGTTCAACTTTATATTAAATAAATACGATAATTATAAGACAGTATACTTCATCCCAGCATTTTTTCCGGGGTTCAAAATATCCTTTGTTGCACACAGACAAAATGTGTGCTGAATTAGTGTTTTATACATAGCATAAAAGTAAAAATCGATATATGCAGTGTTCTCTTTATTTTAGCTATCAAAAAGTCTTTGCGTTTTTTTCTGTAGGAAGAAAAATGGCCTCAAATGGCTCTTTGAGTGTTAAAGGCTGCTGACCCCTGTGCTAGATGGAAAAGAGGGAAAAACATTTCTGGGCATTTTTGTTTTTATTCATAAGCCAGTAAATAAACAGAAAGGTAGATGTTCGGTGGGAATTGAACTTGCTGACCGCGAATATGTTATAAACTGTAGCGCAAATGAAAACAAGATGTCTGGACCATTTGGGCTTTTATGCCTTCAATACCCCACAAATTTAAATGTTTTTTATTAATGTTTTATGTAAACGACCAACACAAAGTAGCACATAATTAAAAAATATTAATATTGCACAGTTTCTATTGCAACGAATTGCACCAGGATAATATTGCCCAGTTTAAAATAGAGTGATTTCTGGGTAGGCCTGCCAAATGATGTAATAAATAATTCTAAAATTTGGCAGACATCTTTTTTTTCAAAGTGACTTTATCCCTTTTTTTTTTTTTAACGAAATTTGACAGACGCCCTTATCCAGAGCAACTTTTAAAATTTTTTACTTAGTTCCAATTTGGACATTAGAAATATGACAAAACCTCATGATAGAGGCAATCACTTAGTTGCTGCAATAACCCGTACATATCAGAATGATTTACTTTTGTTTCTGAAAAACGAGGGATTTTGGCACTTGCAATACCCGTGGATTTACTTTACATAATCAGGATGCAGATTAGATCATTTCGAATAGGTTTTAGAACCATATTGAGCTCAGAATACACTGATTGTTATTTATGTAATCAGCAGATGCTGTTATATAAAGTGATTTAGAAAAAAACTTGGATAAAATCCAGGAATTTAACTACCTGATGGTGGTAGAAGAGCTGGAATAGCCACTGAATGGCAAGTCTGAGAACGAATACGTGTAATCGGTGAGACGCAATGCAAAAAAATATTGAGCCCATTTATGCTGGTGCAAGTGAGAGGTTAGATATCAGGCTACCATCACAAACACACACTAAGGATAGCAATAAGGGGAGTCCTGTCCAGTTATTTCTATTCATTTCAATTCAGTTTTAATTCAAATTAATACATTTTTTTGTTTATGACTTTAAACCGATTCAATTGCGCTTCGATTCAATTTGATTTTAATGTAATTGAATTTTAATTCTATTTAATTGATCTGATTTAATTCAATTGTGCTTCCATTCACTTTTGATTCCTTTCAATCAATTCCAATTTCCATTCAATTTAATTCCAATTTCAATTTAATTCGATTCATACTGGTGCAACTAAGAGGTTAGGTATCAGGCTACCAGCACAAACACACAGTTTGGGTATCAATATGTGAAATTCATTTCAGTTTCAATTCGATTTGATTCAATTTTATTTAAATTCAAATCAATTTTAACCCAATTCAATTGTGCTTTGATTCAATTCAATTTTGATTTAATTCAATTTTAATTTGATTTAATTCAGTTTGGATTCAGTTCTGTTGTGATTCAATTCAGTTTTGATTCAATTAAATTTTGATTCCAATTTTGATTCATTTTAATTGATTCCAATATCCATTCAATTTAATTCATTCAATACATTTGATTTTCCATCTCTGTTTCTGTCTCTCTGACTGTTTCTGTCTTTCTTTCTCTCTCCCTCACTCTGTTTCTCTTTCTTTCTGTGCCTTTTTTCTGTTTTTCTATAAGTCTCTTTCTCTTTCTCTCTCTGCCTCTCTCTCTCTCTCTCTCTCTCTTACTTTCTGTTGCTCTTTCTCTCTCTGCCTCTCTCTCTCTCTCTCTTGATTTCTCTTTCTTTCTCTGCCTCTCTCTCTTGATTTCTCTTTCTTTCTCTGCCTCTCTGTTTCTATTTCTTTTTCTGCCTCTCTGCCTCTCTCTCTCTCTCTTTCTCTCTCTCTCTCTCTTGACTAAGTGCTTGAGATTTTAGGAAACATTTGATCGCAATCCCAGCTACTGAACCTGCAGTCAGTCAGATTTAAATGGGCTTCCGCTGCTTTTAACCTTGCTTATCTGCATGAAAACACTAATGCACCGACTCCAATAATCTCATCTCTTAAATTGTCCAGAGCTCCGCTTTGCTTTCTGATGTTGTTTTGTTGCCTTGTTTTTTTTTTTTACCATGACCCTGTTACCTAGCAACAAAGGCATACAATTGAAAAGGAAAAAAAATTGAGCTTTATTGCTTTAAAAAAAGATGGACTAATATATAGTCAGTCGGTGGTAAGTGGGTTAGCGGCGTTTAGGCGTTAATGTATACACTTTAATCACTTGACAGCTCGCTGAGGGGTCAGCGCACAACATCCTCGGCATCATTACCCAGTATAACAACTGGTCAAGTGGCTGTTTGGTAGAGAGTCTGAGTCAAGCACGGGTTTAATATTGATCATGCAGTCAGAGAAGATGGCGGGTTTTTTTATTATCAGTTCTACGAACAATTCCCTACAGACTGTAAAGGGAACTGATGAACCTACAGGCAGAGACGGCAAAAGTACACACATCCTTTCCTCAACCAGAAGTACAGATACTCATGTTTCACATGACTGGGAAAAGTTAAAGTACTGACTACACAGTTAAAGTGAAAAAAAAGGATGTGCTCTGACACAATCAAGTAAATCAGCTACCAGAGTTACATTACAGTTCTGTAAAAACAAACATTATGCACCCGAAGGTGATATAGATTCTGGGCTTCTGATGGTGAACTGATAGAAAATTAAGTAAATTTATTTTCCAATGAAAATAAGAGCTGGTTAACCTCAGAAATATATTTAGTTAGTAAGTTAACTAATGTTTACTAATTAACTAAGTAATGTTAGCAAACACATGTGCTACACTATAGTTAATGCGATAGGAAAATGCACCCGTATGAATTACTGACGAACATAGAAAATAGATTATTATTACTGAAAGCAGTGAATTGACTCGCTCGTTGTTAGTTTAATTAACTAGGCTATGTTTACGGTGTGTGATAGCCAGGAAAACATTAATGATAGGTTAAAAAAGCTGCGCAATAACAGAAGTAGATTTATTGGTTGAAAAAGGTGTGCAAATAGTGTAACCAAAAGAAATAATATCATTTATGCAAACAAACAGATTAAAACTGGGTTAAAAATGTAGAATAATAATAAGTAGAAAGTACAAATAATTGTATTAAAAGTTGTGCTTCTGTGGCAATTAATTAATTGATCTGATCTGATACAGGGACAGTTAATAGATTTTTCCAATACGTTATTTTCAGGATTTTTTCCAATACGTTATTTTTCCAATACGAGGGTCCCTAATGGGGGGGGGGAGACTCCAATAAAAAGTTGTTATTTTGCCTCTTAATGCTAGGTAAGTTCATACTTTTGTTACAAACAAATGAGCATTACTTTACAAGAGATATCTAGAATATTACAATGATAAACGATGACAGATGAGACAAAATGACAGACGATGACTCGTCCACTTTTTGGTGACATTTCCTGCATTATAAATCGATCATTTTGTTGTCTCTTTAAATTTTCTTGCTAGTTGGTCTGCGGTAGCACCTGATCGTTACCATTGAGCGTTATGTTGAATGTAATGTTCTGTTAGTAGATAATAACCATAACATCATAACTAAAAGGGGAATTTTGGTTTTGAATGGCAACCTTTATTATCAAATACAGATATAATATAAGTTAAGGTAATTAAAAATTACATTATCTGGCATTCTTCAGAGGTCCGGCCCAACTATATATATTAAAGAAGTGGTAGCTTAGTGGTTAAGGTGTTGGACTACCAACTTCAAGACCTGGGCTCGATTCCCAGCACCACAAAGCCACTGGGCCCCTGAGCAAGGCCCTTAACCCCCAATTGCTTAGTTGTATAACAGGGAATAAAGTAAGCTGCTCTGGATAAGGGTGTCTGACAAATGCTGCAAATGTAAATATGGGGACGGGCTGCATTTGGCCCCTGGGTAGTTTGGGGACCCCTGTTCCAATACCTAATAAAGGTTGATTTTCTATAAGACCAACACTATCTTACTAATTTTTTTGTTTACAATATTTGGTTATTTGGTTAATTTGCTTTTTGATCTCCATCAATAAATACATTGATTTTGCATCACAGACTAAGAAAAGCATCAGTCCAAACACGGTTTAAAGAAAGCACACAAACAAAACAAGGTGCTTTTAGTTTTAGTGCTGTTATATTATAGAATAGTCCCTGTTAGCCGATTCGTAGTGGTAATTAGTGCTTTGGCAAGCTAAAATGCTTAACTTGGCAACACCACAGCACAGATGTCTGGCGTTTAGTGACTAGTGGAGTCCTTAGGAACCAGTGTGTTTTGTACTACACCAAGCTGGAAAGAAAGTCCATCTGTTTATCTACATTTTGGTATCCAACAACTCGTAATCATTTTGAATTTTCTCGTCTTTGGTAGAAGCCATTTTTGTAAAGGCAACCTGCTGATTTCACTGCTTTCTAGGGAGAAGTATTAATATCATGTCTGTATTTTAAAAGACGTCATTACAATTAACCTCAAGGTTATGGCAACCAATTTTCCTTGAGTTTTTGTTGCCCTGCTTTACCCCCTTGCCCTAGACCAGGGGTTGGCAACCCGCAGCTCCGGAGCCGCATGTGGTTCTTTCATCCCTCAACTTTCGGCTCCCTGTGGCTTTGGAAAAAAATAAGAAGAATAAATAATGAGCATTTAATTTGGTTTAGTTTACAGGCAGATAAACTTTTCGCTGTAGTAGTTCGTTAATTTTATGAAGACAAAACACAATCGTCTTTTAGACATAGCTTAAAGTTAAAAAAAAAATGATATATGCAGTGTTCTCTTTATTTTAGATGTCAAAAAGTCCTTGTGCCTTCTGATTATTTTTTTTTCTTTAGGAAATGGCCTCTGCCTCAAATGGCTCAAATGCCAGCCCCTGCCGTAGACACTGCTGATTATCTGGATCATGTGTGTTCGGTCAATCGGAAGCTGGATAGACACCCAGATCTCAGATAAAAAGGGGAGTAAAGAAAGTCAAGTGAGTCGGTATTTCCAAGCATTTGAGTGCGATGAAGAAACATGGGACGAAACAGGTTTCTTCTAAATATTCATATTTATATATAATATACTCCTAATTGCTCAGTTATATAAATGAAATAAATGTAAGTCGTGCTGGATAGGGATATCAGCCAAATGCTACAAATGTAATATGTCCTTTTTTGTGACATTAATGAGAATTTTGCTACAGTGCAACTAAATAAAAGTAAATGTAAGCCATGAATAAATAAAAGTTAATGTAAGTCATGCAGTCCTGCATCCCGTTAACATAATATTAAGTTGTTTGTTTTATTTTTTCAATTTATTATTGCATTCTTGTATAATCATCATTGTTTATTGACATATAAATGTAAATGAAACCTGTAGCTTTCCTTTTTGGTGGGAGGTGGAGGGGGCACCATTTGGTGCTCTATATCAGTGGTTCCCATCAGAGGGGGTCCTGGCCCACAAGGCGGTCTTAGCGAGCTCTGTGGGGGGGTTCTGTCATATTTTGGCAAGTGTTGAGCAGTGAGCATTAAGGGGAACAAGCATATTGCATTAGCTAATTTTTACCATGATGCTCGGTTGACCAAAAAATAGACAAATTTGTATTCGTCCTCCACAAAAACGGTCGAGTCTAACGGATTCGCATTCAGCAGCTGATAGTAACGACCCAGATTTACTGGACCCAGTTGAGGAAGCGCCCACCAATTCGGGTGTGTTTGCAATACCGTAAACACAAAATAAATACCAAGAACGATAGTATCATTTAATCCTAAAAGAGGTCCTTAAATAATTTCTTAGGAAAAAGGGGGTCTTAGACAACGAAAGGTTTGGAATCATTGCTCTATATGGTTGAAATGACTTTATTAATATTCTTTATAATATTTTCTGGATATTATAAAGATCATTATTTTAAATGAAATGAAATGCAAGCTCCTTAACTGCCACCCAACCACACTGAGCAGTAGCAGCTCACTAAATAAACTGTTGGACTGCAGATCAAAAGGTCATGCGGTCAATTCCCAGCACCATCTAAACTCTCAACTGCACAGTTGCTTAAATATAAGTATAATTATAAGTCACTCTGGATAAGCCAAAAATGTAAATGTGAATGAAACAGTGATGTCATCTAGACACTGTTCTTAATTCCCACCGCATACAAATTTTTATAATTGAGACGAAGTGTTATCAAAATCGTGATCCGCATTTGGAATGTCTGCTTTACCGTATCTAAACATGGTGTTTTTTGGACCCAAATGAAATGCTTGCATCCATGCTAATCGGAAAAGGGAAAAGCACTTATTACCCTGTCCCCTGAGCCAATCTCGCACTCTGCTAATAGCGACGACGTGCTTTCCACTGCATTTATATGCAAATTTGAGGAACGCCTCAAGGGACAAACCTGCCCAACCTCACCAAGACTCCTGCCAGGTTTACCCAATTACTAAAGCCGGTAGTGTCCCAAATCGATAAACAGGGAATGTTGAGAAGACTCCACTTTGCTTGTTAAATCTATCTTCAAAATGGTGTCAGGTGCCTCAGGGGCCATGACGCTTAATGAACCAACAAGTAATACACTTAATCAGGTTGTTATCAGTCAACCACTAAGGACATACGTATATTAATTAAAATGCAGGAAGTGAACGTTGTTCTAGGGTTACATAAATTGGCGGCCGCGTTCCGCCATGTCAGCAACCATGTGTTTCAATGATTCTTCACAACACACACATACACACATTATTGTGAATTTATCATGAAATGTAAGACTGTAAGTCGCTCTGGTTGCTTACTTAAAACTAATGCTAATTATGTAGTGACGGTAAACAGACATCGAGACCCTGCGTTCACTTTTGAGTGCAGCCGCCTTGTCAGAAAGATTGTTCTTGTCAGAAAGATTGTTTTTTTCTTCACTATATTATTTAACCTATTAGCGGATTTTTTTTAAGAGTTAAAAGAGATTGCTTTAACAGCAGGTAACTTATACGAGCTGCAAATCTGGGCCAAGGCATAAGCAAACTAAGCGGCTGCTTAGAACCACCGTGGCCACCAGAGGGGCCCCAAAAGTACATAAAATGAAAGATTTTTTAACCTTTTGTTCTATATAATGTCAATGCACAGTGGTAATAATATAAAAATGCAACATTAAATTTGAAAAAAAAGCAATATTATGTTAACGGGATGCAGAATGCATAGAGGGGTAAAAACATTGATATAATGTAAGCAACACAGCTACAATAAATAAAATTGATAATTGGTGTGTTAGATTTATTATGTGCGAATAATCATGGATTGACAATAATTTGACATATTGGTGGCACTGAGGGATACATTCTGCTTACGGCCCCCTAAAGGCTTGGTCCAAATAAACTTAGTAGGTAAAATGTTGTTGTTAGGCTACTAAGTGGAAGATAGGGGTTAATTTCCCAGCACCGCCAAGCTCCCAAGGCTCCCAAGGCCCTTAACCCTCAACTGCTCAGTCAAATAAAAAAAAGAGATGCATGGTAGTTGCTCTGGATAAAAGTGTCTGTGGAATGGCAGAGAAATGACATTTAACAACGCACAATCAACTTTCTTCTACGAATGACCGCAGATAAGGTGCAAGAACAACTTGTTGATTAATTTTTGATTACGAAGCCTATTAAGGTGTTGGTGAAGCGTAGGAGAGCCATAGTATTTTAGCTGCCTTTTATTTCTTTTCTTTTGGCTGCAATCAAGTAATATAAATAAAGGTGTCGCTGATTGACTCTTGAAGTTAAACAGAGAAAGTAATCAGCATGCGGTCCGGCTCAGTTTCGGATGTGGAATACTTTAAAAAAAAAAAATTTAAAAATTGAGGCATTTTGCATTTTAGCATAGAATGTCCAAATTACCATTCTACGTTAAATGATAGATGTTGTTTTCCTGATTTTTTTCTTAAACTAAGAAGAAGGGATGTCAGATGTGCTAAATCAGCAGCCATATTTAAATCCAGACCCAAACACATCTGTTTCCTTCTGAATTTACCGAAGGAGCACTGGGCTACGTCCCAACCCATTGCAACATTTAATATTTTTAAGTAAATTAGTCAAAGAACCCCTTTGAAAATGAAAATTCAAAGCAAAACCCATTTTTACGTTAATGTCTTAGCAACATCAACCACATGTAAAGGTTTGGGACAGATTTTTCTGTCTGTCTAAATAAAAAAAACAAACTTTAAAGAGTCTCTTGTTTGTCTTTTGTGTTTCAGTCGCTGTCTGATTTGAAAGGATGTGTCTGACTCAATGATGAGATGAAGCACATGAAGGCCAGAATGCATTTTTTTTTTTTAAAGTGTATTCATTTGAGCTTATTCATCAGCTGAACCTTTAAGCCAATGCAATCATGTCGGAGGAGGAGTGGATAAAAGGAATGCGTCGCGATGGAAAGATAACTTCATTCTTATAGGAGTTTTCAGCATCAGTTGGTAAAGCTGTCTTGATAAAGTAAAGTTTAAAGCAGAACTTTGTGCCTTATGGACCTTTCCTTTTATTTTTATTTGCTGCACTTACTATTCTTTCTTTTTTTTCACATCACACTCACTCTCACCTTGCATTTACCTCGTTTTTTTCTTGTCTGGCTTATTTAAACCTGTCTATTTGGCCTTGACTCATGGTGCACCTGCTAGCTTTACTCATCAGAGCTTCTGCACCTTCTGTCACTGCACATATCTTCTCTCAGAGTTGGCATCATTTCGAATTTTCTACTGAGGTGATTTGGATAGCGCTTTGTTAAAAAAAAAAAAAAAAGTAGTGTCCCGGCAGCGTGTCCCGGCCGCGAGATCGGTACTGAGTGGAAAAGTTGACATAGCTGAAACCTCTATAAAGGAAGTTGATTTAGATAGATACAACTTTAATGTTATTGCAAGGTACAAGAAAATAGCAATGAAATGCTGTTTCGCATCTAACAGAAGTGTAAATAGTAGAACTGTGCAAATGCAGATAGATATGTAAGTATGTACATTATGAAATTAGGCTATGTCAGTACGTGCAAAGAGGATTATTTGCAAGTATGTGCAAGTATTTACAGCATGGATTGTTCAAAACTGTGCAAAAGTGTGCATTTTGTACATGAAATGCATAGTGCAAAAAGTAGGCATTGTGTACATTGTACAGAAGTATGTATTTTTATATACAAATTAGTTTGATAAACATTAAAATGTGCATTTAAATAAACTATTTTATACAGAGAAAATATGTAACAGAATGTACAGATTAAGGCAGGACTGTGAAATGGTGAGGTCTTGTGAGACATGAGTGTCCTAGTGGTGTAATGTAAAGGTCTTTTTTCAGTGTTCTCAGGAAGTAAAGTCACTGTTGCACCTTCCTAACCAGAGTTGAGGTGTTCAGATGCCAGGATAGATCCTCAGAAATGAGGACCCCCAGGAATTTAAAGCTATAGACACGTTTTACTTCAGACACGTTGATGTGGACAGGGGAGTTTCTGCTGCTCTTCTGAAAGTCAACAATGAGCTCTTCGGTCTTTGTGGCATTGAGGGTGAGGTTGTTCCTGGTACACCATGCTTAGAGGCTTTTGATCTCCTTCCTGTAGGCTGATTCATTGTTACTGATTCGACCAATGACTGTGGTATCATCTGCATACTTGTTGAAAATGTTGGTGTTATCCCAACCTAACAGACTAAGGTCTATTTGTCAGGAAGTCCATTATCCAGCTGCATATGGATGTACAGATACCCAGGCCACTGAGCTAAGCCATCAGTTTATTGGGGACATCTGTATTATAAGCACAGCTGAAATCAATGAACAGCATCCGAATGTATGCATTGATGACAGTAGGCAAACTGGTGTGGGTTCAGTGTAGTTGGAAGACTCGCTATGAGGTGAGTAAGAACTAGCTTTCAAAGCACTTCATAACAAAATCATTCAGACATTCTGCAGAGGGAAGCTTGGCCGCTGGTATAATGGTTGTAGTCTTTAGACATGTGAGGACAGTGACAGGTTGAAAATGTCCGTGAAGACTTGCGCCAGTAGGTCAGCACAAGTCCTGAGCACACGCCTGGGTATGCCATCAGGATCTACTGCGGGGATCTACTCTGCTCAGTGCTAAGTTCGCTTCTGTTGTGGAGAGTGATATTGGATAAGTTATAATGGAGGAGTCAACATTTCTTGTGTGATGTATAACACCTTTGTCAAAGCGAGCTAAAAAAAGTGGTTGAACTCGTCTGGGAGAAAGGCATTGCTGGTTGGTAGAGACTGAATTGATGGTTTGTGGTCAGTGATGGTCTGGATGCCCTTCCACATGTGTCTAGTGTCAGAGTTGCTGTTAAAGTGCTCCTCGATTAGCAGTTTATGTGCATGCTTGGCTTTGCTAATGCCCTTTTTTTTTAGATTGGCCCTGGCTCTGCTGTATTCCTCTGCCTTGGCAGATTTAAAAGCAGAGACTCTTGCTTTCAGCCAGAGGCAGAGCTCAGAATTCATCCATGGCTTATTATTAGGAAAGTGTTTTACATGTTTGACATTGTGTTATTCCCTCTAGTAGTAGTGACACAGTGTTGTTCCCTCTAGTAGCAGTAGTTGAAGTCTCCAGCAACAATGATAGCGCCACCGGGATGTGCAGCTTGTTGCTTGCTAATGGCTGCATGCAGTTCTTCCAAGGCTGACTTAGCATTAGCATCCGAAGGGATGTATACTAACATTACATGACATTACATTTCTTTATACGGATTTTCGTTGTAATCCAAATCGCAGTACGTCCATTTTATTCACTAGAGCTCGTACATTACCAAAAAGATGGTTGGGAGTGAGGCTTTAGTGCCGCGGCGCTTTCCCTGTCTTTGTTTATGTTTGCAGCGCTAGCGCTGTGCTCTCTCTTGCTGGTGAGGTGTATGAGACAAATGCAAGGATATTCTGAGTAAATATACTTGCAACTAATAGAGAAATAATTACTAAATAGCGAAATCTGGGGAGACGCTGATCCTCACGTTGTGCATGCGCCACCATCTTGCTCTGAAAACAGGCTACGGTACTGTACAAAAGCAATGTAACTTGTTTTTCAATCTTTAGATGAAATCTCTAGTGGTTACTAGTGGTTAGCATTGTTGCCTCACAGCAAGACGTTTCCATATATAAGTAATAATAAATAAATAATAGTTGGGGGGAGTGTGGGTGGGTGGTAGCTCAGTGGTCAAGATGTTGGACTGCTAAGTGGAAGATCAGGGTTCAAATTCCAGCACCACTAAGTTGGCACTGCTGGGCCTCTGAGCAAAGCCACTGACCCTCACTTGCTCAGTTGTATTAAAGAGATAAATGTAAGTTACTCTGAATAAGGTCGTCTTCCAAAATCTGTAAACGTAAAAAAGGTAAAATTCTGAAAACAAGTGACTTTTGAGCAGTGATTTGAATTCTGAGCTGTTATTGGTAAGACAAAGTGAGCTGGGAAAAGAGTTCTGTAATTTAAGGGCAACAACAGTGAATGATCTGCACTTCAGTGGGGGAAAGGTAATACAGAGGAGCCGAGAAAAGGTAAGAATCAAAGGACCACACTAAACAAGATTAGGGTGATGTGGGCAGAACGCTTAGTGCGAATGTGAATATGAGTGGCTGAGTTTTGAATATACTATAATTTATCCATGGAGGTAGCTGGACATTGTAGTAATGGATAGGAGATAAAACAAAAGCATGGATGAAAGTTTCTTCTTTCAGTACCTTTATCACTAATAAAAGAAGAGTGTGACAATTCGTCATGAATAAAAGAATGCTGATTTAGTGTGAGTTAATATGAAACTAAAATAAAAGAAAGGATTCAAACATATCATCCCATGATTCCTAACAATTCCAGTGATGTGATATTGCAAATAAAGTCATTGGAAACAGATAATGCGATTTATGGTGATCCCAGTTTATTTATTATAGGTTTCAGAAGTCAAGCCGTGTTTTTATATCCTGCACGCAAACAGATGTTATATCAATTTGGGTTGTAGGGACGGCCTGTAAACTGTAAATTTGAATGTCATCATCATAAAAATAATAGCTAAGGCCATGGCGCTGTGGTATCTGACCAATTTATAAAATAAACAGCAATGGCCTGAGCAAATCATGAGAGATGGTATCGAAGGCTGAGGTTAAATGACAGAAGTAAAAACAGAGAGATGAGAGCTAGTGTTGCAAGACAGTAGCAAAATCGCTACCTTTACAAGGGCAGATTCAGTACTATGTTGTTGACTCAAATAGGACAGAAGAAATTATTATACACTGAGGAGTGAAGCATCTATCTATCTATCTATCTATCTATCTATCTATCTATCTATCTATCTATCTATCCATCCATCCATCCATCCATCCATCCATCCATCCATTTATCTACAGGAAACTTAGTTGTTTTTTGGTAGATTGGTTCAAATGGGACTTTCTTGACTACTTGTTATGTAACCTGGCTTTTTTTTAGTTATTATTATTTTGCAACATTTTCTGATAAAAATGTTTTCATGATCATTAAGGTTACTATTTCTTTATTGGCCTCAGCCGTTTCCGCATGGCTGGACACACTCCTGAACCTCCACACATCATTGTTTTGCTGCCATTAGGTACGGTATCACACAGCGCCACAGAAACCCAATTACACATGCATATTAAGTATAGATGCCATGGACCTGAGGACATGTCAGACCGCTGACAGGGAATTGTCAAGTGCACACATGTATAAGGAGTGTGTGAGTGAGTGAGCGAGAGAGAGAGAAAGAGAGAGGGAGAGACAGAGAAATGTATAAGGTCTACTGTTAACCCTTTCTTTACTATATAGTTATTAACTATTATTATGATTTGACTGTAGTACATTTATAATAAATGTTACTTTAGTACAGAACTGCTATGTGTTGCAAATTACTTTTTCATTTGATTTTTTAAGTTAAAATAATCACTATTTAAGCTTTACTAGCTAGCATGGCAGAAAGATCAGTGAATTGATTGTGCTTCAAGCTAAAGCTGCTGATGGGTGAACTTCTTTTTCCTCTCTTTTTTTTTTACAGTAATATTAACACGTTCATTAAAATCATTTGTTGCATGTTCATTTTTCCCTATGATTTAAAAGTCTTTCTCGCCTGATATTAAAGCCTGGACCCACTAATCACTTTGTGGCTTGGCTTATCCCCACAGTCACCCCTCTAAAATTTGGGGGTAAACACCAAACGTTAAACCAAGAACCAATAGGAACACTAAAAAATCGAAACGAGTTTGGTGGACCGAACAGCAGAAAATGTTTTTGTTTTTCTGCTAGCTACCATTAATGCAAGTTAATGTTTCATCAGCAATGTAATAATCAAGTACTGGCAGTCAGATCTTCATCCACTTCTATTCCCAATGCTCTAATTTTATGTCCTGCTATGAACAGCCCATGGGCTCAAGCGCCTTAATCCTTGTTTGCAGGTTTAAAAAAAACCCACATTCTATGAGTTCCCCTGTCATGTCGTCTTGGCAGCCATGTTATCTGGGTTATCGTGCTACACATGGGACCAGGGAAGAGGATTAGGTTGCTTCAACGATCCTTCCAGAGAGAAATCTTTTTCCCTTTGCAAGACATCCAATAAGTAGCAGAATGTGAACGTCAAATGTTTATTTAACGTTACTAGAACAGGCCAGTAATGTTTCTGTGTAGTGTGTTTATTCCAAACACACACACACAAAAACACACACTTAAGGTGTGTTATAGCACATAGACTTTAAAACCTACATCACATGTAATTTAAAGTCTGGATTCCTCAGGCAGTTTGATTAAAAAGCAAAGAAGTAATTATTGGCTGGGAAAACAAACTGGAATAGATTCCTGCTAGCTAGAATATTAAAAAATTGTTAGTTAACTTTTGCAATAATTGTACCATGAATCAGTGAATTTGAGTTCAATGTTGGTTTATTATCAGTAACTAATTATTTAGATAATTATTCAAATAATTTAGCCATTTATATCAATCGGCTTTAGGGATAAAATCTGTTGAACTAATATTGTCCACTAGAGATGGCCAAAGAGAAAATAATAAAAGGAATGACTTTCATCGCATCCAGTTGAGCGAAAATAATACTCATTGAGAATGGTTCGATCATATGAGGTTAAAAATATTGAAACATAGATTCGCTAACAACAAAAGTAAGCAGGTTTAGGAGAATTTGAAAGAAGCCAATTAGCTCTCACCCTCAAATCACGTACTGTATGAGAAATACTGTTTTGATTATTTTGATTATGACTAATAGTAAAATAGTTTATTATTAATTAGCAAAATATTTTTGACCTAACCTTAAAACACGGTGAGAAGCTTACTTCTCTGTCTAACTTGAAGTGGGCGGCACCCCAGCGACCCCTATTGACCAGCCACCACTGGTAGTAGTTTTTTCTAATATTATTATGCATTCATTTCCATGAGTACTGTGTGTAATCAAAATATTGTTTGGTCATTAATATGAATACATCTCCAAAATCTGACCATCCAAATAGTGTTCCGAATCCTGGCATATGGGCAGATGGACAACTGCTCACCTTATCTTTCTTTAACAGAGGCAGAGCATCTAATCTTTAGAAACCTATTTGGAGATAAAGAATAGAAAGTCAATTTCAATAAGCAGGACTATGTTGGGAAGGTTGGTCGTAGCCCTGGAGACATTGTTTGTTAAAAAAAGAACCTGGGTTTCTTGTGTAGTCAATGACAGCATTGGTATAATGATTTGGCCCACTACACCCTGGGTAATACATGTTGACGTTTGGGTAGGGATAATGAGAGACAGGTCATGAGATGCTTTTTATTGATTTTTCTCTAAAGCCTGAAAAGACATAAGGCGTTTCCCAATGGAGGCATCAGGTAATATGTAAACATGAAGAAACAGTACCTTTTTTTTACAGGTAAATTTCCTGAGCTAAAACATATAATATAACAAATAAGGCTCTGGCAACCTGGTTTGTATTTTAATTGCATTCATTGTATTTGTATCTTATTTTACATGGCTCAATGCATATGCTGACGAATCTACAGTAGAGATGAAAAACCCGAATCCATTTACAGATCCTGAGTCACTCATTAAATGGATCCGAGTGTCACAAGTGCTTGGAGTTACTTGAGTCAGAAGGGATTATGACTGTTTTTTTTCATGATCTTTCCACTAGAGGGCACTCAATAAATCCCTAGAATCCACCAAATTCCTGGACTCATAAATCACACACACACACACACACACACACACACACACACACACACACACACACATATATATATATATACATACACACTGACTCCCTTGGATTTGTCTGTTTTTCTGCACTCCAAAAATCTGACCAAGCCGCTGAATCCCTTGGTTCAGATGAATCAGTACCCACGATTCTCAGTCTCTTATGATTTTGTCCATGCAGGAAGTTTTCTAAACATCTCAATCAGCTACTTGTTCCTACAGTTACTAGCTTACAACTAAATGGTGTCATTTTCAGTTTGTAATTATCCATATTGTGGTGAGCAACAAGATGACTCAGGATTCTACTGATCCGAGTAAATGAGGAGAGAAGAATTTGTGAATCTTGAGTCATATAAAAGAATCAGATTATTGAATCCAAATGAATCTGGATTTGCTTATCTCAACACACAGCTCTGAAGTCAGGGGTCACATTCAAACATCTGTTGTGACTGACAAATATGTTATCAGTGAGTGCAAATGTACGTGGGGTACTTTAATTTTGACATTTGGCAGATATCTTTATCCAGAGTGCCTTACATTTATCTCATTCCTTATCTATCTGAGCAGTTGAGGTTTGAGGGCTTTGCTCAGGGACCCAGCAGTGGCAGCTTGGTGCCGTTAAAAATTGAACCTAAGAACACCTTTTTGATTTTTTTCGAGGAATGGTTGCCAGGAAGGTTTATGGAACATCTGTAAAAGAATATGAGCAACTGATATTCTAACAAAAGAACCACAAATATGTTCAGGTAAATTTTGTTTACTATTGCATGGGCTGTCAGAAATAAAAGTCCAAATAAAACCTTCTTCCAGCAGACCTGAGTTTCTTATTGGTTGGAATTTTTATTATTTTAATTTATTTGTATCTGAGAGAGAAAAAACAGCCGGCAATTTCTACCTCTGGGGTATTTCCTAGGGTTTTCAGTGTAGAATAGTGGTATAATATAAGATACAAATACAGGTCTCCTACTTCACTACTGTTTAACGGGGATTTTTGTTTTACTTCATCCAATCTGGCAACCCCACAGACCGCATATCTAGTGTTGCAGCAATCTCTGCATTGTTTAAAGCGTTAATTCACACATGGACAGATTAAAGCTTTAGGACGCTTTAACCCTGTAGCCACCCTTATTGAACTGGGTAATAAGGAAACGACCCTGTCTCCTGGTCACACGCGCAACTGTGCATGCATCGGTGCGACGATGCTTTATATAATGACGCACAGCAAAGTCGCTTTCCTCTGTGCGCTTAATCATAAACGCCTTCTCCAATAGCATCAATTGGGGGCGGGGTCTCTGGTGCTCCGTCTTTCAGCACCATGGACAGCGACTGCGGGAGCGAGAGAGATACTTTTCTCCATCCACTGTACCATCTGTTTTTGCATCCGAGCTCACACTTCATCGCTCATCCTCTCGCGACAGTTCGCTAAAAGTTGAACAGTTCGGTCGTCGCGTGGCGAGTTCAGAGACGTCTCATCGCGGTGCCTCTCCTTTTTGCGTCTGCGTCTTCCGGACGGTGCGAATTTTGGGCGAGTTCGACTATCAGTGAGTCCTAGTGAAAACGTCTCGCGCGTGTTCGCTTGCTGGGTGTGATGCACTGCTCCTGCAGAACTAACATGAAGTTTCTCTGTAGCGTTTAGCTGCCTTTTTGACGCGTATGAAACTCCTCCGCCGCGCGCATATATGTCTGTTTTCCTTTTTCGCGTTTTGGAGCGCTTGGGCTTTTAAAAAGATGTCTCAGTGCGACTTTTTGAATTGCACGTAAATGCTCTAAAACCGCGAGGCAACCGAGAGCTCGACAGTCTCTCAGTTCTTTAAAAGAGGGGAGGGTTTGTTGTGCTTTTTTGTGCTACCTACCAGCAGCCTTCTCTATGCCGCTTTAATCGTCTCTGCGGTAGAATTTTGCGCGCCTCGGAAAAGAACAGCTGAACTTATTAAAGAAGAAGAAAAAGAAGTAAAAGAGAAAAAAAAACCATGAAGAAGTTTCGGAAGGTGTTAGACGGTTTGACCACTTCGTCTCCGGCCAGTGCTGGAGGCTCTCCGTTGTGCGGCAGCGCTGCTGGAACTCCCACTGCAGCAGCGACTCCGCGCGAGCTGGACATCCAGGAGACCCTCATGGCGGAGCACTTCCACATCTGTAAGGTGGGTGGGCTCACTTGCACATCTGCGCTCTGAGTAACTTCATCTGAACGCAACAAGCCGCAGTAAATATTATGTCAGCCAAACACCATGCACCAAGCTCACCATCACAGCTCACTATTTTGCCGCACCAGGGGTGGCGCACTGGGGCTGAAACATGCGTAAAGTCTAGGATGCCACTAGGTGCGAGGGGCGTGGTCCAGAATGGCAGGGGGCGTGGTCGAGATTAGTGATTGTAGCAACGGATTTCTAGCCAAAAACGAACAGAAGCTGAACGTTGAATATAGGGTCTTAAAGTGTGTGTTTGTGTGTGTGTGTGTGAGTGTGTGTGTGTATTTGCTCTATACAGGCACTAACCAGTGCTCAAAGTTTACTCTGACTCGCGTAAAACCTAAGCTATACATCTCTCGACGCTGAATGAATGAATACACAAACACACATACACACGCGCGCACACACGCATGCCCACACGTTCTTCATTCACTGTGAAAGCGCTCTCGTTTACAAACCCCTCCACATTTCTTCTTACTACGTGCTGTTTCATTGCATTTAAAGTCGTCATTTTTTGGAGGAAGTGCTTAGCGGCAGTACTGCGTTTATTCAATGTTAAATTTACAGCGCTTTAGTTTCGGCCTCACACCCTTTCACTCTGAAAACACTGATCCATCATTCAGCTCGATGCCAAACCGCAATATGGCATAGAACCAGGGATGTACTAGTGTTATAAAAATAGCTGAGCTATTATAATAATAATAATAATAATAATTATTATTATTATTATTAGGCACAGGTCGCCATTCACCATACAGCACTGTTGTATGTTTTTGTTCACAATGATCTAGACATTTTTCTGACCATATTATGTAGAAGGGTTAAATACTGTATGTACTACTGTTGACTAAGGGATGTTATGTGTTTGTAACTTAAAATGAGAACCTCTCTGCAGTGGTCTTTGCACAACTGGCTTTTTCCCCCTTCTTTTCTCCTGGATCTATTTTTAGCATTCATTGCGGCTGGATTGGAATCCAGTGCTGCCAGATTGGATAATTTCCCCCCCTGCTTTGCTATATTTAACACATTGGTTTGTGATCATTTGGACTGGTTACAGAAGCGCAAATCGAATGAATCTTGAGCTGTAATTGGTTTTCATACACATTCGGTCTAATCCGCTTTGAGTCTTATCTATAGGAATGATTCTTTGACTTGGTTCGAAAAGAAAGGTCTAAATTTAGCCTGAGTCATTTTATGTTCTGTACTCTAAGGATCACTGTGGGGTAAATGTTGGTAGGGAAAGATTAGGGCAGTTCCAGTCTGAGATATGATACAGAGAAAATGATAGAAAATGCAAGTCAGGCCAGTTTTGTGTCACTAAGCAATTTCTATTAACTGATGCCCAATACTAGCTACAAAAATTTAAATCTTAGTACATTTTTACGCATTGTGTTTAAAGCATCTATCTTTTTTCTGTTGATACAGCAGTTGCTTAAAAACTCAATCTAAGCCCTACATTTACTTTTTAATAAAGTAACGCTGAGTGTTATTGTACACAATACAGCAAGGTAGTGAAAAAATTCAAATAAACACAGCTTATACCTTTCCTCTATAGTCTCTCAGGAGTCCTGTATGCTGAGCGGAGTAGGAACATGTCAGCACTCGACCAAGAGTCGGGTCTCTGAGGCATAGCAAAATGTGATGAATCGAAAAAGCCTGTCTTCGCATGAGGGCAGTTGTTTTCGGTACCATTCCTACAAGATTCTTTCCCCGCTGCATATAGTGCCGTAACTGACCTCTCATTTCTCTTCATAATGTGCGGAATTGAAATCTGATGATGGAATTTTGCAAGTCATAAAACTGAATAGATTCAAGAGGAGAGTTTAAATGAAAGAAACAAAAAAGATGGTGATCAGTGATTGGTTGTTAAGATTGTAACTTGACTAAGGGAAAAATCAGTCAATAAAATAGCGTAAAGGATATACAAGTCTGATATAAAAAGATTTGGTAGGAAATAAACCACGGCGGCAGCAACCTTTTCTCCAAACTATGTTTCTGCCGATGAACACTTGAAGCCACATTTGCAAGAAATGTTTATTTATGTTGAAACAAAAAAGTTTTCGAACCGGATGAAGTGCCTCTTAATCTGCATTTAATGTTTTTGTTTTTATTCTCTCATCTTGCCAGGATTCGCTGCAGGGTCAGTTGCCAAGTGCTAACGTTATTGCTAGCGCCAAATTCTCTGTGATCACTTTAGAGTTCTAATCAGATTACACGTATTAGTACTCAAGTACTTGTCTTTGTACCTTACAAAGCTTGCAGTCTGCCATGCAGGGGTTTTTATCAGGAGTCTTTGTGCACTTAAAGTTCTGTCAATGACGTCAGAGGAGGTATCAGTCTTTTATATTTGTACATTTTTACTTGCATTCCCAATTGAACACCTGGTTGTGTTTAGATGAAGGAAAGATTCAGAGGGTCGATTTTTAGGGGTGTTTTTTTCCCACATATTTTAAATTTTCTTCTGAAAACTGAGAGATAGCAGATTTTCCCACTTCTGGGCTCACAGCATGGTGGAATATGCAATATGTATGCGAGCAGTGAGATGATCTGGGCATATAAAAACGGCAAAAAAAAAACTGCCAGAAGGACCTAGTTGGTCTGCCAGTTAGTTGGTCCAAAATAGCCTGAATTCAACTATGAGAATGAAATGTCAGCTAAAGTATTTTTTTTTATTTGAAATAACCGTCTGGATTTGTTTACTTTTAGAAGTTAGGTGTTTTTGCATATTTTTAACTACATTATTGAACAAACCTTGTAAGCATCAAAGATTTATTGTTTAAAACAAAAGCCCGAATTGATTTTAGAATTTATTAGGAAGTCCTGTGGTGGACTGGGGACCTGTCCAGGGTCACCAGCCTTCCACTGTCATGGACACACCAGCCTCCGCCACAGTGCACCGCTCTCTCTCCCAATCACACTCACACTCAATATTTAAGCAGCTTACTTACCCTAGTTCGATCTCTGGTCTAAAACACTGGAGGAAGGACTCACTCCAATGTCTCCTCATTCTTGAGTTTTCTAAGCTCCAAAAGCTTCCACTGCCAGAGTTCCAGACACTTTAATTTCTCCAGTGTTCCTGGTTGCTTCCAAAAACTTCCTCATATTCTGGGTAATCCTGCATTGTCTAAGTTCTTCGTTTGTTCTAAAGACTCTAAGTCTAACTCCTGTGTTCCAAGTCTACTTCCCGTTACATTAACCAAATGACAACTTATTACAAGCTAATGTATGCATCCTGGACCTGTGACTCTGATAAGAAATAGGCGGGTTTCGACAATAGATGGCTGGATATTAGGTAGGCGTCTTGTTTTCAACCACTGCGAAACAGAACCCTTAACCCCGGAGATGTGAGTCAAACATACAGTTCATTAAGTCAACACTTGGCACCTTGCTGTTTATCAATGTCTACAATCGCATACTTTCATAGGATAAACTAGATAAAACTGAGTATTCGAAGTAAATAGTATGTCTAAATCATTAGTATGTGAAAAAGTTCCCAGATGATCTATTACTTCTGCCCGAATTCTTAAGTACTCATCCCATAATCCCGCAGACAAGATGACTAGTCATAATCCAAAATGGCGAAAATCAACAATGCAGCACTTTTTGACTGATTTTAAGTATCTTAAATAAAGTAGAGTTAAATTGCCCCCTGTTTAACAATCATTTAAATTAAACATTATCCAACAAAAAATTTATGTTGCCGTGATGTCATTTGTCATGTGACAAATAAAGATCAACATGGCGGATATAGTATGTCCAAATTTCATTCATACTACCTATAACCATACTACATACTGTAGAAATTACGTTTTAACAGTCAGGTAGTAATGGAAATGTAGTGCGTATTTAGGTAGTATGCGATTTTGTTCGCAGCTAGCGTTCTCACATCTAGCCTGCTAGCCAGGAAGTAAACAAATTCCCTCTTTTTCCAGTTTCAGTGCGGTAATATTATAAATTTAGTGGTGTGACGCTAACAAAACTGCAGAGTTCTCACGTTACCTACCTGCAGTACCTTTTTAATAATAAATATATCAGCATTTCGGCAGACGAGTACGCAGCATAGCAATACATTAAACATTCAAGTTGACGATCTGTTTCAATCCCCATCTATGTGATGAAGCAAGAAAATAAGTAAATATAAACAAGATTAGAGCATGATTGATTAAAATAGCCCAAAGTCTACTTCTAGTTAGCTTATACAAGGTAATATCAACAAGAGACAACGAAGGCCATCATTGGTTATGATCCCACGATGATGGGCTCTGACGAGCTGTCCTGTCACATGCTGTCATGTTTCATAAGCTCCAGGATGTGTAGACATCTCTCTCTCTCTCTCTCTCTCTCTCTCTTTCTGTCTATTATCCTCCGCTCATCTTCTATTAATGATTAATATGTGTTCCTTTCAACAAACTGTTTTTTGAATGAGGATCCCAACAATGCTGAGTCTTATTTTCAGCCTCATTTAATCTGACGCTGACAAAATGCATTTAACGTTCGCTGTTTGAGCGAGCATTTCGCTCTCTAATGTATTGTAAATGTAATTGAAAGGCAGTGTGTTACTGTGTGTATAAGGCGCTGTAGCAAGTTTTGCGCCCCATGAAAAAATTTGAGGTTGGGCCCATTACCACACCCATTCCGCATTGTTATTGTCAATTGGAACATTTACAACAACATACTAACAAAAAATACTTAAAAAAAGAAAAACAATGAGATATGATGGCAACTACGTTTTTCAGTCTTTTTTGCTATTTCTAACACATGCAAAAGGTGCGGGAATAAATGAAAATGTGCATTAGTGGAAACGCGTAGACGGATGGATGTGAAAGATGAGAGTGTCAAAATTCCGTTACCACATATTCCATTACCATACACTGTGTTGTATTGATGCATCGTAGTGTTAGAATTTTAATCAATGCATTGATCCATATCAATTTGTTGTTGAATTTCTAAAGAAAGGTCACTGTGTGAGATGTAGAATTTGTACTTTTGTGCATGCGGGTTAGTTTAGGACCAGGATCAGGTCACACTGGAAATCTGATATTGGCCACATTTAAAACAGCTATACAAAAACCCTGATGTGGGCAAAAATCTGAATTAAGGCAGTCTCCCATTGAGGTAGGATTTGAGTTGGATCTGAGTTGTTATTTGACAAGTTGTTTTGTTGTGGTGTGTAGTATTGTTGAAATGTTTGGTATACGCTAGCTAGTTGCAGCAGATGGTTATTCAGAGTAGTTTCAGTTCCCTATGGGAAAGTCAATTTCACACCTTATTTTCCTAGGAAACCAGTGTGTGAGCCCAGAAACAATTACCTGCACTGATAGGGGGCTATGTATTCAGACAGTTTTAACATGATTTTATTGTTTTTTTGTTGATTTTATTAACGTTCTTAATTACTGGGTTAAATAAAGTAAGTTGAGTCGGATCAATTCAAATGCTTGTAAAAATGTAAAACTAATAACGTTGCAAAATCTTACAAGAACCTGAGCTATAGTGTGATGTTTAGGTAATTGAAGAAGGTATGCCAGAATAGTTCAGAAAATTACTAGGCTGGTGATAGTGAGAAAATTTTTTCGACATATAACACCGGTAATAGCTGTGTCACTGTTTGATTGGAAGATCTAATGTTTAATGGAGTTTCTTCCTTGTTCCGTTTTCCATGCTAATTAGTATATAAATCCCTGTGCGCAATTTCCTTTTCCTTTCAAATAAACGTGAATTAGCAATTTGGGACAGAAAGAAAAACAGGACAAAAAGAAAAGGGCAAACTTTTTTTAAATTACTTTAAATAAATATTTAATAAAGAAAATAATATTTAAAAAAATGTAAAACAGTTGTGGGGCGCCATGCTTCAATGAAATGGGTATGGAAATTTGTATGAATGTAAAGATCAGGTGTCCCAAAACTGTTCTCCATGAAGTGTAAGTCGTTTGCCTAAAATATTTATTATAGTGGATTCAACCCTGCTGGTTTTATCTTTCAGTTCGATGTGTCATACTAACGCAGACACAAACACACTGTTTGATCACATGCTTAATTTCTAGGAATGACAGTGGTGAAGGTGTTTATCTAAAGATTGTAAATTTAATTCGCAGCACCACCAAGCTTTCCTTAACCCTCAGCTGCTTATGAGGCTAATAGTTAGTCGCTCTGGATAAGGTCATCTGCCAAATAACAGAAATGTAAATATTTTTTTTGGCTAAATTTGCTTCTCTTGTTTCAGTATGGTTCTTGCTAACCCTCATTACACGCCATTATTTCCAACACCTTCAATTATTTTTAATTTCCAATTGGGAATTGCAGCCTTGGGTGAGAAGTTAATGTATTTTCTCTGTTGGAAGCTTTTAATTATGGTCATTCCACAATTACGTGAGTGGAATTTTTTTTTTTTTTTTTGCCTGAGTGGCAACAGTGACGCAGCGGGTAGCTTTGAAGTCTCAGGTTTGATCTTCTTCTTCTTCTGCTTTTGGCTTATCACATCCATAAACCTCCTCTTAGGTCTTCCTTTTTTGTCTTCTGCTTGGTAGCTTCTTTTCCAACATTCTTCTACCATAATCACTATCCCTCCTCTGTACATGTCTAAACTACCTCAATCTTACTTTTCTGATTTTCTCCCCAAAACATTTAACACAAGCTGTCCCCCTGATGAACCTAATCCTGTCCAACCTCTTCACTTCCAAAGAAAACCTCAACATCTTCAGCTTTGCTACCTCCAGCTCCAGTCTCTAAACCATACATCATAGCTGGTCTCACCACTGTCTTGTACACCTTCCTCTTGATTCTAGCTGATATTTTTCTATAACACATTACTCCTGACATATTTTCCACCCATTCCAACCTGCCTGTACTCGCTGCTTTACCTCTTTTACACACTCTCCATTGCTCTGGACTGTCGACCCCAAGTACTTAAACACCTGTACCTTCTTTACCTCTTCATCCTGTAATCTCACTGTTACACTTCCCTCCCTTTCATTCAAACACATGTACTCTATCTTGCTATGACTGTCTTTTATTCTTCTTTTCTCCAGAGCAAACCTCTATCTCTCCAGGTTTTCCTCCATTTGCTTCCTGATTTTCCTACAGATCACAATGTCATCTGCAAACATCATTGTCCAAGGCAATTCCTGTCTGACCTCATTTGTCACCCAATCCATCACCACAGCAAATAAGAAAGGGCTCAGAGCTGATCCCTGATGCAGTCCCATCTCCATTTTGAACTTCTCTGTCTGACCTACTTCACACCTCACTACTGTCCTGCTTCCCTAATACATATCCTGCACCACCATGACATACTTCTCTGCTATTCCTGACTTCCTAATACAGTACCACAGCTCTTCTCTTGGTACCCTATCATATGCTTTCTCCAGGTCTACAAAAACACAATGCAGCTCCCGACTTCTCCATCAGCATTCTTAGAGCAAAGATTGCATATGTAGTGGTCTTTCTGGGCATAAAGCCATACTGCTGCTCACAAATACCTACTTCCCTCCTTAACCTAGCTTCCACTAAGGAGAATAGATCCAGAACGAACAACATACACTTATTTACAATATGTCATGATACGATGCACAAATACATAAACAAACAAAAAAAAAAGACAGAAAAATATGATAGCAAAAAAAGAAATCAATTAACCCATTAATATGTAAGAAAGTCTATAATGTAAATATAAATGTATAAAACGAATAAAAAATTTATTTGGGCAAATACATAAATAAATAAATAAATAAATACATAAAAGAATAAATTTACTGAAAGTAAATATATGAAAAAAATAAAATAAAATACAAACAAATATATAAATAAATAAATAAAAAATGTATAAAAAGGTAAATAAAAAAAAAACAAACAAGAAAAAAGAACATAAAAGAATAAATAAGAAAGTAAGTAAACAGGTAAATAAATAAATAGAAAAGTAGACAAATAAATAAGAAACATAAATAAGTAAATAAATATACTAATGCGTCAAAAAATTACCAAAAAAATAGGGAAATAAATAAATAAATATATAAGTGAGTAAACAAATAGATAAATTAAAAAAGCTAATAAAATAAAAAAAGAGAAAACAAATAGGTAGGTAAATAAATGAATAAATAAGTTAATTAATTAATTAAATAGAAAAAAAGAATATAACTAACTAAATAAATAAATAAACTGAATTGCACTTTAAATATAGTGTGATGTAATATAATCTAATCCAGAGGAAAGTCTAAGATCTGATAGAAACATTCACATTCTTCTTCACTTGCTACAACACTGCGGATATTGTACACACTCTTGCTAATGTTTAGCCTGTCATTTTGTGCAGAGTAAAATAAAGAAAATAATGTTGATGGCTGTAACACTTTTGTGTTAATCTCAGCAAGTTTTTTTTGTATTAATTTAATTCTGAACAGAACGTGTTGTATGTGGAGAATGGTGGCACTTTCTGTTCAATATTCTAAAGACTATTGACTTCTTTTTAAGCAGTGATGTATAATTTATGTTAAAGGAAGATGCATTTGTGTGCTGGGTGTGTGGTGTGAAAGAGACAGAGAAAGAAAGAGCATGCATGTGAGAGAGAGAGAGAGAGAGAGAGATAGAGAGAGAGCACATGGACTGTGGGATCTATTTATAGATCGGAGGAACTAGACTCACCCTCCCTTCAACTCCAGGAAACCAAGTAAATGTACGTAAGAAACAAGCAGCATTTTGTGTCTGAGGTTAATGAGAAAATGTTTTTTTCTTATTTTACAGTTTTTACTACATGTCTCGATGAGACAGAGCGAGAAAGACAGAATTTTTTCTTACTTTTACTTCCTGAGCTATTTATATACCAGTACAGATGTTTGTGTATTTAAAGCCAGACAAACAAAGTGGCAAAAAAAAAATTGTGTGAAATATACATGAGCGCTTCGGAGATTGGTGCCATTGGATGCATTTTCATCTTCTCTGCTCCCTATGTATATTTAATGACAAGTGACTTGGGCGTGAGACGGCATGGGGCCTGTTAGAGAGGTCGACTCCTCCTTGTGGATGTATAGAGATCCCGGTGCCTCTGCGTCTTCTTCCTGCAATGGCCCTCGCACCCTGCTGGGGCAGACAGGAGGTCAACACCCCCCTTAGGGTCAAACACACCAGTCCGGCTGCTGATTAAAAGAGCTCGCAACACCTACTCTTAGTGGAGCAGCGGGAGAGGGCTGGGTGTGTAGGTGCACGATGGTGTGTTTAGCTCATTAAGGGAAGGTTGATGAACTGCCCTGCCAATTAATGTTAAAGATAAAGGTGAAAGGCACATGCAGTGATGCTTCAGTCCTGCTGAGATATAGAATTGTTTTAAAGGATTTATCTCTTCTGAAATTTTGTCCATTTTTACCTTTTAACAAAGTAAAAGCAGGGTTGCATGTACAAAATGACTAAACACTGATAATTATATTTTAAAAAAGCAAATGTCTCTAAATAAGTAAATAAATATAAAAAAGAAAGAAAAAAAATGGAAAAAAGGAAAAGAAAAGAAAGAAAAAATTCCCATAGGAATAAAAAGGCAAATATGCAAATAAATAAGTCAATAATTTAATAATTAAGTAAATAAATAAATAAAGAAGAAAAAAATAATAATAATAATTTCGAAAAATAAGTGAATATGTAAAAAAATTAATAAAATATATAAATAAATAGATAAATAAATAAATAAATAAATAGAGGGAGTGAGAGAGGGGGATGGCAACTCCAGTTCTAGAGGAAATTATAAAATTCCAAATTGAGAGGAAACCTGGCCTCACAAAACTGCAACACAACTTTTCATATCTGTATTTAAATTCTTGTCTAATGTGTGTGGAGATAGAAAGAGAGAGAGAGAGAGAGAGAGAGAGAGAGAGAGAGAGAGAGAGAGAGGAAATAGGTGTTAATGATGGAGCATGAGGATGGAAAAAGTAGAGGTAAAAAGAAATAGATGTGGATGGTGAATCGTTAGGTGGAGAGATAGAACACGAGATATAGAGGTAGAACCATAGATTGAGGTGTGGAACAGCACATGGAGTGGTAGAACAGTAAATGGACAGATATTAAAGTAGATATAGAGGTGGAACAATAGATTGAGTGGTGTAACATTAGAGAAGTAAAACAGTAGATGGAGAGGTAGAACGGTAGATGGTGAGGTAGAACACTAAATGAAGAGGTAGAACAATAGATTAAGAGGTAGATGGAGTAATAGAACGGTAGCTAGAAAGGAAGAACAGTAGATGGAGCGGTAAAACGGTAGCTAGAGAGGTAGAACGGTAGATGGAGAGGTAGAGCAGTAGCTAGAAAGATAATAAATAGTAGTAATAAATAAAAAGGTAGAGTGGTAGATAAAAAGGTAGAACAGTAGATAGAATGGAATTACAGCAGATGATGAGGTGGAACAGTAGATGGAGAGGTAGAATAGTAGATGGAAAAGAAATAGATAAAGAAATAGTAAGTAGGCAAGTAGTGGTTTAGTGGTTAAAATGTTGGGCCGCTGTTTGGAAAGTCCTGAGTTTGAATAGCAGCTGTCACTTCTGGGCCCTTAAACAAGTCACTCTGGATAATAGTGTTTAAGCAAATCCACTAAATTTACTACCTAGTAGGTAATGAAGAATAATAAAAAAAAGAGGTAGAGATGGAAAGGTAGAGTGATTGGATGGAACAGTAAATAAGGCGTTAGAGAAGTAGCTAGAGAGTTTGAACAGAAGTTAGAGAGGTTAAATAATAAAAAAAGAAAACTTGGTAAAAACTACAACAGTAGATAATGCATTAGATGGAGAGTTGAAACAGCAATAGAATAAATAAAAACTGAAGTAGAGGTAGAACAGTAGCTGAACTGTGGATCTGTAAATTGAGGGGTACAAAAACAATGATGTAGAGCATTAGATGGAGAGGTAGACAGGTTGCGAGAGCAGACGGTAAGGAAAAGAGAGCAAACACGAAAGAGGAGGTTTATGGCTTTGATTTCTTGTTTAATGTCTATGTTTAATGTTCATGTTTATGTTTCTTATTCATGGTTTAATTGCATTTATGTTTTGAGTTGTTGTTCTGGGTTTATGTTTTTGTCTACTTTCTGTTGTGTCCTTGTCATGTGATCCTTGTTCCTCATGTATTCCTGTCATATGATCCGCTTGTTCACATGTTTTGTGCCTATTGGTTATTCTTGTGTATTTATAGCCCTTGTGTTTCCCTTTGTCTTTGTCATGGATTTCAGTTGTGTCCCTGTGCTGCTGTTTCAAGTCTTTTTGTCAAGCTAAGTTAAGTTAAGTAGATGCTAGTTAAGTTCATGTTGATTGTTTTGTTTTAGTCTGTGTTAGTGTTTAAGATAAGATACTTTATGCTAAGCTAAGCTATGCTAAGTTAAGTGAAGTTTTATGTTTATTGGGTTTTGTACACTTAGGGTTCTAAATACGACTCGCTTCAGTGAAGATTTTTTACACCAAGAAAAAGGAAAATCAGAAGGTGAAGAGATAGAGCAACAAAGAAAAATGGAGAAATGGGCGGTAAATAGGTAGAGCAACCAAAAAGATGAGAAACAGAAGGTAAAGGGGTAGAGCAAACAAGAAAGAGGAGAAAATTGGGTAAAGAGTGAGAATCAGAGAATAATTTGCTTCTGTATTGCTTTATTAGTGGCTACTGAGGCAGAGTTACATCCAGCAAGTGGTGTAATTAGTAAAGAATTAGATAGACACAACACACACACACACACACACACACACACACACACACACAGAGGAGCAAGACAACCACACCCATGCAGATATTCCATGGAAACACTCTATTGAAAGTCTTTCTGTCTGCTTGTGTTTAGCCTTTAACTTGGTTTTGTTTTATTTATTTATTTATTTAATTGATTGACACATCCAGCCCCCAATTCCGCTTATTCCTCCACACCCTTTCTCCAGCTTCATTCTGACTTAGTGATTGATTATCATGAATTATTTATTATCAGATCTCCATAAGGCATTTAAATAACACACATACACACAAACACACAGAGCATTTAAATAAACTCCAGTTTGGAAAGCAGAACAAAAGTCCTTTATGAAGCATGTATTCATGTTCGTCAATGTCATCAGCAGCACATTATTTCTTTTGTGTCTGCACCAGGACTAAACTGACTAAACAAGCAGGTCTGGTGATAAGCTCTTTCGACAAAGTCACAATTTGCGTCACTGGACTAAAATTCCATGTGGGAAGGATTTCGATACCATCTGTAGCAGATTTCTCCCACCCCCTGGAGTTTCAGAGTCATAAACTGGAAGAATTCATCACCAGCATTAACAGAATAAAAACACTACTTTAGATTTCAGCACAGTATGTTAAGAGCAGCTCCATTAGATTTCAGAACATTGAGTAAAGTAAAGAGCTATTAGCTTTCGTGCTGTGCGTCAAGAACTGAGCTTTTAGATTTCAGCACTGTGAGCTAAGAACAGCTTTTTTCGATTTCAGGACTGTGTTAAGAACAGCTATATTACATTTCGGCACTGTGTTAAGAACAGCTCTATTACATTTCAGCACTGTGTTAGGAACAGCTCTATTACATTTCAGCACTGTGTTAAGAACAGCTCTATTACATTTCAGCACTGTGTTAGGAACAGCTGTATTAGATTTCAGAACTTTGTCCTAGGAACAGCTCTATTACATTTCAGCACTGTGCTAAGAACAGCTCTATTAGATTTCAGCACTGTGTTAGCAACAGCTCTATTACATTTCAGCACTGTGTTAGGAACAGCTCTATTACATTTCAGCACTGTGTTAGCAACAGCTCTATTACATTTCAGCACTGTGTTAGGAACAGCTCTATTACATTTCAGCACTGTGTTAAGAACAGCTCTATTACATTTCGGAAATCAGCTCATATTACTTTTGAGCAGACTGTTAGGAACAGCTCTATTACATTTCAGCACTGTGTTAAGAACAGCTCTATTACATTTCAGCACTGTGTTAAACACAGGGTCTATTCGTCTGGTGTTAGAACACTTTTAATACTGTGTTTCATATTTCACGTTGTTAAGAAAAACATGCATTAAGACAAATTCAGCATCACGTTTAAGAACAACTCTATAATTTCTGTTACAATAAAAGGACATAAAATTGCACGTAAAAACCTAGACTTATACACTCTAAGCATTGTAGAAAACTGAAGTTAAACCTTATAGCAGAACTTAAATAATGGCTCTATTTATGACCATTTTGGGGCACTTGGGTACTGCCTAAAGTGTTTTCCTTCTCCTGTGCTCTGAACACACTTTTTATAGTTTGAAAAATAAACTTTTGAGGTAAATAAATCACAGTAAATTACTGCACATTCAGCATCTGAGTTAAAACCTTATTGACCTTATAGCTCTAATGCTTTGATTCCATAGCCATAAATAATACTATTGTACCTTTTGTGCCTAAAGTGTGTTCCTGTGCTCTGTCTACAGACTGTGCGTCATGGCTTTCCCTACCAGCCCACAGCACTCGCCTTCGACCCCGTGCAAAAAATTCTGGCCATCGGATCCCGCTCTGGAGGAGTGCGCATGTATCCTTTCATCCTCGCCCCTTTCCATCCTTCTGGAAATGACGGAAAAAGGTGCTTTAGGTCTCCTGCCTAAGGGGTTGGATCATTAACTAATTCTCAGGGGTGAGGACATGGGGACACAGAGAGAGACAAAGCCACAAGTTGTTGTGTTGAGGTTCTGTTGTGTAATTTCACAAATCACTAGTGCTCACCTTACAGCCCGAGGTGTTTAGATGTGAGTGCAGTAAAGTGCAGTAAGAATTAGTCATTTCCTCAGGGTTACTGTGTCATTAGAATGATCTGTTGCTCCAAAATGGAAATATAAGGGATGCGAATGTATGTCAGTTTTATTTTTAAAAAAATGTCTGAGATCTCTGTCTCTGTCTATCTCTCTTACTCTCTAACTTACATTGCAATCATTTCCTTTCAATCTTTCAATGCCACCTCTATCTTTCTCTAGCTTTCTAATCCTGTGTTTACCCCCCTCTCGTCCATTCTCTCTCTCTCTCTCTCTCTCTCTCTCTCTCTCTCTCTCTCTCTCTCTCTCTCTATCTATCTTTTTATCTATCTATTTATCTATCTATCTATCATTTGGACTGTAAGAGTTATCTTTCGCTCTCTCACCTTCTTTCGCCCTTTTGTTCCTCTTTCTTTCTCTCTCTCTCTCTCTCTCTCTCTCTCTCTCTCTCTCTCTCTCTCTCTCTCTCTCTCTTTCTCTGCATTACAGTAGATGGAGTTGTTTGGAGCAGTTTATGGATTTTAGAAAGCCCCAAGTTAAACATTCGCATTGCAGTATAGATTTTCTGCAGCTACTTTGTGTATGCATGGTCTGCACAGCCTTCCTGTAGGAAACTCACAGAGTGTGTGTATGTGTGTGTGTATGTCTGTGTGTGTTGTGTGACTTCTGTCTTAATAAAAAAGCACAGAAATATCAGTTTTTCAGCAGGAGGCAGGGAGTCGTCGGACTAGGAGTTACAGTGTGTAATCGAGTGTGTGTGTGTGTGTGTGTGTGTGAGTAGAGATGAAGAGAGAGAGATAGAGAAAGATAAAGATAATCGAATTTTCCTGTGTGACTGGCAGTCACTTCTCATCAGAGCACGCACCAGTGGAAAGAGTGAGAGGGAAAGAGAGAGAGAGAGAGTTGCAGTTAAAGAAAGGAAAGAAAATGTAACAAGAGTATGAATGGGTAAAGGGAGTAAGAGAGAGAGAGAGCGGGAACAGGCAGGTATGGAGAAGTAAAGGAAAAAGCAAAAGAAAAGAGACATGAAAGAGAGGAAAGAATGATTTACAGATAAGAAAATTAAAAGGAGAAAGAAAGAAGCAGAAAAAGAGAGAGAAAAGCAAGGCGATTGAGCAGAAAAGAGAAAAAGGAAAAAAAGGGAAAGAAAGGACAAGGAAGGAGAGAGAGGAAAGTAAAGAGAGAGAGAGAGAGAGAGAGAGAGAGAGAGAAAGGGAATAAGAGAAAGGAAAGGTATGAGATGACAGAAAGGAAAGAGAGAGAGTGAGGAAAGGGCTTGGAGTGGAAAAAAGGAAAGGAAAGTGAGAGAGCGGAAAAAAAGGGAAATTCGTCATAGCACTGCTGTAAAGTGAACAAGGCTGAACCATGGTGGGAAGTGGGAGAGCAGGAACAAGAGTTAGGGGTGAGACAGGAACCATTTAGTGTTTTAGATGTGTTTTAGATGTGTGTGTGTTTGTATGTGTGTGTGTGTGTGTGTGTGTGTGTGTGTGTTTATGACAGAGAACTAGAGAGAACCTGAAGAGGCTTTTATTGTCAGGCGTATCACGTACAGGTTCTCTGCAGCTTCTGTCTAGTTAATGTCAGAACGATGATGCTCTCGCTATTTCTTTCTCTCTCTCTCTCTCTCTCTCTCTCTCTCTCTCTCTCTCTCTCTCTCTCTCTCTCTTCACTCTCTCCATCTCTCTCTCCACCAGCTCTCTCTCTCTCTCTCTCTCTCACACACAGACACAGACACAGACACACACACACACACATTTCTATGTGTCTTGGTATATTATGTTATGGTGCATGTGTGCATGTGTGCATGTGTGTGTGTGTGTGTGTGTGTTACAGTTAAGCCTCATTACTAGTTACTGGTTATATTTTTGACCTGCTAGTAACAGGTCATGGGGTTGCCCTTGATTATTCTTTCCCTTTTGACTCTCTCTCTCTCTCTCTCTCCTTTCATCTGTTTAGCACAGGAACAAATTATGAATTATGAGGGAGGAAAATTATATGAAACTCATCACCGATAAATGCTACACAGCTGCTTAGACAGACACAGTGCTGGGAAATAAACTCATAATCTTATGGTTAGTAGTTGAGTGTTACGGGCCTTGTTCAGGGGCTAATGACTGGCAGCTCTGTTGTCCTGGGAATTGAACTCATGGTTTCTTGGTTAGCAGTTCAAGATTAAGGATCCTGCTCAGGGGCCCATCAATGGCAGGTTGGAGGTCCTGGGAATGAAACTCATCATGTCCTGGTCAGCAGTTTATAGTTAAGTGTCCTGCTCAGGGGCCCATCAGTGACAGCTTGGTGGTCCTGGGAATTAAATTTATAATCTTCTGGCAGTGATATAACCAGGAAGGAGTTTCAGTAACATATACTAATACACTAGTTATTTATTATTATTTATTTAATTGTATTCTTAATTTTATTTATAAACCCTGATATATGAATAGAAATTATTTTACATGTGATTTAAATATTCTAAAGGCTGTTTTAATTAATATAATTTATAGATTTAAATTGCTTTAATTATGTCAAAGCTGGTAATTAGTGCTAATTTTTTAAATACCTAAAGATAAAACGGGGTAGAAATTACTATTTACTATCGTGTTACATCCCATAATTAGAGTCTTTTAGTTTCAGTTAAAGGTCATTTAGATAACCTACACACACACACACACACACACACACACACACACACACACACACACACACACATTTAATTAGCTGATTTACAGACACGGCTGCTAATTAGATATATAAAGGTGTTTAGCACAGCAATGAAGAAGAAAACCCGCCTGCTCACACTGATTATTAGGTGCACATCAAAACCTCAGCATACTAAAACTCTTTATGACGAATTTTTACTATAAGAATTAAAATTTAGCAAAAACATTTTTAACATATGACTCGAATGTAATGGCAGCTAAGTTGCGCCTACTGTGAAAAACTTGCAAAGCCAACCGAAGCACGTGTGTCGAGCGTCATTCCTTGTGCTGCCTCTGTAGGCGCTGGATATGAAGAATGTTGAAAATACATAAAACAGTAAAAGAAGAAGGATAGTTTTTGCTAAACATGAGTTTGTTAAAATGTTGTTCGGATTAAAGAAAAGGTTTGAAATAGATACGGTGGCTTTCTTTTTATTACAAACCTAACAAATTGGCGACGAGGATACTAAGGTTTAGTTCTGACTTTACCGACTGATAGACAGCGTTTGTGAATGTCTCTGCACCGCCAATGTCCGGGAGAGCCTACCATGCCATTCCATACCATGACATGTGATTACACATCTTTGACAACTGTTTGCTGGTAATCAACCCTGTGGGCTCCGCATGGTCGGATTCTTGGAAAAGAGCTACATTACTTCATTGTTTAGGCGCCGGGGTCAATGTATCTTTTATGCTTTGCTAGACATCGGGGAGACATATGATCCTGTTGTCACTGCTTTAAATAAACAGTTCATGCCAAAAGTTAACATTGTTGTGGAGGCACGAACTTTTAGAAAAAGAGTGCAAGCTTCACATGTACAACAGTACATTGCTGCTTTGCATGCACTCGCTGCGAACTGTGACTTTGGGGATAAAGCCATTGATATGGTTTGTGACCAATTGCTGGAACATTTACAAAACAATGATATTAGACAGAGACTATTAATAGAGTCGGACTCGACATTACAGAAAGCAACTACTTTTGCAACTCAATTAGAAGCCGCGACTGAGCATGTGAAGAGAATGATGGCCGACAGCGATGCTCCAGTGCGATCTGTACAAGTCAAGCCACTGCATGCGAGGGGAAACAATGCTCACATTCAACTGCTGCCTCCGCGTCTTCTGCCTATAAGTCATGTTTCAGATGCGTTTATGCAACAGGAAAGGACATTTTGTGTAAGGTGCAAGTGCATGACATCACAGCGCTGTATATAGAGAAATCTACCGATGCACCAAAGAAACTACATTGCAAAGTGACTGTTAATACCCCTGCTTTATCTGGCACCACAGTACAATTTCTCTTAGATACAGTTTCATCTGTGTCCATATTGCCCCTCCATATTTATAAACCCAAATTTCAGTGCCACACAATTATCTACAGTCTCAGCCGACTTGTGACTCAGGAATGCATACCTGTACTTGGATGTCTGCAAGCACAAAGGGACTGCTTTGCTGGCCATGGATTTGATTTCTGCCCTAAAACTTCAAATTAAGGGTAATAATATCTGTCATGGGCAGAAATAGAGAAATATGATGTATAAAGAAATTGTGACGTTTACCTTTTGCAGTCCGAGCTTCTGTATCAGCTGAATTGGACATCTGCAAAAAGCTGGCGTGATCAAATGTGTGGATGCTTCTGCTTGGGTATCGCCCATCGTTATTACAAGGAAGAAAACTGGTGGCATAAGGATGTGTGCTGATTAAAGGAAGTTAGCAAAGGGTAAGGGATAATCACTGTTATTCCTTACCACACATTGATGAAATGCTTAACAGCCTTAGGGGTTCTACAGTAATTTCTACTATTGATTTAGCTGATGTATACTATTTGCTTCCACTGCATGAAGATAGTAGAGCTATTACAGCTTACATCACCCATGATGGCTTGTTCAGATTTTGTAAGGTTCCTTATGGCATGGCATCGGCACCCTCCGCTATCCAAAAGATAAGACGACATCCTAGACGGGGTACCAGGTGTCAAAATCTACCTGGATGATCCTATTATGTACAGGGAAGCATGACATGGAGGAGCATGACATGTACCTTAGTACTGTGATGCAGAAACGTAAAGAGACTGGGTTGGTGTTAAATAAAAAAAAAAATGCTTTCTGACAAACTTCACTGAGGTTCCCGGGACACATAATCAATGCTAATGGCATCTTGCCTGACCAGGAGCATCTGGATGCTGTCTAAACAGCTCCGCCTCCATCGGATGCAGCATCTCTACAATCCTTTCTAGGATTAGTGTCCTGGTACTCAAAATTCCTTCCTGGATTTGCGACTGTTGTTGCCCCTATGCATGAGTGCGCTAAAGTAAAAGGACAGTTTGCTTGGACCCTTGCTGCACAAAACAGCTTTGAGCTTGAATTTATTAAACAGATGCTAGATGGTGTCCAGTCCCGCCCTGGCTATTTATGACCCCACACTTTATAAGTAATTCAACGTAATTTTCAACGATGCAAATGATTACGATTACGGTTGGGCGCAGTGTTCGCCCAATTAAATCCAATGGAATCCAAAAAAAAAAAAACAAAGTGGCTTTCGCATCCTGTACACTCACTGACACTGAAAAAAATGGCTTTGCATTCTATAGTAGAAAAGCACAGTGGCGAACATACTTGTGGGCCATTGCGTTACACTTTCTTACTCACCACTGGAGAAACACAAAATAAAATATTCGTAATAGCACAGTGGCGAACATTACGTTGGGCAGCATGCCTGCGTTACACTTTCTTACTCACCACCTTACTAACCACAAAAAGGAATGGAATGGAGTTTTAGAATGCGTTGGGGCATGCCTTCTTTGTTTTAGCATTACCTTCAACTCTTTGGTTTATGCACAACAATTGACATTGCCTATAGGCCAGGTTTCCCGAACCCCACTGCAGACTGCTTGTCTCATTTTCCCATATCTGCACCTGCTAATTTCTCTAATGATGTAGAGCCCAAAATTGTTGCATCCATTTCCTCAACTTTTGATGACTGATTTTGAATCTGCCTGCGCTGCTTTACCTAAACTAATACAGCAAATCACACTTGGCTGGCCTTCCTTCATTAAGCAGTGAGTCAGGACTTGATTACATATTTTAGAGTAAGAGACGAACTCTAAGTAAAAGATTCTTTTATTTGCAGAGGAATAAGGTTATCATATCAGGTTATCACCCTGTAGCTTCACGACACACCATGATTTCCTTGGCACACAAGGCAAAACAAAGATTGCGTGAACTCTACTGGTGGCCGCAGATGGACTCTCAGGTCCAGTCAACAATCTCTACATGCCTTCTCTGCCAATCTAATAACAGATTTGCTGTGACCCATTCAGCGCCCTTTCAGCCTGTTTAGTTTCCTGAGGGCTGGATGTAGTCGGACCATTTGAAACAGCCACCCCTGCTTGCAGATATGCTATAACACTCACAGACTATCATTCCAAGGGGCCAGAGCTTGCATTTGCTAGCAGTGGAACTATTGAGGATGTTATCACATTTCTGAGCACTGTCTTTATTCGTCATGGAAACCCAGAGTGTATCGATACGGCCAAAGGTACCCAGTTTTTAAAACAGCATGACATATAACTAATCCGTACATCTGTGTACCATCCGGCATCTAACGATGCTGTCAAAAGATTACACTGCGCACTGAAAGGTTGCATTCACACAGAAATTCTGCACACACAATCATGGAACAGCGCTGTCACGGAGTGGCTTCGGGTGTACCGGGGAAAGACCACATGCCACTACCGCTGCGTCACTATTCGAATTGTTATACGGAATTGTTACATGGTGAGGGCAGATGTGATCTTGCTGCTGTCTGTAAGCATGTGAAAATGAAACAGGACATAATGAAACAATACACAGATCCCAAACGCAGTGCTTGCTATCAGGCTGAGGATAAGACTTGGATGATTGTAGTGTTGGAAACTGGTAAAATCAAACATTTTGATTGCAGAATCAATTCAATTCGTGAGCCGATGGTTTTTAAAAGATGCTGAAAGAAATAATCTGCATTTCGAGAGTTTTATTCAGGCAGAGTTTTCGGACATGTCCTTGGGGCTTTGGAAAGTCTATAGATTAGAAAGTTGTGCAAAAATAAGTACATTAGACAGATGATGTGTATTGTACAGGTACAAGTTCAGCATTGTGTGTTTATTCGAAAACAGTGAATAGGTGGTGTTGTTTACTCTGGCAGCGATATGATGTTGGGTAAGAAGTAAAGGTCATTCGGTTATTAATAGTGATATAGAAGACAGAGGGATTCTCTCACTCTCTCTCTCGCTCTATCTCCTTCTTTCTCTTAGTGTCTCTCTCTCTCTATCTCTCTCTCTCAGTGTCTCTGTCTCTCTCTCACTCCTCCCCTCTCTGTTTCTCTGTTTCTGTCTCTCTCTTTCTCTCTCTCTCTCTCTCTCTCTCTCTCTGTCTCTCTCTCTCTCTGTCCCTCTCTCTGTCACTCTCTCTCTCTCTCTCTCTCTCTCTCTCTCACTCTCTCTCTCTCTCCCTCTCTCTCTCTCACACGCTTTCTGTTTTTCTAACCGACTCACCCTCTTCCCAGAAGTAAAATGTGAAGAAATGATGTAACACAAGAGTATTATTGCATTATAGGGAGATTAAGACACTCAGAGATGAAAAGAGAAAGAGACAAAGGAACAGTGAGACAGCATAAACACACACACACACACACACACACATATAAACACACCATAAAGAACATATTTATTCTTACTATTTATTATATTTTATTTATTTAAAGGGAGAAAAAGCCAGACAGAGAGAAAAAAAGAGAGAAAGAGATTTGACATTATTTTATTCAGTGCATCAACTGAACAGTTAAGGGTTAAGGGCCTTGCTCAGGGGTTGTTAACGCTCATGGGCTATTAACGCTCAGGGGCCCTTAACCCTGGAAATTGATCCCCTGATTTCCTAGCCAGTAGTTTAGAGATAGACAGAGAGGAAAAAATAAATACAAATAAATTAAGAAATAAACAGAGAAAGAGAGAGAGACAGAGACACTAAGAGGGGGGGGGTAGAGGAAAAGAAAGATGATATACAGAAATTACTTATTACTTATTATTGTAATTGTAATTATTGTAAAAAATGGGAGACATGCGTGAGCCTGGACAATGTAAAATCAAACCTAAAGACCACTGTATAGGCAAAGGAGGCTCACGTGCATAGCACACACACACACACACACACACACACACACACACACACACATACACACACACAGGGAAATTCAATTATTTTATTCATTTACAAGGCGTATGCCATAGACACGTCTAAACCTGTGCCTCTTTCTGTTGGCGTGTGTGTGTGTATGTGTGTGTGTGTGTGTGTGTGTGTGTGTGTGATCAGATGGAGGTTGTACTGTTTGAGTGAGAGACAGATAGAGAGATGGTGTGGTAGTCGGACAAACTTCCCTGTGGGCCAGGCTTTCAGTTTTTTTTAATTTCAGATAGACCTGCAACCCAACCTGGACATTAAGTGTGTGTGTGTGTGTGTGTGTGTGTTGCATAGGCATACACACAGCGCATTGCTTTTAGTGAAAACAAAAAAGCGTCAAGGCTTAGTGCTCTTTGAAACTTTTTTTTTAAGATTTCCCGCTGACTAAACCGCCTCTTTTTCATTCGCTGATTTAATATATATATATATTTATTTTTAAAGTGCAGTCACTCATTCTCAGCAAGAAACTTTCCTCTTTTATGTGAAGATAAAGTGAGTCTGGCTCTAAAAAAAAAAAACAGTTTGTAAACAAACTGACTAATTACTGTCACATAATTGTTAGCGCGGAATTGTGCTAAAATATTTATTGCAATATTTTCCCTCCTAGCGCTCGAACCCCAGAAACTAATTAATATCTTCAAACAGAAAGTAGGTTGGGAGGAGGAGGGAGGGGGAAATATCTGTAAGGGGCTTATATCCGAAGTAATTGCTGTTTTTGTCGGAGGTAACACGAGGTTGTATGATTTATTCGTATCTCAGGGAGAAAAAAAACCACGTGTTATCCGATTGATTTGTGCGCCACGCTTTGGCCGTGTAGGCAGGATAAATCGGCGCCTGTATGTTCCAGCTAAACGTGGGCGCCGTTGTGCCGTGAACTCTTGATTGTAGTGTTGAACTGCCGGGCTTGATCTCGCGGTGTAGGTAGCGGTGATATAATCTGTTTTCATCGAGATTCCGAGCTCTCTATCTCTCCCTGCTCTCTCTTTTAGAAGCTTGACATTTGCTAGCTAGTGAATGAGTCACATTTCCAAAGCTACGCCTCGCTAATCTCCTTGTAGTGTTACATAAGCCAGAGTGCAATCATCTAGGTGTGTGTTTGTGTGTGTGTGTGTGTGTGTTTGCGGAGGGAGATGTGTCTGGGTCTGGAACTATTTCAGTGCAGCAAATATTTGTGGGGTAATAGGGATATGGGATGAGTGACTGCTCTCTAGTGATGATATGATACATTGTAATCTTTAGATGAGATCATAATCTACAGTGATGTAATGATGCTGGGGCCTTCAGCTATGAAGCTTTGTTTGTAGAACACACACGTTGCTTCAACATGGAAAAGGAGAATTTACACACGCACTCTTTATATAGCAAAAAAACAGTGTTTGAGATAAAGTATAAAGATTGACCGATAATCATTTTAAGCAATAATGATTGGGGCCACAGTGGATGAAGAGAGGGTTGTTTTTCCCCCTAAAGCATAACAATATACCGCCATTACAGCATCGCATCATAAGAAGTCTACAACGCTAAGGGGGAAATAATTGAATCGCTGTAATGCTTACGAAGACAATTCTTGACTGACAATATATCGACCTTTCATTTTTTTGGAGCAACATTACGTCTACACGACCCAAAATGTTGAAAAATTTCCCGTAGCTAAAGAAAATGTGACAAATGCGTTATATTGAACACTCATTTACAGTACAGCCACCTAGTGGTTAGCAATCACTCGGCACACTCACACAGCTTGTTTCTTGATAACATTTTTTCCTTAAAGTGACCCTTTTTATGACTTTTTTATAGCTACGTCGAGGCTCGTCTGTACTTTATTTAAGAAATCAGCAACGATTATACAACGAACTGCTGCAACATAATTACATTATAAACACATTATGATAACTCATATACGCATAGCTTACTGGCTAAGTGGCACAGATTGGAAGGTTTTGGGTTCGAATCCCACGTGTAACCACACTGCCACCTCTGGACAAGGCCCTTAACTATACATTTCTCAGTTTTATACAGTAAATTAGATAAATATACAGACAATATAACAATTAAATTGATATATTGTAATTCGATAAATAGTATGTATACTTGTGTGTTTTGTTAATATCCCACTGTTGTCACTGTTTTTTAGATGCATAAAATTTTAAAAATATTTTTTAACCTATTTTTCGGGTCACGCTGTTGTATCGAATCTGTATAGAAATGGGCATCAAAAAAAAAAATAAATAAATAAAATATATATATATATATATATATATATATATATATATATATATATATATATATATATGGCAAGTGCATGACAACGTGAATTTCATCACACAGCCTGGATAAAATTGTATCATGTGGTAGCATGTTGTAAGGATTACCGCACCATCTTCATCTGGGGGAGCACCTGGGGGATATATAGTAATATATTTTAAAAGGCTATTGGGAAGAATATTGCTTCAAAAAATTATGGGTTAATCTTCATACTTTATCTCAAACACTGTTTTTTTGCTATATAAAGAGTTGCGTGTGTAAATTCTCCTTTTCCATGTTGAAGCAACGTGTGTGTTCTACAAACAAAGCTTCATAGCTGAAGGCCCCAGCATCATTACATCACTGTAGATTATGATCTCATCTAAAGATTACAGTGTATCATATCATCACTGGAGAGCAGTCACTCATCCCATATCCCTATTACCCCACAAATATTTGCTGCACTGAAATAGTTCCAGACCCAGACACATTTCCCTGTGTATTTTTCTTCGTTTAACAAACGCTTGCCTGTCTCAATGTTTGTTTGATTAACCCATTCAGCAACATGAATTGATTCTCAGGGAAACCTTTGTTTCGGAGGAAACAATGGCGGAGAATCCATGTTGCATAGAATGGCTTTATTTAGAAAATAAGAGTGGTTCCACAGAGTGGTCAGATACCAAACAAGTACACGGTACTCTACACAATCCAAGCAAACACATCCAAAACGTTAAACAGATAGCGAAAACCAAAACCGTACAAAGTTCGAAAACCATTAACCAGAGAAATAAACATATAAACAAATAAACTGCGAGGGGGAAAGGCATTGGAAATTAGTTCGGTTAGTCTCCTGGTCTGTGAGGGGGTAGCTCCAAAGCCTCACACGTGTTTGTGTTGAAGACATTGTGTCCTTTGAACCTTTTGTGTGCCTTTAGCTCTGAACCATAAATGTACAGTATTAGTGAGTGTATTTTTTTTTTATTGATTATCAAGGACCTGTTTGAGTGTGAAGCCTTTGGATGGATGCACGGAAACACAGGGTGGCATGTTTTTGTTTTTTTTTACAATATTGGACAAACATTTTTAACAATGCTGTGATTGCTGCTTTCACTTTTTGAGCTTCCAAGTGTGTGTGTGAGGTGTGTGTGTGTGTGCACTTTACAAGACTTTTTTTTGACAGGACCCATTATATGATTGTGTTTACCAGTCCTGTTGATGGAGAGATTAGGGTAAATGGACGCAGTGTAGCAGACGTAGAAATGAATTGGAACTAAAAATATTCATGATTGACTAGGGTGACCATACGTCTTCTTTTTGGACTTAAAAAATGCGTCCGGCTGGAATTTCTAAATTGACTAAAATTAAAGAGTTTTACTTTCTACAGTTGCTGTTGATCCATTCAGAAATCACATCTGGCAAATGAAGACATGGAAAAAGAGGAAGTATGGTCATGTAAATGGTGTTAAAACCTAAACAATTTTTCTATTCGATTTTTTTTATTGTTAAGAGTCAAAATTTAAATAGGGAGGATGTTCGTTTATGTATCAACGCCCAATAACAGTCTCAACCTAATAATCACAATCGTATAACCTTATAATTATATTTCTGAAAATGTCCTTGTTTAGTCCTTAAGAAAGACCCAAGCTGCTTTCCCCTTTTCTCTCTTTCTCTTTAGCCTTCTGCTTGTTGGTTAGGTTGCTAAAAAAAGACACAAGGCTACAAAATCAATATCTCCTGATGGCTAAGAGAGAAAGACCAAAGGGAAGTAAAGGAAAAGGAGGGGTTACGGTGAGGTAAAAGGGAGGGGCTTGGCTCGCATAACCTGCTGCAGCAATCTGTTTGTGTGTGTGTGTCTGTGTGTGGAGTGTTAAGGGGAAGGAATAAAAAAGAAACCAGAGAGAGAGGGAGAGAGAGAGAAAGAAAGAGAGAAACTTAAGGCAGTTGGTTACATAAAATGAAGCAAGAGATAGCTAGCAGGAAGCTAGGCTATGGTATACCTTAGTGTGAAATTGGACGTGCTGTAATTCTCTGGAGCAATTTTCCAAATTATTTGTGTCCGAATTAAGAGCATCAAACACGCAGGGATGGTTTGTGTAGCTGTGCGTGTACGCATCCATCCCGTACAGATTAGCATGCTACCTGGTCTCGTGCCATGATATCTGTTAGTGTGTGCTGTAATGGAGTCAGATGTGAAAACACACAGCTGGTGATTTATAAGATACTAAAACATCTGCTGTGCGCCATGCTTATTACAGCAAACAGTCTACACAAAAATTCCCAACAACGACGAGTTCACGGAGCTTCGTAATGTGTTTGCCCAGGAGTCAGGACCATGAATGTCCTATCGATTGTTTCAGAACTCTTACGTCATCATGCCAGATGTTATAACCAGATGTAAAGGGGATCTTTATCATTTTTGCTAAATTGTTACTTTCTACTAAAAATAATATGCGGTTGGGGTAGCATGGGGGTTTAAGGAAGGCAGAACGCTCACCTTTTGAGAGTTATAGCTACAAAGATTCATTCGCTTGGCGATCACTGATAACGGTTCGATTGTGTTAGCAGCAGGTGCCCTATCTCATTCGTGTTTTAAGATAACTGAAATAATTCATGGGAGCGGGTCCGTCATGAAAACGTGTTCATTCATTTCGTCCCTAGTTGTTCAGGTTAGCATGCGAATCAGACACGAAGGGAAAAGAAAGAACGTTATAAAAATGAAAATAAATAGAGTATTTAATCTAAATGAATATTATTTTTAGGTTGTCAGGTTTTTTTTAATAATTCTGAATTAGAAGACTCTGGTGATCTTCTTAATTTTTTTGTCATTCAAAATATGCGTCACAACCCTGGCAGGCGAAACATGGAAACCCCGACACTTATATGAACATGATAAAGTATGCAATTGAAGTCCTGTCGATCTTCAGATCCACATACGCATGTAAGCAGGTCTTCTCCAATATAAACTACATTAAACACAAACATAGCTCACGCCTCACAAACGACGAGCTTACAATCGTGTCTTATAGCCCTGATGTGGAGACGCTGTGCGATGAGGTTCAGAAGCAAAAATTATAATAACCAAGTAAAATACATATTTTAATTGGCTATTATTTTGCAAATAAATATTTTATTCAGTGAAATAGTCATTCTTACATTTAGGTTTACATCTCATGCTCCAGTGCACACGATAAAAAGATGATTGCACACAGAAGTGGACTAAATTTTGGTTTGCACTTTTGGTTTGCTATAGGTGGATTATTCAAATACGAGGATGACTGAAATAAATTAATATTTTCTTAGATAGTATACTTTATTCCAGCATATATATTATTAATTATAATATAATAATATTAGGGCTCCACCTCCAAGTGAATGTTAGAAGTAAAAGTAAAAAAAAACGAGAGGTTAGTAATTCATTTGAGAGCGGACAAAGCAAATTGTTAATTTTGGGATGGAGAGAAAGAGAGAGTAAGAGAGGGAGAGAGAGGGCAAATCTAGCAGGAGGAGAAGAGAAGTGTGAAAATGTTAATTATGTTCGCAGATCAGTCCTGTAAATCTTGACCATGCCATTTCTCTCTCACACACACACTGACACACATACTGGCACAGTCACATACTGTATAAGTCTGAACGTCTTGCTGTATTAGTGCTAGCGGAGTAATACAAAATTAAGTAATAAACATTTCCCTTAGCGATTTCTATTCAAACTATTTACCATATAAAGGTTGGTTTTGCCTAAAACCACATCTGTCTTGCCCTTCCATCCCACTTTTTTCCATGACTCACGCTCCTCTCTCTAGCACGGGTAATGATAGCATCCTGCTCTGAGTAATTACAGCCCGTCGCCTTGCTATCCCACCGCCAGCTGGAGAATGACAGGATTGCGCAAACCAAAAACATTCAGCTCCTAGAGATGGGTGCTTGCCTGCGGGGGCAGTCCAATGACAGCGTAGTGAAGAAAGCGAGTGTGGAACAGCAGGATGACATCGTTTGTTAGTGTTCTTTATCTAGGGCCCACAGGTGCATTCTCAGTCAGGGATTAGTGTGAAGGGATTAAGGAAACTGCAGCTGGAGGAACACTGCAGCTAAATAAAAATAGAGCTGTTAAGTGACAGGAAGTTTGGGCTGTTGTTGTCTATCATTGTCCCTCTTTTCGTGTGGCATCATTCAGCCATAATATTTCATGTCAGATAGGGACTCTGTGTGAGCGAGTTCCATGCTCTGGCGCACTGCCAAAAGCTAGCCAAGAGGTTGGCGTTATTGATTAAGGCCTGTCTCACCATCATTCTCGCCCCGTAGCGCTCATCATGCCACCCGTCTAACCCTACGTACTGGTCCTGCAATTTGGCTAGTCTCGATTAAATGAAGCATAGCCAGCAAGCACTGATATTTACCCAGCATGTGACATGACAAGTCCCAAATCTTGCATCCCTGAAGCAAGAAAGAGACAGAGTGAGGAAAAGACTTACAGAAAATGAAGGCATGAAGTATATTTTTTTCTTTAATAACAGTGATCCTCACGTTAGTTTGATGTCCCACGCAGCTTTATATTCATAGCTAGGCTCTTAAGGGCGGGTTTACACTTTGTGATATTGGCCACGATTTGGTTTTCTGAGACAAATTCTGGAATCCTAAACTATTCCAATACTTTTACACTGAAATCTGTTATACCGACAGTCGATTAATTGTGGTCAGTTTTTTCTGTCAGTGTCAGAAGATTTCAGACATCATGACAACTGAGATCCTACAGTGTGACATGGGGATGTCCGAACAGTCTGAGAACAACAACTGTAAAGAACTTTTAAAAAACACAGTTTAAATTTGAATATAAACCAGATCTAAATGACGTCGTATTACATTCTGTACAAATTGAAACCAAAGCAAATAGAGCAGTTTGTAAAACTCGAAAGCGGCAATAAAATCGTTTAAAAAAAATGCACATTGCTGTACCCACAATTGAATGATAATCACTAGTTCCAGCCAAAATCTGCAGCTGCGGATGGAAAAATAAAAGCACAGGCCTGAACGAGCCCACGCACAACCACGCACAGGCAGACAGCACACATCAGTCATTGGGTGTTATGCAAAAACCTGAATTGTAAACCCTCTGAACAATGTAGCCCACTTCATCCCGACAGCCAGCCGTCAGCGACTGGCGCATAGAAATAACGATGGGCTCTTTAGCACAATCGTCGACCTTTTCTGTTTAAAACAAACCATGAAAATATTAGACAGAGGAGGCAGCGGGCTGGGCCAATCCAGCGGACATGCCTTAGAGAAAAACTGGTTCGTGGAAACTGGTTCGGATACAGCCATGAGAGATTCTATCAATAACCCTCGCTCCCTGGTGCTGTGCATTTAGGCTTGGTAATTTCCTAGCAAGACCACCTGCGCTCCCTCCCTCTGCATTGTCTTTTATTATTAGATTCTGACATAAGCCACAGCTCGCAGCGCTTCCTCCACCCTTCCTTTCTTTCTGCTTCCTTTTGCTCATCTGCTGGCTAGCTGTGTGTGTTTACATCTGCTTTTGTGGGGTGAGTCGTAGGTCTGTGGGTAAGCAGTGTTGGATTGGAAGATCATAGTTTTGTTTCCCAGTACGAAGATTGTAAGTCGGTCTCGATATGGGCGTAAATGTAAATGCGTTTGTGTGTGGTGAGACAGAGAATCCATCGCCCGCTAAGCTCATTTATCTGAGTCGTTTTAGCTATGAAGAATAAAACCTGGCTCCCCAGCACTGTGAATCCTTAAGCTAATTACAGAGCCGAATTAAAAGACCAGACATAGTCAGTCTGGAGCAAGGTGATGAAACCTCACACACATTGATTTGCGAGACAGATCCATATTGCATAAATTCTACGCCAACGTTTAGGTAGATAAAATGAAATATTCAGTGGTTTTACCCACATACTGCAGCATACAGTTGACTAGAATGTCTGTTTCTTGTAGCATTAATTTATTTCTTCACTGCAACTAAGAGACCCAAACACTGTTCCAGCTTGACAATAGTCCTGTGCACAAATCCTCTGATCTCCATGAAGACATGCTGTGTTCTGGTTAGAGTGGAAGAACTCTCATGTCCTGCACTCAATCCCTTTAAACTGAACACTGGAACCCTGCACCCCAAACCTCCTCACTTTAACAACATTAGTGTCTGATCTCACCAATACTGTAGCCTAATGAACAAATCCCCACAGTCACGCTTTACAATCTGGTGGAAAACCTGCACAGAAGTGTAGAGGTTCTAATAGGAGTAAGATCACATTTGGAATACTCTAATACTGGTCATGAGTTCTGATATTTTTTTCTTTGTATTGTACCTGTATATCAATTAGTATATGTTGAAGACGTTAATGTTGATGATGTTATATAATTTTTTATATCTATCTGAGCAGTTGGGGGTTAAGTGTCTTGCTCAAGGGCCCAGCGGCAGTTTGGCAGTGTTGGGGATTGAATCCATGATCATCTGATCAGCCAGCACCTTAACCAATGGGCTACCACTTCATAGATCTATTAGGTTTGTTAAAGTGCCAAACTTGTAGCATAATGTATGAAACAAGAAACAGAAGAAACTGCAAGAAACATTTGGAGGCTTCTAGTTAAACAAACACACTGTTACAACTTAGAGTTAAAAAGGGCTGCCAGAAAAAGATGATTATAAAAGTAACAAAAATTAATATGTGTAACCAGTTCTGTTGCATTTGTAAAAATTCATAGGGTTTTCATTAATATATAATTTCATTTATTTCCAACTAAATTTCTAAAAATTTTTGTCCGACTTGTCTGTCTCGATTGATTTATCTTTATCTGATTTAATAATGTTATAGACTGTTTGCTTCTAGAAGCCAATTCGAGTGCTTTTACCTTCAATTTAATTCCTTGAATGTCTCCAAGCTGGAATTCCTAATTTTTCTGGAAACTAGGAACTGATAAAATGTCTCATAAACATGAATGTCTTTTAAAAGGAAAAAGGAAAAAGGAAAAAGGTGCAAAAAAGGAATCTGATAAATCTATAATAAGGCACAGTGACTACATTGTAATTAACATGGTGGCTGGGTTGTAAAATACTGTTTGCGTTAGGTCTTATGTCATCACTCTAGTGTGATGGATTTGCCCCCGGGTTGCCCTGCTCGATGCAAATAGATCAGACTGGTTGGAAATCTATTTGCTTTTCTACGGGGCAAATTTTCACTCTTGTTCCTGTAAACTGTGGATAAGGGGTTTATATGAGGTCTGTTCTGGAATTATGCTCCAAGAGATACAGCAAAAGACTGAGAGAGAAAGAAAGAGAGAGATTAGGATCAGTTAATTTTCCTTTCTTTAATGGGCAGTGGGTCAGTCTGTAACAGAAAACATTATGTTCTGGAGTGACTCACAGTTTATGACGATTTTAGATGTATTTATTTTTCCCCTAATGCTAAGTTAGTTGTCTATTTTCTGTTTAGTTGTCTATTATAAGTTTATTTCTTTCCTCAAGAGGTATATACATAATACGTGTACGTGTATTTGGTTACCTTTTTGCAGCTTTTCTCTTTTACAAACATTTGATCATTTTGTTGTCTGTTTAAATTTTTTGCTGGTTGTCGTGCACCTGCTCATCGTCATGGAACGATAGGTTGAATGTCGAACATTCTGTGTGGTGACTCTTACACTCATTCTACCCAAAGAAATAAGGATTTTAGTTTAAAAGGAAACCTTTATTATCATATACAGATATGCTAATATCTGTATATGATAATATAATAGCATCTTTCAAAATATGTCTGCATTGTTCAGGGGTAGATACAAATGTGTGGGGGCGAGCCGTATCGGGCCTGGGCCCTGGGACGTAGTTTGGGGGCCGCTTACGTACATATACTGTATGTGTCAGGCAGCAGAGATGAGATTCATTTAAAGATAAAGTTTAGCTGTAGAGAGAAAAACATATGCATGCATTATTAGTCCCTCTAGGATTTTGTGAAGTCAAGATGCAACTATAAGGGCAAATTCATAAGGGCAATTCAAGTGCAAGTGCACTTAATGCAACCATGCAATTTTTATCTTAGGTTTCTTAATAATTATAGCAAATTTCTTTTGTTAGGTCTTGACCTCTACCCGAAACTTAGGATCCCGGTAAAAGCGACTTCCATCACAGAGTAATTCTTCCAAGGTGCTTTCTGAAAGTGTAGCATTGACATTTTTGTCTTTTAAGTATGGTTTGGGTTTTAACATTTATTTAAATCATCCAACTGAGCGGTTAAGAGTCTTGCTCAGATCCCAGCAGTGGCAGCTTGGTGATTCTGAGAATCTAACCCACAATCTTTCGATCTGCAGTCCAACACCTTCATTCAGGGGTTTTTATATTTTAAGGACATGCGTTTCACCAATTTTGTAAAATTCTACTCCCGCCAGCCAGCCAGGTAAATCCTGCGTAACATTAATTATATTGAAACTCAAATATATAATTAGTCTACCTAATTCATTGTGATTCTGAAAGAACAACAAGCCACTCCTTTTTTGTTATGGCCAGACAGTTCATCTGTTTTTATTTTCATTGTTATTCATTGGTGTCGGGAAGTCAACATGACACAGGTGGATCGCTTAGTGCTACAGATATTATTGTTTTCACATAATATATTATGTATTGTATTAATCACAAATAAAAGAAAATATATTTGGTTATATTGATACTTATCTATGGAACTAATTAGTGGATGCCCAGCTTGTATTTATTATTACAAGTGTCGCGCCTCATACGTTGAAAATCTCTAACCACTTAGCTGTTACACCCAATAAGGAACTGATTAACAAGCAGGTGTTGCTGCATCATTAATGTCACCTGTGAAATTTCAGGATTGTGCTGCGTAGTATTAGTAAGATCAGACACTTTTGTGAGGTGAGGGGGTCTGGGGTGCAGTGAGTGTTCCAGTTTATCTGGAAAGTGGTCAGTGGGGTTGAGTCAGACTTATGGCACTATGCAGGGCAATCCAGTTCTTCGACACCAACCATCGTTCATCTCATCATGGAACTTAGGGGCTTTGTGCACAGAAGCATTGTCATGCTGCAACAGGATTTGAGTCTCTTAGTTCAAGCAAGGAATTTAGTTTCACACCCAATGATGTACTGATTAACCTTCAGTTGTTGCTGCGTCATTAGGGTTCCATATCTTACACGAAACGATATGCAGATTACCTGGGGAAAAGCTGATGCATGCTAATTTGGCCGGATACAACAACAAACGTGCACGCTAAAATCACGCTTCAAGGTGGAATTAACATAATACAACAGAGGGGAAGTGTTAATCTACATTAATCATCTTTCTTATGATGACTTCATTATCATGGAGCTGGAATTTCCGATGCCAGACACTTACCGCCACTCATCTCTGGCGTGACCTTCTGTCAGAGCAACAACACACCACTAATCGCACAGTAAAAGAGATTAGTTAAAATAGGAGTAGGAGAATTATTCTTTTTTTTAAACATTTTTTTAAATTCCCAAGCAATTTATTGTTAGTCTTGCACACGCTAAGTTTAACTACCCTGGTTTAAATCGGTGAACAGAAAGTGTTCAGTCGCAGGTGTTATGTAAGTGTTTTGGCTTAGCTTTAGCAGACTTCAGGATGCTTTCCCACTCCACTGTCTTCTGCAAAACAACACATATGTTGCAAAAACTGAGACCATAACAGCCCAAGCTACTGTTGCGGTCCACCGATCTGTTGGACATCCATACATTTTTCTTGAACATCCAATTCCAATTCCAGATGTGGTTTTCCTCTTCCTCCTATACCCCAAACCCCCAATCATACCTGGGTTGGGTTGATTGACTGTGGGGATTTGATAATTTAGTTACAAAAGTATTAGCGAGATGATGTAGGTCTGGGGTGCAGTCAGTGTTCCAAACATGTCCGGTAGGGTTGAATCTGAGTCAGAACTCACTCGACTTCATCCCCACCAACCAGAACATTCATGAAGCTCTGGGGCGGACTTGTACACAGAAGTATTGTCATGCTGGAACAGTGTTTGGGTCTGTGGGGAAGGGCTGTGGAAAGGAGAAGTGGTGGCTCAGTGGTTAAGATGTTGGACTACTGATCAGAGGACCATGGGTTCAATTTCCACCACCACCAAGCTGCCACTGCTTGGGCCCCTTAGCAAGGCTCTTAACCCTTAACTGTTAAGTTGGATAAATGAGCTAAATGTAAGTCGCTCTGTAGAAGGACATGATATGTAAATGTCTCTAAGTTCCAGTGAAGGAATAGCGGAACAACATAAAAAAACCCTTCTAGACAACAGTGTAACTCAATTAATGGTGCTGGGAATTAAATCCATTATCTTATGTTCCTCAGTCCCATAGAGCCCTTCTAATTAAAAAGAAAGCAGTATGTATAGAAAAGTCAAATCATTGCTGTCAGGTAAAACCCAAATGGTATTAGATGTATGTTGTATGGTTTAGAGACAGTGGCACTGAGGAAGTGTTGGAGATAGCAGCAGGGGCACCTTTGGCAATTTAGGGCCCTATAAATGAGACTCCTACCACACTCATTCTGCACTGTTACTACTAAAAAAAAATCTCAGGGGGTGCCCAATTTATATGGGCTAATTACAATCGTCCTAACTTTCCCCTTCCCTGGGGGAGCTTCTGGGTAGCATAGCTAAAGATGTTGAGCTATTGATAGTGGAAATATTGGTAGGAGGTTGTCGGAAACGGAGCTGCTGGCAGAAGTCAAAGAGAGACGCCAAAGAGGAGGTATGTGGATGCGATTAATAAGGACGAAGGCTACATGAAGGAAAACGAGTCAGTGTGGTGACCCCTAAAGACACCAGCAAAAAGTCCCTGTCTTTCTCTCTCTCTCTGTCTCTTTCTTTCTCTCATTAAATGTTAAATGTAATTTCTTATTTCATGTCTTGATTGTAGCTTGATGTCAATGTTGATGCTTTGCATGTATAAAAAGCAGCAGTGCTTTTTATACGTGTGAATACAGCATTAGTTATTATCCTCTGGACATGCTGTCTCACTGAACTAGGTCTGATTATCTGTTTTTTAAGCAAAGAGCTCCAGTGGTGTCAAGATTTGCTTTTCTTCAGTGAGTCCAGATGTTCATTTCACTTTTTTTTAACACAAATCAACTAATAGCTAATGTCCAGGTCTAGAAAGACATATTGTACCTGTACTATATAATCTGATTTACTAGCTTCCTGCTGTAGGAATGCTGCAGGTCCCATCAGACTCATTAGACTGTGTGTGGCTGTTTGATAAATTCAGGCTACTGAAGCAACAAGGCAGGGGAACGACAGATGCTTTTGCTTTGTCATGCACCCACTTGAACTCACACTCTCCTTTAAACGCACATGTGCATCTCTAACTTTGGCTGCTTATGGAAACCAGTTGACAGTGTACTTTAGACAGGCTGCAGCAATCTTACAACTTTTAATTATTTTAAATAGTTAAAGTGATGTTTATGAACAGGAACGGAGGCAAATGCTTTCGAGGTCTCTCGTTTTGCTGTCTTATCTGAGCTCTCTGGCCCTCTCTTTTTTCTGTAGGGGATAAAGTGTAGTAGCTTCTGGGGTTAAGCGGTTCTGTTCTTTTAACTTCTTGCATATTTCAGGGGTTCCTGTGGGTCCTTTGGTTTTCTCCACCAGTCCAGAAAAAATATTATAGGAGGATTAATATCCCTAAATCCTTTATAGTGAGAAAGTATGTGTGAATTTGTGCCCTGAATTCTGTGAGATAGACTTCCCTGTTACCCTGTGTAATAAATCCATCCAAATGGATCGATGAAAAAATAGGTACATAAATGGATAGACAAATGGATGAATGGACAAATGCATAGGTGGATATATGGATATATGGATGTATGAATGCAGAATGAATAGATGGATATATGGACAGATGGATAGATAAATAATACTTGGATGGTTAGATGGATGATGATAGGATAATGGCAAATGGATGGATAAATTACTTGATAAATTAACTGATCAATGAAATGATGGAATGTTTGGACAGATTAGTTGTTGATTGGAAATCCGGGAAGACCTGTGTTCGAGCCCTGTCCCTGAGCAAGACCCTTAATCCAGGGGTGCTGCGTCATAGCTGCTCTGACCCTAACTTTCTAAGATGGGATGTATGAAGAAACAGATTTTACTGTGCTGTATAACATTTTAGATGCAATAGCTATCCATTTATTTATCCATCCATCCATCCATCCGTCCATCCATCATATTATCAATTGTTTGTTTCCCCAGGCTATCCCAGGGGGCTCATGCACAATGCAGGGGGCACCATGGATGGGAGGCCAGTCCATCACATGGCCCAATCACACACACGCACAATATAGATATTTTAGAGACACAACCTCCTCAACATGTTTTGAACTGGAGAAGTTCACCAAGAGACGAGAATAGAACCTGCCTCAACCCATTCCTGATAATGTCAGTTAAAACCTTGAGCTTATTGTCTCAAGAATGCTTGCTAGTGCAGGATGTATATATATATATATATATATATATATATATATATATATATATATATATATATATATATATATACAACAACACAGCAAGCCTTGTGTGAATATCGAACCAACATCGACGTCATCCTGGATTGACATTATATAGTTGGTGGAGAGCGTTAGTCATCCTAATAGCAGCACAGCTTTCGGAGTGCTCGATCAGGCAACATGTCAAACACACAGCAGTGACTCACTGCTCTACCTGGGTTGTGTGTGTACCTTCTGGGACATGGACACCATTAAGGCTTCACTTGCTCCCACACTCTCTGAGTCATTAAGTCAAATATACCTGCTTGCTTTTGTTTCTTTCTTTCTTTGACTCAACTATCCATCTCCTGCTAGCTCGCTGTTAGCCTGTATCATTAATCGTTTCTTTCCTTCATTTTTATGATGTCTGATTCACAGCTCACTGCTTTTTACACCTCCACTTGCTTCTTCTCCTCTTATTTTAGAGTTCTCTTCCTTTCTCTTCCCTCCCCCTCATTCTTCACCTCTTGCGTTATCTCACGATATTTCTGATTACTGGTTTGTGGTGCCAGAGGGGAAGTGAACTGTCAGTAAATATTTACTCATTTTTAGCCTTAGATGTTCCCCATAGAGTTTCCAGGGAGCTTTACAGCGTCTGCTACCCTCACATTATCTGCATTTAACCCGCGTGCGATCTCTGGTCAAGGTAATTTAATTAAGCGCATATAAGGTGCAATCATGCATTAACACAAACATGTCCAACACATCCAACCGGTTTTAGCGTGTTCACTTCCGTGAGTGAGTTCCGTTTGCATTAAATTTCACATTTCTCGCATTTGGCGGATGTGAGAGATATGTGGGGTTATACCCTGTCACGGCACCAGAGGGCAACTGCTAAAGTGGGTCAAAAACTTTGGGGAGTTTACAGGGGGAAAAACTTTTACAGCAGACCCTCTTATCCAGAGAGACATACATTTATCCCACTGAGTAGTTAAGGGTTAGGGGTCTTGCTCAGCAGTCCAGGATCCATGATCTTCTAAGCAGCAGTCCAGCACTCTTAGGCACCATTAGGTTACCATTGCTTATATATGTCCGTGGATTTTATTCCTAAATGCTTAATATGTTTTTTTTTGTTAATTATGAATTAAACTCTTTTAGAAAACGTTTAACAGTTTGAAAAATGAAAGGAGGAATAGTGGGAACATTTATCACTGAATAGTGCTAAGTGCACTTAAAGGTGATGCAGTCAGTGGTGCACATCAATGCCTCTGACACCCCCTCCCCCTCTTTTCCTTTCCTTTTTCTGGCTTTAATAAAAGCTGGAATGAAGGAGGCATGCGTGACAGATGAACAGTTAATTGCTCTGTTCTTGAACGTCCTTGAAACGGTGCCCACACAGCTGAAGGTGTACTTTTCAATATTAAAGGTACACACAAACTTGGAGAGGCAGTGGATGGTGTGACTTTTTCTTCTCTTTTTTAGGAGATCTAGCCTTGCTTGAGGCCTTTGGTGTTTCATCACCTGCTGAGGTATTTGAAATGGAAATGTGTATGTCTTGCTAAAGCGGTGTGAGGAAGGACCATGAATGCGGAATTTCCGACATTTAAATTGTTTTAGAGCAGCATGCTATTATTTATTCATCTATCCATTCATCCATCCATTTATGTACCTATTTATCCATGCATCTATCTATACATTCGTCCATTAATTATTTATGCATTCATCTATTCATCCATACATCCATCCATACATACATAAATCAATTAATCTATCCATCTATTTATTACGTACCCATTTATCCATCCATAGATTGACCCAGTTATTTATCTATCCATTAATCTATCTATCTATCTATCTATCTATCTATCTATCTATCTATCTATCTATCTATCTATCTATCTATATATCTATCTAGTCCATCTATCCATCTATTCATCAATCCATCCATTCAATCATACATTTACTTATCTATCCCTTCATCTATCAATCAACCTATCCATCTATCCATCCATCCATCCATCCATCCATCCATCCATCCATCCATCCATTTATTGCTTCATCTATTTTCTGAACCGTTTATCCTACACTGATTCATGGGGAATCTTAGTGGACAGCTGAACTGGACAGATATATTTTTTTAAGACTGTGAGTGAAAGGAGGAGTGTAGGAGGCCAATCACAAATACAGTGTGTGCGTGTTTGCACTTGACCAGAGATATGCATCACAATGGAATCATTCATCTATCCATCAATCTATCTGATTATTTATCTGTCCATCCATCCATCCATCTATCTATCTATCCATCCATCCATCCATCTGATTATTTATCCATCATTCATCCATCCATCCATCTATCCATCCATCCATCCATCCATCCATCCATCCATCCGATTATTTATTTATCTATTCATTCATCCATCCATCAGATAATCCACCCATCCATCCATCCATTCATCCATCCATCCATCCATTTATTTATCCTTCTATTCATCCATCCATCTATTTAACTATTTCTATATCTATTTATTCATTCAATGATCTATCTAATATTGATTGATTGATTGATTGATATAGCCATTCATCCACCTATCTATTCCTTTAAATTTTCATTTATCCATCCATTCATTTATTTATGCATGCATACCTTTATTTTTCTACCTATTCATCCACCCTATCTATCTATCTATCTATCTATCTATCTATCTATCTAGCTATCTATCTATCTATCTATCTATCTATCTATCTATCTGTCATTTGAATCTCACAAGCTTGTGTTTTTCTGTTCTTATGGAAAGCTTTAAATATTGTTTATTCCATCCCTTACTAAATGTTTTGACTTAACCCTATGATGTCATCAGTCTGGGACGACCGGGGGTGGACTGCTACTGTCAGCATGAGAGTGGAGCTGCTGTACTGCAACTACAGTTCCTTATTAATGAGGTAAAACACACACTCACACACACATAAACATAAAACTCATACACGAAGCATACTGCTTCGACATGCTTGTGCGTGTGTGTGTGTGTGTGCTGAGTCTAAATGCAGACTCATTACCGCTGGCAAACAGCTGCTGGATCAGGTCACAGGCCTGCTCATTCTTGGAGAGATAATGTACTCACTCATTATTTACTCTCATGAGTGTCGTGAGTGGAATGAGCTGTCATTTGGAAATGAGCAGCAGGACTCCAGAGGTGCCACATCTGTCTGGGACAAAATTCTCCTCACAACTCATTGCTGGTGTTTGTTAGTTCATGTGGAGACGTATGAACCAGTAAACAGTAAACATATGATTCTACCAACAGCGGATGGTGTTTTAAAGGTTTTTGTACGAGAAATATAAAAAGTTTACCCACACAGGTTTTTGGGATATAAACAATGCACCAAGCAGATTTACTGAAAAAAAAATGTACATTCGGTATTTATCCATCCATCCAACCAATTATCCATCCATCAATCCATCCATCTATCTGTCCGTCTATCCAATTATGTATCCATCAGTCTGTTCATCCATCTATCCATCTATCCATCCATACATCAGATTATTTTTCCATCCATCCATCCATCCATCCATCCATCCATCCATACATACATCCATCCATCCATACATCAGATTATTTTTCCATCCATCCATTCATCTATCCATCCATCCATCCATCCATCCATACATCAGATTATTTTTTCCATCCATTCATCCATCCATACATCCATCTATCCATCTATCCATCCATACATCAGATTATTTTTCCATCCATCCATCCATCCATCCATCCATCCATCCATACATACATCCATCCATCTATCTATCATCCATCTGTCCATCATATTATTTAACAATGGGGATGTAGTGCGTTTGAATTTCATTCACACTACTCAGAATCATACTATATAGAGCAAATAATTTAACCATCCAGGAACTTATATGTAGCATGTACTTGAATAGTATGCGATTTTTTAAAAATTACTGTGAAGACCCATGTGTAGGTGAGAATAAGAACCAACATAGGAGAAAATTTGATAGAAAAAGAACGGAAGCGCACAATAAAAAATGTAAACTCGGAAAGAATTTAAGAACAGCTTTACAGTACATACGCAACGGCAAACCAACACGCACACACACTTGTAAAGACAGCAATGGTTTTAGGGTCAGGAGGGCGTGATAGCTGAAAATGAGAGGAGATGAAGATACTGGGAGTAGAGTGCATTTGCGTGGCCTCGAGTTCGCCACACAGACAGGCAGTCAGGGGTGTTTTGTTGCAGTGCTGTCAAATAGAACAGATCAAAAGCTTTCTGTCTCTCTCACTCTGCCGTTCTCTCGCTTTTATTTCACTCGTCATGCTTCGCTGCTTTATCACTCGCACTGATACCAACGAGTCAGGTCAAATGCACACAGGGATGATTGACACACATTCCCTAAGATGCATTGATTGTCGCGCACGATTGATTGTCATGCACACACACATCGATCGTTGCCCGAGAAGATTTGGAATTGATTTCTAGTATTGTGTGTGTGTGTGTGTGTGTGTGTGTGTATAATGGAGATGAGCCAATCCAGATTCATCTGGGTTAAATAAACCAATCAGTCAGTTTATGATTCGGGAGTCAATAATTCTACTTTTCATTTATTTGAATCAGTTGACTTTTGTTATCTTGTTTGTTACAACAACCTTGATAAAAATGAACTTAGTTCGTTAGTAACCGTTGAAACAAGTTGCTGTCTAACTTCTTGCATAGACAGATTTAAAATTGTGGGTACTAATTCATTTGATTCATCTGAACCCATGGGATTCAGCAGGTCCAACAGACTTGTAGTGTGTAGCAAAACAGCCGGATCTAAAGGAGTCAGTTTGTGTGTGTGTGTGATTCATAAGTACAACGTTTTGGTGTATTTTAGGGATTTGTTGAGTATAGTAAATGAACCATGACATAAACAGTCAGAATTGTTACTGATTAAAGTGACTCAAAGGACTTGTGAGACTAGGATCTGTTCAGTGAGTGATTCAGAATGACTCAAATCTGTAAATAAATTCAGTTTTTTCATCTCTGGTATAAAAGAAGAAAAATGCAGTGTAACACTTTAACCACACACACATACTGACTGCTGGCTTGTATTCTGGATGAGAAAATTTTAACAGGTTGGTGCTGAAGCTGCTGAGTAGCAAACAAACCTCCAAGATCACACAAACACACACACACCTCTTATTTATACAAGGTTTTCCCATTTATTCTCACTCTGCCAGTTCGCAATTTTTTCCTGTTTTAACTTTTTCATTTTGCACAGTGCTATTGTCTCTGCGGTTCAGCGACGGTAAACATGTTTATGTAAACACCGTCACTATGGAGACGCAGGTGTTGTTCACCTGCCTTGCAGAGCTCAACAGATGAAAGCAACAGACAGGAAGCACCAAATAAAGCATGGAAGATCATTTTATATGCTAAATACAGCAAAAAATAAACAAATAATCGACGAAAATAAAATGCAGCTGAAATCAGTCACCATTCGACATTTAGTGGGCTTCTTTGCTCTATGCATGATTAGCACTTCAAGCTTTTGATTTGTCAAGCTGTTGACGCTCATTGTTATGCATAGCCAGACCTCGTTCTAAGAGGAAAATATTAATGTACCCACTGGTGTAGACGCCCAAGCACACACTTTAAACACAATGCACAAACCGGCATAGGAAATAGTTTCCTTTGCATTTTTGTTGTGGCTTTAAGATACAATGTTGTGTTTTTAGGCAGGTAAAAAGAAATGATGTAAAGTACTGCATGTAAAGTATTGCAACACTTCCAAAAAGATATATTTTATAATTTAGTTCTTTATCTAGACCGATTTACAAGAAGAAAAATCTAAACCAATAAAATATTTGGTGTCACCACCGCCCTTTGCCTTTAATTCCTATAGTTTGTAAACATGTGCAAATGCAGAAAATTTGTAGGATCAGACTCAAGCAGGTCCTAATAATTAGCAATTTCATATGTAGGTCGAAACGAAGTCATAAACGAAAACAGAACCAGCTGTGTAGGCGGCTTAAACCTGGACGAGAAACATCCAAACTCTGCTACTTTGGTCAGGTTGTGGAAGATGGTTTTATGGCATTAGTCATAAACCATGGCAAGAATGAGCACAGGAACCAGACCCAGGCTTGTCATACCGTATTAGCAAGGTGTCTTCTGGATGAAGAGAAAATCAGACAGAGTTTCCAGATGTGCTGTTCACAATCAAAAACATGACAGAAAGCAATGGGACCTGGGTACACCCATCTCTTGCCCAGAGAACTTTGGGCAAAAATGGTCTTCATTGAAGAATTGCAGCTGAAATATAAACAACGCTAAGCAAATCAAGTATTAAAAAAACATAGAAACTGGGGTGTTGCAAATTAGCAGCTGGACTAATAAGTTAAAATAATAAGTTTTAATAATTTTAAATATCTGAGACCTTTTGTTTGAACAAGATATAAAACTGTACAATAAAAAGTGTTTGTAAAGAACAAAAGTGAAGCATAGGTGGAGGTTCCTGCCAAGTTTGGGACTGTATTTCTGCAAATAGAGTTAGAGTTTAGATCAGGATCGATGGTGCCCTTAATACTGACAACTACAAGCTGACACTTATCTATCATGCAGTACCATCATGGAGATGGTACCTGCTTATTATCTCAATTAATACGATTTTTAATACGAAATGCAGATTAATCCTGAACTGGTTAAGAAGTAATAATGGTGCTAGTCTTGAGCATGATGCTATAAATTCACACATGATGAGCGAATACTTTAAGTTTTCAGCAGCGTTAACATTTAAAGATGGTTTTAAATGTCATAGGGCAGCTGAATTTCTCATTACCTAAATACCTCATTAGAATACTGCTGTGATTGGCTGTCTTGCCCTTATAGACAGAGAGAAAAGAACGCAAGGTCTTTCTTGGACTCTTCTTCGCAGATGATTGTGGTAAAGATAGAACGAAACTAAGGCAGCAGTGACCATTTTTGAAATTGATATCGTACAGTATCAGCCCCACCTTATTATACATGTAGACAAAGCAGTAAGTATAAAGTACACATGAAAACGGCTGTCCTATAGATCCCATATAAGCACATACCTCCTGAATCACATAATTTCCTACGATATATTGTTGAAAAACGAGTATGCTAGGTGAATAGTATATCCTTAGTACGCAAAAAAGGAATTGGTACGGTAAAGTTCTCGAATGATCTACAATTTCCGCCCGGAAATACGCGTACGATGGACACTACTATCGTATGAGTCTGCAGGAGAGACGCCCTTAAGGAAAAAAAAATTGTTTGTGATTAAATTGCACTCGTTTATCATCATTCAAATGAAACATTATCCAACTTTTAATTTGCGCTGCTGTGACGTTGTACTGTGTGTCACGTGACTATAGCAACATTTATTTACTTAACAAGTAGCACGTTCGACTTTCATTTATACTACACATAATCGTACTCTATAGAACATACTTTTTTAACAGTCAGACAGTAGATACATTACTAACTCAAATGTATTATGACTAAAAAGCAAACGTTCAATTTATGCTTCTCTAGTCGGTTTGCAATTTAGATAGAGACAACAAACATCTGCTTCATGTCTAGATGCTATCTTTAGAAATTGTGAATCCTGCAATGGTACCAATTACACACAGCTTCAAACCCTTCAAACTTCGTTTGTTTTGCACAAAAACAGCACCTAGAAGTAGATCTCGCTTCCAAACCACTAAACTGACATCAGGTCTCGTCTCGAGACTGCTGTAGCCGAGGTCGACCCACTGTGACCCCCCAGCTCTCGATCTGACTGTGCACCTTATTTTAGCCACATGCTTCTGCTTAATTGACCATTAAAAAGATTAATGTAGCTCGAAGGCGGGAAATTAAATCCTGGTGCGACTCATGCTCGTCACACTTCAATCCGTGGGAATAGATCACCTAAATGTTTTATGGGACTTATGAGTGTGAGGATAGCATGATGCTAATTGGGCTTTATTAGCTTTTAATGATGGATCTATTTATTAATAGTGTCCCTGTCAATTAGCGATGGAACTGACTGACATGGATAATGGCAATTGTAGAAGTGATAGCTTATTGGTTAAGGTGTTGATTGGAAGATTGTCTGTTCAATTTCTAGCATCAACAAGCTGTCCCCACTATGGACCCCTAAGCAAGGCCCTTAACTCTCAAGTGATATTAGTAAATTAGATAAATGTAAATCGCTCGGAAAGGGATGAGGACCACTGAATGCCAGAAATCTAAACACTGGAAAAAAATGTGTTCAGTTTCTACAAAAGAATTTCTGACGGTGTGATAATGTTATTTTGTGTGTGTGTGTGTGTGTGTGTGTTTGTGTGTGTAGGGAGCATTGGTCACAGCCTGTGCAGACGATACACTGCATCTCTGGAACCTTCGTCAGAGACGTCCAGCAATACTGCACTCGCTTAAATTCAACAGAGAACGGTGAGCTGGCACACACACACACATACTTATGCACAGACATAAATTTTTACACACACATGCATGTCCATACACAGACACTCATTCATGCAAATATGCACCCACACATCCTTACTCACACACACCTTCATAAATATACACACACACACATAGATACACATTTACACCTACACACACAAACACAAGCACACACATAATTTTTGTACTTGTTCCTTTGTTTAAATACACACACACACTCAAACATGCACACACACACACACACACGTGTGTTGTATTCCACTACTGCTTAAAGCAGGAAATTGACTTCATTTAACAGTTGAAGTTGCTCAAGGTTACCCTTTTTGAAAAAAGATAATGTAACTCAGGGTTACAGAATTCATTTAAAAACCCGAGACCTTCATTTTTTAGTCTTCTGCTAACTTTTAGAAAATTCCAGAATATTTGCCACTGCTGGGCCCTTGAGCAAGGCCCTTAACCCTCAACCACTCAGTTAATTTTCATTTTATTTCTGGCATTTGGCAGACACCCCTATTCAGAGTACTTTTTTAATCTATTTTTTAAATCCACATAAGGGGTTAAGGGCCATACTCAGGGGCCTGGCAGCATAGTGGTGATCCTCCGATCAGTCTTAACCACAGGGCTACCATCTCCTCACGTCTTTATCCAGAGCGACATGCATTTATTACATTTATAGAACTGAGCAATTAAGAGCCTTGCTTAGGGGCTCAGAAGTGGTGGGTTGGCAGTGATGGGAATCGACCCCACAATCTTCTGGTTTGCAGTCCAACACCTTAACCACTGAGTTTGGATTTTTTTTAAATGTCATGACTGTACAGTACGTCACTCAGAATAAATACAGTCCTAGTTAAATTTAATGTTTACATTTACATTTCTGGCTCTCAGGGGCCCAGCGGTGGCGGCCTGGTGGTGGAAATTCAAACTTTCAATCTTCCGATCAGTAGCAACACCCAGCTCCTGCTAAGATTTTATCTTTAATATACTTCCTAGAGGCAACCAAAAGTATATATTAGGATAAACAGATTTCCACGTCAAGCAACAAAGTCAGTTTATTGGTTCACAAGTTAAAATAGAAAAAAAGGTAACTGATAAAATTAGCAAAAAAAATCATCATGGAATTTTCTTTCACTCGTATGAAACAGCAAAAGCCCAACTTTTTTCACATCACTACAGAGTGAGTCAGACTGTGTTCTGATAAAAGCCCTGAATCTCTGCTGTTATAAAATCAAAGCTTTTACTCTGCGTGTGTGTTGTGGATGCGGGAGTTTTTGTAAAGGAACGGCAGGACGCCTAATCCAGTCCAAGCGGTGAGCAAAACATTGGGTGATCCCAGATAAATGAGAAAAAAGAAGCAGAGTCAGGAAAGTTACACGTTAAGCCCATCACCTCGGTCTACATACAGAAAGAGACGATGAGCCTGGCTGTAGACTGGAAATCCTTCTGAAAGATGAAATTCCGACGGCTAAAATTTCAGGCATGATTTAGCTGTTCAATACAGCGGTACAAATACCTCCCCGTGTGTATACAGAGAAGGTGTTTATTGTCTATACTACTGTTATAGCAAACTCCACTGAGGCAGGACACATTTAAAACCCGATATGCAGTTTATTTACAAAGTGATCACCAATAAACAATAACATTAGACAAACAAACTTTGTTAGCGAGACATAACATGACATGACATGATATGAACATTAGCATGACCTTTAACTTAGCATAGACTCACCAAAGTGGAACACAAACAATGATCCACAAACAGACAAGCATACACAGGGGTATATATATATACACGGAACACATTAACTAAACAAGATACACCTGAACACAATCACAAACACAGGACTAAACAACTAATGAAAACAAGACACAAGGACAAGGGGAAGCACATGACAGGAAGACAAGAGCTAACAAGGATCACAAAACAGGAAAACAAAGAGGTAAACAAAGCATAAACAAAAACATGTCTAGGATAGCTTAGCTAGCTAGCACGGCATAGCTTAAATACACATAAAAACATAACAAAACATGAAACAAGAACATTAAAACAGTCAATATGTACACACACACATGTATAAACAATATGTACACACACACTCACAAATTATTTCTCTCTTGCCTCTTCTTTCAAGAACTCCCCCCCCCATCTATATATTATAGACAGAGAGACATGAGTGCGTATATAATAAAAAAGTATTTATACCCCTTGAACTTTTTTTAACATTTTGTCACCTTACAACCACAAAGTTAAATGTATTTTATTGAGGTTTTATGTAAAAGACCAACACAAAGTAGCACATAATTGTGAAGTGGAACGAAAATGATATACGTTTTTCAAAATTTTAAGCAAATAAAAAACTGAAAAGTGTGGTGTGCATTTGTATTCAGCCCCCTGTACTCTGATACCCCTAAAAAAACCAGTGCAATCAATTGCCTTTAGAAGGCAGTTAATAAAGTCCACATGCTTGTAATTAAGTCTCACTATAAATATACCTGGAAAAAGTATTTCACAACTGCAAACCTACTAAGACATGGCCGTCCACCAAAACTGACAGACAGAGCAGGGGGAGCATTGGGCAGAGAAGCAGCCAAAAGGCCCAGGGTCACTTTGGAGAAGCTACAAAAATCCACAGCTCACGTGGGAGAATCAGGACAACTATGAAATAGCAGGAAAAAAGCCATGTTCGAAAGAAAGATATAGGAAGTCCTGTTTGTAGTTTGCCACAAGCCATATAGAGGACACAGCAAACATGTGGAAGAAGGTGCTCTGGTTAGATGAAATTAAATTTGAACTTTTTAGCCTAAATGCAAATGCGTTATGTGTGGCGGAAAAGTAACACGGCTCATCACCATGAACATACCATCCCTACTGTAAAACATGGTGGTGGCAGCATCATGCTGTGGGGATGATTTTCTTCAGCAGGGACAGGAAAGCTGGTCAGAGTTGATGGGAAGATAGATAGAGCTAAAGACAGGGCAATCCTGAAAGAAAGGAGGCTGTTGGATAGCTGCAAAATACTTGAGACTGGAAAGCAGATTCACTTTCCAGCAAGACACTGACCCTAAACATACAGCCAGTATGGCTTTGGTCCAATATTCTTTGGACCAAAGAATATTCAGGTGTTAGAATGGCCCAAGTCCTGACCTAAATCCCATTGAGCATCTGTGGCAAGACTCAGAAATTGCTGTTCACAGACGCATCTGGCTGAGCTTTAGGAGCTTTGCAAAAAAGACTGGGCAAATTTTTTTAGTCTCTAGCTGTGCAAAGCTGATAGAGACATACCCCAAAAGACTTGCAGCCGTAATTGCAGTGAAAGGTGTCTCTACAAAGTATTGATGCAGAGGAGTTGAATACAAATGCACACCACACTTTTTCAATATTTATTTGCTTAGAATTTTAAAAAACATGTATAATTTTTGTTCCACTTCACATTTATGTGCTACTTTGTGTTGGTCTGTTACATGAAATCTCAATAAAATACATTTAAGTTTGTGGTTGTAAGTGACAAAATGTGAAAAAGTTCAAGGTGTATGAATACTTTTTCAAGGCACTGTATACTGTTATTTTTGTACTGTACAGACTCTCTCTCTCTATCTCTCTCTCTCTCATATATATATATATATATATATATATATGTGTGTGTGTGTGTGTGTATATAAATACATACAGTTTATACAAATAGATAAATAGATAGATGAATTCACACAAATACTTTCTTTCTTTATTTATTACATACACACATTTACAAATAAAGTCATTTAATTTATATTATGCTCTGTATTAAAAGGTATGTGTGTGAGAAATAGTGAGAGAAAGCAAGGAGAAAGAGAAGAAAAAAAGGTGTTTTTTTGGGGGGAAATGGAATTATTATGGCTATGAACCAAAAATTGGATGTGGTTATTGCAAAGAGAGAGAAAGAGAAAGAGATGCATCACTGACAAGTATTTACATAGCCTGGGCAATGTGTTCTAGGATAAAAATTACTGAGATCTGTGTGTGCTTTGGTGTGTGTGTGTGTGTGTGTGTGTGTATGTCTGGTTATTTCAGGATAGTGTGTCACCTATTGCGATATGAAATGATTGCCTCGGTTCCCACAACAACTTGTGTGTATATGTATGTGTGTGTGTATTTGTCCAGGTCTTATATTACCTTACAAACCCCCTTCACATCTCTTAGTCATTCTCAACACAATAGTGGTGAAATGAGTGTTTGGAATGATGTCATGGAACAGCATGCATTGTTGCTAATATTTGCTTGACAAACTCCACCCACCGAGCCCCTCCCAGTCCTATCTCTCACTGTCACTGCGCCGCACACATGCTGCAGTGGAGCTACAAGACCTTGGCGTCACCGTGCACGCCGCTACGTCCCCGTGGAGCTAATGAGCTCTTTCCTGCCCCCCCCCAATAATTGATGATAACGATCATCACCTCATCATCCTGGCTGGAACAAACTAATATAAAGCCCCCTGAATCTCAGTGTTGCAACCGGTAACAGCTGCCACACACACACATACACAACAAACAGCCTCTCGTCTTCATCTCAAAAAAAGGCGAAAATATTGCCTTATTAACAGCTAAATTGCAATCAGTTTTCTTTTGCTTGTTGACACCGTTTACTCTTATTCCTCAAAATATAATTTAAAACAAACTTGCTAACCTTAAATGACCAGAGCAGTGCTGAATCGCTGCTGAGATGAAAATATTATTGAGTTATTGTGTTTATAAAAATAAGCCGTATCCATGGTAACATGCTTGTACGGTTATTAATTATTGCCCAAATATTTCAGAATCTGGTTCAGAAACCATCTGTTCATTTTTTTTATTTATTATGCAACATCAACCTGTAAAGCTGGGGTCCCCAAAGTACGACCCTGGGGACCTGGATTCAGACAGCCTCCATATTTTAAGACATATTTTAAAATATGCTTAGCATTAGGAGCAAAATTAATACATTTACAATCATAATAAAATCTCCGTAATAACACTGGGAGTTAATCTGGAACATCAAGTTTTCTGTTACACATCAAACCACTCCCTTACAGATGAAAGTTTGGGAACTCTTGCTGTACTGTAATTGAAGTAAGGGACTATTTAACACAGTTACTCAGAATAATCATTTTCAACTTGATGTAGAATGAGTGAGCTGAAAACTGAGTTCTGAGGGATACCTTCACATAATTGAATTAATTCCAGTGAGTTCTCGAATTTTCTCAGCTCAGTCTATTTGACTCAAAAACTGTAAATATTTACAAGCTTATTCCACATACCCTGAAATACGTGTCTAATTTAGCACCGGCTACTTAAACATTACAACAGTATGGGTTTTATTAGTATTCCTAGCCAGATGATGCAAAATTGTCTGCGTACTGTCTCCCATGCCAGATATCTAATCAAGGCGGCTGTCCAAGACTCCCAGAGGTCTGTGAGAAAGGGACGGGGAGAACTGAGTGGAACCGAGAAAAACATAATAAGCTCAGACAGGAGTGAATTACAAAGTGTTGGTCTTTATTTTCTACTTAACCTGCTTAAAAGTATGATCGATGATGACACTGTATGGATTGCAGAAAGAATCCGGTATAATCTGCACACAAATTGATATGCTGCGTAAACGGCATATTCACGTGTGCTGCGTGATCGGCTTATTGATAGTTTTGACATAATTGCTTGGTTAATGGTTTGTGTGATTGTAATTGTCGTTGTGTGCTCTTAATAAGGTTAAATTACATTTTTAAAGGTACTAGATCTTCAAAAGGAGTAACAGAACATTTTTACTTTACCTTCTGTACAGTACATCAACCAGTATGTCTGGCATGGTGCATTCTACTTACGCTGATGAATTACACTAACATACTAGATAAGTGATTAAAAACTGTACAAAATGCTAACCAGCTAACTAGGGCCGAAACGATTTACCTATATTATTACAGCATCGACAGCATTATCAACAATAAAAAATTGTACACCGATATTTTTGTTGATCTCATGTGACCTAATGCAAAGGCCTGCAATAGCACAGTTTAACCAGTATGGCATATAATTATGCGTATGATTCTGATTCAGTGATTATAGAAGTTGCCGCACTTATGAATACGTAAGAATTAAACAAAGATGAAAGCAGTCGAATGTGGGCAGGTTTTTACAAAACTACAACCAAAATTGAATACTATGAAGAAGTTATATAATTAAATTCCAAATCCAAGTTCTAATATAATTTGATCAGTGATGTGGATTTTCTCAGAACATCGAGGACGTCTGTACATCAGTAAGGTACAGACAATTTAACACAATAAAATATGAGAAACAGAGTACATTTTGCTTTTAGCTATAAATACAAGTACTAAATCAGCTCTCCAGTTAATGAAAAATTATAAATATAGAGTAATTTAACTGTTGATATTTTCAGAAGTTAAAATGATTCCCTAGTTTTATTGATTAGTTATGTATTACTTACTTAATATTTTGACTAATAGCAAAAGCTAAATAATTGATCAAAGCCTACTGTCTGTAAAATAAATGAAAGCCAATTTAAAAAGACATTTTAGAGCTGACATGATTTTCATTTTATTTATCAGTTACAATAAACATAACTTTATTTGCATAAACTGAAATATATTCAGAATAATCTATTTATCGCTCTAATAATTGTTGATTAATCAACAATAATAATATAATATGATTAATCAACAATAATAAGCTAACTTATGATGCTTTATTTTAAACTGCTAAAACTGTGGGGTTTTTTATTATACAGTCTTTTATTTAGATGTACAATGCCATTTATCACCACTTCTCTACGTTTTTAAACCTTGAGGACAATGTATAGACAGAGCAGACAGCCGTTTTATCGGCAGCAGCGCAGACGTGTCCCTTGCAGTTCCTGAGGTCCCAATTGTGCTGTTGTTTGCTGGAGTGATTGCTCTCGACAGAAGTCATCATTCACAATATGCTTTTTTCCCACCCCACAACTGCCCTCCAAGGCCTGGGGCTGCAGGTGGAAATGTTTTGTTCGTGAATTGAAAGCGACAAGAGACGTTTGGGAGAAGAGATACTTCAAAAAATAGACAGTAGTTGTTGCAAATATTGCAATATTAAAGCTGTAACATAAAGAAAATTGAATAGACAAAATATAATACTCGGAATATACATTGATGTATACACATAATGCTAATGTTCTCATCTAATGTGAGAATAAAGGATTTGTGTAGCATAAATGTTGGTGTCAGATTTTTAGATTTTAATGTCGAAACATTGTACACGTAATTAGATCATGATAAGCTGGTTTGATTGACGGAGAAATCCATAAAGTAGGACGGTTTTTGAGACTATTTTAATAAACAAAGCAAAAACAGACCAAACATTTGTCTGTATTGGGCCCACAATGTCAGATAATCGATATTTCATTCCTGTTTATAGAACCGCTGTACACAATAAACATCACACTCATGAGCATGCGGATGTACTAAATATCTGACACAGAATTTCCCATTAGCAATGGCTGTACTGAATCATCAGGATGATTGCTTACGTTTACATTCCTGGCATTTAGAGGATGCCTTTATACTTTTTTTTCTGATCCAACTGAGCAGGTGAGGTTTAAGGGCCATCCTCAGTCTCCTGGCAGTGGCAGCTTGGTAGTGCTGGGAATTGATCCAACCATTAAGTTAACACTTTCCATTTACTTGTGCTTAAACATTGTATAAATGCTGGGTTTGTTTCTGAAGGTTTAACTTTTGGAAGTATCCGCTATCTTACTCGTGTCTCATTAGCCTAACTTTGTCTTAGGACAATGGTACTCTAATTAATAGTAGCATCCTAAAAATACACCCTGCCGTACCCAATCAGGACTGACGTTCAACTGACACGAGATGCAGAGCGTAGATGAACGTGTTGACACCACTCACGATGTAAAAAAACAACAACATTATGCTTTGTTGTTGGAAGAAAGAGACAGGAAGGTTCAGAGAGAGAGTTACAGCTGGTTAAAATATGCTGTATCATGTTCTATAACATCAGTAGTAATAGTGCAGATCAGGAGTAAAAGCATAGGTTTATGTTTATGCCCTTATTTAACTTTCTTTACCCCTTCTTTAGTGACTATTTGGAAAAGTAGTAACTAAATGTTGGTCTACTGACAGGAAGATTGTGGGTTCAATTCTTATCACCACTAAACCTGCCACTTCGGGCCTTTTGACTGCTCAGTAGGACAAATGAGATACAACTTTCCACCCACTAAAAGTACAAAAATTAGAGAAATTAACAATCAATTATTGATCTTTCATTCATCTTTTTAAATGTACACTAACTAATCTGGCAACCTCTGCTATATTAAGGCCTCTGTTCACCACATGATTAATGTTTATGGCCCAGACAACAGTTTCTGCCTCCCTTTCTCTGACATCCAACCTTTAATTGGCCCCTTGCCCAAGTCTCTGACTTTTCTGTTTGGTCCCATGCCCACATCTCTGATCTCTCTGTTAGGGTCCATACCTACAGTACCTCTCTGATCACTCTGTGGAGGTCCATGCCAAACTCTCTGACAGCCCCGTGAAGGCCCACCTTACCACCAGTCCACAAGCTCTTTCTATTCCTTGCTATCTTTCCTGCTTCCTGTTAAAAAGAAATTGCTAATGTTTACACCCCTCACCCCACCGCTATTATTGTACTAATATATAGTGGCCAATTGTAATTACCGCCATTTAAAAAAATCAATCCATCACTGAGTATTCATTGTGGGGTTACATGTAATTTAGATGTCCATACAAACACATTTATGTAGCTTTTGAAATTCATGTACTGTAAATAGCTCACCAATCAATGTAGAATAATATAAGTTTGCAAAATGGTTCTGTGATTTAGCATTTTTTGATGATATTTTGTGATATTAGTATTACAAGTTTTAAAAAATGAACAGCTGTAAAGTTGCTGTAATCTGTAAGAGGATAAGAGCCCCAAAAACATGGAAAACATCCCGCATGTAATGGACTGTTGAAATCAGGTATAAATTAATAGAATTTAAGAGGTTTTTAGAGATGTGTTTTGGGTTCAATTGAGTTTGCAACTGCATGCACCAGAGGAGCAATTAAAGGAAGTGACACAGGACGTCACTTATTTTACTTTAAAATATTTTGGCCTCATTTGTTGCACCCAGGTCGTTAAAGCAGCTGGAAATGGTTTTTATTAAGCTATAAACATTCTACATCATTACTGGACAGATACAGGCAATTGCGCTAGCACCATCCACACCATTCTGTTTACATTTACAACATTTGGGAGATGCCCTTATCCAGAGCGACTTACATTTACACAACTGAGCAATTGGAGGTTGAGGGCTTTGTTCAGGGACTGGGAATTGAACCCCAGCCTTACAATTACTGGACCAACACCGTAACCACGGCGCCACCACTTCCCCTGTTTGTGTACTTAGCAGGGCTGGGTAATATACCTTCCCTAAGTTACATTGATTCACTTATTTTCCAGCTACCCCTGCCCCACCCACCTGGTTTAGGTGTGTTTAATCTTTCAGAAGCTAAAAGATACCATTTGAAATGAGAGTGAAGTGGGGGAAGACCTTGTAATTCGATAGTTCCTAACCTTTGATTAACTGAACAAACCTGAACCAGGTAATCTGCAGAAGAAGATCAAAAGAACTTAAGGAACACAGCTCATAGGTGATTGGTTTAAACTGAAATCTATGTTTCAGGGGAAAAAGCAATAGCGAACAATCGTCCAAAACATCCTACAAAAAATGCTTTGAATAACTATCAATAAACAGATCAAATATTGGTTTGCAGGGGCGGGTGGTGTATTTGGTACCTAGGCCTTCAGTGGAGACTTACCTGACTGATACATCTCTTAATACTGCCACTATCACTTCACAATTAATACTTTACAAAATTGCAATTAAACTGGCCTTCGCATTACAGACTGGGAGACATTTCACATGTTAAGGGTGAAAACTCATTTTTATTAAGAAACCCGAACAAACTTGAGCTAACTAGCTAAGACAAGCTAGTTATCTTCGGTTTAGCGGAACTCCTCACAATGTCTGCCTTGAAAACGGATTTTTATGTATGTCTGAGACATAGTTCATTTCTCCTCCTCCATCAGCCATTGTGGGTGTAAAAATTTGAATTCACCTGTACAGATGCGTTTTCCTAGTCGAACTGGGCTGTAACAGTTTTACTCTGATCAACCAATCAGAGGATGGAAAAATGCTGGAGGGCCCTGTTAGGCGAACTTGAAATTTGATTGGTTAAAGAAACAGTCTTTAACCCAATTAGCAGTCTGCCACTGCTAATATAGTTTAAGTTACATGGGCAGCACTACTGATATTGAAGGCCCTGACAGATTAGATTAACATGGCAGCAAATAGAAACTGAAGTCTTATTGGACAAAAAATCTAACATCCAAATGAATTAATACAATTAAATGGAACAAAGATTAGAATTTAGGTTGTTAATGTAGGTCAGCTTTAAATAGTGTTTAGGCAGCAGAGAAGGACTTGCGGACCCTGACTGCATGCCACCGCTGGTTTGGTAGATCACAAATGATGATAACATAAACCCTAAAATAGTGTAGAAAAAACCCCACATTTTTGGGCAAACTTTTTGATGGTAGATCTATTACCCTGGTGCCCAAAATGCTTGCTCTTATTGCTTATATCGGAAATGCTTATGCGCTTTTTTCTCTTTTTTTTAGGATCACGTTTTGTCATCTTCCTTTCCAAAGTAAATGGCTCTACGTTGGAACGGAGCGGGGAAACACGCATATTGTCAATGTCGAGTCTTTCGTTTTGTCTGGATACGTCATTATGTGGAACAAGGCCATAGAACTGTGAGTACCAGCATTTTACCCTACATCCTTGATCAGATCAGTGTCAATGATAAACATAGAAATGATGAATCTAATACAAGCTCGGTTTTCCTGATGAAAAAAAAACAAACAAGAAAATCACTTCTAGAAATATCAATTTACTGCATTCTGCCAAAGCTAGTCGAATGCAATAGGGTGAATTTTTCAAAAGTTAAATAAAATTACACCCACAATGAGAACTAATTTAAAAGACATTAGCTTTTTTTTAAAAAAAGTCTTCACCTGAAGCACCGATAAAGAATGTAGTTAATCTAGAAATAAAAAATAAACATGACAACAGTTAAAAGCTGGTCTGATGTCTAGTAAAAAAGGTCTTTTAGTAGTACAGAAATATCGATTTCAGACCTCCTTCAGACGCTAACGCCTGTCTTCTAAAAGGTGTTTTTACGTAGGAACAGACATGGTTGATGTTCACAAGCTCTCTATTTGTCAGAGTAACACATTTTTAGTAGTCTCATAGGTTATGCGTCGGAGAGGAGGCAGTAAGGAATAGCGTAATAGAAGATATAGAATAATTTGACTCGTCTTGTATCTCGTCTTGTATCTTGTGACCTGGTAGCATTGTTAAAAGCATAGAAAACGGGAAAGGAAAGCTGTTCCTGCTTTGATCAGGTTGTGGTGTAAAAAAAAAAAAAAAAAAAATGAAACACCTGCACCAAAACAGTGTAAGGAGGGCATTATGGTGCAGCAGTTGGTGCTTTAGTATCTGTGTTCTCTCTTTAACCTCCTAAAAAAACATGACTGTATGTCAACTTTCTGCCCAGTCTGCCCAGTTTCTACAGGATACAATAATGTTACATCATAACATGAAATATTACCAGTGTGTGTCTAGCAGAATAGCACAGTGAAGTGTCTTGCATTTATTTATTTATTTATTTTTGAGAGCGTGCTAATGGCCCAGCAGTGGCAGCTTGGTGATTCTGGAAAACTGAACTCATGTCCCCTTAATCTGTCCCATTTTACTCAATTCAATCATGTGAAAACATTAACATTTGTAGGTTTAGGGGCCTTGCTCAGGGGCCTGGCAGGGGCCACTTGGTGGTGCTGGGAATTAAATCCACAATTTTCTCATAAATAAAAGTAGAAAAATAATAGAAGAAAGAAAACTAATAAGAGCTGATTATTTATTTCGTCTTCTCTGGAGGCCCTGGCGTGTGGGAATCGATCTCAGCTCTCTATTTTGTCTTGTTGCTGCTGTCGGTGGTACTGGAAAAAAATTGCATTGCCAATTGAGCCTTCAGCGCTTTTTTTTTAGAAGGTTCTGGCACTTTCCACTGCTCTGTTTGTGCTACGACTGCCTGGTGACATCACAGCTTCTGAGTATGCTAGCGTATTTCCAGCTTTGGGAGCGCTTCTGTTGACTCTTGGGCCTTGAGTGTGGCATTTCACAGTATGCAAGGCACTATGAGTGTGTCAGGCACATATATTTACACACATACAGACAAACACACACACACACACACACACACACACACACACACACACACACACATCTGTTCTTCTGACTTCAGATGACTTCAACACTGAATATCAGGCACAGTATTTCTAAAGAAAAAGGGAACACACACACACATGCACAGAAATGTTAACACACACATATACAGTACACTCTTAGGACACCCTATGAAAGCTTGTGTGTTTTTTAACATATTTGGACATATGGATATTTAAAGTGCTTTAAAAAAAAGGATTTATACCCCTTGAAATTTTTCACATTTTGTTACCTTACAGCCACAAACATAAATGATTTTTATTGAGATTTTGTGTAATAGATCAACACAAAGTAGCACATAATTGGGAAGTGGAACGAAAATGATATACAGTTTTTACAATTTTAAGCAAATAAAAATCTGAAAAGTCCCCTGTACTTTGATAACCCTAAATAAAATCAGGTGTAATCAATTGCCCTTAGAAGTCACCTAATAGAGTCTCAGTATAAATACGCCTGTTCTGTAAAGGTCTCGGTGGTTTGTTAGAGAACACTAGTGAACAAACAGCATCATAGTGACCAAGGAACTCACCAGACAAGTCAGGGATAAAGTTGTGAAGAAATTTAAAGCAGGGTTAGGTTATATAAAATATCCCAAGCTTTGAACATCTCAAGGAGCACTGTTCAATCCATTACCCATAAAAGGAAAAGTATGCCACAACTGCAAACCTACCAAGACATGGCTATCCACCTTAACTGGCAGACCGAGCAAGGAGAGACCTGGTCAGAGAATCTGACTACAGGACAACTAAGTCATGTACTCCACAAATCTGACCTTTATGGAAAAGTGGAAAGCCATTGTTGAAAAAAAACATAAGAAGTCCTGTTTGCCATTTGCCACAAGTCATGTAGGGGACACAGCAAAAACGTGCTCTGGTCAGATGACACCAAAGTTGAACTTTTTGGCCTAAATGCAAAGCGCTATGCTGTGGAAAAGTGGTCTGTGTGGCCTGGTCCTCCTTATTGTTACAGCGGAACTATTTTAAGAACATTAATTAATTCTATAACTATTGTATTGTAACGATCTGTTTTGAATTTAAAATAAAAGCAGAAACTTTAATCCTCATTCTTGGAGCAGTGAAATCCATAAAGACCAAATTTCTTCCTTTTCACTACACACATTACGCAGTTCTGCTACAATCTGTTACTGTGATTAAGGATTAGTGTGTGTGTCCATATTTGTGCAAAACCCAGCATTAAGAGGAATCTTAGACCAGACATTTTTTTACTTCCTGGCAGTTACTGGGAACTGCATTGGTTGCTGCATCAGCACCTTAATGCAGCAGACTGATGAGTCAGCAAAAAGAGCTCCATCATGCTGCCGCCGGAACGGCGACGACCCCTCCTTGCTGCAGGGGGACACCGCCTGGCAGACGAGCTGCAGAGGTTTGGGAGAGAGAGACCGAGAGAGAGAGAGATAGAAAGTGTGTGAGAGAGAGAGAGAGAAAAAGAGAGAGAGAGAGAGAGAGAGAGAGAGAGAGAGAGAGAGAATGCTCCTATATCAACAATAGTTTGTTTAAAATAAAATTTGGATTTCTGAAATTCTGAAATTGCCACCTGACACAAATTTTCTGTGCATACAAGACGATACTAAAAAACTAATTAAATAAGACCAGCAGCTGCCAGAGATGACAGAGAATAAGAGACAGACAGACAGAGACAGACAGAGGGTCAGAAAGAGAAAATGAATTAGAGAGAGCGTGAGAAAGACAAAGAGAGAGACAAAGTAGGGCAAAGAGGGTGAAAGGCACAAAAAGGCCAAGAAAAGAGAGTAACAGAAAAAGAGAAAAAGACAGACAAATGCAAAGGGGAGAAAGAAAGAGAGAGCAAGAGGGGCTGAGAAAGAATATTTTAAGCTTACTTTTCTGCTAATACATCAACAAAAAACTCCACAGCTTCTTATTTCCAGAAACCAACTAGTGACTCTCTATAAATAAACACACCCCTGTATTAAACAGAGGTGGGCTGGCCGGTGCCGTGAGGTAGTGGGTTAAGGCGCTGGCACCTGCATGCCAGCTGTGCTAGGACGACTTAGGTTCGATTTCAGCTTGGGTCCTTTCCAGTAGGATCTTTCCTATTAATCTTATTAAAATATGAACGACAATTGTTTCTTGATTATTTAATTATCATTTCATTATCATCAAATTTTGATCTTCAGTGACAGCCCGCCCTCTGGGTTTACAGATGTGTCCAGTACTACCTCAAACTTTCAGCTGTGAAACTCAACGAAAAGTTAATGACGGCCATAGATCTTGTTGCCCATCTACTGTAAACACATTTCCAAGGGACTCTTTTGCAGTAAAAAGTAATTTAGAAAAGAAGACCTACACACAAACTGGATTCACTAATAAGCAGCGGAAAAGGTTTTGTCCGGCTATTTTCAGTTATTGCAGCTATGAACACTATGAGTGGCTAACAACTAGCACCAAACACAATGAACTATTTAGTTGTTTGTTTACTTTTTGATACAAGTAAAGGGACACAGAATAATTCTGACTTTGACAGTCTGAACAGCTTCACTTAGGCAGCAAGTGTTTAAACACCAAAGCTCAGAGCGTAGTGCATAATATGCACATTATTAGCATATGGTTTTGTCAGCTGTAACAGGGATGTTTAAGTTGTGTAACTAAAAATGTCACGATACGCCATTGGTATTAAAGCATGTCTTTATTTAAATTATTAGACTTTACACTTAATGTCTAAAATGTGTTCATGATTGGTCTCATGTGCAGGGTCTCCGTTAGCTGTTACTGACTGCCTGTGTTTGAACTCTTTTTTCTCTTTTTGTAAATTGGGTGTCTACTAAATAAACATACTATTCTATAGTCCATTCAGTGTTCTTAGGGTTGTAGTGTAACGACAAATCACAGAGTATAATTTGTCGGTTAGCGGAAAGGGCTGTGTGTCTATCGCCAAGTTTTCGTCCTAACCTGAGGTAAATTTTTTTCAGTTTGCGAATGTGGAGGAAAGGTATAGTTTTTGGAATCAAGCCCAATCTTGTACCAATAAGATCCGACTAACACTAATGCTTAAATATTTTAGCACACAGGTTAGATTCCATCATGGAAGTAAGCAGAAGACCTGGGTAAGATATAGAAAGAATACCAATCTTTATTAACACATTGATTTTAAAATATAGAGCACAAAGAAAAACTTTACTTAAACCAAAAAAATAATCCTACAAAAGTAACAGATACAAGTATATAAAAAAACTAAAATAAAATGAACAGTAATACGGGCAGTGCTGAAGCTCCCAACGGCAGGACACAAAATGGAGTTCAACTTTAAGAAGGCAAACATACATACCACGGTGCCCTCAGATCACCCTTCTCAGCACTTCGAGTGTTACACACCACACACCACACAAAAGGGAAGAACCACCACCACAAAGAGGAAGATCCGGTCACAGAGTATAAATATTTACTTACACAAAAACAAAACCAAAGATTACTAACAGAAAAAAAAGTTTGAATAGAAAAAAGAAGCTACAATACTTTAAAAATAAAGAAACACAAAAGATACAGCACTAAAATGGACCCATCAGAGCCAGACACACACACAGTCCCGTTAACGGCAATGATGGCGTCTGCACGACGGTATAATGGCAGCACTTAACCGATACGAAGCAGTAGGCCCAATAGGCTTCAAGAGATCTGACCTATTTTTACATGTGACAATGTTACCCCACGATCAACATTCTAACACAATCCAACAGGCTTATATCGATACACATACTTGGAAGGCGAGCAGTCGTCAAATCCACTTTATGTGCTATAATGTGCTATAATTACCAAAAAAAAACATCACAGTATACACTGCTATTCAGTTTTAAGATAACTGCCTGTTGAAACACAGCGCAGTTACCAGCAACCACAGTCAACGCGAATCAAAAGGGGAAAGTCGGAAGTGATGCCAATCGACCCTTAAATCAGAGGTACTGCTCGCTGACACTGACAGAGACAATTACCTGGGAGAGACAATCTGGCCAATCACCCTTTTTAGGAAGTGGCAAAATGCGCAATAAGTCGTACAATGTTCTATTAAACTGCACGCACTGACCATTTCCAGCCGGTGATATGGGGTGATACGTGGCTTCTTGACCCCATACAAACTGCAAAGCTACTAAATAAGAGTGGATTCAAAGTTACAGCCTTGGTCAGAGTTGATATGACCCAGTACACCGAATTTCTACCACCAGAACCTGAGCTAAATTCTCTGCATGCTAGTATCTAGTGGGTACTGCCATGGTGTTTTTTGTAAAAATATCAGTCATGATCAACATGTTCTCAAGCCCAGACCTTTTAAGGGCTTTAACGTAGTGAAAGTTTTCAGTCATTGCCCACCTAAGTTCTAAAAACTCCAGTTTTATAGAACTGTAGTTAGATGTATTGCGCTCAGTGGACCTAAGACTGTGACTGCCATATGCTATAGGGTGCACCTTACCTTGTTGCTCTTGGGGGAGAACTGTCCTTAGTCTCCACTGACTGGCACCTACCTAAGTCAGTGAAAAATTAGCATAGGTGAACACTGGAGCTGTGGTTAATTTACTTTTTAACTCCTCAAAATGTCTGCAAAACCCGCTTTGGGTTTGTTAGTTGCGCTACCAACCGGTGAAGTCAGGCAGCCAACTTGGCAAACGCCTCCACAAAACGACCATAGTGGCTAGCGAATCCCAACAATGAACGCAACTTTGACATTTTGGTTGGGCAAGACCATTGTGCCACTGCCTCCACCTTACCTAGATCAGAAGAAACTCCTTCTGCAGAGATGACATGTCCCAAATAATGCACTTTCTTTTGAAAAAAGGCACACTTGGATAATTCTGCCTTCAGACCTTCCCTCTGCAAGTGGCTCAGGACAACCTCCATCCGAGCAAGCTGTTGATCCACAGAGGAGGAAAAAACAACAATATCATCAAGATACAAGAGGAGGGACTGACACTGCTGGTCCCCTAACAACTTTAGTTCACCTTTACAAAGGCACACACACACACACACACCATGGTGCCCTCAGATCACCCTTCTCAGCACTTCAAGTGTTACACAGCACACAAAAGAGAAGAACCACCACCACAAGGAGGAAGATCCGTTCACCTGTGGGACCCCAGGTCCTGCAATAAATACTAAACAAAATACTAAACAGAAAAAAAGGTGATACAATACTTTAAAAATGGACCCATCAGAGCGAGAGAGAGAGAGAGAGAGAGAGAGAGAGAGAGAGAGAGAGAGAGAAAGTGAGAGAAATTATGACACAGCGATGAGCTGGTGATGTACAGATCCACCCGGTCCTGACCTTTACTCGTATATCAGCAAAGTTCATGGTGCCGTTTTTAGAACACCTTAAACGTTGCGCTATCAGACTCCCATAAATCTCCTTGGTTGCTTAATTATACGGCTGATACGCCTCTCGTTGCACAGTAGGATAATACATTTAAATAACCAACATGGAAATAGGATAAATGTCAGAACGTCTAATGTCATCATTAAGACTCTTGTTAAAATTCAGTCCTTTATCACTGACTGACGGAAAAGTTTGTGCAAATTGTTGTCAAGAACGTCACCGTTCACTTTTTGTCACCTTACCTTATTGAGATGGAGATGGCTGTGGTAAATACCTTTTTCCAGAAGAGAGAAGCATTTAGTGACTTATAGAAGTGGAGGAAGGAGCACACAGGGAGATTACATCTTATGTAGACGAGGCGATCTGAAAGAGATTAGTGACTGTAAAGTTGTGGTGGGAGTGAGTGTAGCCAGACAGCATAGAATGATAGTGTCTAAAATAAAGATGTTGGTCTGGGAGAAGAAGAGATCAAAGCTAGAAAATAAAACCAAGTGGTGGAAGCTAAAAAAGGAAGAATACTGTGAAGAATTTAGACAGGAGTTGAAACAGGCTCTGGGCAGTCAGTTAGTGTTTCTAGATGAATGGCAAACTACAGCTGAAGTGATCAGGGAGACAGGAAGAAAGGTGCTAGGTGTGTCATATGGAAGGAGGAAAGAAGATTCCACTTGGTGGTGGAATGAGGAAGTTCAGGATAGTATAAAGATGAAGAGGTTAGCCAAGAAGAAGTGGGACATGGAAAAGACTAAGTAGCTCGAGCTATTTTGCAAAGAAGAATGGGCAAACATTTCAGTCTTTATATGTGCAAAGTTGGTACAGACATACCCCAAAAGACTTACAGCTGAATACAAATGCACACCACACTTTTCAGATTTTTATTTGCTTTTTATGTATTAAAAATATAGCATTTTTGTTTGATTTAACGTTTTATCAAACATTTAACTTTGTGTTTGTAAGGTGACAAAATGGCCTATTTACAATAAATAGCAGTGTAATAAAGGGTATGAGGTTTATAATTACAGAGATTGAGACAACTACCCTTCGGCCAGATAGCGTCACGTGGTCCCTGGTGGAGAAAATGGTCCTCCTTATTAAACCATCCCCTGGGAAGAGGGCATAACAGCAGCCCATGAAAGGAAGCATCTCAAGTATTCTGAGCTGGTAGCGGAATGCCAAGAGGCGGGCTGGAGAGCCAGGGTCTACCCAGTGGAGGTTGGGTGCCGGAGTTTTGAGGGTAGATCAATAGTCCAGCTGCTCCATGATGCCGAAATGGCAGGGTCAAACCTGCTAAAAGCCATAAAGGAGTTGGGGAAAGGAGGCAAAGAAAGCGAGATTCTGGCTGTGGCTTCTGAGAAAGCATAATGGGTGGGGGCCAACACCCCTGTAAAGGTAGCTGCAGGGGATTGTGGGGAGACGTCCACCTATCTGCCACTAAAGCCCCCTCCGAGAGATGTACTGGTTTAGGGGGCGAAACATCAGTGATCGGCAGACTCCAGCTGACTACCCTGCAGCTAATCTGATGGCACCAGAGGAGGTGCATTAGCGTGGAAAGCCAAAGCAGAAATAGCATCTCACCTGTATAATAATAACAGAGGTGAGAGTAAACACAGAAGGTTCAGTTGTATGTAATACATGGTATCTATAAATAAGGGTATATGGTATGATACAGTTATAGCTGTGCAAGGAATCAGCTGTTTAGTGAAGAAACAGCCACAGGAAAAAATCTGTTTTTTAGCTGTTTGTGTGGCTCTGAGGCATCGGTAGCGTCTGTCAGATAGGAGAAGTGTGAACAGTCCATGGTTGGGAAGAGAGGGATCTTTTATTATGCCTATCGCCCTTTGCAGTCAGCATTCTTAAAACACAGGAACATGCTACAAATACGAAAACACATTTTTAACTGAGAGGTAAATTGTTTGTTTATTTAAATACTATTAGCCTAAATAATTACACAATTAACTGTAAAACGGGTTGTAGCCCTCAATACTTATTTATCCTTCCAAAAGTGTTTCAGGTTTTCCAGTTACATTAAAACGAATATAAAACCAGTGGGCGTAACAATACTCCAAAAGGTGAGGCCAACGGCCAGGCAATCAGCAAACAGGCAGAAAGTAGATTTTCTTCATCAGTAGTACATGTCAAGCCGACTGTGTACAAAACACTAATCAAGACACAGCGAGAACAAAAGCTTTGACTCAGAATCAAAATCACAGGGAGCAAGGTGGAGACAGACTTCACACTCCAACACTGAGAGGACGGGATATTTAAAGCTGTGGAGTGTGATTGCGAACAGGCGAGAAATCAGGTGACTTTGAGGCGGGATAAGTGTTGAACTGGAGGTCATTCAATGGAGCAATTTTAAAAAGGTTTTAGATACAGTTGTGGTATTTGTCCGACATACTTAGGCAGTCAGAATGTGTTTTATATCCTCCATAAAAATTATTGATATAAAGACTGATATAAAAATATTTCTTGAAATAAATTTAATGTCAGTTGAAGTATAAATTGTAAGTGCGGTAAGTACCTAAGATAACTCTGCTAGTGGTGTACACACTTTTCCAAATTAAATTGGCCACATTTCAGTTTTTAATATCAAACTGCAACTACACACTGAAAGACGAGTTAGAGAGACTAGTTCTTATTTTTCTAGAACACTTTTTGCTAAGTAAATTAAAAAAACTTACTTTAGTTCATATATCCCAGTTTGGTAAGTTAGGATCAGAGTGCTGGGTCAGTCATGATATAGCAACCCTGGAGCACAAAGGCTTAAGGGATTTTTGCCTCCAGGGTCCAGCAGTGGAAGCTTGATGTTTGTGGGAGTTAAGGTTAAGAGGATTAGGGTTAGCGCTGGTCCACAAACCAGTGCCTTCACCAGTTAATCCACCACTGCCTTATTTATGCCACCACTACCTTTTAGTGTCCTAGTCTACTTTTTTAGTTGATCAAAGTAAATCCTTTCTGTTTAAAAGCAATAACCTTTAGGTACTCTAGTAAAATATGCAAAATAATCTTAGGGTGTGTTTACACTTGGTAATGTTTGGTTAGATTAAAACGAACTCTGGCACAATTGCTCGATTAGTGATGGTTATTTAAGTAAACATCGCCATTCGGACCCTGGTGCACTTCAAACAAACTCTGTTGCCGGTTTGATTGAAAAATGACCGCAACACAGACCAAATAGATCTAATCAGACCAAAAACTAGATGTGGTTCCACAAGGTGACAATAAGATTTTTTAATTTAAAGGATGGAATGCTCAAGCATGACTTCCTGGTTTGTCTCATCAAAGGACCTGTGTTGTCTCATCAAGGGACCTTTTTGTTTCCGCATATAAAAAAAGGGAAATCTTGCTGTTGTTTCATCATGAAAGGTATGGTTAGCAAAACATGTCTGTAAAGTTGAATTAGAATTTTTACACCCACAATGACTGACAGAGGAAAAGAAATTGGCTTTGGTCTCAGACATACTTAAAAATCAGTTTTCAAGGTGGACTTTTATGGAAAAGCGAGACATCATGAGAAGAGTTCGGCTAACCCAGAAGATGACTAGCTTGTCTCAGCTAGGGAAGAAGTTTTCAGACCAGTTCCAACAAATGGTAACGCTGGATTACAGCCTTTAAATGTATTATATATTTTATTTATATCTTAAATTTTTTGTCATTAGATAAATACTGATTTTGAACTGCTCCAGATGATGTACGTGGTGCAGTTGTAGTTTTAGCGTAGAGGTTTGGAGTTGTGTTAACGGGGTTTCTTGTTTTAGTAAAAATGGTTTTCATCCTCAGTCTCTCTCTGTAATGCTACAGCCTACTATAGTGCGTTTTTGTATAGTATTGATGGTTTCTATACAGTATTTGCGATGTGATAGTGGTGCTATTAAGTTGTGTATCTATCAGATAAATCCCTACTGAAGGCGCAGGTACCAAATGCACTTCCCGCAACTGAGTTTTGTATCTTCGAGAATTGCTGCCAAAAAATGCCAGTGGAAACTTTAAGCAGACCAGGACCAAATGTATCCTTTTCCTTTTTGGTCAGGACCAAATAAACCAAACTACGCGAACTAAGCACACCTTTTTTGTCAGTCTTTGCTAAGTATACTTTAGTAGAAGTACCAAGTGTGGACCAGATAAACTTCAAATTGTCTGTAGATTTGTCGGTATACAGTAGGTCAAATATACGTAAGCAGCGTGTTGTTTAGTATATCTTAATTCAGTCTATAAAAAGTAAATCATAAACATACTTCTTTTTTTAGGGGATGAAAGAAATAGGCAGAGGAAAGGTTTGATGAATATCCTGCTTGTATTTGAAGCGATGGTAGGTTGAGCCACCACTGCAGGGCCCCTGAGCAAGGCCCCTAATTGCTCAGTTGTATAAAAAGAGATAAATGTAAGTCTCTCTGGATAAGGGCGTCTTTTAAATGCCGTAAATGTAAGGGAAGATTATGAGTCTTGCTTCATGGCCATACAGGAGCAGGTTGGTACCCTGATTGGATACAATTCCCAATGCTCTCAAGACCCTTTCTTCATTTATATCTATCTTTATACTAGACTTGTATCTAGTCCTAAGCATTGTTTTGTTTCTTGATCTTTGTCTTGAATACAATCTAAAGCCAGGGAAACACTGTTTGATTTTTATTAGTCCTTCACAAACAATTACCTTGTTCACCTTCCTTGTTGCTTGTCAGACTGTACAAATATGATGCCTATGTCATACTGTACCGTAGGATGTCTGTTGTCATAATGTCAGACTATACGACAGTAATCCATGTTCTGTCACTAAACTATAGCTAGCAGCAAACGAACAGCAGTGACAACACGCTGGACAAACACTTCATTTACCTCAGTTTCTTTTTATGCTGTTCTGTCCACCTGACCTGTTTCTACATTTCTCAAAAACAATTTTAAGAGGTTGTTGTGCTCATTGCGTCATCGGGTCCAGCGCACCTATTGGTTCTGGGTTTGACAGTCGTCGTAGAAAAAGTCACACTGCAGAAAAGTGTCTGAAACCTTGTGAAACTGCCAGAACTTTATTAAAGGAAAAAACTGATTGCAATGGCCATTAATTCGGCTGTAGGCTGAACTTGTCAAACTAGCAATCGGCTGAACTTGTCAAACTAGCAATTGAAGAGAACAGACTTTAGTGTAGGATTATAGAAATCGTTTAGATTTTAAACTTTGTACCAGGCGACAAAATTGGCCAAAATAACACAGTGCAAGCCCGGCTTAAAATTCACATGCTTATTACTTCAACACATACTTCACACAAAAAGAGGTTAAAAGGATCTATTAGGCACCGTGCATGACTGCCATGTTCAGATTGAATGGTGCTCTATGCATCTTGACAGTTAAGATGTTTGTAAAGTTATTGAAATAATGCTTTAAAAGTCAAGTAAAACGAATAGCCAAAACATTTTTCCCTTTTGTTAATAAAAGAAGAATTGCTCAGCCTGCAGAGTATTTTTTAATCCACTGACATGAGGACGCTCTGCTTCTCTGTGTTTTTATATTTGCATTTTTAAGGGGGCAACCTGGCAATTTTACATTCCATAAAAGTGTTCAAATTATGGAATAGTTCTATCCTGATTTTTTTTTTATTATTTCTTTCTCCCACCAAGGATGACCCAAAGCTGCTTGCCTTCGTTTCCGTTCCACAAAAGCTCATAAAACAAACCAATTTCCTCTCCTCTGTCAAAGTAGAGATGCGCCCTTATTCAATGCAAGAAATCATACTTCTTACTCGATACTTTACAAGAATAGCAGACCGGGTCAAACAAAGAAGCTTAGCAGTGGCAACATTCAATAAAAACATAGAGTGATATTGTTTTTTTTTAAAAAACTGATGCATGTGATTTCTTCTACACCAAAAGACATTGCATTACACACTATGTAAGGCTGTATACAAATACTGTATACAAACTTACTGTCCGCTAGGGTTAAAACGATTAATCATCATTATCGCCAATTAAAAATTGTCTTTCAGGTCTTTTTCATCTCATTGGAACAATTACATGCAATAGCGTGGTTTAACCAGAGTGGCGCTGCAGAACAAAACTGTAATTCAGTGCTTGAATAGAAAAAGACACCAGACTTATGAGTTCGATATGAGCAAGAGGCTTGCTGATGGTAAACCTTATTACTGAATTCAATTAAACAAAAAACGAAAAAAAAACAATAAAACCTATTAAAAAAACCCAGGAAACAATTATATTACTAGGAATTATTTATACAAATATATTTTATAAGTGACCCCTTGTTTAATTCATATGTTTAGCCTTATATTTTAGTTAATTGCAAAAGCTAAATATTTCATCAAAGACTACTAATTATTCGGGCGAAATAAATGCAATGCCTAATTAAAAATAAATGGGGTTTTTTTTTTTGTTTTTTATCAGTTACAACGGACATAACTTAATACATTTTTGCATAAACCAAAAAAATTGCAGACTATTCAAATATTCCTTCTAATAATCGACAGTTAATAGCCTTACTGTCCACTTTATTAGGAATACAAATGTATTACAAAGTGTAGTACAAATGTATATTCATGCATAGCCAATCAGGTGGCAGATCTTCTTCTTTGATGTTTTTTTTTTCATTTTGTGTACATTTTGTGTGTAAAACTTTCTGGATATTCACAATTTCTGAAAAAACTTCAAGCACACATTTTTTTTCCGGTTATGATATGATTAACACAAACTTTTATTGTATTTAAACACGTGTAATTTTATGGACCAATCCGATAACTGCATAAGTAAATGTATATTACTGATCATGTGACTGTTGGTCATCTTCGACAGCTCAACGAAGACACACCCCGGCCCTGTGGTCCATTTGAGTGACAGCCCAAAAGATGAAGGGAAGGTAGGAAAGACATTTTTATCTTTTTATATGCAAGCTTAATTTGGCTGGTCAAACATTTATTGCATTTGGTAAAGTATCTTATTTATACGTAGCTGGAAAGGTAAGGACTTTGCTTAAGGGCCCAGCAGTGGCAGGTGGTCCTCGGATTAAAACTCGCAACCTTCGGACCACTTATGAACAATCTTATGAAAGAATATGAGGTTGAGCCCCCTTTCCACACCCATTCTGCACCAAACATACTAACATACATTACTGCTAGTACTGTTATTTCCAATCAAAAGCCCCAAAGTGCATGGGCCCCTTAGAATCTTCTTTAGAAACTTCCCCCATAAGCCCAAAGTATGATAATTGGTTATCGATGCTTGATTGCATTGCATTTATTTCTGAAAATTAGTTAGTTGTAGCCAAGCTAATAAATGTATGTTTCTATTTAATAACTTAGACCTCTGGATGTTTATTTGTAATAACATTTGGTATTCCTTATGCCTGGTCCTGTTTCATTGAATTGGACTGTGACTTTCCTTTTTCAGCTGCTGATTGGCTTTGAGAGCGGCACCATAGTGATGTGGGACCTGCGAGCCAAAAGAGCTGACTTCAGAATTTACTACGATGAGGTGAGACTGTCTGTGGCAGCATGACTTTCTTGATATATTGGTTTGGGTTTTAATTAAACCTAAAAAACAGGACCGTTAGTACCGTACAATTTTCAATTATGCTTTCATTTTGTATTAACGATCTTTTGTGCTTGGCTCTGCGGGTTTTGGCAATGGCTATCGGTCTGGGTTCAAATCGCTGCTGAATGGAAGTCACGATTTTGTATCTGATTGTATTACGTGTGTGTGTGTTAGTGTGTTTGTGTGCATAACCGTAGCCAAGTCTGCCACTGTTTATTTCCTACCTAATCATCAATGATTTTTTTTTTTTGTAAATCAAACCATAACTTGCACACCGAGGATTCTATGAACCCTGTAATGTGTGTTTCAGAAAGCTCGGTGTGGTGACAGCACCCTGTGGTCTGTCAGTCCCTGCGAATAAAAAGGTGTTTTTTCATCCATAAAGAAGCTCCAAGAACGATTGTTGACGTCTCTAAGTGGAAGCGTCTAGGGGTCTGGTAATTGCTAGTTTGGATGTGCGTCTGGCAAACAGCGAGTGCGAAAGTGTTTGAGTAATGAAAGAGAGGGCTTGACAGAGGGAGACAGACACAGAGCGCTGCCAAAATTTTAATCTTACAATAACGATCTCATTTCCATGGAAACGCCCAAACCGCACAATAGGCAACGGTTCTTAATTATGAGTTTCTCAGAATATCCGAAGATGAAAGCATTATTTTGCCTTACAATAAAAAAAAATACTTTTTTAATTATTTTGCAAACACTGAATGAAGCATTTAGAGGCGATTAGAGGAACGGTCTCAGAGCGTGAAAATATACAACCTGGCACAAAGTGACCATCATTATTTCGGTTAGTCCTCTAAACCAACACCCCAGGACTCAAGATGCATCACAAATAACAGACCATCCGTAATACTCTTCTCCTCTGCGATGTGTACTCAAAGGTTTAGAGTATGAATATTAGAAGTGTGATATCGTCTCATGTCAAATGCATGTAATGTGACGCCGCTAGCTTCAACCTAATATTTAATTTTAAAGTCCTGCATTTTGAAATCTTGAATTTTTCCTCATCTAGCATCACCTGCCAGCCCCGTCTCCTTCCTCTACATAACATTAAATTAACATTTACAGCATTTAACAGACAATCTTGTCCAGAGCAACATACAAACGTGTCTTGACTCACATCATCATCACAACAGCTTGATACTGGTACAATAGATCACAAAACAAAGTTTAACAACCACAAAAAAACTTCAAGAGAAAGACTTAGGTACTTACTTATAATACTTACATTTATCTCATACTACCTCATACTACTCTCATTAAATCCAACTGGGCAGCTAAGGGGTTAAGAGCCTGGCTAAGGGGCCCAGCAGTGGCAGCTTGATGGTGCGGGAATGTGACCTTAACCATATCCAATAAGCAAAGTTGTGAATGTTGAATGCATGAATTGTCCAATGTTAGAGGATAACAGTTCTCTAGGCAAATTCTGCACCTTATATTGATCAGACGTTATTAGCTTAGTGCTTAACTGGTAGCTCAGTGGTTAAGGTGTTGGACTGCTAGATTGTGGGTTAGATTCCCAGCATTTCCAATTTACTGTGTCTGTACACTCGAACAAGCATTAATCAAACGCAAGAAATGTAATTGTATCCAGAGCTACCTTTATTTAGAAAGACATGCTAAAGATTTTACACCAAACCCCCGAGACTACTGTTCGTAACAGATATGGACGAGTTTTATTTGCTTGATATTTACAGAGCAAAGAGACGTACCGTACCAAGTGGTTCTTTCGGGATCTGGGAACTGCTTTAGTGTTTACACAAACACCAACAAAATGTCACGGCTCATTCTTTGTATTCTTCCTCTGAGAGCGCTGAGCCGGGGTGCTAATTAGAACAAAATTTCCTAAATTATCCTCATACGCTACACAAAAAGTGAATGGCCAATCCAGAGAGTGAAGGCATTTATGGCTCACAGATACACACCAGCAGATCGGTTTTCCAACTGTTTAACAGCTTCTCGCTTTCTTATTGGTTTAATTAAATATTTAGTCTTCACTCTTTCTCTCCCTTTACACTGTTTCTGATTCTGGAAATAAAAAGCTAAAATAAATAAATACACAATTCATTTTTAGTTAATGTTACTTTCCGCTGTTGCATGTTCAAATCCCAAACGTTTTATAAATATTTAGAATATTCTGAGAGGTAATCAGTCTGACGAGCTTCAACTTGCTAGTAATCTTATTTATATTGCGTTTAACACATATTATCTAGTTACCAGAAGAACGAGTTCCCTAAAGCCCTGGCTGATTAAGGCAAATTCAATTACAGAATAAAAGTCTTAAAGCAGCTAATAAGTATGTCCTGGCTGGTTGCTAGGTGACTCTGTTCATTTTGTTGGCAGACCTCTTTCTTTTTTTAAACACTAAAGTGCTGGCTAGACAGGGTACATTTGACAAATGTTTGCCGGTCTGGAGGATTGCTCTTGAATTAGATGTGGGTGTGGCGTATTGTCGTGTCTGAAGCTGGACAGGACGTTCTAGTCGCAGTCGCTCATTCTTTTGCCATTTTAAAGCCTTTAAATACCTTCGTATTTGTACAACATGAATCTGCCTTTCCTTCTTTTTGTCACTTTGTGTGTGTGTGTGTGTGCTCAAAACATCAAACTTTAAGTTGTTTTGATAATAATTTTGTTTCCTGTTTATATTTCTATTTATTTATACTGTAAATATTTTTTTTTAATTAATTTCTTTTCTATCTTTCTCTTTTTCTTTTCGTTTTTTCTTCTCTTACCTTCTACCACCCACTGTCTTTTTTCCCTCCTTTGTTTTCCTTCTCTCTCTCTCTATCTGTCCCTCTCTCTTCTTCTCCCTTTATTTTTTTCCTTATCTCTCCCCCCCAACCAGGCGATTCACTCTGTCAGTTGGCATCATGAGGGACGGCAGTTCATGTGCAGTCACTCTGACGGAAGTCTCACCATGTGGAATCTGAGAAACACAGCCAAACCTTTCCAAGTCACCTTTCCTCACGGTGAAGTGCCAATTTCACAACCCAAACATCACCTGTTCATCCCACATTCGCAGCTTTCGCTTGTGCGCCAACACATTCCTGGGTCCCGGATATTACAGACATTTTTGTTACAGATCCTCATCCCATTACATCAAACTACACTAATGAACAAAGTTTAAAAATTACACGAGAACCTTATTAAATATGATAAACATCAACATCAAGTTAATTTATTTTAGATTTAATTTAATTTTAGACTTTTAATAAAACATTTTTTTTCAAAAGTAGCCACAAAATATAAACCAGCCTTAATTTCCTATTTAAGACTTTGTTTTTAAGATATTACAACTTATTCCTATTCTTGGCTTCATTCTCAGAATATTACAGAATAAATGGCACTTGAATTGTTTTAGGGGAAAAGAGTCTGCATGAATGCTGTAAATGTAAAAGGGCAAATGTAAATAGTTTGATTGCTGTTGTTATATTTGTATGTTTATACATTTATACAAGAATCATGTTTTCTGTACTATTTATAGGTATTATCTCTTAAAGTATTGTTGCATCATTTTCATTGGCTAGACACCTCAATTACTTAGTATGTGTTTGGGGTTACTTTCCTAATATCTCAATTATTTAAAGAGAGTTGTAAACACACACACACACACACACACACACACACACACATTTTAGCCAAGGCTAAAAAATCATGGATCATCTTCTCTCAGAAGATGAGATAAGAATCTGGCATCCACCCCTCACCAGGAACCTGTTCTGGAGGACGACCATCAGTGCTTGTGTGTGCGTGTTTGTGTGTGTTTTTGACAGCTTTGAACAAGAAACTTTTTTTAGATTCTCTAACACTTGTATTCTCTCTTCCTCCGGGCCCTTGTGGTATTTCAGGTAAATCTCAAAGAGACGGCAGGAAAGAATCTTGTAAGCCGATTCTCAAGGTGGAGTACAAAAGCTGCAGGAACAGGTAAACACTAAGTCACACAGACACACACACACAGACACACACACACTGCTACTGTACTACAGTTACGGCTGTAGTCCTGAAAACATTTACATTTACAGCATTTAGCAGAAGCTCTTATATAGAGCGATGTACAAAAGTGCTTTGAGTCACATCATTAAACAGCTCAATACTGATACAATAGTGCACAAATGACATTGATGGGAAGTTCATTCCACCATCTTGGTGCCAGAACGGAGAAAAGTCTTGAGGCAGACCTACCTTGTGTCTTAGGGGATGGTGGAACAAGCCGAGCAGTACTTGTAAATCTGAGGAAGCGTGGTGCTATGCAAGGAGTGATAAGTGCTTGGAGGTAGGAGGGTGCAGCTCCATTTCTGGCTTTGTAGGCAAGCATCAGTGTTTTGAATCTGATGCCTGCAGCTACTGGGAGCCAATGGAGGGAGCAGTGGAGTGGTGTTTAAAAACTTTGCTAGGTTGAAAACAACACGTGCAGCTGCATTCTGAATCATCTGCAGAGGACGAATTGCACTCAGAGGTCGGCCTGCCAGGAGCGAGTTGCAGTAGTCTAGTTTATAAATTACAAAAGACTGCACAAGCAACCTGAGTAGTTAATAATGGTCGAATTCTCCGGATGTTATGGAGGATAAACCTGCAGGATCGTGTTATGTTGGCAACAAAAAATTCTATAATCCTATTATCTATATCCTATAATCCTACCCTAAAATCTAATATTTTTAATCACTAGTTTGACATGATTTCAGAAACTTTCCTGCGGTGCGAAAACCGTTAAACCAAGAACCAATGGGAGAATTAAATGTGATGATGCAATTAGCAATAACAATAGCTAATTTAAAGGACTGATAAAAATCGCGTAAACCTGAGTTATAACATTAAAATACATTTCAGTGTTGTATTGTTTTAAATATTTCCCCAGGGTCCCCTGAGGTTGCCAACTGCTGCAGTTGCTCCGTCCAAACAACAGCCCTGTACGAATACAAAGTTTAAGCTATGTAACTAAGCTGTAAAGATAATCTGTGAATTGAGCCGCAGGGTTTATTTCCAGACAGTGTACTCAGAAAAATCGTAAGCCGGTGCATTATACACTGCACACACAGGAGCCCGATGAATTATGGGATATAATGTTTATTTGTTTCCATAAGGGGATTAATGACTGTGCATAGTGAGGGGTAGATATATCCACCTCCCAGTCGAGATCCTTCTTGCTGTTTTATTTTGTCATGAGACGTTTAAAACTGCTTGAATTTCATGTTTTCCCTTCTCGGAAGACAGATAGAAACAACATTTCCGTTTATTTATGATTGTGATAGTTTGATGCTGCTGTTAAATTTACTGTCACTGTCAAAGAAATGGGTTTTATTTTTAAAAGGATTGTCTGAGTGGGAAAAGCTTGGTATCAGGGTTCAGTTTATAGTTGTATTAAAGGTACAATAGGTAATTGTCTTTAAAAACATTTTTGTTTTTTTGGTTTAAAGTCTCTTCACATCCCGATAGCAATCATCAAGCTAAGCGGTCTAAATATATTTATATTTTCTGTGAAAGGTGCAAGACCAAGAAATGTTCAACCAATCAGAATGTTTAGTCCAAACATTATGATAGGCTTTCCTACCTGCCTGTCAATATATTTGTTTGCACAACTCTGAGCACCCTGTTCATGCAGACACCATACGTCATCATTCGACTTCAAAAGTCAAAAGGTCTGAAAGATTATGTCATGGTTACAGTATTTCTGTATTTTCAGTAGTGCTGGTGTGTTTCGATAGTAACACATAGCCTATGTAGTTTGTGCTCTTTATCCTCACGGATTAGTTAAACTGTTTACCTATTTAGCAGTTCTATTTTTATGTTTGGTATTTTAGTACTGTTACTAACTGTATTGTAAAGTTTTCTCAGCACTTACACATGATGTATTGTAGTAATGTCGTCTCTAGTCTTTGGCGACGGTTTGGATAGCGACTTGCAGAGAGGGTGGGGCATAGAGTTAGCATTTTCCAAGATGTCCTATTGCAGCTTTAATTTAAAAGAAAGCAATTAAAAAAGAAATGAGGTTCTAGATTTTTTAAATGTTTGGAAAGTTGTTAACAGCTCAGGTTCACATTTTGCATGCAGAACATCACAGTTGAAAAAGGAAGTCGATGTACTAATCATATCAATGACTTACATAAATCCTGTCATGTTTAATGAGACAGAGGCGTAACAGCAGCACTGAGAGCTCAGCCAGGAAAACCGACAGCCAATCATCTGTGAAGAAGGCGTCTTAGAGAAATTCATGTTGCAGTATAAGTTATTATTATAAGGTTTGCAATAATCCAATTGCGTGGTCAATAAACAGGCGAAGGTCGGTACACATAAATCACAGTAAGTCCAAACAAATCCAAAACGTTAGGCAAAAGTCATAAACCAAAAATGGAGCAAAGATGAGAACACCAGCATGAACATGAACATGAACATAAACATGAACATGAACATGAACATGAAATAAAGCTCGGTAAGGTTGACTAGTAAATAATTCTTGCAACATGTGTTTAGGGATGCTAGCTTATAAAGCTAGCAACAGGAAGTGCTAGCGGAAGTGCTACAGAAAGCTGTGCTAAAATTGTTATTGTTATAATTGGTAAATTATCATGGAGCAAAACCCACCACCTCCAAGCTGCCACTTCCCGTGTCTCATGATTTCTATGATTTCTATTTTATGCACTAATTAGATAAGTGCATAAATATGTCCTCTTCATTATGGACACTTTCTTGTTTTAGATTTGAATTTCTAAATAGCCCAAAATGTCGCCATTCATCACATGCGACTTTCGCATCGGTTTCACCTGTCTCATAAGTCCCGCTTTTTGATTTTTTTAAATTAACCTTTTAAAGTGTTAAAAGAAAAACAACTCTTCATTGTTTGTCTTTCCCTCTCATTTTCTGGTTCAACAGTGAGCCGTTTACTATCTTTTCCGGAGGTCTGTCGTATGATAAAGCGGGCAGAAGACCTGCGCTGACCATCATGCATGGTAAAGCCATTACGGTATTGGAAATGGACCATCCGATAGTGGAGTTCCTGGTGCTGTGCGAGACGCCTTATCTCAACGGTGATACACAACACACACATACTCTCTCTTACTGTCTATCTCTATCCACCTTTCACACATGTCTGCTTAAAGCTGAATCGAGAGTTGGGAGATAAATTATAAAGTTCTTTCCTGTGCTTTCTCGAAGTCTCTCCAGACTAATTATAGCCCTTTCTTCGTGAATAGAACTTCCTTCATTTAACTGGATGGATTACATTAAAGTTTTGCTCGTCTCTGGAAAGACATTAGTTACTGAATAAGAAAAACGGAAAGAATCAGTGGCACAAACATTAGTTTGAACACTAATTCTTTTTATAGGGATTACGTTTGGAAACCTGACTTTGTGATTTATAATTACCTCCAATTTTTTTTTCTAGCGTAAAGTAGGATTTACGTAAGTTGCACACTAAGGAGGCATTTTTGAGGCAATGAAATGTCAAGCACCACCAAGATTCCTTTGCTGAACGCCTAAGCAAGGCCCTTAGCACTCAACTGCTAAGCTAAATGAAATTTCCAAAAGATATAGATAAGGGTGTCTGCCAAATGCAAGAAATGTAAACGTAAACCTTGAATCTTTAGTAATTTTACACATACCGTTTAAGTCCAAAGAAGAGAGTGGATGTGGATGCGCTTGCAGATGAATTTTAACAAAAGAAAGGAAAAACAAAGCAACACAACTGGGTCTTAAGGCACAAGGAAACCGTTGACTTCAGTAATAACTGGCAACCCAATATGCAATGACCCAGTGCTTTTACAGAATATAGAGACTTCAATCTCCCGCTCTCTGGTGGTCTGATAAAGAAAAGTTCCGTCTTCAACAGCGGCGTTAAATAAAACCCTGCCAATGTTTATTTGTAACTACTACATGTTGCTCTACCATCCTGATGAGTCATTCTGGAGAACCACAGGAAGTTCTGACGCACGCTGTTCGCTGCCGTACATTCTGTTCCAAAACCATTTCATTAAACCCAAACCGTGTTTCTCGTGTCTTTAATGAAGTGGTAGATTGAGGTGGTCCTTGTATCTAATCGAGTAGAACCATGTAAGGTAATGTGCCTGGAATTAGAAATGGAAAGCAGAGCTAAATCAGAATTTTCTGTTTGCACAAGTGCAGTTACACTGTAAGATTCAATAGGAATCATGAGATGTAAGAGACAAATGCGAGTTATAAAGAGCAAAAAACTATTTCATGTCCACATACAATAAATGTGTTTGCATGCATTTATTAATAATAATCACACTATAAGGCTTGACAGTGCATTACAATAGAAAACTCAAAAGAACTTGCAGAGTCATAATGATCACAGAAAGTCCCACTCGTTGCTGTTAAACACACACACACAAACACTGTCCTTTAAGCCACCGGAGGGCATTGATAAGACTTCATTTTGTTTACTTTGTGCTTTTTTTCGTGTTTGTAATGGAAGTCTGTGTCATGTAAGTATCTTGTGTCATCTTTTTCACCCCTGTCTTGTCATTGATTGGTTGCCCTGGATGGCCCGGTAAGGTAACGTTCCATAAATCTGCAACAAACACACAGACTAAAAAACTTGTTCCTACATGTAAAAAAAGCTTCTTCACTTTCCCCATTTTCCTTATTCGCTAAAATGTTTTTTGATTGATGACAAGCTTAAAAGTAAAAAAAGTAAACCGAAATGGCAAAGGAGATGAAGTGCGATTCGTAATTACGCTTGAAGTGGCTGAGTGGGCTTTGAGTACTTTAGGAATTTGAAGTACTTGAGTCATGTTGCACTTAACACGCCAGACTTTCCCCCCTGTTGCTTTTGACGGTTCAAATTGTTAGCGATTTTTCATAGATAGGATAAAAAAGCATGGAGTATGCAGTAAAGTAAGACAAGAGTGCCACGTGAAACATGCAGGGACAAACAATATAACGTAAATACTCCTTTAAAAAAAATCAAAGGTTATTTAAGTGTATGTTGTTAAGATATTGTTAATATATTGTACATATTGTAAATATGTTTATAGTTTACTCTTTTTGGACTGATTAAAGTTGCAGTCTATAAGTTTTGCCTCTTTGTCGCCATCTCTGTTTGAAACCTGCAATTGCAAATCTAATAATGTAATATGTAAAGAATAATTTGATCTAAACAAGTAAGTTACATTTCTGCTACTTTTGTTCTGAACAACTGAGGGGGAAAAAATTACAATAAATCAGCTACCAATGATAAAATTGCAAACATGTGAGCTACCGTTACATGATTACCCAACAAACCAATAAAATGTCTTACCTGTCCAGCAGAGGAAAAAACCTCTCTGAATCACAGTTTACCATGCCTTTCAACACCCATGATATTTATTCTTGTTTTTAAATATTCCGGTTCTCTTTTTCTGTAGCTATTACACAGTTCGAGTTCTTCTGGTTCTGATTCTGCCACTGTTGGACCCTTAAAGAAAAACTGTTAAACTTACCTTCTCTGGCGTTGCCATATCGTATCTGTCCCAACCTCGTAATCTGGGTTTTATAAAAAAAAAATAATAATTTTTTGTAACATATAAATGCATCTATTTTACATTATTTGGATCAAATTTATTTCAAAGTGGACTTTATGATAAAAAAAAGTGTTCGTGAACAGTAACAGTCGAGTCACAGTACAAATGTAGTTGACTTCGAAATGTACTAATCGAAACCTAGAAAATAGCCAGTTTAGTTAAAAAAGTAACCTAAAAATAAAAATAGTGAAGTAAATTGATCTTTGTGACTAATTACAGAAAGGAGACTCTGGATTTAGACTTCAATTGTTGTAAGGGCTGACCTTTAGAAAATGCTAATCCAGCAAGTTAAGGGGATTTTACAGTGTTCCGATGCTGTTTAGGTGAGGTGAAGCAGTTTAGACCGGAGTATGACCTTTCCTAAAAATGTATCAAGGCTTCGAACTACATGCTGGAAACATTTTTGTGCTTACAGAAGTGCAAGAGCCGTACGCAGTGGTCGTGTTACTGGAAAAGGACTTCATCGTGGTTGATCTCACACAAAGCAAGTATGTACAATCCCCCCAAAAACACTCACAGGACAATTGTTTTAAGGGACATTTCCTCACAGCCTGCCACAAACTAGCTTAGCATCAATTCCTTTTTTGTTCATCATTTTTTTCATTATATTTAGGTATTTTATTTTTGCTGATATCTCATTTCAGGTTCACACTGGTAGTGTTTGTTTTTGCTACACTTAATATAATAAAATACATTTCGAATCATTACATTTTTTAATCATCAGTCTTACACGCTTAGTAATTAGAGCTTTATCCTAACTCTGGTGTTTTTTGTTTTTTTTACCAGTTTCCCTATTTTTGAGAACCCCTACCCCATGGACATCCATGAGTCTCCGGTCACGTGTACAGCTTATTTTGCTGACTGTCCCCCTGACATCATTCCTGTGCTGTACTCCATAGGAGCTAAACACAAAAAGACTGGCTACAGCAACAAGGTAACCAAGTCTTTCGGACACCTTTTAGATCGACCATCTTATACAGAGAAATCTAGAAAGGTAGAAAGGGTCAATAGTGGCAGTTTCGTCAAGAGTCAGAATCCCTAATGAGGTGGGGCGGTGCCCAGGAAGCTGTGGAAGACTTGAAGTTAGGGTTAGCTAAGTTATCCTCGAGCTCTGGGTCCAGTCCTGTAGCTTAGAATGGACAGACTATAAGTATTTTTCCAAACATAACTTATTTCACCTACTCATGTACAAGAAGATCTCTCAACGGCTCTTTTAATTAACTGTTTTGAGAATTTGTGCATGCTTTGATTCTCTGCTTCAGTTTGGGGACACTTGCACCGCCCTGCCTTTTTACCATGTCCTTTTTGGCTGTCCAAAACAACAGTGCCGTCCGTTCAGCGCTTGGGTGGCAGGAGTTCATTTTAGTAAGGAGTTTACTTTGGCAAGGAAGATCATTTTATTAGTTCCTGATACCACAAGTTGCCACTGCTGACCCCCGAAGCATTTATGTGAACATTCAATATAATATTATACAACATGGACAAAAGTATTGGGACACCTGATGATCACATATTTGTGTTTTTTAAAGGGGGTCATAACTTACTTCAGCTTTATAGATTGTAATGTCCTTTGAAGTCCATTTATAATTGTATCAATATTTATACAACAAAAAATGATTTAGACATAATTAGAACATTCTGTTTAAATAGGCGTGGCGGAATGTTTTTCGGAAGTGAACGGCCACTGTGATGATTGGCTTACTGGTTTTCAAACAAAGCAATAGTGATCGCGTAACGTTAATAAAAATAGTTACTTACACTTGTGTGATGCGACATTACAGTAGGATCCAATATAGTCATCAGACTCGGCACAGCATCCTCATTTAATTTTAGTTTTTAGAAAATCCAAAGTCCAATTGTGCCTTGTTTGTAAAATATCGTTTGTAAAATATAGCTAACTAAAAATAAAGATAAAACACAGTTTCTTTATGTTGGGGATGTGACAAAAGGTTATGCAAAGACTTTGTTTGTTTCCCAATACTGAAGTGTGTTTTTATAAATTTTAACAATAGACATATTTGTCACAATTGAGCTTTACAGACGAATTCTATCTTTTAATTTATCTCTAACTGGCAAGCCAGAGGTGGAGGTGGTGAGAAAATCCTGTCTGACAATAAGAAGAAGAGCACCTGAAAGGAGTGTGATAATTGTGTATGACTATATATATATATAGAAAAAAAGTGTGGTTTATGTTTGGGGAGGCATTGGACTAATACTTATTCATTACTTGGGCTTTGTACAACCCAGTGGCTGTGTTGGTGACATACAAAGTAATGATTTCAACCACATGATCTGTTTTAATCTTTAAGCTCTGGCAGGTCAGACCACAACAAATTACACTTTCATGTTCCGACATACTGTATAGCCAGTAACCATAAACATAGTTGTGTTTAATTCAAAAACGTGCATTAAAATCCATGCAAAACTTATTCTCCTTTCAAACTCCTTATATACCCTTTACCCAAAGAGTAGCTTAAATAGTAGCTCAGTGGTTAAGGTGTTGTGGGAATAAGTTTACTGCTGAGACGATCTAAACAGCTGCCACCTTGGTCACCAGGGATATAATGTAAGCAACACAGCTACATAATAGCTACAAACAAATTTAAAATGTTTGTGTTAGATTGAAAGTGTGCAAATAATCAAGAATTGACAATAATTGGTGGCACTGAAGGGCATCTTATTTAACTCCTATTAAACTAAGAAACTAAGTGATATAATAAAAGTTAGAGGGAGAGAGAAAGGAGAGAGAAACACAGATTGATGGAGGAAGAGAATGTAGATGAGTAACAGCATAAGGAAAGCTCTTTATTTCAGTCGTTGTTCGTCTCACATCATCAGGATTTGGGCTTTGATTTCCATTTTTGTCTGGTGTGTAAAAGGTTTGCATCTTCCTCCTGTGCCCTCTGGGTTTCCTCTGGGTATGAATCTGTAGTGTGTAAATATTTCCCTGAATATATAACGTGATGTGTACCAGAACCTCTGCCGAGTGTCCTTGGCTTTGTGCCCCAAGAGTCTTGGCATTAGGAAAGTTCCCTTGATTTAGTGTCAGTTAAACGGATAAATCCAAAGAATAGATGGCTCGGTGGTTAAGGGCTGCTTTAGCCATCGAATGCCCAATTGTATAAACTCAATGTAAGTCAATCTGAATAAGGGCATTTGCCAAATGCTGTAAATGTAAATTTAAATGTAAGTCTGAGTAAGGGGGGTCTTATTTTGCTTACAATATTTGAAGACATGCATTAGGGTCTCTAGATTGTTTGGAGCGTTTGCGATTGTTCCCTGCAACACCGCCATTTGGTAGATAAATGGATAGATGGCACAGCTGGAGATTTGCCAGTAAATGATATGTTTAGAGAATCACAAAGACTTAAAAGCTTTAAAAATGTGTGTAAAACCTTAACACAACCTGTACAATTAATCTGAAAGGGTTGGCGTCAAACTCTTGCAAGGGGCGCCGCAGAAGAGGGAAAGTTAGGGTGGTTTTATCGGCCCGTGCAATTAAGGGTCCCCCAGAGATCTGTTTTATTAATAGTAACAGCACTAGCAGTATTGTAATAGTATGTTTGGTGTGGAATAGTTGTGGTAGAGGGCCAACATGATATTCTTTCATAGTACCCAAATTGCTAGCGTCGGCGCTGCCTATTGCTGATTATAACATCAGGATTTTTTTTAAACTCTTGTAGGATGAAACACCAAGCTGTGTTTGAAAACTCTGTTTGTAATTAGGCAGTACTGTCTAACTGTGTTGTCGTTATTTCACACCCCAGGATAAAATGGTTGGGTTTGAGGTGGATGTTACTAATAATAATAATGATAATAATAAAGTTGCTTTTTAAGTTACGTTTTTATGTTTGTTTTGCTTGGCAGGAGTGGCCGGTCAGCGGTGGCACCTGGACGCTTGGTTCTCAAACATATCCAGAGATTATTATCACAGGGTATGTGTGTGTTGAAACTATGAATTTGTTTATGTAGGTACGTGGTTATTTAATAACAATTAAAGTGACCCACCAGACATGTAAACTCTCCATGTTAGGAAATGTTAGACCTGATTCAAAGCGTCTATGGATTTTGGTTTTCTTTTTATATAAAGTCAATAAAATGCCCTCCCCCCCAGTAAGTTTGCTTTATTGGTAAATAGATCCCATTTGCCAGCATTAATTCAATAGTGATATCGACCTTGTATGCTGCACAGCTTCTTTCTCCCTTTCTGCATTTTTTTTGTCCCCTTTTCAACCCAAGACCCATCAGGAAACATTACAGACAGTTCACTTACTCTTTGTCCTACCTCTCTATTTGCCTTTTGTGCAGACATGCAGACGGATCAATAAAATTTTGGGACGCCACAGCCAGTAAGTGCCTTACCCTTTAACCGTAAAATGCCATCATGTTGGTCAAATGCTCACACTTAGAGATCTATGTCAAGACTTTTAAGAAAGTTGTCTGTTGCAAAAGTTTCTATGATAAAACAATCCATCCATCAATTCTATGTCTATCCCTGCTTATTCCTAATCAGGGTCACAGGGATCTGTGAGTCTATTCCTGCTGTCATTGGGCAAAAGGCAGGGGTACACCCTGGATAGGTCACTAGTCCATCGCAGGGCTACAGACAGACAAGCTGATGAAAATTTATACTTTATAAACATCATTTTGGCAGAAGTATGGAACACCTGCCCCATCACATCCTATTTCATATTTAGTCTCAATCATATTTCTATAAGAACGTTCACACTTCTAAAAAGGCTTTGGGTCAGGGGGTTTGTGCACAAAGAAATTGTCTCACTGGAACAGTGTATAAGTCTCTTAGCTACAATGAAGAAATACTAGAAAATATGAAAACCCAGACAAATGTGTGCCTCTAACCATATAACAACGGTTTGGGGAACACACACTTACTTAGGGTGAGCTGGTAAGGTGTCCACACACTTTTGTCTATATATAAGAAGTTATTAAAAAGTTTTAAGACACACCAACAGATGGCAGCACAGGAAAGCATTCAAAGTCACAGGGGGCACAGCCTTGCTTGCAGACTTGCCATCTGTTGACATATATCAAAGCTTTCTGATACCTTCTCGTTCTGGTATATTGTGTTTCTCTTTTATCTCTATATTTTTCCTGTTATCTAAAACACTTCATATTTACATTAGCAACTTATCATGGTACAGTAAATCTCTAATAATGACGTCTGCCTCGGTCAGTCACACTGCAGATGCTTTACAAGCTGAAGACATCGAAGGTTTTTGAAAAGGCCAAGGGCAGCGAGGGGGGCCGCAGTGCCGAGCTGGTGGAGGAAGACCCCTACGCGGTGCAGATGGTCAGTTGGTGTCCTCAAAGCCGCGTCTTTTGTGTGGTGGGCATAAGTGCCCATGTCATCTTGTACCGCTTTAGCAAGCATGACGCCAACACAGCTATTACGGTGAGCCTTTGTGTTTTTTTAGGAAGTCTAGTATAAACAAGGGCAAATTAGCATAAAAACTAATAAAAGTGCATTTATACTGTAATGTGTCTACATATACATGGTTTAATCGGTGTGTTTTTGTTCTCCCAGTCCTTGGAAGTGCGTCTGCAGTGTGAACTGGAGGAGGTAATCTCCCCGTCAGACACAGAAAATACGGTGGGAGTAACAGATGTGGGCACTCACTCACCACAGCCGCCCAGCCCGCGCAGTAACACTCCAGACAGTGTGAGAGACAGCATCCCTTGCCTGAAGTGAGTGACAACTCACCTAACCTGTTAGAAAGAAAAGCATGTCAAGCGGATTGTTCTTCTGATTTGGTGGTAGCCACTTCCCTTTCTTTTACCCCAACTCGTGACAGATACAAAGCAAGGGTGGGGTTCTAACTGTGCTACCCTTTTCTTAAGTCTCTCAAATAGGTTAGTGTCACACTAATTGACAAAAAGTAGGAAAATGAGGACATAGTTTTCTTTTACAGAAAGCAGGCCAATTATCTTTGGAATTACTTTTGCACAAGATTCAAACCCATGCTCTCCTGACAAACAGGTTAAAGCTCTAGATTAGTGATTATCAACGGGGATGGTAGCACCCACAGTGGGTCGTTCAGAGAATGGCAAAGTGGAGTTCTGGTGATAACTGGGGGGGGGTGTTTGAACGCTAATAGTGGTTGCTAACAAAACAGGTATGTAAAGCGGTTCTATGTATGAAGCTTCCCCGAAAACATTAATCGTGCAGCTAAAGAAAAAATGTATTGTAGATTGTTTCTGTATGGCTTTATTCCTCTTATGTTTATTACCAACTATAAAAAATAGCAGCAAATCAACAAACGCAGCACTCTCACTGATTTGTTACAAACTGAGTGTGAAATTTGTTTAACAATTCCATGTTATCAATTATTATAATAATGTCACTATTAACAGATGGGGGTCTGATTAAATGATAGCCTTGGAGAAACATAGAGGGGGCAATGGGGGGGGGGTCAAGAACCCTAGACAATTGAAGCTACTTCAACATTGATTGATTTTGATTGATTGATTTTGTATATTCAACATTTACTATCTTTCTCAGGGTGAAAGATCGCACAATCTGGATGCCCCCTGGTTACCAGGCCGAACTTGTTATCCAGTTGCTATGGGTTGATGGAGAACCACCTCAGCAAATCACCAGCCTGGATATAAACTCCGCATACGGCCTGTGAGTTTTTCTTCGGTTCAGCTTTTATATACATTTTAATATACCCTATATAGCCAAAAAATGGTGGACACCTAACCAGCACATCCACACTGTCGCTTCCAAAAAAACTGTTGCCAAGAAATTGTCTGGGATGTCTCTTTATGCTGTCATTTCCCTTCAGTTGTACTAAAAGACCCAAACCCTGTTCCAGCATGACAATACCCCTGTGCGCAAAGCCTCTGAGCTTCATAAAGACATGCTGTGTTCTGGTTGAAGTGGAAGAACTCGAGTGTCCTGCACTCTGACTCAACCCCACTGAACATCTTTGGGATGAAGCCAACTGCACCCTTAAACTTGTACTATTGTGGCTAAATGAGCAAATTCCGTTTACAGCCACTCTTTTCCTCCAAATTTATATAATAGATTATACATATATAAACATTTTTTGGTAAATCGATATGCAAATAATTTTTGGTGCTAATAACGTTTTTGCCACTTGTTTCCCAGCAACTACTTTTTTCATACAGTGTACGCTTTTGTAAATTTTACGTATATTTTATTTCTAATTTTTATATTTTAATGAATGTATTCTATTCATAGCTCATTAAAAAGCAGCAATAGAAAAGCCTAGCTTCTCTGGCTTTTTGCGTTTTTTTTAATAAATGATTTCAGCAAGATCGCCTACTCACACGTTTAAAAGCAACACCATGCTCAGAACTAGCATGATTAAGCAACGCAGCTCATTTTTACAGGATTAAAAACCCAGGAAATAATAAAATTCACACGGTGACAAACAAGCTGTAAGCGGGTCACAAAGTTATTCTGAATGAACGCGAATAGTTAGCGACTTTACACTCCACCGGAATATTATAATCAGAATGATCTCAGTTGAAATTACAAAAAAAGTGTACATGTTTTAGGAGATGAGAACTTTACATAAGCAGCTGCTCCCGGTCCAATAATTTATACTGGTAACATAATAAACATTCTACGATGATGTAATCTATGAAAAGAACAACGTACTCTGATTTCATGCAAATTGGAAGGCTCGTCTTTAGCCGTTTTCTTGAATCTTCCGTAAAAGCATTTTAAATGACAGACATTTATCAGCCGAATGTGAGCAAACATATTAAAAAACTATTGAAATTGCAGTGGTTGAATTCGAATGAGCTCAGGCATTTACAAACTTCAAACATAAATGCTGTTCACTCAAGCAGCAGCTGAGAAACAGCCAGTCATTAAGGAAGAGTGACAGGAGTGGGCGGAGCCTGGTGACAGAAACGTCTGTTTGCGTGCGTCTGTTTGGATTGCTTTGTTATTTACTGATGATTTGGCTGTCATGTGTTTTGGTGTGTGTGTGTGTTTGTGTGTGTGTGTGTGTGTGTGTGTGTAGGTTAGCTCTAGGTAACTGTAATGGTTTGGCAGTGGTGGATTATCTCCAGAAGACAGTGATAGTGTGCATGAGCACTCTGGAGCTGTACGGCTCAGCCGACCCCTTTCAACGGCTCACGCGTTCCCCACGCAAGAACCGCCAATCCACGTCAGGTACACACACACACACACACACACACAAACACACACACAGAAACACACATAGACAAACACACTTACATTTCATTACACATGACAGACATATGTAGCGTCACTTCACAATCTTGTCTCTCTGCTTTCTGTCAGTCTTTTGTCTCTTTGTTTTCTTCTGTCACACTCCTACATCGTTTACTCTCACACACTCACACACACACACACACACACACACACATTCAGAAACACTCCCTCCCTCTCTGACTGCATGAGACAGGCTGCAGTTACAGATTTGCATTCTGTGCATGTCGTCGGTTTTAACATTCTGCTTGAGCACGACTTCTGACAGAGCCAAACGCCTGTCCCGTCACAAGGACATACTTCTACTAATCCAAACTGATCCTCTTCCACTCTGTTCCTCCTCTCCGTCCCGACCCTCATCGCACAGACCGACACGCATACAAATACATTCACACCTCACATCACAACCACACCTTACAGAGTAATAGACAAAGACGACAACGCTATGCTAGTATGAGAATTTGTCTCGCTCGCTATTACAAGATGCCTTTTTTACAGCAGGTGCTCGGATTGGTTTGTTTATGGATCCGTGTTTTCAAAAACTTCAGAGCCTCCATGATGCTCAGCATGGAGATACAGAGATGGGCAGATGGGTCATTTGGTCCTGGCATGCGGTGTTCTTGATCCTTTAGCACTCAAAAAGAAAAAAACCCTCTGCTTTTTAATCAGAAGGGAAAAGAAAAACTTTAGAACTTAAGAATACGTTTTATTAACTTTTAATAACTTATTATTTATTAGCATAAGTGATTAAAATGATATGAGAAATGCTCCCTTTATTTCATGGTATTTCTCCATGTATCATACGCTGCTCTTATAGCTGTTTACACGCACATATGTCACTGTTAAAGATCGACCGATAATCGGTTTTACCGGTATGTTTCCTGATTTTTATTAACAGATATCAGTTTTAAAATATTGGATCCATGAAATATGGCATCTTGTGGTTATTTTAAGCATTGCAAGTGAGACTTTCTTTTAGTTTCAGACTATGCTATTTATCTAAACCCAGAAATAAGAGGTGTTTTATTTTGTTGGCTGTTAGAGGGTAACACTGTTATGAATAACGGATAAATAGATGCATGTGTGGATGGATGATGGATGAATGGATGGATGGATGGATAGATAGTATCGTTTATTGCTTAACATGCAAATAATCAGTTCTAAAACAATCAACATTGGTCAACATTTAGTCACTATGTGTCCAGTCTCAGAACAATATCAGAAATAGAGTTCAGTATATCTCTGTATCTTATGATTCCACACACACCAACTTCTCATTCATTCCTTTCACCGTTTTTTGCCTTTTTCACCCACTCATTAAAAAGTGAACTTTGTCTTTCTGCTACTGCGGTCACACTCCTCTTTTTCACCCGAAGCCTTTTTTGTTTTTTCTCCTCCCTCTCTCTCTTCTCCCTCTTTCTCTCTCCCTCTCTCTCGTGGGTGGCGGTGCTTGGGCATGGGGGTGCTGTCACAGACTTTTGCATGCGTGGCCTGTCTAACTTTTATTCCGATTCAAAGAAACGGATCCGTACCTCCTACCAGAGTAAGTGTTTGGAGACGCCGCCATGGGGTGGGGATGACGTTGACGGCAGATGGTACATGTTGAGGTGACTGGATGTTACTTAATTGATGTGAAGAGACTAATTAAATCATTTAAATATTCTGTTTTAAATAAACATAAAAATACGACCTGCCCATGATCAAATTAAAATTAGTTGTTGGATCTTAATATGATATTAAGCTGACAAGAAAAACACCAGTGTGGCTTATTGCTATAAATATAAATTCATCAGAATAAATAATCATGACGTGAATAATATGCAAACAATATTTTGTTTTTCAATTAAAAGCTCAAATAAAAGCTTTAAAAATTGTACATATACACTAGGCTTTGTATCAGAAAATTTATTTTATTGCTCAATAACGTATTATAAGGATTCATTTACAATTATAATTCAGCCATCCAGGTTATGCATTAAAGGGTTAATTTGTTATGATGAAGTCTGTAAAACTGTTAAACATCCAGTCACTTCATGGTCTGTATTTTTGAAAAGCAGTTATAATGGACATGCCACAAAACCAATCAGGGTTCAGAAATTTCCCCTGCCAATGTAATGGTCAGTCAAAGAAAAAAAAATCACATTCACCAACCCCAATTTTTCAGTTATATTAATAGATAGATCGTGGCTGGCTGGTTGGCTGGCTAGATGGATGCATGGATGGGAGGAGGGAGGGGAGGGCGGAAGGGATGGTGGGAAGGAGAAATGGATGGATAGATGGATGGATGGACAATTAAATCTTCTCTGATGCAAATGAATCAAATGAGATAAATATCTGCCAAATAAATAAATGTAATTTATGTTTATTCTAACGCTATGAGGAGTTATACTCCCGGGTCAATTTTTCTTAACCCTGATTACGGTGTTGGCTGTGATTGTGACTGAACGAGGCTTGCACTGTGTTCGGTACTATGGATTCTAAAGCTGTATGTAAATGTAAGCTTATGCTTTTTTTCAAGAGTTAGTCCTGTGATCACGTCCCTTTTGCGGGAAAGTTTCTCCCACTCTTTGTCTGTCCCTCTGTCTCACTTCCTGATAAATGCTGCCAGGAGTTGCTGCTGCAGTGCAGGCCTCATTATATCTGTGCAGTGAATGTCAAATCACACGTTTTACACAACTTTACACACCAGCTCTATGATGTTGTCATGCACAGCTGCTTATGGAGGGGAGTTACTCCAGTAGTGATAAAATATTATACTGGATTCAAATGGTTCAAATGTGTAATTAATAAATAGCATCAATATGTAATGTTCATTTTATTAAAGTTGCAATAATTTTAAACAGATCAATATTTACTTCAGAAGTATTTGTGCATCACTGACAACATCGATATTAAAAGATCAATGATTATCTTTGTTTTATTTGTGTGGAGTCACTCGCTGTTATTTGCTTCCTCTTCCGGTCTTTCCTGATTGGCTGTGACAGGTCTTACTGAACTTTCCGATAACCAGGTGTCCTTGGACCTCGAAAGGAGCAAATCACCCACCTCAGGTAACCACACTCACATTTTATTGGAAAACTACACCCATTTTATTAATTTGAGGTGAAAACTAGATAAAATGGCAACCCGCTTTTACTACTGATGTAATAAAATAATCCAAAACATCAAATAAAATGACTTTCCAGGAATCATTCCCATCTCACACCTAAGTTCTTCCTGAAATAGGCTCATCTACATTGACACATAAAACATCAAATCACGGTTCGCTTTGTTCAGCACCATGGTCAGCGGTGTGAAAATGAAAGGTCTTTACAATAACAGACCTGCATGCAACTATAGTTAGTCAAACATTAGAAACTTGTCTGTAAGAATGAGACAGTTTGCTGCTAGGGGGAAGTGGTGGCTCATGGTTAAGGTGTTGGATTACCAATCCGAAGATTGTGGGTTCGATTCCCAGCTCCACCACTGCAAGGCCCTTAACCCCCAGTTGCTCACTTGTATAAATAAGATAAATGTAAGTCGCTCTGGATAAGAGCGTCTGCTAAATGCTGTAAATGTAAAAACAGCAGCATGCACGTTGCCAAGAAATTTCTCGGAATCCACCCAATGCTGCATGCATTAGGTGTTTACTCAGCACTGAATGAATAATTGATGTCTAACTCATTAATATGCAGTGTTGAGGAGTACCTAGCTACAAGTAGCAACAATTCTAACATAACTAACTTTTGGTAGCTTAACAGTAGCACTGCTACTTTTAAAACAATGTAGCTTTTCCAGTAGCTAATTACCTTTTCCACAAATAGCTGTATAGCGCTACAATAGCTACATTCAATTTTGTGAACCTGCAATGGACTAAAGCAGCACAGCGTCTTTTTTTTTTACCAGACTGCATGCTAAAACTGTGGATTAATGCCATCTATTGGTCTGTCATGCATTTTGCGGCTTTACAATAATTTATTCGTATTTTTTGAGGTTAACATTTTGCAGAAATTCAATCCCAAACAACTGGAAGTAATGTAGCTAGATACTTTTGGTAATAGCTACTTTTTTTAAGAGGTAGCTTGTTTGTAGCTTAACTACTTTAGTTTATGAGTAGCATGTATCTTATCAGGCTACCGTTTCAGAGTAACTTCCCCAACAATGTATACAATAAGGCCATAACTTATGTTCTTTAAAATGATGTTCATACCGAATTGTGATTGGTTGTCCTAATTTATGACATTAAAAGTATCGTAGCAAATAACATACACAACCATAGTACGCTATTAAACATTTTAACTCTTCAAATACTTCTATAAAAGCCTCCGATTTTCGCGCTTTGTTCAGTCTACATTAGAGATTTACAGAGTCCAGTGCTTCTGTATCATTCATTTAACGGATCTGAGTCTCAAGAGTCCTTTAAGTCCCTTGAGTCAGTAGGGATTCTGACTGCTTTTGCCATGGTTTTTTTCACAAGAGGACACTCACTGAATACCAAGAAATAACTGAATATTTACAATCATAAAGCTAACACACAAAAATACTGTCACTGTCCGAAATCGCATACTTTCTTACTATATAAAAAGTAAAACTGAGTACGCAAGGCAAGTAGTACGTCCAAACTCTTAGTAATATACGAAAATGATACAAAAAATCCCAGATAATCCACTACCTGCCCGGATTTTAAAGTATGCATATGATGCACACTTTACTACCCCATGAGGCTGCGGGGGGAAGACAACTCGTCATATTTAAAAATGACGGTAAGTAACTTTAAGTACTTAAAGAAAAACATTGTTCGTTGTGGATAAATTGTATTTGTTTAACATCAATCAAGGTAAACATTATCCAACTTAAAATTTGCGCTACTATGACATCGTATATCACGTGACACTATCAAAAAGGTGGATGTAGTACGCCCGAAATTTATTCTATTATATATTACCATATTATATAGACAAGGAAGTGGTAGTGTAGTGGTTAAGGTGTTGGACTGCCACTTGGAAGATCGGGGTTAGACTCCCAGCACCACCAGGTTGCCACTGCTGGGCCCCTGAGCAATGCCCTTAACCCCCAATGCCTTGAATGTAAATGTAATGGCCAGGAAATACAAACTTACTTAAATGTAGTTCATAATTAAGTAGTATGTGATTTCGGAAAGACACCCACTGAATCACACGGTTCAGATTAATTAAATGAATTAGTACCCATGATTTTGATTTTCTTTTGTTTTTGACCATACAGGAAGTATGTATTTATCGATGTTGTTGTTGTTGTTGTTGTTGTTGTTGTTGTTGTTATCAACAAGATAACTTAGGACTCCTGAATCCTGAGTCATATAAAGCAATCTGGATATTTAACTTGAATTAAATTTGAATTCGTCATCGCTATTCTACACATTATAATAAATTCCTTTGAAAGAAGCATTTAATAATGTTGTGTGAGACAAGTTGATTGTCTCTAATTAGAGCTCCTGCTTTTATAACTGCAAATTGATTTCATCTCCTGTCCTGCAACTCTTTTAAACTGTTCTTTTATTTTAGTTACTTTATTGCTGAGTGCTTTTTTACATACTCTCTCTCTCCCTTTCTCTCTCTCTTTCTTTCTCCATTTCTCTCTTTCTCGCTTAAGATCTAAGGGATGTGCTAGCACTGATGTATGACGCTTGATGCATTTAAATTGAAATCTTACTTTCTGGACCAAGACACAAGAGAAAGAAAGAGAGAAAGAGGCAGAAATATGGTACATGGTGACAGAGACAAAAGAAGAGACACAAAAAAGATAAAATGGACAGAATAAAAGTATAAATGGTACATACAAATTCTGGTCTTCCTCTATCCATCCATCCAATGTCTATACCCACCTATTCCTAATTAGGGTGATGAGGATCTGCTGGAGACCATCCCAACTGTCACTGGGGGAAAGGAAGGGGTACAACCTGGACATGGCGCTAGTCTATCACAGGGCCACATACAGACAAACAACCACACATGCACTCATGTTTTTGGGCAATTGAGAATCACCAATCAATCTAACATACATGTTTTTGGAGTACCAGGAGTAAACTCACACAAACACAGAGAGAGAACATACAAACTCCACCCAGAAAGACCCCTGCAGGGGATATGAACCTGCGACCTTCTAACAGTGAGGCAACAGTGCTAAACACTAAGCCACTATGCTGCCCCAGGAAACATTTTCTGACCCTCTGTCTTTTTCCTTGCCCAGCACTCTCTCTTCTGTCTTTCTTCTTTATCCCTCTCGATTCTTTTTACTCAGCCACTTTCTCCATCTTTTATCCTGTTTCACACGTTCTCTTTCTCATTTTCTCTCTCGCAATCTCTTTTTCACTCCCATCACTTTTTGTTTTATTTTTTTCTCTTTATTCCTCATACACTTTTTCTGTCTCACTCTTTCTCTTAATCTCATTCTTATTTTCTATCTCACTCCTGTCTCCATTTTCATTCGCCCACTTTCTCTCACTTATTTCTCTCTCATTTACTCTTTCGTTTTTCCCTCTCTCTCTCTCTCTCTCTCTCTCTCTCTCTCTGTCTTTGTCTCTCTCTCCCTCTCTCTCTCTCTCTCTCTCTCTCTTTTCTCTCTTTTTCTTGCTCTCTCTCTCCAGCAAATGCTTAAAGGGCTGAAGTAAAGTGTGTGTGGGTGTGTGTGTGTGTTTCTGCTTAGTACCTCAGCAATTTTGTATCATTTTTGTGGACAGGAAATTTAGCTAAAATATCCTCCTTTAGCATGAAGATTTTGTGTGTGTGCGTGTGCATATGTGCACGTGTGTGTGCTTTTATGTGTCCTGTAGGTGTTTAAGTGTCTCCACTCTAGTAAATAAATAAGTATTATTTGTGGGAGACATATTCCCAGACAGATGTGTTTTAAAATCATCACTTCCTGGTGGAGATACTTATGTATTATTTTGGTAGTTGTCATAAATATTTTATTAGGTCATGATTAAATATATATGTATGAGACAGAGAAAATGGATTATGAATGAAAAATATGCTTGCGAAGTTTTCAGGAATATTTCAGCACACGCTACATGACCTCAGCCTCGAGTTTCTTGCCACTGAGTAACTGAGTCACACTGCACACTACTGCGCAGAATGTTCACGCAATATTCTCAGCCCTTATAATAATAATAATAATATTTAACTTCATTGTCATTGTGCAGGGTACGTGTACAGAGCCAATGAAGTAAGTAAGTTGGGGTCAGAGCGCAGGGTCAGCTATGATACAGCGCCCCTGGAGCAGGAAGGGTTAAGGGTTTTTCTCAAGGGCCCAACAGTGGTGGGGCTTGAACCCAGGTTTTTCTGGTCTTCAGATCAGCAATTTAGCACCTTAACCAGCAAGAAAACATACTAAGAGTCTGATTTAGAAAACAATCCCATCAGTCGTGCACAGCAGATCATTTGATTATCTATTCATCGAGTTTGGACTGCTAGTCAGAAGATTTAATGGGTTTAGTCTCCAAAATCACCAATATGCCTCTATTGGGGCCCCTGAGCAAGGCCGTTAACTGCTTAGTTGGTTTAAATATAAGATAAATGTAAGGAGCTTTGGATAAGGGTGTCTGCCAGATACAAGAAATGTAATTGTAAATCTATCACGCAGGTATATATACGTGTCAGCAAATTAAAGGTGAACATGTGGAAAGCCAGAACCCGAAGCTAGTTTTGGTCTCCATATGAATTAGTGATTAAAGACGTGGTGTGTACGGCTGCATTTTACATCGCATGTATCAAGTGACCCAATTCTGATATTTTCCTCTAATGTGGCACAGATGTGGAGTTAAACCAAGGGTGCATAATTGGGGGAAAAAAACACATGGATTCTGATATTTTTAGATCGTATTTAGGCCTCATTCATATATGAATCTGATATGTGAATAAGCGACAATGGCGCATGACGCCGACCTAAGTGGACACCAACAGCAATATTTAATAACTTAGAGCAACTGTGTATTTTGATATTTATTATTTCTGTAAACAAATAAAAAAATGTATTTAAATAGAATAGGGCGGAGGTTGCGGGTATGAATCCCAGGTCCTTTGTTTAAACTCTACATTTAACATAAAGTTTGTTTAGTTGAAATTCACTGATGTTTATGGCTAATTGCAGTCCAAAATTTATCACAGCAGTACCATAGACATAAAGTTGGGCCCTGTCCCAAAACGCGCACCTACACCCTTATGCTCGTCATTTAAGGGGGAAGTGGTAGCACAGTGGTCGAGGTGTTAGACTGATAATTAGAAAATCAGGGTTAAATTTTCAGAACCACTAAGTTACCACTGCTGGGCCTCTAAACAAGGCCCATAAACCCCAACTGCTTAGTTGTATAAAAAGATAAATGTAATTCGGTCTGGAGAAGGGCGTCTACAAATTGCTGGAAATGTAAATGAAAATTTTTGCGGTCAGGCTGAGGTTTTCCTAATTCGCTGGTGAGCTTCTCTGCCCTGCCTACTTGTGCCTTTAGTGCACACTTCTGTAAGTATATTATCCAGACTTTATCTGGTGGTGTTACATATCAAAACCAATAAATAAAAAAAAATAAGCGGAGCGGTATTGGCAGACTCTTAGGAAGAGCGCCAAACCAGCATTTGGAATACATTACCATACTAAGCCACTAGCGGCATAACGAATTAATTAGCATTTCTGATATGATTTCCAAATTTAAAACTTTCCCACTGATCTAAATGACGTCTCTGTTCCTTTGCGATTTGCTGTCTGTCTTTTTTTTTTGGTCTTTTTTCTCTCTCCGTCAGCTTTGGTAATTGGGGCTGCGAATCTCTTTGAAGTTCTCCCTCAGGGTGCCGTCCGGTGTGTGGTTGTCGTGCGGTGTTGTCGAGTCCTTTTGCGGCTCGCTCTGACCTCATGTTGGCTCTGCTGTTCTGCCAGGTGCTTAATAAGCTGAAATGTCAGCCATTCATGGTAGCCCGCTGGGTTATATTTAGAAACCCTGAGGTTCCAACTAAAAGGCAGAAGAAAGTGCTAGAGAAAAACAGGAGAGGATAAGACATGATGAGGGGACATGTGGCGGTAGGAAGGGTTTCAGACATGCTCGTTATATGTGCAGCACCTGTGAGAATGAAACACAACGGCTACGCTATATAGACAAATGATTAAGACACCTAACCACCATATCTTGATATTTTTTGAACATCCTATTTGATATGCAGTCTAACTCTTACAACAACCTTCACATTTCTAGAAAGACTTTCCACCAGATTGTGGAGTGTCACTGTGAGGTTTTAAGTGTCTTACTTCCAATATAGGATTGCTGTTATGCAACAATTCTTCTTTTGTACTTTTGAAGCGATTACACGAGTTTGTCCTCATCTTCAGTGTGAAATTAGCCTGTGTGAAGTTAGGTTTGTGTGTTTAAATATTTTTGTGTGTTTGTTGTGGCTCTCTGATTTCCAGTGCCATACTCCTCCTACGTCCACAACGAGCCTCGGGGCACGCCGGAGGCCGTGTCCAATCTACGTGCCAGCCATTACAGTCCGGTCTTTTACCTGCTGGACAATGGTAAGATGCGGAACACAAGAGCCGACGGTCGACGGCATGCTGCTGTAGGAGTAGTCACGCTCATAGTGCCTGTTGCTTAGCTGTACCTCACTGCTAGTGCTTGTCATCTTTTCTTCCAGCTCTACGATATCAAGTATCCATGTGTGTGCAGGTGTGTGGGAGGCGAGTGGGTGGTGGCTGAAAACAGTTCAGTGTGTATGAAAAAGAAATGAGAATGATGAGTGGTCATGATAGCTGTCTTCACAAGAGTTACTGGGTAATAAAATGCTAGGCATGAAGAGAGAGACAGAGAGAGAGAGAGAGAGAGAGAGAGAGAGGGTAGCTGAACTATTGTCATTTTTAGTTTGAGGTTTTGAGGTATTTGTGAGTGTGTGTGAGAGTTTCCTTGCTTGCCTTTCTTGTTTATGCTTGTCGATGTATGTGCTGGTGGACAATATGGAGATGTTTTCTTGCATTTCGTGTCGGATTGTCTGTGTTGGACCAATTTGAAATTGAATCATCATCTAAATCATTAGCAAGAAGCGGCTACGTCACAGGTTTCTCCGCAAAATCTTGTTCTAAAATTCTATCATAATTTTAGAATCTATAAATCAGGATCATATTTGTTGACCTAGCCTGCTAAAATCTTGCTAAAGCCGGACTTATGCTGTAAGATTTTTTAAATCCTAAAAGATTTCTAGAATCCTACACTAAAATCTGTCGTCTGAAATTTTTTTTCCTTTGACAAAATTCTGGCAAAAGTGTTAGACGATTTCAGACGCTTTCCTGCAGCCTGACAAAACAACCAGTAGGAGGGCAAAGCCGGATGATGCAATTACTGCGGCAACTTCAAACCACCTCAAAAAAAATGTCTAAACGAGTTAAGCCTATTAAATTATGGAGGGTAAAACAGTTTATATTACACATCGTCGCTGCTGTTTGCTTGTGTATTACTAAACGTGTCACAGATTGACGGGGTGAAAACTCCGGGCGAGTCTTTTTGCGCGCTACTGTTGTCGACATGTCTTGACTGTCGTACAGTCTGACATTATGACAGCTGAGCTCAAGTAACAATCGAGTCTATTAAAAATTGCTCAGTGTGCGTCCGGCTTAAATAGCTGTCCTCTAATAACCAAACCTCATGTAACCTCATGCAAGCTAACGCTAAATGAATGCAAGGACTGAATGAGGCTGAATGTCCAAAGCATGGTAGACAGAATGGCAGACCTGCATGTGTGCCTGATGAATCTTTGTCCTGCATTTCCAGAGAATGTGAAATGTGTAAAATTACCTTAAAAATATAAAATTACATTTATAAATTTGGTCTTCTAATCCCACTCTCAGAATATGGAGTCTGATATAAACATGAAAATCAGTGCAGTAGGAGCGACAAAGATGGTGAAAGAGTACACTGCATTGAGTACTCACAATAGGGGTAAAATGAAGGTTTTGAGAAGAGTTTTAAGAATAAATCGAGGAATTGATGAATAATCTAATGAAAATCTCTTCTAGAATATAAAACAGCAGTTAGCCATTGTGTGTGCATGTTTTTTTTTAAGAGCAGAAGAATAGGGACGGCTACAAAAGAACAAAATCATATCAGTAATTCATGTAAATTACAGGGTGACACAAAGCAATTCCATGAAAAGAAAAGGATCCTAATTTACCCCTGCTATCATGATGCTTGTTTCCCGGAGCCTGTTTACTATTCAAGAATATGCAATGCCGACCCAAGGCTTTAGGGGGCCCTAAGCTGAAATTTTATTTGGGAGCGCCTCGGTGCCGCTAATATGACTGATGATCATTCATCTAACATGCCGCTTATCATTATCAATTTTCTGTGCTATAATGGTGCTGCTTACATCATAACAATGTTTTTACTCTTCTACGATTTAAACTGTGATGGTAGCAAAATTACAATATTGCTCAGGTTTTCATTTGCAATTTAAATAAACATTTGGCGTAATGAAAAGTAGCTAATTAAAATTACATATGTAGATAAAAAACCTGTCATGACACATGACGTACTCTTGTGGGTCCTTTGGTGGCATTAGGCAGTTGCTTAGCTCACTTATGCCATGGGTCGGCTCTGAGAGAATCCATGAAGATGGTGAAAGATTAACTATGCAACACACAAAACCCCGCCCACTTTTGAAACCGTACCTGCTGATAGAACACTAAGAGATTTATTCATACAAGTGGCACAACGGTTCAGTATAAACGTGGGCTTTGTGCCATTGAAATTGTCTCCAGTCTCCAAACAGACGCTGGTTTGAAACAAAGATATCGTATATATATGATAAGGAATTCAGATTTTTCCTTTTTTTTATCTGTATCTCTTCTAGACAACAGCAATTTTCTGTATGCCACCCAGAACAATGGCACTTTCATTTACCCCCAAATTCCCCATGTCATAGCTTCTACAAGCAGCTGACAAAAAGAGAAAGATTAGAACACGGAAGCTACCTCAGGGCACTATAAAAGCTTTACATGCATCCTGATACTAGACACGGAAATCACAGAAAGGCAATTCTGTGCTTTTCTTCACATGGTGTGAGTCAAATGTTCCCACTGAAAAATATCGAGATAGAAAAAAATGTCCATTCAAGTCGATAAAATCTGCCAACCTGTGGAATCAAGAGCTGAAAATACAAGAACATTTTATCACTATGACTCCAGAAGTTTTATATATTTATATCACTGTAAGTAAGGCGGCACACACACACAAACACACACACTTCAAGTAGAAAGAATTTATCATTTAATTCAATTTTAGTTATTTTTTAAATAAATTTAATTACATTTTTATTTTTTTTAAAAATGTTTAAAAAATTTATTATTAGAATTATAGAAATGTGAAAACTTGAGAAATATATCAAATTGTGAATGATTCTTTGATTCATGATTCTTTCCCTATTCATCACTTTAATCTTTAAAGTATTATTATTATTATTTTCTAAATATTGGTATGATTAAATTTATATAAGGCTGGAGCTTGATAGATTTAACTCTAATTTAAAAATGCAATTGAATTATCTATTAAATTATTTAAAAAATTAATATTAGTGTTGTCAGTAAGTCATTTGGCAACCCAAAATTCTTTAACACATGAAACCGTATATACTGAGCTGACAATATCTATCGATTTATTAGCAAATATAAAATTATAATTGAATTGCTGTCAAGTGGGGCAAAAAGAACTATTTTACCTGCAGCACATGCACATTAAACATTAACTTTACAACGCATAGAATTATTAGATCCTTGCACTACAGAACTTGCTGCACTGTACATATATTCTGTAATTTAATATGATAACAATTATTTTCAATAATTATCATTATATTAGGTCATATAATTTAATCCATTTTTATAGTACTATATTCCTGTTGCAGCAGTAACCAGTAACCAGTGAGGAGGCGGGGTTTAGCAGGCATGCATTTTTGATTAACACTATTTAATTTGTGTTGCGTGAAATACACAATGAATACCAAAAGTAAGAGAAAAGTTATTTAAATGGTCATGGTTTATACAGTGCCTTGAAAAAGTATTCATAGCCCTTGAACGTTTTCACATTTTGTTACCCTAAAACCACAAACTTAAATGTATTTTATTAAGATTTTATGTAATAGACCAACACAAAGTAGCAAATAAATGTGAAGTGGAACTAAAATGATACATGTTTTTAAAAATGTTAAGCAAATAAAAAAGTGTGGTGTGCATTTGTATTCAGCCCTCCGTATCAATATTTTGTAAAGCCACCTTTCGCTGCAATTACAGCTGGAAGTCTTTTGGGGTATGTCTCTACCAGCTTTGCACATCTAGAGAAATTTCTGCCCATTCTTTTTTGCAAATTAGCTTAAGCTTAGCCAGATTGTATTGGGAGCGTTTGTGAACAGCAATTTTCAGGTCTGGCCACAGATGCTCAATGGGATTTAGATTTGCCTTGGCCATTCTAACACATGAATAGTTTTTGTCTGGTAAGTTCTTGGTCTTTATGATGCTGTTTGTTCACTAGTGTTCTCTGACAAAGCACTGAAACTTTTCCGGAACAGGTGTACTTATACTAAGACTAAATTACACACAGGTGGACTCTATTAACTAATTAGGTGACTTCTAAAGGCAATCGATTGCACTAGATTTAGGGGTATCAGAGTACAGGGGGGCTAAATACAAATGTACACCACACTTTTCAGATTTTTAATTGCTTAAAATTTTGAAAACCATATATTATTTTTGTTCCATTTCACAATTATGTGCTACATTGTGTTGCTCTTTTACATAAAATCTTAAAAAAATACATTTAATTTTGTGGTTGTAAAGTTCAAGGGTTATAAATACTATTTCAAGGCACTCTAACTGTATTGTTTTACAGTTGATTTTACGATTTTATGTATAATATTTTCTTGGACTAATATTTTCACCAGCCAAAAAATTGTTTTCTTTTTTCCTAACTTTTATTTTGCCATTAATTCTAATAACACAGTGAGATTTGTGTTAACACAAGGAGGCAACAGCCACTGTTCCACACAAAGATCTGGTCTCATCATCATCTGGTCTGTCTAGAAGCACAACAGACTGGATCCAGAAGAGCTGCTGCAATATCTTAAAGTAAAAAATGCAGTAAAATGAGGATGCTGTCAAAAATGATGTCATAATTTCATTTTCTTGATTTATTAAATTGACATTTGGTGTAACCATCCTTTCTGTTTAAAGCAGTTTTGGCCCTTGGTGCCTTGGATTATTACGATTAATGTCAAAATAAATGTAAACCAACGTTTACTACTGACACACTACAACAAAAGATAGAAATAACTGACTTCCAACTATTATTAGCTGGCGAAAATGCTAAAGTGCTAATCATTTTGGCCACGGCTTTATGTATGAATGTATATATTAATAAAATCAACTATGAAACAGTATAGTTAAATATAAACAACTCTAAAATCACACTTCATAAACATAAATATACCCTTTACATTTTTTCTTTTAGTTATGGTGACAAAATGAGATTCGGTCAATCAATAAACAGGCAGGTGCTTAGCCCCTCCCCCTCGCAGATATTTTCTACTTTTTCATACTGCGTCTGGTGAAAATACTAGTGTTCTATGTCAAAGTCAACGATTAAAGAAGTTTAAGAGCTTGTTTTTACTCATGGTGTCCAGAGGTGGGTAGTAACGAATTACACTTGCTTCCTTACATTTCCTTGAGTAAATTTTTTGGGGTAACTTTACTCATAGAGTATTTTTAAAGCTGTGTACTTTCACTCTTACTCAGATAAATTTTTATTGAAAAAACTTTACTTTTACTTTGCTACATTCGGCGACGTACCTTAGGAGATGTTTTAAATCATTTGTTCTCAAGTCTCACAGGACTTTGGAGAGGCTGCTTTGCAAGAGACTGTTACAAATCTCCTGCTTAAGTTTAGCGCGTGTCTAGTTGAAGCAGAGGAAGACGTGTGTGTGTGTGTGTTATTGGAGGCAAATCAGCTGTGGCCTCAGGTTCAGTCTATGTTTTTATGTCAGAAAGAATAGTTTTATAATGCGATGCATGCTGTGTGCAATGAAACTGAACTGAAATTGCAGCGTACAAGAATTCCAGATTCCTGGAAAAACATGTAGCGGTAAGTGTAAAAACTGACGCCTATTTGAACCCTATTAATAATCATTTGGTATCTATGGACACTTTGACCTTATTATAAAACCACATTTTACATACTGTCCGAATATTTTTCCTCATATGCGCTCGTACAAGCAATGACAAATATTTTGTGTAACCTACAAACACACGTTCATGAACGAACCGTGATTCTAAACAGCTGCACATTTTTAAAAACATTATCCTGCATTTATACAACAATTCGGACACATTAGTACAGTTTTTTTGACACCTCACTAAAGTATAGAACATCCACACAAATTCAACACAGGATTAAAACGTATTTTAGTCCTACCTAAATAATGCATTCACATAAACATAAAATGTCAAATTAAAGTATATTTTTTAGTTAACTGCTCTTAAAAAGAAGAACATAAAAACACAAAAAACACATAAAAACATCTGAGTGTGTTTGAGATTTAATTATAAATGTCAGGTGATGTGATGTTAATGTTCATCACAGGACAGAGATTGACTTTAGTTTACTTTAACCTGTTTTATATAAGCAGAACAGAGAGACTTTGGGGGAGACGGGATGTAAAAACTCGCCAAGTAGTTTTGTTTTGTGTCAATTGGATCAGAAGTCACTAGTAACTAATTATCTGAGTAGATTTTTCATCGGATATTTTTCTGCTCTTGCTTGAGTAACTATTTTTATAAGTACTTGTACCTTTACTTGAGTACTGATTTTAGCTACTCTGTCTGCGGCTCCTGTGGACACTATGAACCCACCACAATAGATCAAATATACAGTAACGTCTCATATCCTCCTCAAACCTTTTTTTCGATCCTTGCAAAATGTTGTCTTTCGACTTATTTCTTCTTTATATTTTAATAAGAAAGAACAAATGTGTAAAGGTGTATTTATTATTTTTTTTCCTGTATGTGTACATGTGAGTGTGTGTGTGTTTAAAATGGTAAAGTGGAACCAAGTGTTTTCTGGTGGTTGTGTTAATAAGCATGCTATAGCATGATATAGCATCACTGCATGTCCGAATGTTGGTTCTTTCATAAATATTAGATTTTTCATCCTTTTTTTTCCCTGTTGCTTTTTTTTTGTTCAAATAAGTTTTTTTTCGTTGAATGGATTAATTACTCTTTTTTTCCTGTTTCTTTTGTTTCAGTAAAGGGACCAGGCAGAAAGTTAAGTCTACCCACAGATCTTAAGAGTGATCTTGGTACGGTAGGCCGAAAGCGAGCTTTTTTTTTTTCCTTTTTCTTTTCGACTCATTTCTTCTTTCTCTTCATACGTTTTACCGAGCTCATGCTGAAGGGGTTCGTTTGTGCTCTTTTTTTTTATATCTAGCTTACTTCTTTCATTGGCCAAGGTCGATAAACAGCAGACACCAGTGTACTGCTTTGCTTTCTGTGTGCGGTCTCTAAAAACCCTCTTCCTTTTTAGTCTGTGTACATTTTGCAAGTGTTTACAAAGATTTTGTATCTCGTACTCATTTTTTCTTGGAAAAGTTTAACTAAAGAAAAAAAAAAAAAAACGCTTGCCCTCCATCACGGTTGATTCATCTTAGTCGAGCCATTGTATTCCTCAGCATCGCCCCACTCTAACCCTATTGGGCCATTCTTTAAGTATAGAAATGCCTGCTCCATTGTGATTGGACCATGAACAGCCATGTACTGACTTGGACCATCTCTTGGTGTTGTTTCATTGTGATTAGATCATTCTTCTATCTTGTCAAATGTACTGAATCTGTCTTTCACTGTTTCACTGTAAGCCCTGTTTACCTGCATGTTTTTTTTTTGGCATTCTGACTGAGATCATTGCACTTGACTGTTTACATAAGTCGTGATCTATTTCGAACTGGTGTTTACATGTGCTGGCGGAATAATTCAGGACACACCAACAGCTAGTTTGTCAGTGTGTGAATGAAAACTTTTCCCCATGTTTTTAATCCTGTAAAGCTGAGCCACGGCGCTAATTCTGAGCATTGTGTTGCTCTTGAGCGTGTGAGTGCGTGAGTATGTGCTGTTGCTGAAATCTTGTAATGAAAAGACGTAGAGTAGGACTACCCCACCCCCCTTTGACGGGCAAAAAAGACCGAGACTTGTGGTGCGAAACTTTAACCACTTGGATCAAAAACAAAAAGCTCCATGTAAACCAGGCTAGTAGTGACATTTCTTTTAATTCCATTTCTTTTCTTCTTTCCTGTCTGGTCTTTCTCGCATGCTGTGGTTGAGAGTTGGGTATTTTTCTTCCCTAAAAAAATGTCTAACAAAAAAATAACCACCTTCTTTTAGGGGGAATTGATCAGTACTTCAAGAAGAATAGTTTGTAATAATTATTTTTGTTAGAGTGTGAATACCTATATATGTAAAAATTGGGCTGGGCTGATAATCAAGACAATTTCAAATTGTGATAAATTTTATGTTTATAATTATAAGATCTGGACGTTTTTACTCAATATGGATTAAAACCTGTTAACGTTCCACCGTCCCCCCCCGGTGGGGAGGTTTTATCAGTGAGATCTTTGTGCCGTACATCACCTAGAATTAAAAAAGGCTGAACATGACACATATTTTTGGAAAGCTGAGATTCTTGTGCGTAAAAAATAAATGCAAAACGATTTAATATACAGTAAACGCCGGGTACAATCAATGTCTTCGTCAGACCACCAACATTCAAATATACATTCAGTCATTGTGTAACGTACATGTACAGAGCCAATGAAATATGAAGTCCAAAGACATTTGTATGTCATTAAACATCCACGATTGTAGCATAAGCTGAGCTCAGAATGTTAGCCCAGAGTTTGTGCTCACACAAGACAATCGCTACACAAAACGAACAAAATGGCTGCTGCACTTGACTGGAGTGTCACATTCCTTTTCAAACATGGCTTTTTGACGCTGTTTTTAAATTAAAAGTACCGATTCGAAATATTGTGTTGTGTTTATTTAAGGTTGTCCTTAGTTTTTAAGGCCAAAAGTTTAATCTGTTTTTGTTAATAAACTATATTTGAAACTTAATTAATGAACCCTCTAACTTCAGTAATTGTTGGGATGCCCTCAAAACTGGCAGCATTAACAATTTATATATGGAAATACATATCGCAATATCAACAAAGTTGAAAGCCTGCATTTGGTCTGATTAGACCAGAAAGCCCGCTAATTTGTAATTTGTAGAACTAATTCGTAGTTCATTTATGGTATTTTCAGCCTGATTTCTGATCGTTAGTCTAAAATACGCTGTAAGTTCTAGTTTTTTAAAAAAAGTTGCTGTTACTTGATGAATATCCTGACGTTGTGTGATTGGGCCAAGTGTGTGTGTGTGTTTGTAATAATGCGGCTGTACCACTAGTGGTATATTTAAGTTTTGTTGTATATTTGTCACGCCGCAGTCCTTGATCATGCATGAGTTTTCCCCTGGAGTGCATTGTAACACTATTTAATTCAATTCCGAGCAATGTAACAGGGACATGAGACAAGTGTCCACCGAAATGCCTGAAGCTTGGGCTTTCTGTGTGGATTTTCTCATCCTCAGCAAACCAAAAAAAAATCACCTGGAAAAGACTTTACGGCAACACTAGGCAAAATTAGGAGGTGACAATACGGAGGAAAGACTGACCGATAACCGGGGTTTACCAATATTTTTTTTTAAATGCTTTAATCAATATTGTTTACTAAACAAATCAACAATGAATGCACTATTAGTTATATTTAACTGGGACACTAAACCAAAGCAATGTAATAAAAAAAAATTTTATATGATTTAAAATATATTTAAATAAGAGGGATTTGGGTTTCAAGGAGGAAGTAAAATTAGCCTTTACGGTGTTATTAATTGAGGTAGTGGTGGCTCAGATGATTAAGGTGCAAAGTTGTTAATTGGAAGACCAGGAAGACCTGTCCTCAAGCCCCACCGGTGCCAGTCCGCCACTGTTAGATCCTTCAACAAGACCCTTAAACCTTCCTGCTTCAGACCTGACCCGACACCAGACCTTCTAAGATGGGATATGCAAAGAAACAAGTCTATGTGACAAATAACAACATTTACATTACATTTTACATAATAAAAATGCTTGTTAAGTTTTTAGCATTATAATAAAAGCAAAATTTAAACAATCAAATATCGGTTTTGCATATCGCTTATTGCTCTTTGATCTTTAATATTAAAATCACGAAACGGCGTTTTAAATTTAGATCGATCTAACACAGTAATACCACACATAAAACTACAGCTTTAGAAACAATTCAGCGCTGAGATTTGATTGAATACGACAGTATAATAATCCAGTGATCCTTTTTTTGCAGTGGATGCTTGGTCTCTCTGTGGATCTCGCCTCTAAACCGTACCAAATCCCTTACAAGCTTTTACACACACACACACAGTTTTATCTTTCTTCTAGGTTTTGAAGTAGAGACACTAAGCGAGGATGAGAAATTCCCTTTGCTATGGCATTTTTGTGCGAATGACAAATTTTACTCCTTTGCTTTGTACTTTGCTAAATTTTTTTGCTTTGTGTTTTTTATAGGCTAAAACTAACAATCCTGCTATAACATTACATTTTCCTTAATGTTTTGCTCTCTCTTCCTTTATCATCTACCCTAACCAGCTACCAGCTTTTTCTCCGACTCTGTCCATTTCTGTCTCTTCCTTTCTCTCTTATACTCCTTTCTTTTTCGGCCTTTCTCTGTCTTTTTGTCTCTCTCTGTCTGTATGTCTCTTTCTCTGTCTCTCTCTCTCTGTCTCTCTCCCTCTCTCTCTCTGTCTCTCACTCTCTCTCTCTCTCTCTCTTTCTCTCTCTATTCTGTCGGAGTTTCCCTAGCTTGGTTGCATCTGTGCTAATGCTTTGCCCGTTGTTTCAGATCATGTGAATGGACATTGCACTAGTCCAACTGTGCAGCCATGTGTGTCTGGGAGGCCCCGTGATCCAGGGCCCCCAGAGGGACCTCGTCTCACTCGCCGTGGGCCTGGACGACCGCCATTCCGCAAGGCCCAGTCAGCCGCATGCATGGAGGTCTCTTTGCCTGTGTCCTCCCTCACCGAAGGTGTGTGCTTGATCTCCATCTCCTAATATTCCCCTCCTCCCCTTCTTTCCTCTTTCTTTCCTACCCTCCTTTCCTTGCATGTGAAACACTCATTAGGGGACAGAAACTAGGAAGAGGGTAGGTGCCTGGTAGCCATATTATTTAACTGATTTATTTGATTGCTTTCTTTTTATAAAATCTCTCCCAGAGGACAGATTGGTGACTTTAAACGGGGCCGTCGCAGACAGCTTGGCCTATAAACGAGGGGAGCGCGCTGCCTTTTTTTAATCACCAATTTCCTCATTTTTCACTGCAAAAAAAAAACCCATTCAGTGAAAGCAAATGTGTTTTTGTGAGTTTGTTTTTTGGTTGGTTTGTGCTGCATGCTGAAACAAGGCCACAAAGAAAAATAATAAATTCTGCACAAACTGCATCAGAGCAAATCACAAAAACCAGCTTGGTGAGCTTTAAGGGATTCTTTCCTTCCTCTTATGTTTGAAATCATTCCGATGATTCAAACATAAATCTGAATTCCAGAGACTGCTATGTTTCCAAATAATCACTTGCATTGTGAAGCTGCATTGTTGGGGTTATAAGACACTCTGTGGTACTGTGAAGTATAGACAGCCTTTTTATTTATGATGCTTCAGATTTAATACATCATTTTTATACATTTCTTAGTCACAGAGACATTTATGTAAAGTAGGTTACTATTATACGGCACAGATCTAAAAGGCTGTCTGGGAAATAAATTGAAACATTTATGCTAATGCTAATGAGCCAGTGTGTGCTACCGTAATGCTACAGAAGCTGTGGTTATGCAAGCATGAAAATCCAGCAATAAATGATACTATGGCACACAGAACAAAAAAGCTTGACAAAAAATACATAAACAAAGGCGGCAGTAAGAAGTAAAGATCGACCGATAATCAAGATTAAAGATGTTATTCACGATATTTAAGCCTTTTTTCATTATTAGGTATCGATTTCGTCATATCGGATCCACAGCCATCTTGTGGTCGATATATACAGCCATCTTGTGATCGTTTTGAAAATTGCATGCAAACCACTCTTACAGCACTGTTCACTAAGTATAGACAAGTCAAGAACAATAGTAAACATAGCTTGATTTATATTGATTGATATATTTAATGTAACATTTATTTTTATTCATTTTATTTATTAGTATCATACCACTTCCCTTTATAATAATGTTAAATAGAATAGTGTTATAAATTATGATGCTTGTCCAGTTCAGTAGTGTTATTATCATTGTGTCAAAAAAGTGAAACAACAAAATATCAGTTCTGCATATCAGTTATGACTCACCTAACTACAGACATAATCAGTATCGGTATCAATTGTAATAAAAATCAACATTGGCCGACCTGTAATCGAACGTCACTAATTTGCCTGAGCAATGAAAATAAAGCCCACTTCACTGAAGTAAACAATTTATCCATCTCCCGCATAACCTGATTGCTTTAAAATGCTAGGAATTGAAATATTAAATATCCTGACATTTTAGAACAATCAAATGTACAATACAAAGGCACAGATGTTTATTCCCCCTATTGTCCGATATTAAAAGCTACATCTATCTATCTATCTATCTATCTATCTATCTATCTATCTATCTATCTATCTATCTATCTATCTACCTACCTACCTACCTACCTACCTACCTATCTGTTTCTCTGCCTATCTGTCTGTGTATCTATCTGTCTCTCTTTCTATGTATCTGTCTGTCTGTCTTGCTGCCCATCTGTGACACAGACTGCTCTTATATGAGCAGGTGTGAAGTATTGCAAGAGTGACACACAGTTTTAGAAAAAAAGAAGTTTTCTAATTTTAACCCATTGGTTCCCAAGTTGGGGAGAATTATAATAATAATGAGGTCTTGAAAAGTCTAGTATGTACTTAGCACATTAATATAGGGATAAAATTTTGGAAAGAGAAAAAGCTGAATTATGAGTCAAAAATATGTGCCATGCTACGCCGCACCACCCGGCAGTGTTTTGTGTATAGGTTTGGCTCTCCCTTTAGCCATCGTCACTGCAGGGTGTGACGCTTTAATCAATATTCCGCTCTATGAATGTGCAGAAAACAATATAGCAGGTTTTTCAATGAATAGTCATTAGGGGTGTGATGGGACAGTCTAGGTTCACGAAAACGAGACGAGACAAGATTTTTAGCTTTTTTTTTTTAAAGAAATCCTTAATGGTGAAATGAAAGGGGAAAATACTCTTTTATTCAACTGAAGAACCCAAAATGCTAATGCACAAAATGTATTTAAAATCAAATTGTACTTTATGAAATTAAAAGTCTATTTTAATGAGTAATACAAGTTAATTAACAACATATAAACACTTTTATAAACATTTTTTGCCTTGGATGTCAATACCAACATCAATATTATGCACACTGTTTGATACAATAGCGATGCTGATCGTGTTAGCAGAGGTGTTCGATATAAGATTCTTACAGTTTTTGCATATTGTTTTTGTCTTATTCCTCTTATAACACTGCACATATCAAGTGACCTAATTCCGAATTCTTTCATTTTCATCCATTGCTTTCAATGATTATTGCATCATTTTTACTTCCTTTTCCAGTCAGTACTTCCACATTGGGTTGCTTTGCCGTGTATAGTGTAAATACAGATATCTGATACGGGTCAGTTTTAAAAGATAATGTAAGCGGGTCATCAAAAAAAAAATCGGATATAGTCACCCAATCGAAAGAGTGTAAATGCAGGCAAGGTTGCCACCCACACAATAAGCTAAACAACACAGTCCTGTTTGTGTCACAGCTTTACCATCACAGAATCACTGCTCTCCTGTCTGATGTAATATCCACTATTTTTCTCTCTCTCCAGCATATGCATTCGTAATCCTGTTTACTCACTGCACTCCACAGCACACCGTGTCTCATTCGATTGACGAAAACGCCACCGTCCTTCAGGTGGTTATACGGCAGAGGTTACTTATCATGAGAAATGATAATTTGACAGACCGAAAGCAGATTATCATCTTGTTTAGGATTACAATCACAGACCGTCAATCCTCTGATTTTTTTTCAAATGTAACTAGATAAAAGTGTAATATTGTTTTCCGCTCCACTGTGAAGTATATAGTCGCTGGGTTTTATCTTACCCCTCGAGGCTAATACTCTTTCATCCAGACGTGAAAATGTTTATTTTATTCATTTTCACAAAATGCTCCTTATCCGTTAGGGACAGCGACAGTCTCAATTTTGTTCGGGTATCCCTGTCACTGCACAGCTGGGTCGCTGAGATATTTAAAGGTCAATTAGCAGCAAGAAAAAAAAAAGCAGAGCTGCCATTAATGAGACAAGCTACAGGAAGTGAGAACAGCAGGAGACAGGTGTTTGATCTCTAAATAACAGGCAGGGATAAACGTGCAGTGCGTAGACGCGATCAGATACGATGTCAAATCCATCAGGAGTTATGATCCATGAGGGTCTGCATGTATACTGGAACAAGCAGGTGTGAAAATGCTGTCACAGGGCTCCGCAGAAATTTCTCAATATGAATAAAAAGACAATTTAAAATAACTTTTTTTAACTGCAGTCCGTAGCCGTATGCTGCAGTTTTTGCTCACAATATCAACGTCGCCTCAATATCAAAGTCGAAGGCCGGAGCGGGGTCCCGGGGAAAGCAGTCTAAGAAGAGATGCCCAGACTTCCCTCTCCCCAGACACCTCCTCCAGCTTTTCCAGGGAAACGCAGAGGCTTTCCAAAGTGTCCTGGGTCTACCCTGCTGTCTCCCCAGTGAGGCATCCTGGAGGCATCCGAAACAGATGCCCGAGCCACCTCAACTGGTTCCTCTTAATGTGGAGCAGCAGCGGCTCTACTCCGAGCTCCTCACCCTGCAAAGGAATCTAATTTCAGTTGCTTGTATCCGAGACCTCGTTCTTTCAGTCAGGTGAGAGTAGAAACATAGATTGACCGGTACAACAGACCTGTATATCGTCCGCATTACTGCTTCCACTGCAAAGTTCTGTCTGTCAATCTCTCTTCCATCTCTCCCTCACTCGTGAACTTGAGGCAGGATCAGCCCCACAACATCCAAAGACTTAATCTCATTCACCCCCGGTGCTCTGCCACTGAGAGCTTGCCGACTACCTCTGTGACTTCAGCCCGGGTGATGGACAAATCAACCTCCGAGACCCCAGCCTCTGCTTTTGCCTCCGTAAGCAGTTCAGTTGATCTGTTGACAGCTCAGCCCCTGTCTTTACCCCTGTGTTTAAGACATATGGCCTGAGGTCAAATGACATGATCACAAAGTCAATCATTGACCTCTGTCCTAGGGTGTCCTGGTGCTACGTGCACTTATGGACACCCTTATACTCAAACGTAGTGTTCGTTATGGACAACAAGTGACTAGCACAGAAGTCCAGTACCAGGACACAAGTCGGGTTCAGATCAGGGAGGCCGTTCCTCCCAATCATGCCTCTGCAGGTGTAACTGTCATTGCCCACGTGGGCGTTGAAATCCCCAGCAGAACAACGAACAACAAAGTCCGCAGTTGGGGCTCCTTTCAGAACCCCTTACCCTTCTACCTATATTAATTTTAGCAAGAAAAAGTTCAAATAGAAAAACAACCCTGGAAAATCTTAGAAAAGAGTCTATAGATGACTGTCGCATCCACACACCACAGCGGCAATCTCTCGCATCCTGTCCTGAAATATTCACACTTACACCTCTGATGTGGCTAATTATGTTCACGCGGTCGCCGCTAATGCGTCAGTTTTCCAAAGCATGCTTTAGCACAGAAAGATGTGCTAAAGGTCAGTGGTTGTGTCAATTCACTGAATTCTGACCTGTGTATGTGTTGTGTGTGCTTGTTTTTTTAGTCTTTTAGCATTTGGGCAGCCTGTGCATTTATTTCAGAACTCCAGTATGTGACAACCTTAAGCAGGGCTTACACTGCGTAATTTTAGCCACTATTTTGTCTTTTAAGACAAATTTTGAAAGATTTCTAAAATCCTAAACCACAATATGTTGTCTTTAAAAGGTTGACATTTCCCAGACCATTACAGCTGTTCTGGCAGTTTCAGAAGATTTCAGTACTTTATTTGCAGAATTGCTTCTCGAATAGGAGCGCCGATTGCGATGACGCAATAAGTGTGACAAAAAAAACCAAAACAAGTTAACCCTTTTATTTGCTGTTAACCCCTGGGTTACTAAACTTGTCAAAGATTGATGGCCTAATAGTTTTCTTATACGCATACTTTTTTTAATGATATTTTTCTGGGCATTTTTGCTTTTATTTATAGGACAGACAGAGATAAAATGGGGGAGATAAAGAGGGGGTGACACCGAAAAGGACCTGTGGGTGCCAGCGCCTTAATCCACTACACGCCGGCCACGCATACCGATTTTAAATCGTCATGGCTGTCGTACAACATGATAACTAAGATCCTATAGTGTGACATGAGAATCATATTCTTACAGTATGACATCGCAAAGGTCAATTAAAAATCGCAGTGTAAACCTGACTTTTTTGTGTAAGTTTTTTAACCATAAGAGAAATGAAGTACCTCTTTAAATTCTTAACGTTCTAGGTAGTACAGAAGAGTCATAGGCCACTTTGATAACAATATTAGCCAAGCTGAGTAACTCAACAATGTACACAAGAGCCAAAAAGGACAAACGGGCCAAGATAGCAGTGTAAGATCGGAGATAAGGAACCTAAAATCTTTCTTTTATGGCGGCCATCTTTAAACTACAGGATTATAATTTTTTTTTAACTTTTTTGTTTCTATTTCTTGATGCTCTTGAACAATTGTGTCTCCTTTCTTTCCTTTTCTGTCTCTGTCCAAACTCCCGTTTCATGTACGTTTGTTTGTACCTCCATGTGCATGTGTCAAAATCCTACGTATGTCATGTCCTTGTTGATATGGATGTGTGTTGATTGTACCCTGTCATGTTTCTGCTGTATGTATCATGACTATGATTGGTCGTGGTGCGCTGTACGTTTGTGCGTCGTCTGTGTGTGAACAACGGATAGGTTACCCGTCCAGACGCGCCATGCTGCAGCAGTTGCATGGTGTCAGTATGTACTCACACGATGAACACCACGTCACCACCTACTCCTGGAGTGAGAGAGGTAAGGAGTGGATGTCTGGGGATCCTGCTTAAACCCCCGGCTCCTGTTGTCTGTCACACTTCGTCTTGTTAATCATCGTTTCACGTTGCCGTTACAATAGCGCTTTTACAGTGTTATGGCTTTTCCTTTTTGTCTCAAGGTTTGAAGTTGATCTGGTTGTTTTACTTCAGGTTGTTTTTCTCCAGTTTGTCTTCACGTCTGCCACGTGTCTCTAGATCCTGGCTTTAATAAATATTGATTTTCATTATGTAGAAAAGTTTTACACATAATGTGTGGTCTCAATGTCTTAAGAAATGAGTAGGAAAGTGTGTGTCTGATGTTTCTAAATGCATCGCTTTCATTCTTGGACAGTGGCGGCTGGTGCTAAAAATTTTTTGAGGGGAGCCACAAAAAAACTTGATAGTAATGCAAGATTAAGATGATGATGTATCATTACTGCTAGCTAAAATATTGATGTTAAAATAAAAAAAAGCTGTTAAAGAATGCAATACATGAACCATTAAATCAGTGAAGGTAATCAAGGTAATTATTTAACTGATTCCGCCATTTATATCATTCAATTAAGAGAGGAAGGACGTGATACTAATGTTGTCCATCAGAGGAGGCCTAAGGGAAAACATTAAAAGGTACGCCTTACATCACAATGGTCCAATCACATGAGGCCAAAATTATAAAAAACAATATAGATTCACTAACAACAAAAGTGCTAGGGGAATTTGAAACAAGCCAATTAGAGCTCACCATCAAATCACATGGTTTTCAAAAAAACTGACCTACAGTACATACACACTTGTTTGTCCGGCACCCGCACATACATATTGTATTACAGTACATTTTGGGCATGGTTTTGGTTTTGTTGTCAGTTTGCGATATATATTTATTGTTAACATGGTAAGTAGCTGACCGGCCACCACTGTTCTTGGATCTGTCTTATTGTAATGATCAACTGGAATTGATTATAAATTGTTAATTAAATTAAAATGTTCATTAAAATGTCACATTTAAAAAAAATAAGAGAAATACAGAAAACAAATCCTTTAAAAAGTTACTGTTGAACAGTGCAAATTGTTATTCAACATGTCTTTATATGCGTCGTCGTCATGATATGCACCAACGTGTGCTGTGTGTGTGTGTGTGTGAAATTATGTAACCAAAAAAATTAGATCTTTAGCTCTCACTGTCATTTTGTTCTGTTTGCTTGTTTGTAATTATGTATTTGTGACACATCTGATGTCATTTAAATAATATTAAAGTGTATAAAGATGATATTAACGTGATCTTTCTATTTTACAGATCCCTTATTTTTTCTTAAAGTGTACTTTCTCTCCTTGTCTCCCTCGTTTTTGTTTTTTTCTATTTATCTTCTCACTTTTTTCTTTTTTCTGTGTCCCCCTTCCCATTGTGTTTTCCCCGTTCTTGTCTCCCCCCCCCCCCTTCTCTTTCACTCCCTGTTTTTTTTTGTCCAGAGAGTCGTGAAAATTCATTTAGTCAATCTCGGAGTTCCAGTGTCTCCAGTATCGACCGGGACACCAAAGAGGCTGTGACCACACTGCAGTTTGCGGAGTCATATGGACGAAAGTTAGACACAATGCCTACACCATGCCTCTGGGTGGGCACCAGCCTGGGCCTTGTTCTGCTAGTGCCCTTGTCTATTGCCACTGATGAGCAGGAAAGGCTAGAGGAACCTGTCACAGTCGTGCCCACCAGTGAGCAGAAATGGATTGCTATTAATATGACAGTCTGGGATTCTGCTTCCAGCTGAATCTTTATCTATATATATATATATATATATATATATATATATATATATATATATATATATATATATATATATAGTACAGATATATATGCTATATATATGCTTTAACCCATTTATGTAGATCTTTTGGTCAAACTCCATAGATAGATCCTTTGGGCTATAGCTCCTCTATAGATTTGGCCTAACCAAATATTTGGCTATTTTGGTGTAAATATTATATATTATATAATTATATATATATTATATAAACTCTATTGCAGGAGTGTCCAAACTCGGTCCTGCAGAGTTTAGCTCCAACCCTAATTAAACACACCTGAGCCTTGCTTGCTGGGTATACTTTAAACTTACACATAGGTGTGTTGAGGCAAGTTGGAGCTAAACTCTGCAGGACACTGGCCCTCCAGGATCAAATTTGGACCCACCTGCTCTAAGAATAGAAATTCTTTGACAAACCAAATAGTTGGCTCTTTTGGCATAAATCTTGGGAATCTTGGAAATTTTGGGCCAAACCAAATAGATCTTTTGAACCAAACCCTATATTTAGAATGTAAAGTTTAAACCAGATGTAAGGATATTTTAATATAACCCTTATATGTAGATTTTTTTTACTCCAAACCCCGTAGGTCCTTCGGGCCAAGCCCATGGATTTGAAGTCCTTTATGAATATATATTTTTGTTTAAATTCTGTAAATTGATCTTGTAGTCCAAATGTTGGTGTCAAATTCTTTGGGACAAGCAAAATTATATACCTTCATTGGATAGTTTTGCCTTTGTGACATATAATTTGCATAAACTTTTTATGCTGGAAGATTTTAACAGTTACAAACTGATTAGCAGTTCCTTTTTTCCTAATTTTTTTATCCCTTCTCTCTTTCTGTCTCTCTTTCTTCTTAACTTTCTCACCTACCTTTCTCCATACATTTTTCTAATTTTGTTTTTCTCCTGTTTTTTGTCTCCTCCTCAGGCAGTGTCTTAATGCTGAAAGGTTCAGTCCTGCGTTTTGCTTTTCTGGACTGCACCGGCTCTTTGATCCACAGTGCATATGAGGTGTGGAGAGATCCTCATGGTGCCGAGGACCACGACCGGTCCCGCAGGAGAAAGTTGGTCAACTTTTCACCCTGCTCCTCACAGGAAGTCAGCGGAGAGGGCCACCTAGCTGTTGTGTGCTCTGAACGGCAGGCCAAGGTCTTTCTTATGCCCTCACAGGCCTGTCTCTATGTGCACAACATCACAGAGTCATCCTTTGTGCTGCGTGCCGACGTGGTGGCTGTCTCCAGCAGCGTGTGTCTGGCCTGCTTCTGTGCCAACGGACATGTCATGATCCTCAGGTTCAGCTCCATGGGCACTTTATTTTACAACATTGTTAATTTTGCTTGCCTAGTTTAGCTTCTTATTTAAGGTTGTAAAATTTTTCAGTTTATCCAAATCCCATTTGCTATATATTGTTGTAGAGGTTCAAACTCAAACCTCCTTCTTGTCCCTTGTTTCATTTCCACTGTGGGTGCCTGCTGATGCAAATAAATCCTAATGCCTGTGACGTAGCAAAAATGAATCTAGAGGGATATTTATGACTCAAAATAACAATTTACAGCAATTATATTGTCAGTGTCTTTGCTACATGCATGTACACCAAACCATTATGTGCACAGCCCCCTTTCTGCTAGAAGTGGCAGGAGTGGCCCTTTGCCAGTTAAATAAAAGAAGTAGACGTGGAAACAGTACAGTGATAATGTTGAATATTACCCCAACATTGACTCAATTCCAAAGAATCGATTTCTCTAATCCTAGTCTTAATTCCGGGAACAAGGTGTAGATACTCTTAATCCTGGTGTTATCCCAGCATGCGATCAATGAAGAGGTACAGCCAAGCAGCGATCCCTCTCAGTGCCATTTACTGAACAGACTTTTGATGTGTATCTTATTTGATTGGAGACTTTTGTTTTATATAATATCTAAATGCTTGAGCTTGTGATTTGAGTCCCTTTGCATTTGTGTTGCAGCCTTCCAAGTTTACGGCCCCTGTTGGACGTACACTACCTGCCATTAACAGACATGCGCATTGCTAGAACATTCTGCTTCACCAATAGTGGTCAGGCTCTTTACTTGAGCTCTCCGACAGAAATACAGCGCATCACCTACAGCCAGGAGATGTGTGATAATTTGCAGGTGTGTGTGAGAGAAAGCGGGATAGAGGTGGAGTGAATATGTAAGCATGCATTAGTGTCCACAGTTTTAATGTGTCTGTGTGTTGGGGTGATGGCAGTGCCTATTGAAGTGAAATGTCATGCTTGTCATAGTCGCTTTGAGCTCTGCTGAGCCAAGCAATGGTGCACCTTGCAAGCTGTCTTTCTCTTTTTCTTCAGACTGATGGAATAAATGTTCATCTGGAAAGTTTCTGTTTTAGTTCAAGCATAACCATAAACTGTATCCAAGAAAAGCTGCCATTTAAAATTTCACATTATATATAGTATTAAATCACGCTAAAATTTGGGGTGCTCATTATATTGTATATAATATTATGTTATGTTTTATTGCTTATAACAGGGGTCCCCAAACGTTTTTCTGTAAGGGTTACATCATTTTTCCTTTCTTTAATGAGAGGGCAGGTCAGTCTGTAACAGAATAGGACAATTTAAAGGGCCCATACAATTTGGTGACCCCACAAGATCTGGTATATTAGTAGTAATAGTACAAAATGGGTGTGTTAGAGGATCCAATCTAATATTCTTTCAAAGATCCCATAGTTGCTAGCGGCAGCTCTGCCCAATTATGTTACTGATCTGCCTATAAACTTAATTAGTTGTCAAATGTACTTCCAGCTCACCCTTGTTAGTACCACTTACTTTTTCAGCTATGTGTTGCCCCTGTCCCACCTTTTTAAGCCGTTTTGCTGCTATCAGTTTTAAAATTGAGCGCCCCAATCCTGTTGTGTGTTTGAAAACAATAATGTAACACAATTCTGATGTAAACGATTGATTATCTACAGGAGATGCTAGGCGAGTTATTCACACCCATCGAAACCCCTGAGGCACAGAATCGAGGATTTCTGAAAGGATTTTTCGGGGGCAATGCACAGACCTTTGACAGAGAAGAGCTATGTGAGTGCATCTAGTTCATTACTGTGTTGTGTTATGTTAAATTTTACTTACAGTAAAAGTAGTATAGTAGTATATTATTATAAAAAATAAAAAATAATCTTTTAAATGTTTTTTCGGTACAGTTGGTGAGGCAGCAGCAGGGAAAGCTTCTCGTAGTTTAGCCCAGCACATACCCGGCCAGTGCAGCGTGGAGGGCATACGGATAGCAGCTGGCGGGGCAGTGGGTGATATCGCCCGAGCTCGAATTGCCCTGGATGAGAGAGGACAAAGACTCGGAGAGCTGGAGGAGAGGACGGCTCAGATGATGGCCAGTGCTGAGACATTCTCCAAACATGCTCATGAGGTAATACGAAAAGGGAAAGAAAAACCAAAAAACCCCAGGGTCTGAGAGCCCACGCATTTTGGGGGCCTATAAAGATCTGTTTTATTAGTAGATGAGCTTTAAAGCCCAACCTCATATTCTTTCATGAGGCCCAAAATTGTTAGTGGTGCCTCTGGTTACATCAAACACAACTCCACATCAAACACAAGAGTGGTGGGCCACTCTGCTATCCTTATAAAAAAAATGAAAGTGTGTGGGTTGAGGTTTTTCCTGATTATTTAGTTAAAACTTTTATTAGTGTAATGCGCACAAAATTACCTGCGGTTAGTTTTGATGAGGTTGAATTGAAATACCCTACATTAAAAGGGTCTGGAACAGCTCTACAAAAGCCTTTTGTTAAAAGACCTTATATCTTATTTGTACCAGACAAGCTGACAATACTTAAAAGTGAAGCTAGTAACATTAGCTTTCAAGGCTAATACCCAGAAATGGAGCAGAAGTAGTAGCAGTCAGTATTCAGGAGAGGGCTTGGGGTATTGGTGGCTGATTTCTTACAGTATGTAAGTGACATAATCATCAACCAATCCAATTTTGACATTCAGGGCCATTCACTATGTCTAGCGGCCTGCCAAGTGCTGCCCCCATGGTTTGTCAGAAAATTCCAATGTATAAAAGTGAAAGTCGCAATCGCCGGCACTGCTACATCAGATATTGTTGCCAATCTACTGAAAACAACTTTTTGAAGGCGTTTTCAAGGCATTGCAAACCAAAAGAAATAAGTGAGACCTACAGGACATCCAAACTGGATTTACTAACAAAGTCCAGCAAAGATTTTGTGTGCTATCTCAAAGATTGCAACTATGGGCACAAAATGATATTTTGTATCAACCCACAAAAACTCGAAAAGAGCAGCATGGACAAAGCATAGATAAAAAATTAGGTGTACAGGTAGTCAGAATATTATTTATATGGATGTTTTTGTCAGTGAGCTAATTTTTTACTATCATACTAATATATGCATCCTGGTTTTCACTGTCTTTTACAGCTGATGCTGAAATGCAAGGACAAGAAGTGGTATCAGTTTTAAACAAGTTAGCCTAGATGGAGGCTAATTCCACTTACCAACCACAAGAGGGCGCTTCTCTGGAACGTGGACCTTCATTTTTTAAATTGAAAGGCGCATAGGGCTGTTCTTTCTCTCTGGGGCTATGTATACAGGACAAAACTTCTTAATTCGACTGGTTTGACAGACTGAAGACAACAAGCAATGGACAGGAACTATTAGCGTTAACAACTTGCAGAGGTTCCTTCCTTCGGTCCCCTCGTAAGGGACTGAGGTCTTCTTATGGGAGGAAAATTAGCTGTTGCTGTGTAGATATTTAAAGTTATGAAGAAAAAAAATATAAAACCAACCAGACTGCATGAAACAAAAAATGGATGACTTATAAAAACATTCAAACTGCCATATTCCAAAGCAGCATGTTACTTTAAAAGCAAAGGGAAATACAAAGAATAACATACTTTTATTTAATAATATAAGCCAATACCAGAATCCTATGACAAAAACTTTATATTTTTTGAAATAGCGATAAAATATAAATAAAAAGGGAAAATGTACACCGCTACATTGCTATAAGGCCAAAATTCTGGGGTTTTTTATGTTGCTCCTTACTACTTATTTTTAATAATGTATTATTTGAACAATATTCTACCGCCCTGTCTTCACATCAGCTATTTACAACCAAAACCAAAAAAAAAAAGATCAGGAGATCGCTACTCATCGAACATACTCCTAAACCTTCTCACACCTACAACTTTATGACATATCGCTCCCTGGTTACGTAAAATGACAGCTTTACTACTGAATTAAGTTACTTCACCCTTTCCTAGAAACGTATGACGTGGTTTTAGACGTAATAAGCGGGCAATATGTTCGATGAGCGTATCTGTGTGGTGTTAATTGACAGTGTTTTGAATTCATGAAGCCAATGTAATAATTCATGTGCCATATTCTAGATGGGTGAAGTATCTTTCCTGTAAACTAGCGATGAACTTAGTCTGTCCGTGGTTGATATTTCGACTCGTTACCTGTAGATAAAACTCCGTCGAAGAGTTTCGATTGTTGACGTCTGGTCCAGTACACTACGGTTTCAATTGTATGTTCATTCGAATGGTGTAGGGTTCAACATGATGATTTTGATCCGTTTATGATGTTTTGGTTTCCTGGACTTTTCCTGCTGTCTTGGGTTACATGTAACAAAGTCTGATGAAAAAAACGCTAAATGGAATTCTGTTGCCAAATCCACAAAGCTTGAATGAGAGAGTTATTTATTTAAATCTTATACGGTCGTGGAGACTGAGCCATGGGGACCCTACAGTACATGCTATCTGTTGTTTAAGCGGTGTCTCTTTAAATGAATGTATAAAGTGGCAAGAACCTTGCACAATAAGTAGATCCTGCTTACCCAGATATCCGCCCACATGGGAGTAAAAGGTTCTAAATAAATCTAATTATGAACTCACAAGTCATTTAAAGTTTAATGCTTCCTTTTGGCCTTTTGTGCTTGTGAAGGACATCATGTTCATCTTTTATATTATAGCCCCTAGGGGCTCCTATGGTTCCCATCCTGTCTCTTTTCATGACTGAATCCGAAATCGCATATTTCCATACCATGTGGTGTGCAAATAACAGTACGTGAGGTGAGTCATAAATGTGGATGTTTAGTTTTAAAAAAAAACAAAAAAACAGTAGGCGATACTAATACCTACTAGTAATATGATGCACAATACGACCCCATGAGCCCACAGGGGAGGGGACTAATCATAATGGGAAATTGTGGAAAGCAGCGATGCAGCATTAGATCATCTAAGTAAATGACTGACTTCTTGAAGGTTTCAAATATGAAGGTCTTCATATTTTCACGCTGTTGTGACCTCATATGTCATGTGACAGTATAGGTTTGAATTTCATTGGCTTTATACAAAATCACATACAACTTATGTATTTACTTCAAAACACATACTACTTATGTATTTACTACATTAAAGTGAGTACATCATTTCCAACCATTGAAAAAAAGGTTGTTCTACATACAGTTTGGAATGAAACTCAGACATGATATTGATATTGTCATGTGACCTACGACACGGAAGCGCAAACTTAAAATTGGATAATGTTTCAATTTAAATTATGTTAAATGAGTGAATTTAACCACAAAAACAAACGTTTTTTCCTGAAGCCCTTAAAACCATATAAATCACCTAAAAAGTGCCACGTCTTCACTTTGTATTATTTCTGCATGTTATGAGTCGTCTCTTCTGCTGGCTCATCCGGATGGAAATAGCAGATCATCAAGGAACATTTTGTGTACTGTATTAAGAATTCGGACATAATCTTTGACTTGCAAACTCAGTTTCGTCTACTATAGAATATGAAAGTATGCGATTTTGTACAGGAAGTATTTACTTACTCAAATCTTTTACCTACTGTGTAATAAGTAGCCGGTGTCTTCAAAACTTTCTTTCTGTATATAAAAAGGCCAAAACCTATGCCGTCAAAGACAAAATGAATAGGAACCAGCAGGATGATAATATTTTGTTTTACTGCCAAAGCTGTTAACAAAATATTTAAGGATTAATAAAAAAAAATAATTAAAAGCTAACATGGCTAAGAACTTCCTCAAGGGCACGAAAGCCAGCAGATATTCTTAACTATCCCTTTAAAAGTTTTTCAGTGTCGAAGTTAGTCACTCCAGATTTAATGTCGTACAACAGTGTTAACCGTTTAAACCCACATGCCCACAGTAATAGCCATTTTATTCTACCGAACGCTAATTTTAAGGCTAAAAGGAAGTGCGTATACAGTTTCTGACAGACAGTTTCGTTGTCATGTCATGCAAAAAAAAAAAACAACAACAGGGTGTTCTGTTTCTATGTTCTCAGCTTTTCTACTAAAATGTACATTTGGATCTGAAAAGAGTTAGGAGTGATGTCATCCACTACACTCTTGTTATTTTCTTCGGTAAATGTTTTACCTGTCAAAAGCCGGTACTGCGTCTAAAAATCTGAATGTAGACCTGTAGTTCTCCCTCTGTCCCAAATGATGAACCGCTCTTCTTTACAGAGGATGCGGTACCGTCCATCTCGTTTAAATGGATACTACCACTTTTTTGTTTGTTCTTATCGATATTACAGTAGTATTATAAAGATTACTGGAATTTAAAAAAAAATCATGTAACATATGTTGATGCTAATCGAATTAAAACATAAAATTTGATGTACTCATGGCAAAGTGAGATTGATTTGTTTCTCACACACGTTTTGTTTAAATGAAAAAGCTAATTAAACATTGGAGATTTGTGCCATCTGTTGTCAGGGTTATTCCTTGTTTGTTTGTTTGTTTTGTTTGTTTGATTTGTATTAATTACAGAATTGTGCATACTGATCTGGTTATAAAAGTTTGTCAGGATGAAATTGAAAGAATAAAGTTATATTGTAAAATAATTCCCCTAAGAGTTTTATGTATATAAGGATTTACAGCTCTGTCCACTGGTCTGTGTTCAGGATGAAGGAGTCTGATCGGTTTTACCAGATTTACATCTATATATTCTCAGGATTGCTATTTTTTTTGCTATCTACTATATATTGCTATCTTTTTTCTAAAAAAAAAAAAAAAAAAAAAACTACAGGTTCAACTAGTGTAATTAGAATAAAACACCTAAAGGCATGGGTTAAACCCCACATATGCTACCAGTAAACTGTTAGGAATTTGCACAGGTGAGAATGGATCAGAAAAAACTTTTTTCTTTACCTGTTGGGAGAGTGACCAAACACACACACACACACACGTAAAACTGAATCAAAATTAAAGAATCAAAGAAATTATAAATCAGTGGTCTGTTAGCAGGGGTTCCACTAAGGGGACAGGGTGGACGATGTTAAGGGCCCACACACTTTGGGAGCCCCCAGAGATAGGGGGACCTCATATTCTATTATCAGTGTCCATTAGTTAGAGGTGGAGGGATTTCAAATGTGGTTTTATTATATTATATATATATATATATATATATATATATATATATATATATATATATATATATATATATATATATATATATATATATATAATAGTATATATATTTATATATATATAATATATAATATATATAAAATATATAATTAATTGTTTATTATTGCTGATCTTTTTTTTTAATTGATATTTACACCAGTTCTCCACCAGCTTTGACAACACTGTAATTACTACAGTTTAATAAACATCAATAAATTAAATTTTAAAAAACTAAATTCAATGAAATTAATTTATTTGTATTATTGAGAGATTGTTCTCTTTTTTGCGGTAAAAACGTCAATCCTGCGCAAATCTGCGTAAAATGTGTGCAGTATGAACGCACCCGACACATCCTGTGGAACTAACCAATCAGACGCAGCGGATCAGGGAGCGGTACCGGGCCACGTCCAGAAATCGCATACTACCCTACTAAACAGTATGTCAATGCCGTGAACTCCTGGAAGACATTGTTTTATTGAATAATTCTGTTAAGTTTGGTAGAATGTTCTGGTTTTACATTATTCCCGTGCACAAAAGGACGCAGTCGGTGTGTGTTGAGTTGACATACACATCATCAGTCAGTTCATCAGTGAGCGAATAACTCCAGTGCAAACTTTGGGATTTGGTAGACGCGATGTGGCGAATTTAATAAACCAGAGAACAACTAGCTGATTTAGAGTCATCAAATTAGCGTCTGATCCAGGCAGTTGGAAATAGATCAGATAATGCTGTGGAGACCTTTTTCAGGATGTTTGCTGTACTGCGCCCTGTACTTTGGCCTGATGTCGGAGGGTCTGTGCAGCAGCTCACAGCCCAGCTCCTCCAAAAGTTTGGTCTGGGGCCTGGGACTGGAAACCAACGCCGTGCTTCCTGCTCGCTTCTTCTTCATCCAATCCGTGGACAAGAGCGGGGAAAAGTAAGCAGGCTTGGGGACTTTATTTCTCCCCAGCAAAAAGTTTGGTTTAACTTTTCATTGAAGAAGTAAAATCACTAGAAATAAATATTCTCTAGTACATCCAAAGACGATATTTTATAGTTAAAATCCAAACATTTATTATATATGTATAAAATTTATTCTACATGTTAGTTTTCCCTTTATTCTGCAGAAATATAATATACATTGCGCATGCGCTGACGCTCTCGCGCGCTCTCGCTCTCTCTCTCTCTCTCTCTCTCTCTCTCTCTCTATACACACACACATACAGCAAGATATTAAGATTTCAAGTTAATTATTGTACTTTAAACTCTAACCATTAAACGCTCCAAGTAAGTAAAAAATTATCCATTTCGTAAACAGTTTCTTTATCTATCAATAAAATTCTAGTGATGAATGATCAAGAAGAAGATGCTTTCCAGCAGAGTGGAATCGGATGCTGTGATACTGTCTTCCATGATCTATTTGTCTGTCTCACACACTTCTGATTCCTGCTGTAAGCACCAGGATACTAAAAAATTCAATGATCACAAACTGTAGCATAAACCTTGGCAGACGTTATAGTATACATATTATATACTACTATATAATAATAATAATATATTATAGAATATTCTGTCCTTTGCTGACACTATGTACAGAATTGTAATTATATAAAATTAGAGAATAATATCAAGAATTGTATTGGGTACATCAGGGTGCCTGAATAATTTAAGTGATTTTGTACAGCAGGACTGAATTCGAGTCCAGAGAAAGAATAAAACAATGTTAATATTAATATTAACAATATATATAATCAAGTGGATTTTTTTTGGCCTGATAGCAATAATAAACAATTATTGGCCTATTGTGACATCGATATTGGTCAGTTGCGTACAGTATTAGCTGGATTTTTTGCACTGAATTAATTTCACTGCAAATGAAATGCAAATTTATGCAACATTTTAAGAGAGACACAAGTTGAGATAAAAAAATACAATACGACAACATGACAATCTTGCGACCAATATTTCTTTTATTAACAGTAAAATGCATGTCTGAAAAGATTTATTTTGCAAGGGTTTATTTATTTTACCCAGAGAAAAATGTTGGGTTATGCAAAAAAACACACAACTGATTGTCTTCATTCGGTTAACAAATAAACCACCGCTATCAGTCTTTTTCATGCCCTTCTCAATATATGCACTGTGTTATCGGCCACCGTTTTTTTAATACTTTATTTGAAAGCGAATCTCAATAAATATATAATGCACCACTAGCATTTGTCAAATTATATCCAATTTTTCATTAAATCATGCCAGAGCAAGTAATCTATTGCTATACTCATTCAACACTACTAAATCTAATCTACTAAATCTACTTTTTTTCTTTAATTCCTTCTACAGTCCAATGTTTGGAGAAATGTTCTTACTGCTACATGAACTATAGTTAAAATAAGTTGGACTTTTTGCTTGTCATAGACTGTATATGCAGTCATAGACTACTATTATAAATAAGCATGACTTTTAGCGCCTCCTTAATAAGAACATGTAAAGCATTTGGAATTATCTGAGGTTTTGCCTTGGTTTCCAAAAAAAAAAACCATTTATTACATTTAAAAATACACTGACGAGATGACAAGAGGGTAAATCCATTTGTGATTCTAGTAGAAGGTTCCAGGCTCTCAAACATCATTCCGCATCTCATCTAATTTGTCTTATTTCTTTCTGGTCTCCATACAGTTTCACTACCTCACCTGGAGCCAGTACATTTGATGTAAAAATTACGTCCCCATCCGAACCTTTCTCCAGGATCTGGGTGCAGGTTTTAGACCGCCAGGATGGATCTTTTCTGGTTCGATACCGCATGTACGCCAGCTACACAGACCTCAACATTCAGGTCCTTCTGCAGAATAAACATGTGGCCAAATCTCCTTACATTCTTAAAGGTAAACAATGTTTTTAAAAAAAATTGTGTCCAGTATCTTTTAGATAAGTCTTATTCAGAGCGACTTAGATTTATTTCATGTATACAGATAAGCAATTGGGGGTTAAGTGTCTTGCTAAAGCGCCCAGTACTGGTGCTGGGAATTGAACCCACAATCTTCTGGTTAGCAGTCCAACACCTAAACCACTGAGCTTAAAAGTAAAAATTTCCTTTTTAAAATTTTTTAGACGGACAATTCGACAGAAATCAGTAAAACTAATTTCTGCCTCAAATTATATTAACCTCAAATAGTGTCTAATCGAAAAAAAAATTAAATCGAAGTTCATAGTCAATTTTAAAAGTTATTAAATGGCCAGCTACCTTATCACCTCCCTTCTCTTTGTCTATCTCTCTGTCTCCCTCTCTCTCTCACTTTCTAGGTCCAGTGTACCATGAAACATGTAACTGTCCAGAGCCCAGTGGTGCATTGTGGGAGAAGCACATGCATTGTCCCTCTTCACTACATCAAATCCAGCGTGATCTGTCAGTCTTTTCTAAAATAGACCTAGAGCGCAACGCTTATGAAATCCCTCAGCGCTTCGGCCAGAGACAGAGCCTGTGTCACTACACCATCAAAGATAACCAGGTACTTCATGCAGTTTGGGAAAATCTGCTGAATCTCGTTTGGCCACTAGGTGGACAAAATGAGTCTAACATATACTTTAAGCTGCAGTAATTTTTTATTTATTTATTTTTTTGGTTAGAAATGAGCCAAAATGAATTATCGAGCAAGTACATTACCAGCCAGTGTTCAGAACTCTTTATCTTATCCCGACTCCAGCGGTGATCTTGTAGAAATGTTTTGTCATTTGAGTGCTACTGATAGCACTCAAATGGCTTTGCCTCATTACGTCATGTCTGTAAACGTAAAGATGGATTCCCGGCTATATCGCATGCAAGCATGTTAACATTAACGGTAATACATGCTAAATACATGTCAGGCAATGCTGATGTTAAGATGAACAATTTGAGAACAAATTATAACATTAATAATTATTTGGGCTGAAAAAGAATTGGGGTTACGTTTTTTTTTTTACTTACTTGTTTAGATAATCTTTGATTTCATAGTGCAGGATCCATAACGGTGCTGAGACCGAAACATTGAATCCACTTTTCTCCAAAGTGATAAACTTAACAGTTCCAACTAGTATTATATTATCGGAGAAACGCATACGAGTGTTACTGTGTGCTATTCTGATGAGATCATGTTTGCGTTTAGGTGTACATCAAAACACATGGCGAGCATGTTGGCTTCAGGATCTTCATGGACGCCTTTCTCCTCTCTCTTACAAGGAAAGTATGTACCAGTTGACCTACAGTAGAGTGGCTGTTGCCAGTGCACAGTTCAGTGTCTGTCAAGGTTTGCTTCCTCAGTGGTGTCTCGAATGAATAAGGCTCTGCGATGTTCCGCAAACTGAACTGTTGAGCCTTCGAGCAAAACCTCCAACCCTTTTTTGCTCTAGGAGAAGTTGTTACATTGCTACCCCTGCACTCTAACCCCAGCTTTATATGTTGGGATGTTTAACGATATCTGCTACAATGTATATGTGACTGCTTTTTTTTTTCTTCTTCTTCTGTGCTTAAATAGTTGAGAAAATCATTTTGGACAGCAGAGGGCAGCAACGCATTCTGATTTTTCTGTTTGAAGGTCTAAAAAGGCAAAGAAAGATGAATTTAAACTCAAATAGTTTGAGGCACTAAATAAATTGTGAAATAAATGAGTGAAAGCGATGTGGATTTAATCAGTAACTGTAATGATAATCCGTTTGGTTAGGTAAAGCTTCCAGATGTTGAGTTCTTTGTAAACTTGGGTGACTGGCCCCTGGAGAAACGACGGACCTCTGAGAAATTCCATCCCATCTTTTCTTGGTGTGGCTCCGATGACACTCGCGATATCGTCATGCCAACCTATGACCTCACAGAGTCTATACTGGAGACCATGGGCAGGTATGGTGTTCACGTAGGCACGCGATGATGCTTAAGTAAATATTCTAAGTCGTCTCGTATTTCTCCAGAGTGAGTTTGGACATGATGTCGGTGCAGGCGAATACAGGTCCTGCATGGAGTGAGAAGAATAGTACCGCTTTCTGGAGGGGCCGTGACAGCAGGAGAGAGCGGCTGGAGTTAGTGAAATTGGCACGAGCAAACCCTACGCTGATCGATGCTGCTTTTACTAACTTCTTCTTCTTCAAGCACGACGAGAGCCTTTACGGGCCAATCGTCAAACACGTTTCCTTCTTTGACTTCTTTAAGGTAAGCGAGGGTGGATAAAATGATGGTTAGAAGCGGAACAGTGTGTGTTGGTTGTTGATTAATGTAACTCTAATGCCATAACTAATTTTTTTCTTCTGGTAAATTTCTGGAAACTTTTTATGGGAACTTTTTAAAAATATTCCAAGTTAAACACTTAGAAAATTTATTTAAGATTTTCTTATTGTCACTTTACTACTTTTTCTCCTTTCGGCTGTTCCCTTTTAGGGGTCGCCACAGTGAATCATCTGTCTCCACCTAACCCTATTCTCTACATCCTCTTCACTCACACCCACTAACTTTATGTCCTCGTTTATCGCCTCCATATACCTCCTCTTTGGTCTTTCTATTTGCCTTCTGCCTGCTAGCTTCATTTTCCTACTAATATATTTACTATCCCTCCTCTGTACATGTCCAAGCAATCTTTCTTGATTTTCTCCCTAAAACATCTAACATGAGCCGTCCCCCCTGATGAACTTGTTTCTAATCCTGTCCAACCTCGTCACTCCCAAAGAAAATATCTTAAGCTCTGCAACCCATCTCTTCCTCAGCACCATTGCTATTGACTGTCGACCCCAAATACTTAAACTCCTGTACCTTCTTTACCTCTTCACTCTGTAATCTCACTGTTCCACTTCCCTCTCTTTCATTTAAACACATGTACTCTGTCTTGCTACTACTGACTTTCTTTCTTTTCTTTTTTTTTCCTACAGTACACTCCCTCTCCATTAGAAATTCCACTGCTGGCTTTCCTAGACATTTCCACACATTCACCGGTATCCCATCAGGATCAACCGCCTTTCCTCTTTTCATCCTCTTCAAAGCCATCCTAACTTTGTATGAACTAATCTTTTAAACTTCCTGCTCCACACTGTTCTTTTCTACCCTTTTCTCCCTCTTATTTTCCCTATTCATCAACACTTCAAAGTACTTCTTCCATCTTCTCTGTACACTCTCCTCACCTTTCCATCTCGATCCTTGATAACCCTAACCTGCTGCACATCCTTCCCATCTCGATCGCTCTGCTTTGCTAACCTGTACAAGTTTGTTTGGCCTTAGCCCCTTCCTCTGTATGCTATTCTAAACTACCTCATTTTACCACCAAGTCTCCTTATCTTCTTTCCTCCTTCTATATGACACACCTAGCACCTTTCTTCCTGTTTCCCTGATCACTTCTGCTTTAGTTTGTCATCCATCTGAAAACACTAACTGACCTACAAGAGCCTGTTTCAACTCCTGTCTAAATTCTTCTTAATAGTCTTTTTTTACTACGTCGTTTTCTTCTCTACAATTGATCTCATATTTTTTCCAGACCAACATCTTCATCCCACACACCACCATCCTTTGCTGTCTGGCTACACTTTCCCACCGCAACTTTACAGTCACTAATCTCTTTCAGATTGCGTCGTTTACATAAGATGTAATCTACCTCTGTACTTCTTTCTCCGCTCTTGTAAGTGACTCTGTGCTCCTCTCTCTTCTGGACAAAGAGTATTTACTGGTATTTACCCCAGACATGTTCATCGTTTTAGCAAAGTTTACTATCATCTGTCCTTCACTGTTCCTTTCCCTGACTCCAAACCTGCCCAACGCTTCCTTGTCCCCTCACCAACCTCCCTTCTCTGGAAATACTCACAATTACCTCATCTCATTTACTCCAGAAACCCACTTTCTCTTCTAACTCACAACCTACTTGTGCGGTATAACAACTTACATTCACCATCAGCTCTTCGATTTCTAACTTCAGACTCATCGTCCTGTCTGACACTCTTTACACCTCCAGAACATTCTTTACAAATTCCTCTTTCAGGATCACCCCTACCCTATTTCTCTTCCTATCTACACCATTATAAAACAATTTGAAATCCGACCCAATACTACGAGCCTTGTTACCCTTCCACCTGGTCTCCTGTACACACAATATACACTATATTGCGAAAAGTTTGTGGTCACCTGACTATTAGATCCATATGTGGTTCCACTACAAATTGTTTCTTACAAATTCATTGTAGCTGAATGAACACATATCTTACATTCAAGCACCAAACTGTAGTAGACAGCAATATGGGAATCTGGTATAAGATGTTCAGATGACGACAAACTTTTGGGAATGTAGAGTGATTCTACCTTCCTTCTCTCAATCATATCAATAATCTCTCTACCTTTCCTGCCATTGTCCCAACATCCAGCGTTCTTATTCTCTTACACTTTTGCATTTTCTTTTCTCTTTCTGTCTATTTTCGCATCCTCCTCCTCTCCTCCTTTGAGCAACAGTAGCCCAATTTCCGCTGGGGAATACGCAGGGTATGCAGAAATTTTAACGTAGATTATAGTGCTAGAATTTTTATCAACTACATTTTAGTATCTATTTATGGGCTATCCAGCAATTGTGAAACTTTCCAGTTTATTCCCACTAATTTCTGTTAATTCTCATATTTTCCCATCAATTCCTATAAATTCCCAACAATCCAGTTTGATGAAGTTTTTTTTTGTTTTTTTGTTGTTTTTTTTTAGTACAAATATCAGATAAATGTGGATGGAACAGTTGCTGCGTATCGATTGCCGTACCTTCTTGCTGGAGGCAGCGTGGTGTTAAAGCAGGACTCCATATACTACGAGCACTTCTACAGCCAGCTTCAGCCCTGGGTTCACTACATTCCCCTAAAAGCAGACCTCAGTGACCTGTTGGAGAAGATACAGTGGGCTAAAGACCATGATGAAGAAGTATAGTATTCACCTTTTTCCTCACAAATGGTAAAGTTTTTTGAGGGGGTAGAAAAGCTAAGCAGGTTCTTCGAAAGACTGTTGATCACATGCTGCGTTTACCCTTCGCCTTTATTACTAGTAACTCATTTTTATCTAATTCATCCGTCAGTGGGTTTAAGGCCTTGCTCAAGGGCCCAACAGTAACAGCTTCTGTAGTCCAACACTAATACTGAAGTTGACCACTAATAACATATAATAATAATAATAATAATAATAATAAAAATGATAAAGGGAAGTGTTAACTCAGTGAGTAGGGTGTTGGACTGCTTACTCAAATGTCATTTGTTCATTTTCCAGCACCAAGCAGCCACTGCCAGGCCCCTGAGCAAAGCCCTTAAATGCTCAGTCACATAAATGGAATAAATGTAAATTACTTTGGATTAGAGTCTGTTAAATGCCCCCAAAATATGAATAATAACTAATCCATTATTGTTTAATCTTAAAGTTTAAATACAGAAAGGATTGAATTAAAGTCCAGTATAATGAGGCTAAAGGGAAAATTAAAATAATTATAACTATAAAGAAAAAATAAACAGGACCAGTTGAGTGACTTGTTCTAATGTGTCCCTGTAAATGTCTCAGTTTTCTTTGATTTACTTTGCAGACTAGGAAAATCGCTCAGGCTGGTCAGCAGTTTGCACGTCGGCATCTAATGGGTGACAGCATATTCTGTTACTACTTCAAACTCTTTCAGGTAAACATTCACCGCTGCTTTTTCACGCCGGTCTTTGAGTTCCTTGGCAGCTGGTTTGTTATCACTGAAATGCAGTTTCGATTTTTTTTTTTTTAAATAAATGATATCACTAACCGTGCAATGGATGACTAAATGATCTTTTGTTATTATTTGTGATATATATTTAACTTATTGTTAACATACTAAGTTCTTGCTCCCCCTATTAACTGGCTGCCACTGCTTGTAAACAGAAAACAAAAAAAGATTAAATTACTTCTTTACTTACTCAAACCTTTTCCAGCCTTGAAACTGCACCACGAGTTAATATTGTCCTTATTAATGATTTATAAGATGCAGTGAATTTCTAAGCAGCTGAGAGTTTTTCTTCACTTTTTCTGTTACTGTCGACGTGCTACCGAATTCCTGCCATCGCTTATCCCTTTATCTAATTTATCTGGCTTATCAGTTAATGTATCTTGTCATATTTGCATTTGGAATTTTCCTTTTTACAGCAGCAGGTAGAATCATCTCTGTATCTAATCTTCCATCTTTACACAGCACTTTTTTGTGCTAACTTCAAGGACACCAACATTTAACTCATGCCAAGTTAACCGGAACAATTAATCTTTAAACCCTCATGCCCTCAAGTACTTTTCAGTTATAAAACAGTTAAAGTGTGTATGAATGTGTGCAATCATTGTGTGATTGTGTGTGTGTGTGTGTGTGTGTGTGTATTCTGTGTATAGGAATACGCAGGGCTGCAAGTAACCGAGCCAAAAATACGGGATGGCATGGAGTCAGTAGAGCAGCCCAAGGATGATCTTTTTCCATGCATCTGCCATAGGACCAAGGTGTGTGTGTGTGTGTGTATTAAATGAACGATATACATTCGATATATAAGCAAATCACCAGCTCAGCAATTTATAACCATACGTCATCGGACATTTAATTCACGTAAACCACGTAATGTTAACATTTCTCGATTGTTTTATTATCGTCTTTACAACATGGCGAATGGCTATAATCTTTTAAAGAACATTCGGATTGTTTACAGCCCGTTTCTCAAAAAAAGGCCTGACATGATACGACTGTTTATGAACCACCAATTAAGTTTGTCTCTGTGAATAAATTTAATGACATTTCTAATCTTTTTTTATTCCTTTTATTTCTTTTTTAGGTGAAAGATGAGCTTTGAGGGTTTGCCTGCTGCCTAAATCGACTGAGCTTTGATTCCAAACGACCGGCTTCCACTCAATTATTAAAACAAACGCTTCTCAACATCTGATGTGCTTTTTCGATGTATTTATAATGTATTCTATTGTGTTTTTTTTTAATCTTGACATTAAATGTACTCGTTTGTAAATGGAGAGTTTGAATTTTTTCATTTATAAGAGTAATATGTAGGCTCACACATGCATCACAATCAAAGGATTAATTGGTTGGACTGGAATTGAGCTAGTATTACTAATGCACTTTAGACCAAACGCACACATATTACACTTAAATATTAAAGGTAATGTTACGCTTTAGAATTCATTGGATTTTAATTTATTTCTGCTTGTGTGATTTGTAGCTCGGGCTGCCAACTTTTAAATAGAAAAATAAGGAACACGTGCCGCAGCGTAGGCCACATCCGCTGGAGTTGTAGTGGTGATGAAAAATCTGATTTTGAAAAATAATAATAAGATTCAATCTTTTATAAATAAGAATAAACTGATACACTCCGTCTGCTATTATGTCATAGTGTCATAGGGGTGAATACACAGGGATGATCATCATAATAATAATATGCAAGTAAATGTAAGACTACAAAAATGTAGATTTGGAGGTATTTGTAAGATGAAAACCCTTTTGTAAAATTTGAACCAAGTGATTAAGTTAATTTAACACTTTGATGTGTATGTATTTATACACAAACAAATCCAAATTTAAGTACTATGTAAATTAGCTTTGTCATATGCTTAATCAATCTACATATTGCATCACCTCAATCTGAAAATTATTAAGGTAATTGGAAAACTGTCATTGGCTGATTGATGGCATTAACGAACCAATAAAACTGATGATGGCAGCGATATTAACCCAATCAGAGAACGAGTAGTACGAGTCTTAAATGCAGGTTGGATATTTTGTATTATTGCTGCACTTCTCGAAAATACGGAACTGGATAAAAACTGTATTTAATTTTTATTATTTTTATTTTATAGTTATTGCAAGGACAGGTGGCAACCCCGACTAGTAGCATCGTTGGCTCCTGTTAACGCTCCTTATTTCCACAAGATGGCGACATAGAGCAGCTCCCGTCTGCCACATACTGTATTAACCCTAGAAACTTTGAACAGAAATGGTGGCCTTCAGTGAGGTAGGAAATGTGGAGAGGGATGTTGATACTGTTTGCGTACTTTTAAGTTGTTGATTATCGGTTTATTCTTTTTAAATGCTACTATATAAATTAAATACTTGAGTAAGAAAGTTCCTTAGAAACTTAAAACCTAACGAGTTTACGTCACACAATAAAAGCTTCGCTTTGGGGGGTTTTAAAACACATTTTCCCAATTTAGCATCTTGGCTATATATTTACAGTAAAAAAGAAAAAAAGAATGTGGTGCTTTTTAAAGTTGTCTCCGTCACAAACGTTTTTCAAGCCAGCTCTAGCAGACACTATTGTGCACATATATACGGGGATTTACGGTAAACGCCCTGTTATTGGCGGTAGAGTAAATCTGTTTTAGTTTAAATGTAAAAAACATTTTTTTATTATTATTACTACAGGTTTAAAAAAAAAATTTTGCTATGCAAGTATTGTGTCGAATAATAATAATATCCAAAACAATGAATACAGTTCTGTAATTTTTTTCAATAAGTTTAATGAATAGCCGTGTTCCCTTTCAAGTTTCACTCAGCATTGTGGAGCAGCCGCTATGGAAAACCCCCACCTTCACTGTCCCTCTGAAGATTATTGGCTCGTTCAAGTACATCAGACTGGACCAATTGCCGCCCGTATGCAAATGAGCAATAAGCAATTAGCAGACATCCTCTCTTTTGGCCACGAAGATGATGTCATGTCTGTATTTGCGTCAGGGAGAGAAGATTGGGCCGATTCAGAACTGGTTCCCCTGACAATGATTAGCTGCACAAGCTTTGCCACCCAATAAAGATTGCAATAAATTCTCACACTGTCACAAACGGGCAATTTTCTCCTCTCATCTTAAACAGCTGCTCCCTGCCTGGTCTGACGCTGGGGATGCACGTTTGCTGAGTCTATATGTTCAGCACAGGCACGGTCTCCAAGTGTTTGAGCAGCTGGAAATCTGGAGGGCTACTCCAGCGGTGTCATGCTGGGATTCAAAATCATATAGCGCGGGTTATGTATTTCAACGGTGTGATGCAGTCACTAATTTCACCCTAGAACTTATTTATTTACTCGTTATGAAAAAGGACAAGAACAAGAGCTATTGCGTCCTCGTGGGCATGGGTTTTAGAATATTTGCCTCCTGGTAATCTTCGCTTTTGCAAGATTCTACAAGCTAAAGGTGCTTTTGCTAGCGGCACGCATACTTCAGTGTGTGGGGAATCGCTGTGTTCTATTACACCGCTTTTAGACACTGTTCAGTATATTCTCTGTCTGCCCCGTTCACAGCTGTTGGGGCTATTGGGTTATGAACAGTGGATTTTTCCTGTTGCCTGTTACTTGCGTGGCGGGATAAACACACTGTTCCCATAGCGGATGCTCCCCAATGTCAAGTAAGGCTTGAAAGAAGACTTCTCTAGTTATGTTCTTAACCTTGGTTTTCCGGGAGCGGGAAAGAGACATTGCGGTTGTCGCCGCAATCTTAAAACATTGTTAGTAACATTCAGGCTTAGAGTCTAAATATTGCCGCCCCGCGCCGCCTTTTATACTCTTTAGATGGCGGCACTTGCTTATTGGTCATTTGCTTACGGGCGGCAATTGGCCCAGTCTGGCCCAGGCAAAGTAAAGGTGGGGAATTCCTCACAGTGGACGCTTAAAAGGGACCATCTCCGGTTGCATACGTTACTGGAGATGTTACCTATGGTATGAGCACTACTCAATTTTATTTTAGTATGGAGCTAAAACTACACTTTTATAACATGGCCCACTTTTTGTACGGTTTTACCATGTTAGTCAGCTAACGAGTTATGGTGATGGACTGCTAATTAAAAGATTGTGGCCACTATGTACCACTGCTGGGCCCTTAACCCCCAATTGCTCAGTTGTATAAATAAGATAAATGTCATAATTGTAAATGTCAGCTCCACCAGTCAGATATTCCTTATTTCCAACTCATATTTTATCCAACGGTTGAGGGTTCAGAGCCTTGCTTAGGGACCTAGCAGTGGCAGCTTGTCGTTACTGGGAATTGAACCCACATTGTTTCGATCTGCAGTTCACATTTCTTCTGTTTCCTCAGGAAAAGGTGTTAATCCCATTTGGATCTAAAGAGCTGGTTGGTGCTCTGACGCTTCCTGAAACTGAATGTGTAAAAACAGCTCTGGTCCTTACACATGGAGCAGGAGGGGATATGAACCTGAAGCCATTAATGTCACTGGCACAAGCAGCTGCCTCTTCCGGTTTGCTCTGTCTTAGATTCACGTGCAAAAGCCTGAATCTGATTCACAGAGTGAAGGCCTATGAAGCAGCTGTGGTATGAGTTCAGACCCCATTATAGTCCCGGTCATTGCAAGCTTGGTCATACATGATCTCACCAGCAGGGTTTTTTTTATGTTTTTACAGGTGTACTTGATATCCCTTGATAGATTTAGACTGACAAAGATTTTCCTTGGGGGTGAGTGTCTTCTGAGCACATCTGGAAATACAATAAGATCCAGAAGCTTCAAGCTTTTTGATTACTGTTGGTGTTCCAGGACGTTCGATGGGAGCTCGAGCTGCCGTGGCTCTGGCCAGACATCTGTGTGTAAAGAAAGAGGTTGAAGTTCAAGGGCTGGTTTGTGTGTCTTTTCCTCTTCATCCTCCTAGCCAAACACATGCTCATGTAAAACGTAGTGAGGACCTGATAGCACTTTCACAAATACCTGTGCTCTTCGTGTCAGGGACCGCAGACAACATGTGTGAACGAGTAAGATTCGTGAATAATTACGTTTGTGCTGACTTATTTAAAGGCAAAAATAATCTTTTAATAAACCTGTACTTTCTCCAGCAAATTCTGGAACGTGTTCGGGAGCAGATGGAGAGCCCAAACTCCGTGCATTGGGTGGAGGGAGCCAATCACGGCCTGGCGGTGAAGGCGAGAGCTGAGGAGTCTGTCCTAGATGAGGTCAATTCACAAATCCTCCTGTGGATACTAAAACATGTTTGAAGATGTAACAATACTGAACAATCATCTGTCGATACATCAACCCCGATATTGGACCGGCCAGTTATGTTCAAATTTATATATATGTAAAAAAAAAAACTTTGTTAATAAAGAATTTTTATGAGTAAGTTTGGTTGAGTAAAAATGAGTAAGTTTGGTTTATGGGTTACATTAGATTTAACTTTGTTGTCATTGTACAGAGTACAGTACACAGCCGATGAAATGTAGATCTAACCAGAACTGCAAATAGTTTATTCTCGTAATTTCGACTTTATTCTTAAAATCTCTTGACTTTATTCTCAGTGTTATGACTTTATTCCGAAAATATTACACCTTCATTCTCAAAATATTATGACTTTATTCTCAAAGTATTACGGCTTTATTTACATTTACAGCATTTGGCAGATGCTCTTATCCAGAGCGACTTACATTCATCTCCCATTTTTGCAGCTGAGCAAATACAGGTTAAGGGCCTTGCTCAGGGGACCACAGTGGTGGGTTGGTGGTACTGGGACTCGAACCCCGGTATTCTGGTATCAGTCCAACACCTTTACCACTTATTCTCGTAATTTCATTTCATTAATTTCATTATTCCTAAAACAATATTTTTGAATGCTCCGCATCCCCGTAACCCCTTAGACTTCCCCCACTGTCTGGCAACCAGGCAACGTTTATCCTGTCTATTATGTAACTGTTGTCTATCTGATTTAACCCTTTTATGAAGCATAAAATACAAATTTGTCCCGAATAAAACGAAAATTCATTTATAAACAAGGGACGCGGGATCTGGCAACCACAACGATTTAACAAAGCTATGTACTTCCTGGTTCCCTTTAAACAAAATGGCGGTTGAAGCTTGGAATAAAATAAGCGTTCCGTATCCGAGTGCTTCTGCGGTTTGTCGAATCACTTTTAACACCAGAACAGGTATTTTGTTGCTACTAAAACTGCGTTTAATTTAGATATAGTTTAAATATGACTTGTACGAACTCGGTTTAGACTTAGTGTTGGTGAGTGTTAGACACGTGGGGTAACGTTACCGCGTTTGCAATAACGGTTAATGATGACGGTTAATGTTTATAATATAATAATGTGTCCTGTGAGGTGCTAGTTTAATTTCTAACGTGTTGGTTATATTTCAGCCGCTGTAACGGAAGCTGTGGTGCAGCAGTGTGAAAGTTTACTAATGCTGATGAGCAGCCATGTGCTGCATATAGAAACCCGAGTGCTGCACGAGATCCTGTATGTGATGCACAACAGCTTTAGACAACACAAACCTTTCCGGGCAATCAAGCAGGTCTACTTCATTATTGTTTATTTATATGAAAAATATCAATAAGGGATTATATTAAGTAACTGTATTTAAAGTAGGACGACGTTTTAGTGCCCTGTATCCATTCAGCAGTGATACAATCAGTAATACTTTGCAAAGAATTCATAATATTTTAAGAAGACGTAAGTGAAAAAAAAAAGTAGAAATTACAAGAATAAAGTCAAAATTACGAGAATATACCCGTGATATTTTAAGAATAAAGTCGTATGTTGAGAATGAAGTAATTTGTTGACAATAAAGTTGTAATATTTAGAAAAAGTTACATTTACAAAAATAAAGCCGTAATATTTTGAGAACGATCTGTTTTTCTCAGACCAGAGGAGAGAGATGTTTTCAACATTCTTTTTTTAACACACTAAAAAACACACTAACCGATTAACTTTTTAACAAGAGAACTTGGTTTTCTACTTAACTGCAGCAGTGCCTGGTTACTAATTATAATTCCCTGCTGATGAGCAAAAGACAAAGAAATAGAGAGTAATCTCATATTGCCACAGCTTTATTCTCATCATTTCATTATTCTTAAAATATTACCGCTTTACTGTGATAATAGTGTGTGTATATATATATATATATATATATATATATATATGTGTATATGTACATGTATATAATGTGTGTGTGTATATATGTGTGTGTGTATATAAAAAAAATTTTTTTTTTTTTCTTTTCCCAACCTGGCACTAAAACCCCATCATACTAAATTACTATTTGTACCCCTATGTTTTAAATCTGTGCCCCCAGTCTCCCTGATTAAACCAATTATTACATTGATTCTCAGTTAAAGTGAGTGTATTGGATATTACATGTTTGATTTTGCACTATAGGTCCAGCAATGCATAAACCGACTAAAGGAAATGAAATTGCGTGAAGCTTTGCAAAATCTACAAGAGCTTTGCCCAAACCCAATTCAGAGGTAAAACGCAAAACAAAAAAAAATCCTTCATACACTAACAAATGCTGTCGATGTCAATAAAATATATACATGTCTAAAATGGAGGAATGAAATGTAATGATTTTGTCCTTAATTTTATACTTTAGTTTTTTGATTCCACTGATCTTGCTTAAATCACTTCTTATAGGTGTAGCACATAAATGTTTCCAATATATAGCGGTCTCTCTAATGTACACTTAATAACCAAAACTATCATCATAAATCTTGAGAATGTCGTTTACATCATTCAGGTGGTGTGTTTCTTTCTGTCAGCTTCTGCTTTCCCACATTTTCCCTTACAGTTTATAGACTTGATGTGTTTTTAATGCAGGAACGTCGGAGTTGATGCGGGATATTGCAACGTTCCCAGCCAGCCCAAGCTGGAATGGTTTTGTTTGAAACTGTTGGGAGCCTCGCGTCTTCTATGCAGAAACTTAGACCAGTGCACCAAGGCTTTCTCGTATCCTCCACTGCCCACAGATATAAAGATTTACTCCTCTAGAACACTATGCATGAAATTTGATTTAATATAATGTTTTAACTTTAGAGAAGTGTTTAGAAACTGTAATTGCTTACTTTGGTGGAAAGTCTGCAAACACACAGTTAAAATAAACAGCAAATAAGCTGCTTATTACAATTAGGCCTTATAAATTATCATATCCTCCTGAGCCCCCAAAAAAGTGGTGGTCCCCTGGATGTCCCCTGTATAGAACAGCAGAAATTTATCAAGTAGTTAAAAAAGTCATTAGGTGAGTCTCAGGAAGATAAAATTCTGTACCATAATTAGTTTTTATAGGCTTAAATGTCACTATATGGCCAAAGACTTGTTGATTTCTAGTCACAGGCATCAAACCTACAAAACCCTGACTAAACATCTGACGCTTACGGCACACCAAACTTACATGACGGTAATCAACAGGAATTAGAATTGTTTGGAATTGGCCATATATTGTTTTGTGGAATGTCCACATGTGTGTATATATGTGTTGCAATAGAAACTGCCATATATTAGAACAGACCCAACTTGCAGCTGGTACTAGTGTTAAATTAAAAATAAATTCACCCCTGACCAATCAAGATTGGAGAATGTTTTATGATATGAAATTCTTAACTTCTCTGCCAGATTGATAAGACAGCATCTTTATTTGTCTGAGTTCCTGGTGCTGAACTTGGTGCTGGCAAGCTTGCTCAGTCGACTCTGGTGAGTTCACACAGGTGGACGTTTAAATTTGTTGAATTGTTCAACATTTTATGCTCCTTCATAATTTTATTACTATGTGCAGGGTGTTTTTCAGAGGCATCTTGAGAACTCTGGTGCCTCTATATCAACACAGCATGGATCTGCTCCACGCAGTGGTGCTGTGTCGACCCATGGCCTTCCTCACTGACTTCACCCTTCCCAAAGACTTGGCAGCGTTTCTTGGCTCTCCTTACTCTGACCTCCTCCAGGATAGTAGTACAGCTGAACCACGCGGGATGAACACCAAACCCTCTCTGCTCGACAGGATCTTTGAGGAGGGACACAACGAACAGGGGGATGAAGAAGAAAGGCAGATGATGCAGATGCTAGCCAATGAGGAAATGACATCAGCAATCGATTTGGGAAGGACTGTTTTACGTCATGGGCCAGCTTTCTCTGGTAAGTTTTGATTTCTTTATCAATTGTTTGCTTGTTGTTGTTTTTTTTTATGTAATGGTTTTTCTTTCCTTTTCACCCAGGATCTTCCTCAAATATGGACATAAAGTTGATACTGCAGCAAACCTCCAAACAGGTTACTAGACTGATTTTCAATTTCTCAAAACTTAATTATAGGAACTGTAAATGCATTAGGACTATTTAAATGTAGACACTGAGTGGGCTGAATCAGATAGTTGCCCATTATGAACCACGCTGGATTAGCGCTATCCTCAAGGCTTGAGTTACTAAGACAAAGCTTCAAGAGCATGCTTATTTAGTAAAACAAAACTAAAATTTTAGTAAGGTTGAGAGGGGTGGGACTTTTTGGACAACCCGAGCAAACGAAATGACTTTCTAAACGATTTATTACGGTTAATTCGATTTAATACGGTGTACGTCCATCCATGCAAATCTGGTCTTGACATAATGTTTTAGAAATTAATAGCAATTTCTCAAAAAATGACCAGCATGTAGGGCACAGACGGCATGACTCGTATTCTGACCTCAGCTTCTGCTACATTCAAGGATGTTTATTTTACTGAATTTAATTGTTTAGATCCTTTACTGCGTAACCACAAGCTTTTTGTTAGAATTTTATGGCTCATAGGCTGGGTGAAGGTTTTTTTTGTTTTAGTTTTTTTCTTTACAGTTTTATGAATGTTTGACTGTTGGCAATCTGACACTGATTGCACCTGGCATTTATTTGAATGGTTAGCATCAGTCAATCAAACGATGTGTAATGTTTAATTTTTTTCTTTCTGGTTGCTGTATGACACAGATTTCACTCATGGGACGCAGTGTCCCACCAGGGGGAGTAAAGAAGTAAAAGGGAGGATCGGGTAAAAATGTACAGAGCTTATTATCGTTATTAGCATAATGTTTATCGCAATTTGATTTAAAATCGTTTGTCAGCCCAGCCCTAGCAGCGTGACACATTAAAGTTTTGTTTAGATTTTAGGTGGCTAGATTTCCGTTCGCACAACTTAAACCAACCCTTATTACGTACTTTGATTTATAGGCTTTTTATCTGTGGGTGAGAGGGGAAGGGGCAGGAAAACGGTGGCTTGTAATGAAGCACTGCAATAAAAAAAAGCTGTGCTTTTTGTGCTCCGTCTCTTTTTAGCAGTAGCAAACACACTTGCATGCGTAAGAGCTACAAAGCCTCTAGCTAAAAAGATTAAACGACGCAGCTAATCATTACAGGATTAAAAACTTAGGAAATGATCAAATTTGTGCAGTAAGAGATGTAAACACTTAACCGGAGTATTTCAATTGGAATGATGTCTGATTTGCTATTTGCTGTAACAATTTGCTGTCAGCTCACTAGCCCTGCGCTCTGGTGGTTCCGAGTTCGAATCCAGCTGCAGCACATTCCCGGCCCCACCCCTGTTCTCTCTCCCACTATACTTACTGTCCTGTCCACTCAATAAAGGCCAAAATACACTGTTTAAAAAAATAAAGGGAACACTAAAATAACACATCCTAGATCTGAATGAATGAAATATTCTTATTAAATACTTTGTTCTTTACATAGTTGAATGTGCTGACAACAAAATCACACAAATTATCAACGAAAATCTAATTTATTAACCCATGGAGGTCTGGATTTGAAGTCACACTTGAAATTGAAGTGGAAAAACACACTACAGGCTGATCCAACTTTAATGTAATGTCCTTAAAACAAGTCAAAATGAGGCTCAGTAGTGTGTGTGACCTCCACGTGCCTGTATGACCTCCCTACAACACTTGGGCATGCTCCTGATGAGGTGGCGGATGGTCTTCTGAGGGATCTCCTCCCAGACCTGGACTAAAGCATCCGCCAACTCCTGGACAGTCTGTGGTGCAACGTGGCGTTGGTGGATGGAGCGAGCCCAGATGTGCTCAATTGGATTCAGGTCTGGGGAACGGGCGGGCCAGTCCATAGCATCAATGCCTTCATCTTGCAGGAACTGCTGACACACTCCAGCCAGATGAGGTCTAGCATTGTCTTGCATTAGGAGGAACCCAGGGGCAACCGCACCGGCATATGGTCTCACAAGGGGTCTGAGGATCTCATCTCGGTACCTAATGGCAGTCAGGCTACCTCTGGCGAGCACATGGAGGGCTGTGCGGCCCTCCAAAGAAATGCCACCCCACACCATTACTGACCCACTGCCAAACCGGTCATGTTGGAGGATGTTGGAGGATGTTGCAGGCAGCAGAACAGTCTCCACGGCGTCTCCAGACTCTGTCACTTCTGTCACATGTGCTTAGTGTGAACCTGCTTTCATCTTTGAAGAGCACAGGGCGCCAGTGGCAAATTTGCCAATCTTGGTGTTCTCTGGCAAATGCCAAACATCCTGCACGGTGTTGGGCTGTAAGCACAACCCCCACCTGTGGACGTCGGGCCCTCATACCACCCTCATGGAGTCTGTTTCTGACCGTTTGAGCAGACACATGCACATTTGTGGCCTGCTGGAGGTCATTTTGCAGGGCTCTGGAAGTGCTCCTCCTGTTCCTCCTTGCACAAAGGCGGAGGTAGCGGTCCTGCTGCTGGGTTGTTGCCCTCCTGCGGCCTCCTCCACGTCTCCTGATGTACTGGCCTGTCTCTCCTGGTAGCACCTCCATGCTCATGGACTCTGGACACTACGCTGACAGACACAGCAAACCTTCTTGCCACAGCTCGCATTGATGTGCCATCCTGGATGAGCTGCACTACCTGAGCCACTTGTGTGGGTTGTAGACTCCGTCTCATGCTACCACTAGAGTGAAAGCACCACCAGCATTCAAAAGTGACCAAAACATCAGCCAGAAAGCAAAGGAACTGAGAAGTGGTCTGTGGTTACCACCTGCAGAACCACTCCTTTATTGGGGGTGTCTTGCTAATTGCCTTTAATTTCCACCTGTTGTCTATTCCATTTGCACAACAGCATGTGAAATTGATTGTCAATCAGTGTTGCTTCCTAAGTGGGCAGTTTGATTTCACAGAAGTGTGATTGACTTGGAGTTATGTTGTGTTGTTTACGTGTTCCCTTTATTTTTTTTGAGCAGTGTATATCTTATAAATATATCGGCAGTAAAAAATACAACTGTGGTTGAAGCACTAGTGTAGTATTTGAGAAAACCCATTTAAAAGAGTGTTTCCTGGTTTGTCTTTGTACCTTTTGTCAGCATACATCTGAAGTGGTTGTTAAGGCAACATCCCCAAGACAACAGAGTGCGTCAAGCCTGTCTGTGCTCCAGCAGAAGAGGATGTTTTTGAAAAAGCTGAAAGCCTCAGCCTCCATTACGGACACGGCTGCGCATCTTGAGGAAATGATAAGCTGGTGTAGGAGGAGAAAGCTGTATCAGGAAAGCCGCTATCTTTCCTTCACACTTCTCAGATGCCAAAGACTAAAGACACTGGAGAATGAGGGAATCAGGTACCGTTCAGAACATCATGTAACATGTAAATTTTCTGGATTTCTGGGCTGATTATTGGCTTATTTTGTTTTGTTTTTATATTCAGCATGCAGAAGAAACGGAGGAGGCTTACGAAAGGCGTTTGTCACGTGATGTTCAAAGAGCCTTCCTTGGCAAGACATCCCCTTTTTCTTCAGCGGAGGACGAGGTGCTGCTTCAGAACACGGTTTACAACACTTGTAAGACTTTTTGGAAGTGTCAAAAACCGATTTGGAAAAGTCCGCTCGCGCTCACAAATAGCCAAGGACCTATTTAATGTGAAATCATCAAACGTACACACAAAACGCACAAATGTTCCACTTTTGTGCGAAGATGGAATGTCAGGAAGCGGCGTCGCAGTCGGCCCAAAAAAAAGCAAAATGGAAATCGAGACTAGTTCACTGAAATCTAACACCGCACACAATAATGAGATTGATCATATTTTCGCATCTTTTGGCTTCTAAAAATATTGATTTGCAGATGTACAATTAAACAAAAGCTTTATTTGCATTAAGTTAAATTTAGACTTTTCTGCGAGCATTGCAGCTGAAAGACCATTAAGGGTTTTAAAGATTTGGTGTAGATCCTTTCTAAACGTTGTAACCACTTATAAGTACACGAATCTGATTTTCACCTTTAATCTTTAAAGAAAGTTTCCCTTTTATGGTGTTGTCCATGTAAAGATTAACCCTTTTAAAAAGTTTCTTTCTACACATTTTGATTTGATTTGAATCTTGGATAAATTTGGACCACAGCCTCCTTGAACCAACCCAGGCAACCCTACCTCTTAGATTATTTAATATGCAGAACAAAGATGTGTGTCTGCATTGCTTAGGTATTAACACTACTTAATCAATTTTCATAAACAAGATTTAAGTTTAATATTGTTATGAATCTGTCAAAAAAAAAATCAGTTAAATCTGTAACATTTTTTCCAGGCACTTAAAATAAAATGCAAATTAATTCAGATCTTGATCTAAGTTTGTGAAATGGAACTGTTTTAAATGTTTTGATGCTTTTTAAACTTATCTATCATCCCAAATACCATATTGTCTTTTATGTTTGTTCTAATAAGAGTCTCATGGATAAGAGAGCAAATTTATTCGCACATGATATAATGTAGAAAAGCTCTCTTAAAAATAACAGGACAATTTATTAGAGTCAAATCGACTGCAAAAGTGTTTAAATAAGCAAATGTTGATTGTTTACAATATTACTATTCATGATCATAAGCTCATGTTTATACTTTTTACAGTAATATTTTATTTACCATGGGTTTTTTTTCTAGTTAGAAATGTCTCCATATCTTTAAAATATATTTAATTTGTTTTATTCATACTTTTTCATACACATTACAAAAAGATTCCCAAAGACACTTGACTGTGTAGCAGTGAACAATTAAGTTTAAATGTATTCTTTAATAGAGAATACGAAAAGAGGGACGATTTAAATATTTCCCAAAATACGTAATTAAAAATATACATTGTAGTTTAAATGTTTTCAATACAGATTATATAGTTAAATTAAAAATACTGTTTTATTCCTGTGCCTTTATTTCCTCATACACAATTAGAACAAAAAGCTAAAAACCGGTATTAAATATTAAAAATATATATATGATAGTTTACAATTTGCTGCACAGTCATGTAATAGTGCGAATATAAGAGTTTTTGCTTCTAATCTTAAACTACAAGAAGTTCAGTCAAAACAAGGTTTTGGCCCATTTTCAACTAAATATAAGTAAATAGAGGCTATGTATTAAAATATACATCCCATAAAATATTGAGTCTGGGGTTAAGGTTACACACTTCAGGTATTACAAGATATTTGTGACTGCAAAATGTTAACTTCTGCCCATTCATTATTGAAAAAAACCACAACAGCCCCCCCCCCCCCGTGTTTGTATAAATAAGTATGTTCTGTAGAAATGGATGTGTTTTTTGTTTTTACTGAAAGTATCAGTATTGGTGTATGCTGACAATTAAGATTAGATTAGGGTTCAGATTCAGAATTATCCTGCTGATTTTGTTAGTTTTTAATTTATGTACAAAATATCAGTTTGGCAGTTTTAAAACATGTCCATTTTATATGCTAATTATTTATCAAAACCCAAATGTGAAAGATGTCACTAGAAATAGAATAAGATTGCCTTTTTTGTTGTTGTTGGTTTTTTTTGCTTTATTTGATAACCCGGTCATCAGCATTTTCACATACACTGCAGGAGTGAAAGAGTCTAAAATATGATGTCATGGTTACAGTATTTCTTTGGACAGCTAGGAATATGGTGTGATTGGATTTGGTGTGTGTCGGTAGTTTATGTAGTTTGTGTATCTTTATTTATTGAATTAGTTTAACTGCAGCAGCAATGTGTCAGGTTCAGGTTCTAATTTTATGTTAGATGTTTTAGTACTGTTACTAACTGTACTATATATGATGTGTTTTTGATGTATTGATGTAGTAATGTTGTCTCTGGTGTTCTAGTCGGTCATATGTTTGGGAGGTGTGGGTTTGGACCATGAGGGCGGGACGAAATCTTTCAGTGCTATCAGGCTACAGTTAGCATTTTTTAGAATGTCCCACAACACCTTTAAGGTGTAAGATCTCTATTTGAACGTTCAGTGGTTCAGTCCCTAGCACCAGCAAACGACCACTGTTGGTCCCCAGACCCATAACCCTCAACTGCTTTATTAAATAAAAAATTAGATAAATGTAAGTCACTCTGAATAAGAGTGCCTGCCAAATGCTGAAAATGTAAGAGAGAACTTTAAAATGTGTAATAAAATTATAACACAAATTAATTACTCTTTGTACAGTCACACTCGGGTTTTACACTCCGTTTTCCCTGCCAAGAAAAGTCCGGAGACTCGTGACTGGTGAACGTGTCTTAGGACTCAGCTCATTCCAGCAGTCAGGGGCAAGACGGAGCTGACGATAAACCCCTCTCTGCCAGCAGAAGGCGGTTCTTGCGGAGATCAAGCCTGATGCAAGCTTACAGCTGCGTGACTGTTCCTTTGCCTTCAATGTTTCCATTTTCATCACCGTGTAATCCCGAATTGTCCAAAGCGTACTCTTGTTTGTCTTTACAAGATGCAGTGTCAGCAGCTCCATCGGCTCCCTCACTGTCTTCCTCTGACGATTTTCTTCTAAAGTGCTTCTTGTACAGCTGGTAGCCTGAAACAGGAGAAAGTTGTTAAACAATTCATGTTTTCTAGATACACTTTTTCTATATTGCATAAGCGAATTAGTATGTAGTCGTCTGAAAAAAAAATTGTGGAAAATGTGGAGAGTTAGGAAAATTGTTGCAGTGCAGGTCACAGTAATAATAATAATGATTGCTGTACGTGGGTATACTTATTATTTATTATTATTATATTTATTATTCATAATGATTATAATTATATTTTTAAAAAATCGTTTTTAAATAAATAAATGTACAAAGTGAAAATTAAAAATGGTAGTAGTGCATACATTTTTTTTTTTTTAATTTCTTACTTCTGGGATACTTTTTTTGGGAACTGTTTATTTTCCTGATTTTAAAAACTACATATAAGGCAGAAAACTTATGACTTAATTCCTGCTTTTTTTAAAAAAAAAATTACGTAAAAATGTAACTATATATCTATTATAAAATACTTTAAAATAGGTCAGGTTTGACACGTTTGTAAGTTGTTGTAGTGAAATGCATAAATACTTAAAAACATTTTCTGTTTTAGAATCCTGATCATTGTCTAACACTAGGAGTGTATATTGGCAAAAGGCTTACGATATGGTCAAAATATATTGCAATACAATACATATTGCAATGGTTTTTTTTTTAGATTTTTAAATATAAAAAAGATATTTAAAAATACGACAACTACAAAGCGGGAGGCGCCCCAATTTTTTCTGCTATGCTTGCTTCTGAGGGTTTTAAATTAAACTTTAAAAAGTATATCAGCTCAAAAACATTATTTAAATATGTACCGATACAGAGGTCAGAATATCAATACGATATTGTGAAAAAAAATTTGCCCTTACTTAGCTGTATCGATATTTACACAAAGGAGTAGTTTGGTGTAGCCAAGCCACCTTCTGGTATGTTTTTTTGAATTATAGTAATCCTTATGAACGAAATAGCATCACTAGCAATACTTCTGACTCTCTAATATAGTAGTAGGACAGATAAACACTTATCTAAACACAAAAAAACCCCAGCAATTCCATTTTTTGTACAGCTGAGTTGTGATAACTTACTTCCAATTGACATCAAAGCTGCAGCAAGCTGAAAGATGCTGTAGATCAAGGGGAAGGAGAACATAACCTCCAGTTCGTCAGGAGCAAACGACAGCTGAACGATGGTGCTGCATAACTGTGAGTTCTGGAAGCCTGTTTCCAGAGCAATAGTGCGACACCTGAAACAACACACACGAACTGAATATTTAATCAAAATCGAGATATTTTTAACTATCCAAAAAAACCTTTTTATAAGATTTGTATTATATATGGTGATATTTTACTGTGGATCAAGTAAAGCATCGGAAAAGGATTTGTAATACCTGTACCAGGGCTGTCCCACAAATCGAGCCAACAGAAAGCCTAAAGCATAACCGACAAATGGGTAGACTGCTCCGATTATCCACAGAGAAGGAGAAATCGTCCATGAGGACTGGTACAGCACACCCCCCACCACAGCGATGATGATAATCAGAAGAATGCCCACAATAGAGCCAAACTATGTGACAGAAGGATAGAAAGGTGTAATTTAACAAAACAAAAATTACATCTATACCAAATGTAAGAGCAACTAAACAATCACAGCACATCAATATTTACCTTCAGGATCTTTTTCGCCACCTTGGGCCAGCGGTGTTTGACAAGGATTCCCAAAGAGACGGGTATGAGTAAACTCACCAGGGTAATGACTTCAATAAAACATTACATTAAACAAAAGTTAGTGTGGGATAGATAGATAGATAGATAGATAGATAGATAGATAGATAGATAGATTCACTTTGCATGTTACTAAATATTAAACAAAAAAAAAGCAAGATAAGAAAATCCATGTCCTGCTTTTTTCACGTTAAACACAAATTTCGGTAAACCTGTAAATTGTTGTCTCACCTATGCTGACATAGGGAATCTGAATAGTATCAGTTGAGATCCAGACTGAGGTGTAGATGAGCAGACAAAGCGGCATCATCCCCATTGCCAGGATGGACGAACATGTTGTCATGCTAATACTGTGAGAGGAATGTCAGAATCACATACTACATTTATAGCTGAACATACTGTATGCTGGTTATTTAGTTAATAAATAGTATAAGGTTAATAGCAAATGAATTGCTGTTGGTGTGGAATTTATTCTTAAATCATATTACATCACCGTTGGTGTGCGTATAAATTCCAGAAGAAAAGATATAAACACAGAAACTGTATATGAATTAATTTCTGTACAAACCTGATCATCACACATGCTTTTTTGGCCATATAGTGTAAACGATCGAGTGTGTTAATATCTCTTTCTGACAGAAGTAACAGCTTTGAGATAAACTTTGCATTTATAATAATTTGCCTCTTCCAATACTTTATTGTCTCTATAGTAAATAGTTTACAAAACTGGGTGAGTGGTGAAGTTTTCTGTGAGAATAAGTTTATTTATAGACTTAGACAAAAGAAAGAGGCTTTTCTGTGTTCAGGACAACCAACTTTGTGTTTTCTATTTTTCTCTGAGACTAAACGTGAGAATAAATCTAGCTGTTGACAAAACGAATGAAACTAAAGCAGAGGAAATTCTACAATTTGTTAATGTTTTTTTTTTTTTATTGGAAACCAATTAGCTTCATGTCAGGCCATGTCACATGACAGTAATGACCAAAGCTTACTTTTCTATAATAATTGTATTTCTTATGTAGTTAAAAAGATAACTGTTAAGCCAATTTAATATCTGTGATGATAAGATTAAAATTGAAACTAGTTGCTTACCTGAGGTCCATGTCTCCATCCAGCCAGTAGGTGATGACATTAGAGTTTGTGCCTCCAGGACAGCAGCCCATGATTAAGATAACCACCGCCTGTATGGGAAGCACCTGAAAGGCTAGCGAGAAGGCGAATGCAGTAAAGGGCATGATGCCAAACTGGCAGAGAAAGCCGATGAAGATTCCCCATGGCCGGCGAATGTGCCCCCAGAGCTTGGGCACCTCCACCGTGCAGCCCATAGAAAACATGACCATGGCTAGCATGACGGTGAGCACAGTGCTTAGGATTGTGCTGAGGATCATGTTAAAGTTATTCTCGGGCACCAGGCATGATGTGCCTGAGCACACGGTCGCATTGACATTGCAGGTTGTCTGAGGTGTGGACATGATAAATCCAGTCTCAGCCATGTTAAAAATGAGTGTGTATTAAAAATAAATAGTAAAAGTCAATGACGTTAGTGGTTAATGTTGTAGATTCCAAAATTGCTGTGTTGAGAAAAAGAAATAACGGGAGGATTTTAGAAAAAGTCCTGCTAGTGTTTTTTTTCCTTGCGACAGTTTTTTCCCTCCTGCTGCTTCACATGAGTGACAGAGGGCACACACTGGGCTCTTCACAGGCTCATGCCCTTTAAAACCTGTCTAGAACAAATAAAAATGGGCAAAGCCATGAAAAATTAACTTGTGTTCAATGTTTTTATGGGGTCATCGTCCAAATACGCTTATAAAAGCATCCACTTATAAAAGCAGGAAAAAAATATAATTGTTCGATTTTAGGGACAATAAATGCACCACCTTGTTCTTTTATAACATTATAGCATATAAATTTTATTATGGCTTTTAAAGGCACACATACACCACCGCTACCAGCAGCAGCATCATTATTACCTACTGGAAGTGCTATGTGACACGAGATGTGAGTCAGTGAGAAATGGTGACGTTGTAAAACTTAAATAAAAGGCTGTATTGCAATTATGGGATGAAAAGTTACACACACACACACACACACACAGGGCATATAGTTAAAGTTTAAAATCTGAACTGTAACTAAAAATGGGCTGATGCAGAAGGCTCAAAGTTCAAAAGTGAATTTTTAATCAGGTACCCTGAAAAATGTTTTTTTCCCACTGTCTGTATTTGAGGCTATGATGTACTGCATGTATTCAAGTTGTTTAGCATTTAAATGCATTGTTGCACACAGGATTCGCTTGGTCAGCGCTTGTGCTCTCATCACGTTTCTTTAGTGCTCATTCACACACTTGGGCTTATGGTTAACAGCTTAAATTTTGGCTAACGTAGCTTTAATGTCACAGAGTGACTCAGAACATAAACATGTCTCACTTGTACAAACCCGACTTCTGGAAAAAAAGATAAAGTAAAAATAAAAACTGTGGTTTGTTTATTCACGTCGACCTTTATTTAGCAGGATGTTTACTGACAAAATGAGTTCTGCTTCGTAAATATTTAAACATTTAAGTAGTGATAACTTCGACTCTCTCCAAAAAAGGTGAAACAAAGGTAAAAAAACCCAAAAAAACCCCCCAAAGATTAATACTAACATTGTTTTTGAAGAATTTACAATTAGCTGGTTGCTTGCTAACATGTTAGAGCGTTGAGATTGGGTTTAAAAAAATGCACCCATGGAAGGCTTAGTCTTTGAAGCAAGGACGGGTCATTGCTCACTACTTTGTAGCAGGCTTTATAAACTGAAATTTTAAAATACAGTGGGAACCTCTTATGTGGTCAGACCCGTCCATGATTCAACTTAATTTAGGGGAACAATAAAATTCTGTGTCGGATTCTATACTTTTTTTTTTTAAAAGACCTTTCACTATCCAATAAAGACAATTATTAACAAAAGCGATGTAGGTTAAAATTACGTCATTTTTATTACTCTGATAAATAAATAAAATCTGATTAATAGATCTGATAAATTGCTGGTAAATCAATTAATCAGTCTGATTTAACCAAGATTTATCTGCCGGAACACTCTTAGTTCCAGTGAAAGTATAATGGAACGCTACAACATACAAAGACATTCTAGACAACTGTGTGCGCTTCCATATATGGATCTGATGGTAAGGTGTCCAAAAACTTTTGGCAGTATAGTGTACAGTAGGTATATCGAATAATTTGCCACTGGCAATCATTGAGCAATGGAATATAGCAATAAAAATAACATTTGTAATTCAGTTATTTCCTTGATCCTCAAGTGAATCGAAAATTTGGGGAAAAATCCAGTAATTTACTATTTTTATTTTCTTAACGATTAAAAGTGTAATTAAAATTAAAATATGATGTGGAACATGCATCTATCCAAAAAAAAAAAGTTTTTAATGTGTTACAAGCTTCACAAAACAAATTAATAAAAATAGGAATTTGATTGCTTTATTATATTACATAATTCTTTTTGATTTAATGTTGTGCCTGTTATTTTAGATGAATTCTTGTCCTAAATTGTTCCAGGTCATTGAACATAAATATACAGTGGCCTCATTTTCATGGCACTTAATACCCGGATGTAGTTGCATTATTTTTGGAAAAGTCTTTTTCACGTTATAGCGCAACGCCACTGATTTCCGATCTGGTCTGAACTGATTGGCGAGAATTTAACCTAAAAGAATTTAGACCTAAAAGTCTTCATTTCCTTTTTTTTTTGTAACTTTATTTATTTACATTTATGGCAGGTGGCAGACGCCCATATCCAGAACGACTTACATTTACTTAATTTCTACAACTGAGCAATTGGGGGTTAAGGGCCTTGCTCAGGGGCCCAACATTGGTAACTTTGGGGTGCTGACAATCTAACTCACAATCTTCAGGTTAGTAGTCCAACACCTTAACCACTGCGCTAGCACTTATTTAAATCTGCCATTCATGACAAACTCGCATTAACTCTTGTGACAGTGTATGGAGACATTTGCGTCACTTTGTAATGTCACATCAGTCATTGTGTAACTCCAGGTAACTTTCAAAGCTTCTGACATTTTATAGCATGTTTAAGCATTAAAGTGCATGATTTCTTTACCTCCCTTTTTTTTACTAGAAGAATAGATCACTTTTATATATTTAATTAATTTGGATTTTAGATACAGCTTAAATCTAAAATATGAATCCAGGGTGGCACTATGATCCAGGAAACACCAGCAAATTCTGGGGAAACCCTACAGGGTAAAAAAAAATGTTTGCATCATCACACTCGGTTTGTAAAGTTGGATTTAACTACATAATATATTTTCATTTTATAGTCCTGTTTAAGCAGCTTTATTACAGTTCAATTTCAATCCATTTTATTTTTTTTGTACGTTTACCAGTGGTTTCCTTCTGCTGTCGCCTCTGGCTTTCTTAGTTGGGGACTCTTAATTTACAGATATAAGTGTTTTAGTGAAAGTTTAATATTGTCTTATTTAATTTAATTCTGTAAAGCTGCTTTGACACAATCTCTATTGTTAAAAAGTGCTATAGAAATAAAAGTGACTTGATTATTTGTAGATTAAAATTTCATTTTATGCTAAATAGGTCGAGTCAGATTATGACAGTAGAAAAGAGGATATTTTAATCAAAATCAGATTGTGTAAACTTAGTTGGTTTTGTTTTCCAAAATATATAAACGAGCAATTCAATATTTTAACAATATGACACTCGGCAGGTTATTACCGAGAATGCTGTACTCCTCGAGATTCATTTCTCACTGAAATAAACTGCCCAGCTATTTTGTTTGAATCCCAGACAGAACATTTTATACCCTCCTAAAAACCAACAAATACTTTTTGCATCCAATTAGAACACATGATTAATACACTTATATTCAGGTTGCAGATGGAACTCATACACAATTGTTAGTGTTGTCTTTTACGCCATGGCTACAGTACTTTATAACGTGTGTGAATATGGAATATGATTCTAAAGTAGCTGGTCATTTTGTGCCGTCAAAAGCATAAAGGATAATAAAACAGGGATGTCTGACCCTGGTTTATTGGGTTATAAACCCTTTTGAGCACTAAAACAAGTATGGTGTGATGATCTCTTAGAATGTGAGTAAGTACGCATCCTATTATTTAATCTTATCTTATCAGTAAGCTGATGATTATCTGAGCTGTTTTTACACTTACTGATTTCCCTTAGAAACTGGCAGTTTGGATTATCTGATAAAGATCTAGCAACGTGTAGGATAGAGGTGACAGACGGGTCTGGTTCAATCTTACAGAAACCATTTTTTTTGGCAGCATTTTTTATTGTAGGTCCTTATTTAATAAACTCTTTTTGTATAGTCATTGCTGTACAGTTCCATTGACTTCTTTTTGTGTTATACGTGAAGGTAGATTCTGACCACCAATGTTAATGTTCTACAGCCTAACATTAACTAGTTATATATTTTTTTGCTTTTTTGTTTGTTTGGTTTTTTTTTACAGGAACTGAAACGTAACTGTACAAGTTATTTATTTGTCTCTGCAAGATAGCTGATGTCTCTGGAGGGACTGTAACTTGCAAATGTCTTTAAAAATGTACGAGAAATCACAGAGAAATATCAATCCAGGCAGCTTTACATTCAGCATGTGTATAATCATTCTCTTTAAAACCATGCCGTGATAAATTTCAGTTTGTATGTTCAGAATCCGTACAGTTCTCTGCAGAGTTTTGTCTGTCTTAGACACTATTACTTTTAATCAGAATTAATTTGTTAAATTAAATTCATACAAATTAATTAGTAAAATTAATTTCTTGTTATTGTTAGTATGACTGAAAAAACCATATATATACATATCTATATATATATATATATATATATATATAGATATATATATAGATATATATTATATTTTTTTTTTTTTTTTTTTTTTTTTTTTTTTTAAGAAAGATTGGCTGTTATAAAAATATTAACTTGTACTCTGCCGCCCCCTGCTGGATTCCCATAGCATGACAGACAGAATTCCATACTGTAAATTTGGCCATAAATTACTGTGTTAGATTATACGGTACTGTATATATATATATATCGTATATATATATATATATATATATATATATATATATATATATATATATATATATATATATATATATATGGCCTACGGTACGCCGTATTAGAACACCAAATTTACAACAACAAAAAAAAGTTAAGGGTTTTTGTAAAATAAGTGATTTAATGTAATCTGTTATTCTATACTGTACTTAACTGTACTCTGCTACAGATATTTTACCCACGGTGCAATATACGGCATGCATTAAACTACGTTACTCCTTTATACACTGCTATGCTCGACCCGTTTTATTCTACAGCCTACCATACAATACAGTATAATATTACAGGAAATGTTCCATCCCAAAACCCACTTATACCGCAGCACATTAAAGGGCAGAACGGAGAAAAATTTACTGTTTTTATTTGGTAATTAAAGTTGGGGGAAACGTGTGAAATGTGCATTTGTGAAATTACAGAATATATTTGTAAAAACGAGAAAGTAAAAAAAAAAAAAAACCTGCAATAAAATTCGAACCATTCCCGAAACATCGACTCTTGTTTTAATGTTTGTACGGGGAAATTTTTACAAATGTGTTTTAAAGCATCTCCGGACGTGACTCGGTTTGGCTATCCAGTCTCTAAAAAGACTATAATGTATGCTTTTTATTAGAATATATATATATATATTAGAATATATATAACTTTGAATATGACACTGAATCAGCAACTCGGGACTGATGCTGTACATTTCCTCTCACTAGGAGACAGAAGCATCGCCGCACTTATCCAACCAGCTGTTTAAAACAAACTTTAAAAGTTCACACACCTTTTCTCTAACATTATATATATATATATATAACATATTCAAAGTTATTATTATTATTTAGGGAAACTTATTCCGGTGTGTTTACCTGTAGGACTTCCAGCTGTTCTGCCCAACTGTACTGTCATTGTAGTAAACAGTTCTTGCACTCGGAAAGTGTCAGTAAATATTCATTCATCTTCTATACCCGTTTATTCCCTAATTCGGGGATCTGCTGGAGTCTCTGAAAGGGCGAAAGGCAGGAGGAGTGCACAGGTCACCAGTCCAGCACAGGGCCACACACACACACCTATGGGCAGGATGAACTGTTTTGTGGAGTCCCGTCATGAACATCAGAATTTCAGTTAAAATGGTGAGATGTGATTAAAAATTTAAAAGTAATTATACGTAAGCAGGTCTCAGGTTATCCCCCAGGTGGTGATGTAGAACATACGATAAACCTTTTTTTTTGTTCACTAGGTTTAATTTTTAAAACACAATTGTACTAGAAGTCGAGGTGGTTTGTGTGAAATTCAGAAGTTGCTGGTTCATTGCAGCACCTGGTCTCCTGAGACAGCTGAGTGAGTGTGTGAAGCTTGACAGTGTGATGTGAAAAAGTAAAGTGACAGTTTTTGCAGAATAAAACGAACACTGTAAAAAGTCTCTTTCAGCTCCATAACCCCTTTATTCTGCTGAGCTGACCTTGGGGGCAGCTGGATGGGTCTGAGGCACTGACTACCACAACAGTGAGTCATTAAGTTGACATTATTGTTGCTTTATTTTGTGAAACATAGTATTTTATTATTACATATATACACATTCAGTTTTTGGAGGTAAAACTGAGCTTTTTTTTTTACTCTGATGTTAACTTCCTGTGTCTTCTGGCTGAGAAAGCAAGTAGTAGTGCAGTGGTTAAGGTGGTAATTGGAAGAAGGTCCTTTACCCCCCAATTGCCGCCCCAAGAGATGTATAAAGGAGATAAATGCAAGTCACTCTGGGTAAGGGCGTCTGCCAAAAGCCGTAAATGTAAATATCTTCTAAACATATCCTGTGAACTGCTGCATATAGACAGTCATCTAAACTTTATCTGTTGGCCGGTCTCGAGCCTGTTGTTCTAATTAGTCTTTTAAGACTGCTGCTATTCATTAAGAGTAGTTATAGAGTTCCCATAGAACTTACCATTTCAGTAGACTTGGTATTGGTCAGATACAGAGTTATTTACACCTGAATGGGTTTATTAACTTACAGTGTGGAACTTCTGGTTTCAAACTAAATTTAGATGAGTAAAATGTAGGAACAAAGTAGATATTTGGTTTTATATCTGTTTATTTTTATACCTTTTATTTTAGGATAGTCCTAAGCTCTTTATTAAGCTCTGCTTGTGCCTGGTTTTCCTTAAATAAGCTCTCTAGTCTTTATGTTTGGTCATTGAATTTATGCCCAGGATAAAGAATAAAGATATTGTTTCAATAATCGTAAATCAATCTGACATAACACACCCAAGCAACAAAAAAAAACAGTTGTTAATCCTATTTTTTATTTTCTTTCCATATATAAAGTGCCAACAAAGGTATATGTACATATAAAAAATAAAGCTAAAATACTGATTTACAATTAATTTCATTAGTTGAATAAAAAACTCTTGCTTTGCAAATACTTTTAAATGGGAACGTAAACCATCCCTTTTTTTCTGGTTCTGGACAACTCTTTCTTTCTGAATTCAATACTAACCATATCATCACATGTTCTTTATTATAAACGTTTGGTTTTGTTTTTTTTAGTGCCATCGCTGCTGCACTTGTTTTAAATTCTAATACCTTTGAACACGGTTTAGAGCCGGACTTGACCCAATCGACTACAGATGTTTCCACAACTGGCTCACACCAGTACAGATGATTCATCATTTTTATGATCCTTGAATGGGTTTTGATTTCTGTGGGGAGTTTCCTGTCACATGTGCTATAAAGCACCTGAAGAGGTGGATGCCTGAGTAGTGCAGAGAACTGAAGCATGATGAAACCGGAGAATAAAAAAAAAAAAGGGAGAAAAAATATGATGATTACAACGCTCAAGTCACAATTTGTAATCCAAGCATATGCCAATCACCTGCCTGAATGTCAACCATGTCTTTTGAGTATCATGTAGTACTACTGTGGTACTAAAATAAAAATAGACTAATGATATGATTCCTAGTCTGAGAAAAAAATATTACTTTACATCCGCATGTTCTATTATCTTACCATAATACTGATCTACTTACTTCCTGGTTTCTGTTTTATACCGAAGTTGTCTAATATAAAATCTACTATTTTAGTAGACATGTTAAATGTAAAAAAATTGCTATTTTAATAAAGGTGTAGTCTGTTAATTAATAACTGCCACACCTAATCTAGGATGAGAGCCAAAACCCTGGAGATGTAAAGAAGCAATGCTACCTGTTGCATTACCAACATCCCACATATTTCCACAGATATTTAATCAGGTAATATACTGTGATGAATGTTACATAAGCACTTTTAAATGGATTGTTAAACAATTAAGTGGTTAGAGATGTCGTAAAGTAACTTATCTTTTACCTCACAAGAAAGGGCTGGGGGAAACACCTGCTCGTTTTATCCTTGATAAAATCATGGAGCTGCAGCACGATGGAGAGCAGAGCCCCGTGACGGGCTTTATCAATCTTAGTCAGCACCAGCTTCAAACAGAGAGAAAATCAAATAACAAATCAATGAATAAGATAAATACAATAAATGCAAGACTATTAATGGTGTCACAGTAGTAGATAAGTAGATAAATAAAAATCATAAGCAACTACACATGTAACCTGATAAAGTAAATACATTTAACTTTTACAGTATTAAGCAGATGTTTTTTTATTCTAAATGACATATGAAACTGACTCCATAATTTTTTTTTTTCTATCAATATATTATGTTATATATACTTTGCTGCCACCTGCTGGTCTTCTACAGTTGGTGCATATTCTACAGATCACTCACCACATAAGGAATGCCGAACTCTTCACACATCTCCACAGCGACCATATCAAACTTTTGAAGTCCCAAGCTTCCATCCACCAACAGGAACGTCCTTATAAGACTGACAAAACAAGAACATCCATCATACATTTAAAACATATCCATTCCTGCTCACAACAGCATTCGTAGGCTTTTTCTTAAAATTGCATACTTCCATACTATAGAGTGGACAAAACGGTGTATGGGTGAGCTACTATTCCTGCACAGATTTTCAAGGCATGTGAGAGAGGAGTCGCCATATGCAGAAGTGGTAACGATGTGGCACTTTTCAAGTGTTTTGGGTAGCTTAAAGTACTTAAAGAAAAAAAAATTACTTGTAGTTAAATTGCACTTGTTTAACTCATATTATTAAAGTTGAACATTATTCAACTTCAACAGCCACAGCTGCTGTGACATTGTATGTCTTGTGGTAATATTAAAAATGATGTGGTATTTTTAATATTGTTATTATATATATTGGTGGAAAGTGGTGGCTCATGGTTAAGGTGTTGTACTGCCAACCCGAAAATTGCTCTGGATAAGGGCGTCTGCCAAATGCTGTAAATGTTATTTATTGTTTCCTATTTTGTATGGTGGCTATAGTAGGTCTGAAGTAGGTGTAGGTCACTACCCACGCTTACTTTTTTCGCTCTTGAAGGTAAGGCTCGACCATGTCCACAAAGTCTTCTGGGGCTTTGTATCCATAACCAGGCATGTCCACCAGAGTGAATGCTTTTCCCACCGTGAAGAAATTTAGCTTCTTTGTGTGTCCCTGTAAACCACAATTTAAAAATCTAATGCTTCAGCCAAAACCGACATATAAGACTTGAAGTAAAAAAACAAAGTAATTCACTTTATTTGTTTACCGGTGTTTTGGAAACCCGTACTTCAACCTCTGGGGCGAGAGAGAACAGGGCCCGGATGAGAGATGACTTGCCAACGTTGCTCCTGCCTATGAAACACACCTGCAGATTACACAGACACACAGACACACAGACACACACACCCCAAGCATTATTACCAAGAAAACATTGAACTATGATAATATATATTAATATATTTGAAGAAAATAAATCCTTTACAGATTAACCTTTACAATTATCATGATTTTTTTAGACATGCCGTTTTTTTTTTGTTTTTATCTTTCAGTAAGCGTTTTATTTGTTACCCAAAATGTGTGTGGTATAAATAAAATAACTATCTCTAGCTCAAATTTTTTTGTGATTGGATCTCATTTGACCTGATTTAACAACGCAGGTTGACCAGTGTGACGCTGTAGCGCAAGACTGTAATTCAGAGCAAAAAAAGACACTGTACTTAGAATGCACTGGAGTGTGAACAAAGCCAAACCAGTAGAGTTTTACAAAACTACAAACAAAATGTGCTGTCATGCGTCATGTCTCATTCTATTCTTAGAAAGAAACAAAAGGTTGATATGAGCAAGCAGCAGTTAATGTCACAAATAAATCAATAAATGCTTTTTTCTGTGAGGCACTTTTTATGTGGAGTTTGTATGTTTTCCCCGTGCATGTGTGGGTTGACTCCGGGTTCTCCGGTTTCCTCCCACAGGTTAATTATGTTAATTGGTGATTCTAAATTGCCCATAGGAGTGAAAATGAGTGTGTGTGAGTGACTATAAATAAATGAATGAAAAATCATTTAGTAAATATAAAACTAAAAAAACTATTAAAAGAATAATTATAATTATAAACTGGTTGATCGATTTATCGTTCTGATAATCGTTTAAGGCAATCAGGGTACAATAGTTTTAGAGCAGATTCCAAGAAAATTCTCTAATCCTGCTCCTCACCTCGGGCTGTGTGAGTTCGGGCATGTGGTCCAGGCGCACAGCTGATGAGGAGTAGACTATCTGGTGTTTAGGAGATGGTGTGAAAAATCTCTCCGCAAACTCTAGGGCTTCCAGGTCTGGCTGGAAGAGGTAAAACTGTGTCTTGTCTATTTGTTGTGACAGATGCGCCTCCAGACTGCTGAATGGATACAGGAGGCTCAGGCGTTTGTTCTCTGGCAGCAGAGTGACACGGCGCACCGAGGCGAGCTCGTGTGACTGGCGTGTGGATGTGAGCCGGACACAGCTGTGCAGCAGGATCCGCCAACTCATGCTGATGTCAGGCTGTGGAATTACACATATTCATTATTAGAAGAGAAAGAATTAAATCCAAGCAAGTATTGGTACAATAGCAAATAAATTATATTTAATAAATGTAGTACACAATGATTATTATAATCTGATTATTTAAACGATATTAGACTCTATTTGCATTCAGAGCTGCAATAACTTTCATTACATTTTTTCTTAAATCTTAAATCAATTGTTTTTCCTGGTCTTTTCAGTTATTAAAGTACAAAATCATCTCCAGCTGTTAATAAATTTATAAATTTAACTTAAAATTTAAAAAAAAAACCCAACAACTTAACGCTGTCTAACATAAAGCAGCCGTTTTAAAGAGTCGTTTGTAACTTAAGATTTTAGAAAGTGCTTGTTTAAATAGTTAAAATGACCTGTGAGAAATATTAATTACCTGCAGCTAAAAACTGGATATAACTTACTGTCGGCTTCTTATATGATAATAACGATGATTAAACAAGCCGCCCGTAAACAATTCTCAAGCATGTCATTTTGAAGGTTGGGTGTTTCACTTAAATAAAACCCGGCGGAAACAAGTTCCCCTTTTTAGACGTTCCAGTGCCGTAAAAGACTACACAATATAGTTTCTGTGTTTAATAATTATATTATAGCATTTTTTCACAGTTTATTCCACTGATAATTATTTAAATAATGTAATCCAAACATATATTTAAAATATATACTTCAGTGTTTACAGTAATTCCCTGTTTACTGTTAAATCTCTATCCTCACTTATGATCACAAGCTGTAGGCACTGTTCAAAATGAGGTTACTGTGTTATTCTTATGGAAAATGTAGGATTTGGTTATCTGAAAAAAACCCCCCCACAAAGTAAAGACGCTTTTTCGCCAAATTGAGAGAGGTCAATACCAAACCACCTTAAAGGCTATCATAATAACAGTCTCTTTCACATTTCTATGTCCATCTTGGAAATTGTAGCTGATCTGTCTGTCCTACTATGTTCTTTTATTCCTGCTGTGCAAACAAATCATTTAAACCACAGATTAACTGTAATATATTTAACTGTACTATCTAATTTTTAAATGAATCACCTCAATAAATCCTTGCTTGTCTCCTCACACCTACTAATACTTGTGCCTCTTGACAAAGGCCTCAGCCATTAAAGCATGGACCGGGTGAAAGACATAAGCAGCAGATACTTTAGCTTAGTGGACAGAAACTTCGATTAGATTCAATTCGATTGGACGTCATTATTTTAAATGCTGACCAAGTGTTCAGAGGCAGCTATTAAACCAGTAAAGAAATATAATAAACAAACAAACAAACATTCATTTATCTAAAAAATGTAAGGCCATACAATACCTACAATTTGATGTTGACAGAATTGTTTTTTAACTACTACTAATTTTCATCAAAGTTCTGGTAAATCTGGTAAATGTCACAGTTAATATTTATTCAGAATTGGGACACATCAATTGGTAATTTTGTCTGATAATAAATCATTTAACTGCAAACAAATATTAAAGTTTTACTACTTTTTTTGCAAAAAATCTTTAAAATAAGCTTAGCTGTATTAAATAAAACATAAAACAATATATGAAATAATTCTTTTATCTTCTGTAATCGTTTAGGCCTGGTCAGGTTAACAGTGGACCCAGCGCCGAACCAGGAAACACAACAATTTTGTATTTTATTTTATTTGTATTTTAAATCTACGTTGTAAAATGGGTTATTATTTTATCTCTTGTACAAACACATGGCTTATCGCCTATGGCCTTTTGCAGCAGTGGCAGCATCATCAGAAAAGGTATAAACAACACATCAGAGCATCATTACACCTGACCTTAAGGACAGCTTACCTGTAAGTGCATGGGAATGTAAAAGTATACTTTTTAAACAGGATCTTCTCAAAGGTTAGAGAAGGAGTGTGGTAGAAATCGCAGAACTAGATTCAGGAGTCTAAGACAGCACTGTCATCCACTCTTCTTCTTCTTCTTTTTCTATTTTTTCAGTTCAGATACAGGTTGATTTCTACATGGCCACAGAGTTATCCCTAAAAAACACTCAAGCACGAGCTGAAACATTAAACTTTACTTCTGAAATCTTTTCAATGAAATTTTGTGCTGAGAAAGTGCCACATTTTAATACAAAGTCTTCCTCCTGAGGCACACTGTTAGCTGTTAGATAGATAACAGATAGATCAGTCATGCCTGATCACTAAAAGTGTCTTGACCCTAAAAGTGTAAGCGTTCTTGCAGTGGAGTGTAAACACTGTATAATATAAACACCAGAGTGGAATTAAATCAGGTCTACCATAACGTTCAGATTAGCAGACTTTGGAATGTTATGTCTACTTGCTATTAATTTCAATAAACATTTTTTTTATAATTATTCATTTCATTATCATTTATTTAAAAATATTTTTTAAAATGTAAATTCATTTATTTTGTTCATATGTGTGCGAGTATGTGTGGAGGTCTGAAAACTTTTGAAAAGCATGTCTAATTGGCTTGTTTTAAATTAGCTTCGCCGCTTTGTTCCCTAAACCAGACCACTGTTGTTGTAACTGTAAACTAATCTATATTGTTTTTATTATTTTTTTATTCTCATGTATGCTTCATTGAACTGTTAACAACAACTCAGTCTCCGCTCAGATTAATGCGATGTAAGTCGTGCTTATTATTGTTTCGCCTTTCCTCCCTCTAGTGGACAACAATGGTATTACAGCCTTTTTTCTGAGTAATTTAAAATGATCGCTTAATTATTGATAATAAACCCACATTGAACTTTTCTGATTTATGCCACATGTATTGCATTCTTTAAAAATTAACTAACATTTTTAATATGCTAGCTAGCATTAATGATACAGTTCTGCATTACAATTTTTCAGTTAGTTTGATCCCCTCCAAAGGTTTTAACACCAACTTCTACTGGTAATAAATAATAATAGACAACGGATATATTTTGTATTGCACATTTAACATAGTGCATATTGTATTGCACATACTCACTACTTACCGATGGACTGGATCTTGAACTCGAAGTAACTCTTGTGTTGATGAAGAGGGGCGTTGGCGAGGCATGATCCGCCTCCCCCTCTTTACCACCAATACACCACGCCTGTAGGAGCAACACACGCCGCGTTCACACATCACCACCGCGCTCTGTAACTCTCTCTCGGTATGTATTTTATTACAAACACCGCACCTGATTTAAGTATACCGGGTTTTTGTGTGTGAATTAGATAGATCTGAAGGCACGGTTTCTATAGCAACGTCCGCTCACCGCAGCAAAGAGTTGTTAGCATGCTAGCAATTACTAGCAAAAGTAAGGACAAAAGATATATCAATGAATGAGTTAAAGCAAAATAGTCACTCCTTTACTTCATTCACTCAAACAAGAACACTAGGTGCAAGATGCCTACACGTCCCTGCTGGATCCTTTTATAATACTTCGTGTATTAAAGCTAAATTGTTTGATCTTTTTTATTATAATTGGTACCCAGTTAATTGTTCGTACCCATATGATGCGTGTTGAACTGTTGGCATTTTTTTAATTGGTTTGTGAACAGATCTCTATAACCGCAGCAGCACGTAAACATTAACACCATATCAGTTATCGCGTTACTGGGGAAGAAACCCGGAAGTGGAATTAGGCGCGTCATCGTAGCTCTTAGGGATAAAGAAAAAAATCAGGAACGTGTAAGGAAGGTTGTGGCTGCCCTCTAGCGGTGGCCCACGATATCGACCGTCACAGTTCTTCCGTCTTCGACCAATCATAAGCGCCCATTCCTTACCCCCTACACGACTGGGAGCGCGCGAGATCTCTCACTGGCGGCATGGAAACAGGGGGAAGAAAAATAACGAGGTCAAAAATATTTTTACACGTGACATGCCGACCATTGGATATCGACGCTCCTGATTCATGGCGCAAAGGAATGACGCGATTCTTTCTCTCTCTCTCTCTCTCTCTCTCTCTCTCTCTCTCTCTCTCTCTCTCCCCCTCTCTTTATTTCTCTCTGTCTGTCTCTCTCTCCCTCGTTACACTTGATGGCTTTATAGTACCATGATGCAGCAGTTGGAAAAATAAATAACTGAGTCGAGTTCTCCGAAAAATCATGATTTATGGATTAAACCCGAAATCCTACGTAAAGCACGGAGCAGAAATGCTGATATTTGAGCTCCAGGGTGAGTGGAGGGTTATTTCTCACTTTGGGATGTATTTTTTACATAGCAACAGCCTCCCTCCCCTCCTCCCTCCACTCACACCAGAGAAAAGTCACATCTGCCTTTAATGTTTAATATTTCAGTGCACCTGATTATTATGACATAAAATATATTAAGAAAATAGGTCCTGTATTCATTCCGGAGTTATTTATTTCGTTATTCGATAAATTTGTATTTAAAACACTGTGGATTTTTTTGTGTCTTGACCTGAAACGGTTAAAGTTTCCTTAGTTGGAATAAGCGAAGTCTGCACAGCAACAAGCGCCACGATTGCGTCGCGTACTGCAGTAAAAGCAACTGAGCTCAGAGTAGGAGTGTGTATGTAATTGTTTTGGTCCAGCTGCTGACGTTTTCTTCACGCATTCCAGTCATCAGTTGCTACCTGATCGTCAGGACCTTTCTCTCTCTCGGCGTCCTGATGTTGAATGTTCCCAGGCGACGCTTCAGGGCGCAGTGGATTTGTGACAGCAGAGGACCGCGTTCCTGATGTTATCTTTCGCAACACTGAATAACATTTTTTTTTATTAATTTGCGAACTATAATTAGATGATGTTCAAGATAGGTCGATTGAAAAAACTGCGCTCGACGTGAAACTTATAACTTCCTTATAGCTAAGTATTATATACGGTTTTTGCAGCCAGATTTTCTGCACGGATGAGAAACTTTAAAGACACAATATATTGTGGCGTTGTTTATTTTAATTAAAATAACAATTAAAATAGTTATGTTATATGCCACTGTTAACGCGGAATCCGTGAAACTAAAAACAGGAAGATGCGTAATGAGTATCGATTCGATCTGCTTTAAACTCGCTGACCCGCTTTCATGTTGATTTAATCTTTCGTTCCAGCCCGTGATGGATTTGCTGGAGGAGGACCTGACCTGCCCGATATGCTGCTGTCTCTTCGAAGACCCACGCGTGCTGCCGTGTTCGCACAGTTTCTGTAAGAAGTGTTTGGAAGGCATCCTGGACGATAATCGAAGCCCGGTATGGCGACCTCCGTTCAAATGTCCGACGTGCCGAAAGGAGACCGCGCAAAACGGCATCTCGAGTCTGCAAGTTAACTATTCGCTGCGCAGCATCGTGGAAAAGTACAACCAGATCCGTGCGAGCCCGAGAATGTCTCAGTGTCGCGCTCACAGCGGACAACCCCTAAACATCTTCTGTGCCACTGACCTGAAGCTCATTTGCGGCTTTTGCGCCACGACAGGCGAACACAAAGGCCATAAGTTCTGCGCGCTGGAGGAGGCGTACGAGCGAGAAAAGGTCGCATTCGTGGAGCTGCATCGTGCCGTGGAGAGCTGGAAAGGTGCTGAGGTAGTTTCCTGCCTGGAAGCGCTCGAGGGAGCGAAGAAAAAGGCGCTGCAGATGGCATCCCAAGACGTGGATCGGGTCGGGAAGTATTTCGAAAATCTGCTCCGCGCGCTCGAACATAAGCGCAGCGAGATCCTAGCGGACTTTGAAAGCGTAAAGCTGGCGATCATGCAAACCTTGGACCCGGAGATCAACCAACTCCGCTCATCTCTCGAGGACCAGCAGCGCGCGCTGCGCCTTGCCGAGTCGTTTCGCTCTGTCTCCGACCCTCTCACCTTCTTGCAGTGCATGCAAGACTTTCGCGAGAAGGTGCGCGCCATTCGCGAGACGCCGCTGCCTGCGCGCACGGACGTGGACGTTGGCGCGCTAGTGCCAAGCTTCGACTTGCACGAGTGGGACCGTGTGCGCCTGGGAGACGTGGACGCGCTGCGCGCTCCGCACGAGGGCGGCGCTCTCCGTTCGCAGACGGCTCGCATTGGCTTTTCGCGTCTCTTTCGAAGCCTGTTGAGTTGCGTCTTGCTGGCGTGCACGTGCCTGTTCGTGCTGAACTTTCTCCTCTTGGACTGTTTCTCCGTTAAGGCGGTGTCCGCTCTTGCCGGTGTTTCTGTGCCCGCGCGTGCAGAAACGCTGCGGTGGATCACGCTTTGTTGGCAGAAGGTGGCGGGAGTGTGCGCGCTCCTCACACAGCTCTGTAGGAACTGCATTACTGAGCTCATCGATACCACGTCAGAGTTCATCAGCTGACACACATGGACTTTTCCCTCGTCTGCCACTGAGCTTCACGGATGCGTTTAAATATCTTTAAGCTTATTATCACAAAATGTGAATTGAAATACAAACCTAAGTATTTCACCTGCGGTCTTGTGTGGATTACTGAATTTGTACTTGTGTTTTTTTGTAGTTGTTTTGCTTATTTGTTTGTCGCACAAATGCAGTCAGCTTGTTTGCTAATTAAAGTGGATCAGTTGCAAAAATTATAGTAATTCAAGTTAACGTCTAAAATAAGTGTGCATAACGGGTTTAGAACTGGTTAAGATGTAAAGTAAGATTCGTGATCATCTAACAGTTTGCTTGTTTAGATTGTTCAATACGTTCAGGTTTACAAAAAAACAGGTGTACAACCCTCTGTTAAAGATTTTGTCCTCACACTAAAAGTCCCTGGGTTGTAAGACAGGGATCCCCTCCTGCCTTCTCTCTCACCACACAGCTCTCAGCAGTTTAATTTGTTTTACAAAGGTACTGGATTTTTTCAATTAATGGTACATTTCGAAAATTAAATATTATGCATGTGGGCACGTTGACTTTACATGAAGCATAGTCACATTATATTGAATTAAATTTTGTGATTTCTTTAATTGATGTGGTTAATACAGAAGTTTAAGCCCTATTTGTTGTTTTTATTTGAGGTATAATATTTGTGAAAGTCAGTTACTGCTCTGTAAATTAAGACGACTATTACGCGCCTTATAAGAATTAAAATAATAACTGTTTGTTTTTTTTGCTTTGTAATGTTGAAGTATGGCTATAAGCTATTTCTGCACCACGGTCATATAATCGGGGTGGATCCCAAATACGTGTTGGCACAGATGTTGTGTATGAGGCTACAACAGAATGAAGGAGGAATCTCCCCGCATCCTGAAGGATTTTAGGTTTGTTCGTTTAAAACTGAAATCCTCCAGTAAATATGACCAGTGACGTCACTGCTCCCGCCGGTTTACCGATCAAGTCCTGCACACACGAAGTATAAATTTAGCCGGCTGTTGCCAGGCAATTCCTGCATGAAAAAACGACGTTAGTTAGCAACAACCCCCTCACCCCCACCCCCAACAAAAAAAACAGCCTAGTTTATAAAAATAAATATTATATAATGCTAAACGATAAAGACGGCACACAGGTAAACGAGTGCGTCACCCAGATGTGTGAGATGTACATGCACTCTATTACACTATTAATACTTTAGTTATTAATTAAAAACACAAACGTATAATAAGCATAACTATGTACACACTTATGTTTTTTTCCTTTCTTGATGTTGATCCTGCGACAGCATTTGAGCTGACTGCGCATTATAAAGCGCTCAGATTTCATGTTTATTTAAAAAGAAAAAAAAACCCCTGATTATCAGTGACACACAAATAAAAATAAAATAATATAAAGAATCTGGTTAATAAACAATGATCTATTTTAACCACTGTTGGTTATTTAAATTCAGTTTAATATCCTACAGTGACCACTAATTACACTTAAAAGCAATTACATCTGAAGGCATATTGCCTTTTCTAAATCCCAGTGATAAATAAAAAATACTGCTATGGAAAAAAAAACATGACTGATGATTCTACTAAGAAATCGGTGCAGGAAAAATTAAAGGTCCCTGCTCATCACAGGAGCTGTAATAAATCTTCCCTGACCCAAAAATCTGCTTACATAAAGCAAAAATTACGAGCAGTGAAGTAAATCGTTAGCATATGTAAAAAAAAAGTTAAATAGGCAAAGAAAGTTAAGAGAAAAGGACATGGGAAATGTTTGATTAGACAGTTTGTTTTAACAAATGTAAAAATCATTCATCTATTTTTTTTTACGAACTGCTTGTGTTCATCTCGGATAATAATACCAAACTGAAACAGATGTAAAATTATTTAGAGCACACCATTTGGGCAATTGTATAAGCTTCTCAAATAAAATTTAATGGTTAAAAACATTGTCTAGTTTAAGGGGAAATAAAACACCACGAAATATTTAACCTTTAAATATGCGCCAAATGTTCTGGGTGGCTATAGTTATTATTACTAGCAAAAATCAATACCAGCTATAAAACAAAAGCATATCATATAAAACTTTAAATATAAGATCTGCTACAACTGGACACATTTAGTTATGCAGATTGTTTGCTTTTTATTTTATTAGGCTAGGTTGTAATTATTCTATTACACCTAGTTAAATACATTTTATATAGCCTATATTAACTATAACTAAACTATATTAATTTTAACAAGGCTAGGGGTTATTTTTGCTTTGTATAAATTAATTTAGACTGTCTGACGCTGTTTCAATTCGACCATCTTTTTTTCAAAAAAGAAAAAAAAAACAACCCGGAGAAATACATTGTGCTTTATTTTAAACAAAATCTTTAATATCTCGAAAATAATTTACAATGCAGGGAAATGTAAAAGAATACACAAATGGCACAGGAGGGTAATAAATTAATCGGGTATTTAACGAATAAAGTTATATTTACGGAATTATTTGAAAAATGATAAATTGCATTAGCTGAAAGAAAATAAATGCGATCATCAGAGTGAACTGCGTTAAATATAACGAGACAAATATAAACCCTAAAAATCACCGCGGCAGATTATCTGGTCGCTTCTGCTTTCTATTTGCAGTGTGTACAATTGTAGATTGATATTAAGATGCTTATTCACAGAGTCAAATTATTTGTTGTGTGTATTCCAATAGTATTGTAAAGGTAAAAAAAAAAAATTTAAAAACAAAAGTTCGCGCTGGTAATTGCGCTGTTTATAATATATCTGTTATAAAAGTAAAATAAAAATAATAATTTAAAAAAAGGTTAAAGAAAAAAGAAAAAACTCCATAACTCAAAGCACGTCATTCCCTATTTCTAAACGCAGTTAACTGTATACGATTTTTTTCCTGTAAGACTCTGTAACTGTTTTGGCGCATTTAGAAAGTAATTTACGGAAAAGTCGTTTAGTGATTTACAGATATTTTTGCCGCCGTTTTAAAGCGCCGTCCCCGGTTTGAAGCTTTGTTCTTAAACATAGTACATAAAAAAACTACCACCACTACTACCAATAATAATAATAATAAAAATAATAATACCTTAGACATCAGTTTATATAAACGAAAGTTAACTTGTTCGTTAATAATTGTTATTGTTAAGACATTATTGAAAGCAAAGCTTTAGATACACCAAACAGTTTTTCAGGAATCTTTTAATAAAGGAAAAAAAACCAAGCAGATTACATAACACAAACAGCACAATTTTACAACATGCCCACACAAAAATACAATGTACAGAAATGTTGCAATTTTACATCACTTTTACCCTCTTCTTTTCTTAATGTTTACCTTTAATCAGTGATCACAGATGAGGAACCTGAATGACAGACTGCTGGATGGATGGACTTCAGTAGCAGTCACTCAGTCAAAGCAACGCTGATAACCCACAAGAGTAATGCAGGGCGAGATCTTGTGCCGCTTGGTGACTTCTTGCTTCAGCAGCACGAGCATACTGGAGACATCTGTCGTGGTGTAACTCCAATATTTACATGCTGCTAAAACAAGACAACACACTCGCATCTCCCTGCCCACATGTGCTGTGCATGTCCAAGGGATTAATGCTACAGCACAGACTGGCCTGCATCTCTATATCACCACAAACCATTCTGTGCTGCTACACCATCACCTGAAGAGCATCTTTCTCCTGCTCTTTTTCTTTTACACACACACACACCTTCAAACACAGACTCCCTGTTCTTGTTCTCTCCCACATTTTCACCTCACCACAGAGCTCCAGCACTCCATCTAAAAACACAGGAGGAAAAAATATCTTTAAATAAGTCTGTAAACAAGCATGCCAACAAACAAGATAAAAAGCATAATATTAACTTAAGTAGTGGAATTATGCTAAATTATATTACTTGATGTTCAGATGTATAAAAATTGTGCCCAATCATTTTTTTTGCCATGTAAGCTCATTGTGAATATGCCACACTATATATAGTCAGCACACTCTGTATTCATACTCTGCAATTATCATTATAATAACAGTGTGCAAATCTGTATTTTTAACAGCAGGTTGAACAGAATTTGCACTTGTAGCTCTGGAGCGCCCTGTAAAACCAGTCCGGTATCATGTGGAGAATGACTCAACACTGCTATGGACCAGAAGGCAGGCAGAACACGACCGTCCCCAACCATCCAGCCACAAAGTAACCATCAACCCTGACTCTACTTTCTCTATAGACTGTTTACTCTGCCAGTACTGATTCCCTTTTTCCCAGCAGATAAATTACTGATGTGTAACAGTATAGCCAAGTTGAATTAATTCTGCTTTAAGAAATAAAAGATAGCCACTAGAAGATAATAGCCTACATTATATTGCAAAAAAAGGGAAAACCAAATACATAAAAATAGATGCAGCGTTTTGTAGTTCAAGTTGTACAAAAGCTTCTCAGAATTGTTTCTTGCTTGGGGCATTACATATATATTAAATAAACTAATGATCAAACAAGCAGTTACACAGGCAAAGCCAGGGTGCAATTAGGTGGGTTTGAATGGCAAAGTGAAGCATTGTCCTCGCTTCAGTTTTCATTTCTTCTGTTAATTATTCAAAATTTGAAATTGAGAAAATAAAATCTTTTGTCAAAGAGATCTGTCTTTTTCTGAACATGCCAGTTTTGTTCATTTTAGTGACACCCCCCCCACACACACACACACAAAAAGGGGGAAGGGGGAAAAAGTGATGTGGTCATGAAAATCAATTACTAGATGTTGACCTGTTGAGCTTTGTGCAAATATGCATCCAAATACTGCCGCTTCTTTAATTCCTTCTGTGCATCTTTTTTGTTGTTTGTTTGTGATGACTGATCTCTGTCTGTATACTATTGTTAAGATTCATTGGTAACAAGTATTTAAGCAGGGAACCTGGCATTTGCTTATGATGTTGCCCTAATGAATCACCTTGGCTTCCCTGGCAGTGAATCTGAACCACAAAACCACAAATTAACCTTAGTTTTTGAACAGATAATACAAAGTAGAAATGCAGGCCAAAAAAACAAGAAGCAAATTGTCTACCTGTGTTTCTGAATTATATAGCTGTACACCAGTAAGCAAATAATGTGTGTGTGTGTGTGTGAGAGTGAAAAAGACACTAGTGCGCCCTACATGCATGTATGTGCAAAACTATACCCAGTTACAGCATAGAGATTAAACCACATCAATCTGTTAACAGCATTTATAAATGTGAACTAAAACAGTTACAATAAATAAATAAATAATTAAATAAAACCATTACACAGGAACCCTAATCATGGTGTTTTACAAATAGAATAAGGACTTAAGTCTCAGATTTTAATAAGCTTTCTTTCCCTATTAGCTTTTAAATTCTTGAATTGTCTCCTAAATTATAGAACTTTCATAAATATTTCTAACAATAATAATCTCTAAATTCCAACTGTTTCAGCACAATGTTAGCAAAGAAATAGACAATAAAATGAAATAATCACAATAGAGTAAATCACTTGAAAGCTGGGATTTTTTTTAAACTAAAATAAATTTAATGGCCCTTCTCTTTAAATTTACTTTACTCATAGGCTACATTACTAGGGGGGAAAAAAGCTTTTTGTTTGTCATAACAGTTTATTTTATTGTGGTTCAAAATGAACACTAGTCATGAACTTCAGTACAAATAACTTGTGTAAAAATAAAACTGAGCTGTTCAAACACCCTGCTTGTTTTTTATATATATATATATATATATATATATATATATATATATATATATATATATATATATATATATATATATATATATAAATAAATAAAAACACACATACTTTCTATTACTCAAACATTTCAACATCATTTTCTCTTATAACAGTATTTTATTGTGTGTGTGTGTTACACACAAATGTGGGGTGTGTGTTCTTCCCTAAATTTATTTAACAGTTTAGGTTAAATTGTTGTTTGCCTAGTAAAAAAAAAAAAAAACTAATAGTAAAACGCCACATACAACTCAATCCACAAACTTAGTCCCTTAACAATTTAACATTAAAGTTGTAATTTAAACCAGTTCTATTACTGTTTAACGTTATACAAGTCATATTATATTATGAAAGAAAAAGATTGTAGGTAAATTTATTTATTTATTTATTTATTTTTTACAGTTTATGCAATTTTTAAGCAGTTTAAGACACTGTGCACAGTGGTGTCACCCTAATCATTTAACCTTTTAACTCGGGTCCAGCTAATTACCACATGACCTAGGGTTCAAAGAGCATCACCCAGAACTTCCCCCTGTCAACACCCTATAACTGAAGCCTGCTCACACACACACACACACACACACACACACACACACACACACACACATCACCTGTATTATTAGCCAGATTACCAAACACCTTTTTTTCAACAAGTGTTTATGATCTTATAAAGGTCATTACCATAAATCACACCAATTCGTTACATTATCTGACTCCATCACATTTATTTGTGTATGCAAGCAAACATCGAGTAAGCTAAATGCTGTGGTGTGACAACAAATTACAAAATTAAATATTTTCTTTTAATAAAGCCAGATTAAGAACAGTCAGGACACCTGCAAAACATTGCATTTGGGAACAGCAAGATTCAGTCACACACCCCTCTGTAGTGTAACCCTTACACACATCACCATGGCAAGATACCACTGAAATATCCAGAAATATAAAAAAATTGTCAAAATGTGCTCCAAGCAGCATTCTATCAGAGATGCTAAAACTGAAAAAAAAAACCCATTTAATAGATTTATAATAATTTAACATTAAAAATAGTTAAATAATAAAACAAAAGCTTGGTATATTATAAAACATCACAAATGGGGGCATTACATGAAGACCTACATTTTTCAACTCTTCTCCATTTCTTAGCATGCAAATTGTTTAGCATGTTATTGCTGGCGTGCTGAAGTGGACTGAAGATCCCTGGGGCTGAAATAAAATTGGCAAATCTGACAATGGTGCATATTAGGCCTGTGTGCTATTTTGAAACCACTTAACAATCACCCAAGCGGTCATTCCACCTCTGTGTCGAGTGTCTGTTGGGAGGCCGCGTCTGAGCAGAGTGATGGAGGAACACGCGGTCCTGGATAACCCATGGTCATTTTTTTTAAAAAATGATATACCTTCTTTATGACAAAAACAGCAGCAAATTCGACATTGATGCAATGACTGTTCTTCTGGCTGCTCACCGGTGCACAGGATTCTAGTTTTCTGCATGTGGCCAAGACAATTTTTTTACTTACTCGACAGCTATCTAATCTGTGTATACATCTAAACTTGTTGGTCAGTCACTGCCTTAAAATTAACATTACCCTTTATTGCAGTCTGGGCTAATAAACATTTTTTGTTCAGGTGCAACCATAAAAAGATATATTCCCAGGAATTTACACCACCAATCCTTTTTTCATTGTCTAGCTAATAATTTATCCTAACTTTATTAATGTAACCACCACAATACTACTTGACTTGAGCACTATATAGAATGTATTTTATTTTAATACAAACTGTCTGACAAACTGCCACCTGGTCTGACTGTAATCTAATGATAGGGAGGTTTAACATAAACATGCAACTTAATAAAAAACTATAAAGGACAGTCAATGACATGGGATTTGAATTACATTTCCTAAATTATAGAACATTCAGGTCAGAAGAAGCAGCTCTTAATACCTACATACAGCAGAATAAGCCAAAAAGTTACAAAACACAAATAACACTAGATTCGGTACAAGCTGAAATATATATTTTTTTTAATGATAGCAGAGCTCTTGAAGTTCAAAACACACAATGTACTAAATATAAAGGAACAAATAGTCACAGCTTTTTTAATAAAATCATTTATAAAGCCACCATGGGCACAATGTATCTAAAGTTTTTTTCATGTTGCAATAAGTTGTTAAAATTGTAACATTTTATTTAGGAGAAAAAACGTACAACAATATGTTACTTGTAGGTAATATTGTAGCTGTATAGATAGATGGTTAGTGTTAAAAAAAACATCAGAACCACACAAGTAAGAGAAAAGGTGTTTTTCATAAAAAAAATAAAACACACACACCACACACACACACACACACACACACACACACACACACACACGAATAGACAGAACTGAATGTGGTTCAGATGAGGGGGTTTCCCTACAGTCCCAAAAACCCAGGAGAGGAAGCCCGCACACTGCCAGCAAATAAAATGCTGAAAATAAAATTAGCCTAAAAACTTGCACCAACAAACACACACACAACTGAACGAGTGGTTTAATGCGTAATGACTTACACACTCTTGTTGGTGATGTGTAAACAGTAAAGCAGTTGGGTGCATGGGCCAGATGAGTGTTAAGAGAGATAGAAAAATGGGGTGAAAAGATATGCCATACAATATCAAAAACTGTCAATGTAATTTTAAGATGCAGAATTTTTTTGTAATCTATTTTTTTTTTTAAACCTCTTGATTTTAGATAGACTACAGAGAATCGATTCTTGACATAATAAACAAGACTCTACACGTAATCCACTCAGTCTTCTTGCATCCTGTTGTCATGCACACTGAAGGACAACCCGAAAAAGAAGATAAAAATAAATATTTAGGTACAAGTATGCGTTATTTCCCTTATCTCCTAATGTAAAAATGCATAAATTATGCCATCTTAATAAATAAAAATGCACAGAATTAATTTAGCCTAATGTCTTGGGATTTGTTTTACTGTTTATTCCTTGCTGGGTGAAAAGCAAGACCATCGGTTCCACCAATTACGAGGTCAGAGTGTCAAGATGATGACGTAATGACCTATTCAGCTTTCTCACCAGTTAAAAATACTACACTTATTCAGAAAGCGAGGGACTGGGTAACCGAGTTGAATAAAAACGAAAACAAACAAAATTAGCTTTTTATTAACCGCAGCCGGGGCCCCCGAGGTGCGCGACATCAAATTGAAGGGGGGAAAAATTAGGCCGAAAATCTGATTTACACTGTAACGTTTGATCTGGATGGCGTTTTGACACTATTACACCTGACAGCATGCTACACAGACTCTGACTTGAGTTTTGTGTCACAGATGTGGAGTCTGATGCGTGATTTTTGTTAAGCGTGTAATTAAGCTCCACTGACTGACTCGAGTTGCAAGTGTTGATGTTGCAATCGGGAGATGCAGCTGATCGGCCACATCACGACGCGCCTCAGGTTCAAAAACCCACCCAGCACTTCATTATGAGATTTACGCAGAAAACGAACAATCGCGGCTTATTGGAACCAAATGAAGTGTCATAAATATGAGGTTGGAAAAGATTCACAGCTATAATCATATTACTTACAGTTTCTGGAGAGGAGTCAGGCAACGTAACGTGTCGAGTAGCCATTAAAGATTATGTACAAATTTATAGAAATTATAGTTAACTTCTTTATGGTAAGTAATTCAGACTTTTCAGGCAACTAAAAAAAATCCTCAGTACTGATAATCCAGTGGACAGAAAATGATACACATCCTTCTTGTCTAGTTATGGTAAAAATGTTTTTTTTTTCCTTTGAAAAAATGTAAAATAATAAAAAGCATGAAAAATAAGGGCTGGAAGAGCGTTGGAGTGAGACCCCAGTGGTGTTTCTGTCTCTCTCTGTGCTGATAGGCTGCGTCGGCTCCTCCACTTCTCCAATCCCGCTCAAACGGCGCGTTCAAAAAATGCCGAAAAACAACAAACCGACACTAACAAACGGTCACATCCGCTTCTTCATTACGCCAACTAATTTTAAGAATTTTTTCAGCTTTTTTAAAAACAATCTGGTAATTTTTAAAAATTATTTTATGGCAGAAAGTAGTAGTCAATTTCAGCGCGGTCCAAGCAGACGCCGATTCCCATTTGCGATGCTAGCAAGATTAGCTTTGCTAGCTAGCTTACTGTATCCTCTTGTCTTCACTTCAGCTAACGTTACTTTGCCTTCCAACTTGCTTTTTTGTTGTCTGTATTATTTCTCCGCTACCAGTCCCATTACCAATTCTTCTTCTTCTTATTATTATTTTTTGTAATTTTTTTAAGTTGAAATCCGTTAAAAAAATGTCTCAATAACATTTAACCGGAATACCGTAAAAAAAAAATAAAAAAAAAAAATCCAACGAAGGAGCATCAGAGCAGCTGGTAATCCTACCGCTGCTCACTCGAAAATGGCGCCGAAAGCTCCACTCTTCATTCAAATTTGCCGAAGCCACGCCCCTCTCACGTTTTGCCTTGACGTTTGGCGAGCACTTCATCGGATTGGTCGAAAAAAAATGCAACCTCAAACCAGCTATAGCAACCTACGCAGACTGCACAGAGAGCGGACAGAAAGCAAACATCACAGTGCTGAAGTTTCCCTTACAAAACCAGGAGTATGACATGCCAGTACAAGAACTATACTTAGATTAATTAATATGTCAATCACGTGCACCATCTTTTTGTGTTTTTATTATCCGGAAGGCGCATGTGATTTGAAACATATGCATGTTTTATTTACACCAAAAGCAACCGCATTTCGTTCAGCTGCTTAGTATAAAAAACACGATTAAGACACATGATTATTCATATAGTTTATTAAAATTACTTATTTATTTAATATAGTATGATTACTAGTGTAAATAAACATAGTTCGATGCAATAAAAGTCACTGAATTAAAAAAGAACCGATTAAGCAGGGCTAAATTTCCAGTTTAAATCAAAATCATGTTTTAAAGAAATTATTATTGACACCGCAACTGAAAAGGGAAAGTGAAAAAGGTGATGTAGCTCCGCCGTTCTAAGGTTCTGCGGCGCCGTGACAACAGCAACCAGAGCGAGCTGCATCGCCAGTGACGCACTCACCCCATCAGCAGCGTGCTCTCCGATTGGACGAGCTTGGTTACAAACCCCACCTTCTTTTCTGTTACTGCCCACTGTGGCGCTCCGGCACATGTTGACATTCGCCAACAGTAGAATCATCTAAATATTGCTTGGAGATCGTTAACAGTCACTGGTCTCGTGTTAACCGTAATTTATTATAATTATGTCATGTTATTGTAAAAATGTTTTCCCCCCCCAAATGACCGTAATTGTAATTCAACATGCATATAGCAACATAACAACAGTTTAATGTTTAGAAAATTTGACTATTTGAATATATATTGCATATTAATAACACAACAGAACCATTTAGTCATATTATTTCACTGTTCTTCTTTTTTTTATCGTTTTATCATTTATTTAAAAAAGAGTAATGTTATACAAAACTGTATTTTGTGTGTTAGTAAATCAATAGCAAAGTACTGTATATTTTTGGCCTCATGTGATTAGACTGTTGCAATGTAAATCATGCCGCTTGTTGTTTTCCCTTTTTTTCTCCCGCTAGGGTATAATATTAGTATTTCAGTATCTCTGAATCTGAATGATATGAAAAGCTAAATTATTTGAACGATTACCCTGATTAATTAATTAAACAAACCAACAGTGAACCTGAATTAAATGATTTGTGGTATATTTATTGCATTATTTGAAGTTGACTTTAATACTTTTAATAGTTTAGCCAACAGTAATGATTCATCATCACCACTGTCTATATACAGTCCTGCATTACAAACAATTTTTACAATTTTGTTTGCACCCCCTTCCCAGATATCTTAGCACCAGCCGCCAATAACATTTAAGTAAGTGAAAAAAAATCTTAAAAGTCTGAGTCATTTAGTATTTTCTTTTTCAAGAGGACAACTCGCCAAACATAAAATTTATGCTTGTTAATTATTTGTTAATAATTAAAGTAATTAAACTTATTTTAAACACTTCAATTCTGTTGAAGTGGTTTTTTTTGTATAAGTATCTCCTTTTTTGTAGCATAAATGCAGAATTGCTGGTGTCATTTTAGTTCCATACAACATTTTTTATAAACAATAAATGATATCAATAACTAATCTGTAAGACAAAATATAGAAAGTTTATTGATGCTCTGTAAGTGGATTTGTCTTTAAAACAGGTGCAGCTAGGTAAAGGACTGCATTTGGTGTGGCACATCTGAGACTGACAAGTGTAGTAAAAGTGGACTATTGCCAAAACTGAAATTTTATGTAGCAAACACCAACAACTTGACTAACGCAAAGAGCAAACAGTACCAGTAATGTTACATCAAAACTACATATCTCAGGAAATGCCACTTGTCCAATCAAATTAGTGGACTGAAACATGAAATTGAAAATGTATTTTATTGACATTTTATATGATAGACCGACACAAAGTAGCACATAATTGTGAACTGGAACGAAAATAATATATGGTTTTCAAAAGTTTAAGCAAATAAAAATCTGAAAAGTGGGGCATGCATTTGTATTCAGCCCCCCTGTACTCTGATACCTAAATAAATTCCAGTGCAATTAATTGCCTTCAGAAGTCACCTAATTATTCAATAGAGTCCACCTGTGTGTAATTTAGTCTTAGTATAAGGCTGTTCTGTAAAGTCCCCTTGGTTTTTTTTAGAGAACACTAGTGAACAAATAGCATCTTACCAGACCGGTCAAAGATATAGTTGTGAAGAATTTTAAAGCAGGGTTATACAATATTTTTTTTTAATATATCATCAATGTTTACCTTAAATAAGCTTTAAACACCTCAAGAGGCACTGTTTAATCCATCATCCAAAAATGGAAAAAGTATGCCACAACTGCAAACCTACCAAGACATGGTCGTCCACCTAAATTGACAGACTGAGCAAGGAGAGCACTGGTCAGAGAAGCAGCCAAGAGGCCCATGGTCACTCTGGAGAAGCTGCAGAATTCCACAGCTCAGGTGGAAGAATTTGTCCACAGGACAACTATAAGTCATGTTCTCCACAAATCTGGCCTTTATGGAAGAGTGGCAAGAAGACAGCCACTGTTAAAAGAAAGACATCAGAAGTCCCATTTGCAGTTTGCCACAAGCTGCTGGAAGAAGCTGCTCTGGTCAGATGAGACCAAAGTTAAACTTAAATGCAAAGCTCTATCTGTTGCGAAAAAGTAACACTACTCATGAACATGAACACGCTATCCCCACTTTGAAACATTGTGGTGGCAGCATCATGCTGTGGGGATGCTTTTCTTCAGCAGGAACAGAAGCTGGTCATAGTTGATGGGAAAATCGATTAAGCTAAATACAGGGCAATCCTAAAAGAAAACCCATTGGAAGCTGCAAAATACTTGAGACTGGGTAGAAGATTCACCTTCCAGCAAGACAATGACCTTAAACATACAGCCAGAGATAAAATGGAATGGTTTGGGTCAAAGAATATTCGTGTGTTAGAATGACCCAGTCAAAGTCCAGACCTAAATTTCATTGAGCATCTGTGGCAGATTGTTGTTTACAGACGCTCCCCATTCAATCTGCCTAATCTTGAGCTATTTTGCAAAGAAGAATGGACAAGGCATACCCTAGAAGACATGCAGCTGTAATTGCAGCGAAAGGGGGGCTGAATACAAATGAACACCACACTTTCCAGATTTTTATTTGCTTAAAAATTTGAAAACTATGTATCATTTTAGTTCCACTTCATAATTATGTGCTACTTTGTGTTGGTCTATTACATAAAATCCTAATAAAACATTTAAATGTACAACAGTGAAAAAGTTCAAGGAGTATAAATACTTTTTTAAAGCATTGTATATGTTCTATCAAAAAGGTGGCAGCCATAAGTAGTGAAAATATAGCCAGGAGCAAACCTAAAACCAATGTCGATCAGTGGAAATTTAAAAATGCATCAAGTTGCAAATCCATGGTTAGTTTGTTGAAGTTAACATTTAAATTATAACAGTTGCCGTGGCATGGTTTGTTATTTGTGGCACTAGACATCAACAGTGGGTAGGGAAAAGTGCATGTGTGTTTACAGATAAACTAGATCAGGAAGTGACTAGAAAAAAGCATTATTTTTATAAACTGCTTTACATAAACAAGCATGTCATATTCCAGTTTAAAACTCGAGATCTTTTCGACAACAACTCTTCTAATGCACTGCTTTTCCACATTTCAGATAGAAAAACTAAAGGTAATGAGTGGCTGTAGGCCATTTTTGCTTTGTTTGTGTTTGTGCAAGCGTATGTGTGCCTTTGTGTATACAAGAGAGTGTGTGTATATGTGTGTGCGCATACACACGCATGCAAGCATTGGCTCTGTTTCCACACAATTACATCTTATTTCCTGAATTACATGACAGTTACAAGTGCTCCTTTTAGGGACAACAGGGAAAGAAAATATTCTAAACAATTTTCATATTTTCCAATGTATAGAATCAAACTCAAATTCTAAATATAAAGGCTGTTGTGGGCCTGTGAAAAATTATTTGTAATAATTATTAAACACAATATATGCAAAATGTTCTTCTGTGTCACTAGCTTTGTTATTGTCTGATACAATGTCCCTAAATTACTTATGTTTTTAATGATTTAATAATACATTTAACTTAAACACAGTCAGCAGTTTGTTCAGCTGGCACATGAAGTGCTTTTCAACAGCTTTACAAATTTTTGGCATTAAAATTAGGCAAAACTGTTTTTTTTTTTCCTTTTTACACATTAGCATAAATTATTAATATATTAAAGCTATTTGTAAGGTTTTTTACTTATTAATAATTTCAAACCAGAGACACCTATAAGATCCAAGCCACAAACTTTAGGTTTTTCTTCAGAGATTCACAATCAAAATTATTAAATTATTCTTTTATATAAATATTTTATTTTTACACCTTTTCTAGCTTTTTAACCGGGACCTCTGATTAGGCAATGCATGCAGGCTTGTAAACTGCTGCAAGAAGACTCATAACTGTAATTGTGGAAGTGGTAGCTCAGTGGTTATGGTGTTGGAATGCTGATTGAAAGTTTGTGGGTTCAATTCCAAGAATTCAATTCCAGAATTTTATTTGGGGGTCATTCGGCTCTGCCAATATGACTAATTGTTGTTAATCCAACACTGATTATTCACACACTATAAATCTTGCACACCCATTACCAATTTTATTCATTGTAGCTGCATGTATTACTTACATCATACCAATGTTTTTACCCTTTGTTACATCCTGCATCCTGTTAACATAATATTGCGTGGTTGTTGGTTTTTTTTTTTAATGAAATATTTCATATTAACACATGGGCCATAAGCAGTCTCTTAGTTTGCTTAATCCTTGGACCAGCTCTGATCAAGATAATCAATCAAATGATTCAGCCATTATCAATCAGATTCAGTGATAAACACTGTAATATTAATGCTGTCCACTAGAGGAACCCCAAAGAGAGAACAATAAAAAGCATGATACCCTAACCACAAACACATGCTTAAATGCTTTCCAAACTTATACGGACCTACATACACACTGTTTGTCTAAAAGTTACAAAATACCAGTGGTGGGCAGTAGATTTGGTGGCTGGGCCTTCAGTGGGGATTTACCTGATTAATACACCTCTCAATACCAGAATTATAGAAACCACCAATACTATACAAAAACGCAATATAACACGACGTAGCTCTACAAAGAGAGAGACATTTTATGTATTAAGGATAAAAACTATTTCCTGTTAAAAAAACTTCAAACCTCTACACTACAACCGCAACTGTGCCACGTACATCATCAGGAGCAGTTTAGAATTTATATTTATCCTAATATTAATATAACGTCACTAAAACATTAAATAAGTTAAATAAAATATATAATACATTTAAAGGCTGTAAGCTGGCGTTGCCGGTCGGCGGCAATGGTCTGGAAGTGGTGAAGAAACTCTTTCCCAGATTGAAACAAGCTAGTTAGCTTTAGAGTTAGCTGAACTCTACTCACGATGTCTAACTTTTCCAGAAAAAAGGCTGCCTTTGTCCAAGACCAAGTCAATTTCTCCTCCTTCAGCAGCCATTGGGGCATAAAAATTTGCTAGTTTGCGCTAGGCTTTAAGAATGTACTCTGATCAAGAAATTAGAGGACAGACAAATGCTGATGTCATCATGCGCCAACTAGCAGGCTATGGGAGGCGGGATTAAAAATTTGATTGGTTAAAGAAAGTCTTTAATAATGTTAACCAATTAGCAATCTGCCACTACAAATATAGTTTAAGTTACATGGGCAGCACTACTGATTCCTGACCCTAATTTTAACATTAGATCTATCCAAATGTCTATGCCTAGGCCTATGGTTTAGTCCCTATCAGGATATAAAAACATTCCTACACTTAAACATTTACATTTATAGTGTAATGTCTTTATTTTGTCACATAATTTTATTAGTACAGTGAAATTTTTTTCATTGCATATCCCATCTTAGACAGTTGGGGGCATGGCTGTATCATCTATGATACAGTGCACCTGGAGCAGGAAAGGTCGAGGGTCTTGCTCAAGGACCCAACAGCTTGGGCTTGAACCCATGTCCAGAGCGATTTACATTTCTTTTTAATACAACTGAGAAGGGCAATACAGCGGGGTGGGGGTGGGGAAGCAATTTGGTGGTGCTGGGAATGGAACCCTGACCTTCCAACTAGCAGTCCAACACCTTAACCAGTGCGCTACCACCCCAAAAATACACACATACTGAAAAGTCACCAACTGAGAAGAGAAAATTCATGGTTTATCATTAAACTAAACATTGTTGTATTTTGTTGTCGCCGGTGAAATAAGTAAACATTGACTGACAGAGCGCTGTACAGACATGCCCAGACACGCGCGCATCCTTACCGACGCCCCGCCTCTGACAGGCAGAATGGTCATGACGTAATCGCTTCCAAATATAGCGCGTTGCTGTCGCCGCAGACCCCGCCCACCGTCGCAAGCCCACGCCTTTATTGGTGCGCCTCCCTTGTCAATCACGTGATAAGCCGAGGCCGCTGTTATTGTAAACAGGGTGCCTACTTTCTACAGGCGCTCCAGCACACTGCGAACATTTCACAGAGCTTTGTTTGGGTGTCCCAGGGATCAACAAAACATCACAGCATATTATACTTTGAATATAGGTATTTCGCGCCAAAATGATTATTTTGGATGAGTTGAAAATCCGATTGATCGATATCTTTAATAATAATAATAAAAAAAACATCCTTATTAAAGCACGCTAGTGAACGCCAACCGGCAATCTCCTTTCCTATATGTAATTTAACTTCTACCTTAAAACATATATCATCTTTATTTATCTTTAGTCCTAATGTTAAATCATTTTAAATTTCATATCACGAATTTCATATCATACTGCTTTTTACAGCCCAAACGTCAAATGTTTTTTTTTTATCACGGAAAGTACTTTCATTGATAAACTTTAAATAAGGTATCATTCTTGATGATTTAACAAAAGTTATGTATTCCGCTATACATATTAATTGGTAGGCTTATATTACTGGGGGTTTTGTGCAGCAACTAAAGTTTTCTAAAAGCGCTTCCATCTCAGGAAGTCCAGATGGAGTTTTTTCCGCCTTAACTCTCTACCTGCTACACTTCCAACAATATATCGCTCGAAAGACACTCACGACTCCGGTAATGTTGCGTGACCTTAAGTCATATTTCATATTTTAAGTCATAGTCATATTTCTTAATAAATAAATGGACAAAGCTTTTGAAATGTGAAATGATTAGGACAGGCAACTTACCTCTTTGATGACAGACGCAAAAGTACGAAGTATTCCTCGGTTTGGAAAAAAAAAATAAAGTATCTATTGCAGTCACCAACGATACATCGCGAATAATAACTCTTTTTGGATCGCGTCGGCTTGCTGTGAGTTTATTTATTGACGTTTCACGGGGCATTGAGGAAGTTCTTTTGTTCCAGTATTTATATACAGCGTCGAAGTTGCACGCTCAGGAGGCGGAGCGGCGCTGAGCGAAAGGAAGGACGGAAAAAAGAGACCAAGCGCACCCGACCTATAGACACATATATACCCAACGCACCTTTTTAACCCAGATCAGTGTTTGTCATCTAAACCAGCGTTCCAATGACGCGTATAGCTTCTCTGTAGAACAATCCCAACAGATGCGCTGAGTTTAGATTTATCAATAGCAAACCAGAACTGCGTCTTAAATATATAGTCGATTCCAGAGCTATGCCAAAATAGGGCATTTCAGTATACATATGCAATACATCATGCATTAGCTGATAGGACCCGTGTATACTCATCTAGGAGAGATGGTTTGGAAACGTCAGAAGCTCCAAGGAGCCAGAATGTGTATATAAAATGCATATGCAAGTCCGTGATTTTATGGTACACGTTATTTTGTCAGTAGCCCGTTGCTTTCTTTCGCCTACCTCAAGTGACGGCTATTGTTGCTATCGAGTTGCATCACTGCAAGTCTTACAATTTTGGGACTTGATAAATTATTAGTCATTTTATTGCCTAAAATGGTCATTATAACCTATATGCTGGTTTCGGATGACTTGTGGACACTTTACTAAGATGAAAGTCCATTATGACCAAATCATTACCATCTACTAAAGGCATAGTTATAGAAGAACTGTTTGTATATTTATATAGTATTTTAGATATTATATATTTTGGAAGCCAACATTTTGTCTTTTTAAGTTGGTCCACCTAATCTTGAAATAATCTGACACGGGCTTCTGTTAACGACATATAAATAAATAATATATAGTATATGGTAACTAATTAAAATGGGCTGATTCTATTCTGAGCAGGACCTTTTTAGATTTTAGTTCAGTAATCATATATTGTAGCTATTACAAATCGCTTTTCAAGCATGCCTTATTGCCTTATTGCCTTATTGTTCGCTATACAAGTATTTTCCAGTGGGTTGTTGAGCTATACTGGTTAAGGAAACGTTGTAATGGTGTAATTCTTTAAACCCCAAAGATGATTAACACACACAAAAACTGCATTAAATGTGAATTATTTTGCGTGAGTTCATTTGGCTATTTTTGCAGGAGAAACACAAAGCCAGGCACTGAAATTGTTGACACAGCTGAGGTGACGGTCTTAACTTTTTCCACAAATGCTTCCTATGTTTGCCTTTAAATAAATCTGATATATACGTTTAATCCTGTGTGTATTTCTACTTTTAAAATATTTTTGTTGTTTTTCAGGACATGCATCAAAGTTAGAAAGAATAAAATAAGAAAAAAAGAAAGAAAGAAAGAAGGAAGAAAGGAAAAAAGAAAGAAAGAAAGAAAGGTATAGGACGGTGACTTGTAAGGTAATTGGCAATTTCCAAGTTTTTTCTAAGCTTAAAATATTTTTTAAAAAACAAGAAAAGTAGATTTTAAAAAGTTTTAAAAAGTTTTTTTCTAACGAAAATTCAACTCTGGACAGTCTGGTGATTAATAAACACCTCCAGTTTATTTGTAATAAGTAACGTTTTAATCACATAAGATTGGCAAAAGCTCCAAAATATATAATAATCAAGGTTGTATAGTACAAGGTGGCAGAGAGGCGATACCTTTTAATCGATATCCTTTCATAAGTTCATAATCGTCATTAGACACCGTAAGATATCAAGTAACTGGTTCGTCGAGTTTTCAGTGCGATGCGTTCTCTTTTGGTTTGGGGAAAATTTGAATGGTCCAAAAACCAGACTAATGTCCATTTTGCTTAACTTGTGTAGAAACTTATTTTATGATATTTTATAGTGTTGTTCTAAGACGCTTTTTTGTTCAAAGATTTTGAGAACATTCATCAAGTACGCATACCGTCGCATATACGTTTCAAGAACATTGATCTAAGAACGTTTTTTCTTAACATTATGAGAACATTCAACTAGGGAGATCAATGCTTGGGGTGCTGTACTGCTAACCGAAAGACTGTATGCTTAAATCACCACCAAGCTACCACAGCTAGGCCCCTGAGCAAGGCCCTTAACCCCTAATTGCTCAGTTGTATAAATAAAATAAATTTAGGTAGCTCTGGATAAGGGTTGTTCTAAAACATCACGAAAGTTGTGGAAATGTTCCCTGCTGGTACTACTCTCAGGGTTTGGAAGATGTTGGTCAGTGTGATACAAGAGATAAATTACTGCTGTGTGCTGTACAGTTTAAAAAAATACATTCACATATTCCTGTATGTATAGGTCTTTCCTGAACATATTTGGATGCCGTTAATTACATTTGTGGATGATGGTGGTGCTTGTCCTGCTGCTGCTGGTGACTTGGAAAAGGATGGTGTGTATGTGTCTAAAAAGAAAATGTTATTTTGTAATCTTATTAGTGACACACAGTGTGAGTGTTTTCAAAGTTAACTATCTCACTAATCGAAATTAAAACAGACTTTTAATTTACACTAAAGAAAGTTCATTTTATTAGGATCCACTGGCTATGGTCCATATTATGATATCATCAGGTATGACATCATCAGAAAAACAGCTCGAACACACATATGTGACTAGACATTAGCTTGACTTTGGCTTTATTAGATTAATTTTCTTTTAAGTTTCCTGATGCATAGGTACAACCAATCATTCCACTGTAAAACTCAAAAAATCAGGTTTAGACATGCAAGACAAGTAGACTGTGTGGTCCAAAACAGAGGGTTTTACTAAACTTACTGTCACAGTCAGGGATTTATCCACAAACAGTGGAGTTCCATGTGGATGAAGTTGTTCATTCCAATTAAACTGGAGCTACACCTGATATTAGCTGTTTTGTTACTTATACTTGTCATTCAGTAAACTTAGTTGTGGCTTTTGCTTGGTTGGAATAAAAACTTGCGTCTACACCAATTGTTTTTTTTTTAACAATTTACCTAATTGATTAATATAAAAGCAGTCCAGGAAAAAGAACAGAAAGTGCAATGCCCAGTGGAAATATTAAAACACTCAGCCCTGTTAAGAAATATTACTGTATGGCACCATAACATAGGTTATCCATGTGATTTTTACCACCTTGGGTAATTAAAAGAAGTGCAATCAAACACGTCAAGAAAATGAACCAATCTAGGTATACATGTACCAAAACATAATCCCAGGTGATTTTTACCATAAAACCACAATTACATGTGTGGTGTAGGTGTGTGTGAGTATGTGTATGTTTAAAATCATTATAGTCCAGCTTTTCTGAAAAGTTTTACCATTCCTGTGGTGGGCAAAGGAGGTTTTAGTAAAATCCAGAGCAGTTATGGTCTATATATATGATGACATCACACTTGAAATCTATTTTGCAGCTGAGGTATCTTTTGATTTAAAGTCACACTTCAGATCAGATAAACAAATACATGCATGAATAAATACTGTAACAATACATATTAAGTGCTTATTCTCAGCATGCTTCTTTCTCTTTGATATTTGTTCAATTTAGTTACATAAAACAAAACATTGCGCATACTCTATAAGCACGAATCTATTTTTATTGCTTATTTGGAGGGGCTGAGTTGCTTCGTGGCCTAAACATTAGACCTAAACATTACCACAACGTATTTAAAAGCATACTAGCGTAGAAGATGAATATATTATGAATCAGGTGACTTACAAAAAAGCGCTTATATAGCTCAGTACTTCTGCTTTCCTGTAACCACGGAAGAAAGAAAATGAGAAACATTTGTATGATGGCCGGACATTTTTAATAAAAATTGAACGATTTGTTTTAGTTTCATGAGTTATTTTCAGTATACGTAACTTACTCTTTGGATTTAAAAAAATAATACGTGCAGAGCCACTTTATCAAAGGCACGTTTCATAGTCTTTGGCGCCATCTAGTGGAAATGACAAAACGTAAAAAATAAACACAAGGGTTTGTAAACAAATCTCTAATTAATATTTTATTATTAGATTACTGCAAATGTAAAGAAATAAACAATACTTATTTTACCATATTAAATCTTATCTAAAAACGGCGTATAATAAAGCTAAAATATGTTTAAATACTTCAGTTATCAGAAAAATTTAATACAATAAAAGTAAACAAAATTACCTACAGAGACTTGAAATTCTACAGTTGTGTATGTGTTTTTCCTTCTTATGAAGGACTAAAATAAGCGGTAAATTATAAGTACTGGGCTTTCTGTCTCTGTGTGAAGAAGTCATAACTATAGCCGAAGCAGTGATGTGGATCGTACCATTTGTAGGGGAATCTGAAAAAGAAGAGTTCGCTAACATATCGTGTGCACAGATTAATCATTATATAAAACATCTAACAAATTTTATAGATTCAAAATTATAAATAAACGTGTTTATTAATAGACATGGAACGTGTCGTGTGCAGAAAACAAACCGTTTGCGCAAAACGTGTTTACCCCGTCGTGACTTTGTACAGAAATGAACGTGTGGCGCCATTTCTGCGTGAGGCAGCAGCACTTTAGTTAGTTTAAGGCTGTTATTATAAAAACAAACGTTCAAATGACAACCAAAAAGAAGCGCTCGCCGCGCACCAGTAATGACAGCTGGGTTGTTATCGCCGCAGGTATGGCAAATAAATTAATAAAGACCCATATGCAACTATATACTTTTTACGTGATAAAATTCTGTCTCGAACGTAAACGGACGTTAGCACTGGTGCTAATTTCTCTTCTCGAGCGTTTGCATATTCGTATATTAAACTATTGTGTTTATAATAAATAAAAGTCATTTTATTTAAGTTTGCAGTAGTTTTAAGTCTAAAGTCAATCACTATTTAATCAAATGAGTTAAAACAGCCTTCATAACAATAAACATCCAAACTTTATTGGGTAAACAGTAGTTAACGCCCACAATTAGGGGTGCAACAAACGATTGTTTTTAACGGTGGGTTATTAATCGATTATTAGGACGATTAGTCGATTAATCGGTAGTCATTTCATACGGAAAACGCATTGCATTCCGCAAAAAAAGAATAAAAAATTAAGGATCTTTTTATTATGAGATAATAAATCATAATTATGAGTTTGTAAGTCAAAATTATGAGTTTTTAGGCCGATTAGTCTATTAATCAGTAGGCATTCCATACAGATGTGTATTGCATTCACAAAAAAAATCACACAAATTATCTCATAATTATGAGATAAGTCATAATAAGTAAGTCATAATTATGAGAAATTTTGTGATTTAAAAAAAAAATTGTTAATGTTAAATAATTATATAACTATTATTGTTATTTATCTTATTTATATATTTTTTGCATTTCCCAATTAAGATTATGAAGATATATTTTAAGTTAAACTTTTTTTAAACTGTGTTGCATTGCAGGAAAAGTCTGTATCTAGTTTTTATTTCCTTATGTCATGTATTTTACCAGCTTTTTTTAAAGATGAATTAATATTCTTCGATTTTATAAACTTCAAATATTGTTAATATTTTTGGTAGCAGTCTAGATTTTGTGTTATTCTTGTTATTCGATCTTCTTTGTTGTCCTGGACAGATTCTGCCCTGGAAAAAACAAAGCTAGATGATAGCAACCCAACATTTGTTAGACTTCAGAATCCAGCTACAGGTCTGAAAAAAGTCTATTTAATGTTTTGCTTTTAGAGTAAAACTTGAGTCTCAACGTCAGTCCTGTGAGACAACGTCTGGGTCCCCAGGGCTGATGTAGCTAACCTCTAGTTATATAATTGATTGCCTTCTGATCTGTACATTAGGTGCTGCTTCCCAATACCTGTTCAGTAGTGGAGCTGTGCGGCTGTATGAGGTGAAAGCGTTTGTTGAAGATTTCCACTCTTGGTTTATTGACCAAACTGTCCAAAGAGGTGAGAATTCATCGTTTAATGAATCCTTAATCAAGATCAGAATCGGGTCAATAACAGCAGCCAATGGTGGATTGGATATTAGTGAAAGAAAAAATTCCAAATTAAAATTTTATTTGTCACATATACAATAATGCATTGTATAACATGCAATAAAATACATTTTAAGCTTTTTTAAAGAAAAGTAGAAGTTGATTTCCCGTTAAAGCTTAAACTCTTAATAAATAAACAAACTATAGTATAATAACTATATAAATACGTTCTTTTCAACTGCGATGTGAATGCGATATAAAAAGTCCAGAGCAAAAGCATGACTGCCCTCTTCGAGTCAGTGATACTAGCCAATTGAGAGCACACAGCTTTGTGCGGCCAATCAGCATGTTGGCCATGTGCGTATAATTCCCACTATTAAAAAACAATAAGGAAAGCGTGGTGGAGTGAAATTATGTCTTCTTTTGAGTTAGAGGGATCATCTCGCCAATGAGTACCTAAAAACAGCACATGTGATATGGGATTATTTCGGCTTCAAAGTGACAGACACCACAGGCGGCTGTTTGAGGAGTGTGTTGTTAAAATGTTGTCTGCAACTGCAAGCAAGCAACAAAGTACAATTTTTACGACTGTTTGCGGGTGTTATAAAAAGACATTATAAAAAGATGTTATAGCATATAAAAAGACGTTAAAAAACACCAGGGGATAACTAATGCCATAACCTGATACCTCGCTAAAGACATACACCTACACATACATGATCGAAACATGTATTCATTATTCGCAAACACTGCTCTATAATGTATACTAACATTTGTAGATATAAAGTTTGGCTAAATAACAAAAAAGTGTTTTTGATGTGTTTCTGGTTTTGCAGATGGCAGACTGATGTATGTGACCCCTATGGATCCTTTGTTCCTGTTGTTGCCATTCCTGCAGAGTGGTGCGGTGGAGGTAAACCAGTTCTGTGTCATTATAAAAATCTGACTGTTTTTACGATATGTAACAGTTTTTATTTCAAAAACAGCCCAAAATGAAAGGGTTAAAACATTACAACTAGTGCATTACAGTTTGCTGGTTCTGGGGATTGAACCTATGATCTTCTGGTCAGCGGTCTTAACATCTTAACCACTGAGTTTTAACTTTGATTTTATTATATTATATTAATGTTTCATTCTGTCTATAGTACTAGTATGCATTAAAAAGCAATACATTGTTTAGTATTAAAAGAAAAAAAGGATCTATTCAAGTTATTAAGACAAATAATTACCTAAGCTCATTACTGATATAATGCATTACAGATAAAAATGTTAGAATGTACTGATGTGAAGTTTTTATTTTGCTAAATGTTAAGTAACAGAAAGGTAAACTTAAGCAGCAATTGTGCTCCTTGTGAGAACCTATAACGACACTGTATGTGAAACTGAGGGAAACGCTGGGAGATAAAAAAACATTTTACATTTTCATATTTAAATATTTAAGTGGTATTTATTTTATACCTGTGAAAAGATGTTAATTGTGAAAAGTTCACATAATAAAGTTTATAACAATTTATCAAGTCCCAAATATCAAGTCCTTTTCATTTCTGAAGTATTTAAGTATATTTATTATACAGTGGTCTTTTTGTTGATTTTTTGGAATAACTACCTCTTTAAGTAACTATAAAGTAAAAAATATATCATTACTGTAAAATAAAATTACTCATACCATGAGTCATACCACCCCTAGCATCAAGATTGAATAAGTTCTGTACTATACAATATTCTATTCTATGCTATCATATATGATGTCATATAGGTTGGTGTGGTTTTTCTAAATGTGTTATCCAGAGAGCATCTTTACTCTGTATGTGTATTTGATAATTAATAGAAAGACATACTTCTAAAAAAAAAAAAGTAAAACATAATGGTACTGCATCAGTTTGGTAATCTTTTACTGGTTTTGTCACTAAAACACGCTAAAGTGTAAAGCATAAACATACAACCTAATGAACCTAATTGAACTTTATATAGGCAGCAAGAAACAGCATAAGATGATAGTGTAATGATTGTGCTGTACACAGGGAAAGTTTCAGCCGCTGCAGCAGGTGGTGATGGATGAGGATTACCCAGGCTGCACAAGACTGCTGAAATGCAAACAGGCTCTAGACACGCTTCATCATGTGGCAGATGACAAAGGTGTGTACTGTATGTGCACAGATGCTCAACATTTGCACCAGTATTGTTATGATAACTTTGTGTTTCTGTTGTAGTGGTGGGCAGTCAGAAATTTCACCGCTATAGCCAAGAGAAGACTATGGACTGGCTAAAGAAAAAGGTGTGTTTCTAATAATTGTGCAATGGCGAAAATGACACAAGACCACATGACTGGTTTGATCCTGCAGTTTAAACAAATAACATAAGTAATATTACACAACAAAGGTTTATGATAGATATTTCATGTAACAATTATAAAACGATTAATTTTGGTCTTAGGTTTTGAACGCAGTGATTGCTCTTAAAAAAAGTGACATTTCTGTTGGTGGGGGTGTGAAGTCTACCACTTATGTACGAGTTAAACAGGAGTCAGATGCGACTGAAGGTAAGTCAGATGGACTGAAAACAGTACTGATTTTGTTTCTGTGTTGTATAATGACACTATTTTAAATTTCTTTTGCAGAGGATTATTTGCGCTATGCTCATGGGCTCATCTCAGAATATATCAGTGAGGAGTTAAGCAAAGATCTGCTTCACCATCTTCAGTAAGTACACACACACACATGCACTTATATACAGATACTAGTATAAAGTGGTCCATAACCTGAGAGTAATTTATTTACAGTAGTGGGGTAGCGATTAGGGATGCACCATATCTTATCCAACAATAAATTATTGGGCGATATGTGTGAAAATGACATTTATATTTATTGCTCCAAAAAATGAAATTTGATAACTAGAGCCGAAAAGGAAATTTGAGAACTTGCTCTTAAATTAATCAATTAGTCTTATTTATCCGAGACTCATCCCCTTTTCTCAGTGCAAGTGACTGCAGCCAGTGTTGCCAGATTGGGTGGGTTCTTGCCCAGTTTTGCCAGATTGGGCTTTTGCTATGCATTGGGCTGGTTGATAATATTTGGGCTACTTTTAAAAACTGGCAGGTGTTTAGTTTCAACTAAAAAGTGTGATTTATTATTATTATTATTATTATAAATTATTACTTGTGTCTTACACAAAAACAAAATCATTTAAAGAGTCAGAAGTGATGTTTGACATTATAGTTTGGTATATAGAGTAGTATATTCAATATGTAGTATAGTAGGATACAGCTTCTAAAGTATCAGTTTCATTAGTGAATCTTAGATTTTCTATTCTCCTGGTGCACAAACTGCAGATTATATAAAAAATATAATATAAAAATATTCAAATATTTGAACTTATTGCTCATCGTCTGAATCAACCGTGAGAAGGACTTAATAATCGGTTATCGGTTAAAAAGTTTTCATATTGTTGAATATGGTAATGGGCAGATAGCACATTCCTTGCGCCCATTTCTCAACACAAATTAAGTGTATAGTACATTTTCAGTTACTGCTTGTGTTAATAAATATTAAGCTTGTCACTGTATTACCGTATTTTTTTTCCCAAGGTTACCTGAAATATCCAGCCCTAAAGAAGTGGAGCCTCCTTCTAAGGTAACTCGAATTAACTACTAAAAGATGAATTTCTATTTGTTTGTCTTACACTACATTGCCAAACCTTTGTGGACACCTAACCAGCACACCCACATTAGTGTCTTACAATGTAGAGTCTAGAATGTCTCTGCATGTTGTAGCATTACACTCTTTCTTAACTCGAAACTAAGAGACCCAAACAATGTTTTAGCTTGAAAATGCCCCTGTGCACAAAGCCCCTAAACTCCATGAAGATGTTGTGGTTGGAGTGTAAAAACTCAAGTGTCCTGCACAGAGCCCTGACTCTGACTCAACCCCACTGAACACCTTTCGGATTAACTGAAACCCTGAATGCAGACCCTCAGTTTAACAACGTTAGTGTTTGATGTCACTAATACTATTGTGACTAAACAAAAGAATCTCACACAATCTGGTGGGGAATTGCCAGAGAATTGGAGGTTATTATAGTGTAGAAGGATGATAAAAATGTATTCATGTGATGGTCGGATGTCCTAATACTTTTGTCTTTATATTGTATTTTTTCTATGCTAATGATGATTGGTGTAGCCCCATTTAATTTACCCCCTGTCAGATTTAACTATATTTTTATATAGAAAATCACCTCATGCTTTATCTGTCGCTCTTTTCTTTAATTGTAACGCTTTGTGTATTCTTTTGGGGATTTTAGTTTTGAAACATACAATAGTGTCGTCCCTAGAAATTGGAACAACAATGAGAATCTTTTTCAAAACATTAAACAGTATTAGAATGTAAAAAAAAGTATTTTAAATAACTTGGAATATTCAAAATTCTGCACAATTTCTAGGTCAACATTTAAATACACCAGCAGTGGTAGCTTGGTGGTGCTAACCACCGAACTTCCACTGTGGGATTTGATTTAACCCCGGACAGTTTGGTTTGCAATAAATAAGATAATACTTCAAAAATTAATGTATGGTTAAGGTTTTTGGTCGATGTGGATAGTAAAATATCTGGCATGCATATGTTATGTTGGGATATGCGTGTGTGTGCTTTGACACAAAACAATCCAAAAAACTGCAAAGCTATCATAAAACTAATGTTGATAAGCCCAAGGCACATGCAGCTGCTGTTGACGATTTAGTGCCTAAATGAAGACAGACCTTTTAAATATGGCAGTAGTTGGGTTTTTAAAGAGATGATCATATGCAGACTAAAGTTCTATATAAAATCTGTAAATATCGAGTCACATCAAAGCCAAGCACAATTTGTCGGCTATGCTCGGCAGAACCATCTTTAAATACAGCAGGATATGTTTGAAGAAAAACTTGTTGGCTAAGTAATTTTTTAAAATATTTTTACAATATTGCATATACCATTTTTCTTCAATATTGTCCTCACCTACAGCGATATCCAAAAACTAAGACGTACAGTTTTGTGCCAACAGTTTGGGGAGGGACCACATTTGTGTGTGATGTGGATAATCATTAAGGGTGTCCACAAACTTTTAGCTATAGTTTGTGTGAAATATTGTACGGCTTTACGTTGTATCGCCCTAAAAATGTAGGTTTAACTACTGTCAATAGTAGCATGCAGGAGCTAGTTGTTAGCGAGAACGATCACCTTTTTTCCTTATTTTAAAAAAAGTGGTAGCAAATCTTGAATCCTTTTCCTGGGTCAGAAAATGATTTGTAGCTTTGTTGCATGAGCAGAAGAGGCAATAAATGTGGTGATTATTTGGTTGCTGTCTTCTATTAAACAGAAGAGGAAATTGTCAGATAAACCAGTGGAGGCAGTGGAAGACTACACCAAGTTCAACAGCGCTGACTTCGCCCGAAAAGTGCGTGTGAGCTATAAAATCGAGCATAATAGAATTTTCACTTTTTGTCCTACCTTAGCCTGTCTGTGCCAACTTTCTGCTTTTATGACTCTTAATCTGGTGTGGCTACAGTCATTTGTTCTATGAGTGTGTAGAGAGAAAAAGAATACAGAATGCAAATTAAATGTGAATGTTTTTATCATAGCCCCCTAAGAAGATGACAGCTGCTCAGAAGACGCTTGCTAAAGTGGACAAAACTGGCATGAAGAGCATGGCTTCATTCTTTAGTCCCAAGGTCAAACAGGAGAAGTGAGTGTGTTTGTGTCTGTATGAGCCCTAATGTGTGTATATTTTCTTAATAAAATAAAAAAAAAATTAAAGTATTACGTATTTTTAAGTATCCATTATCTCTCAGCAAAGTCCTTTCCAGCCGTCATTCAGCAGTACAGCACATCATCGTGTTGCGAATGTGTATTTATTGTAATGAAAATGTCATTCTCTTATGATTGGATGATCACGAAAACTGGTCCATTAATTTGTTAGTTCCAGATAATGACACAAATCTCACTGAAAAGGTTGTAAAGATATAAGTGGTATAAGTAAATTCTTAAACTACTTTTAATGACATGGTGACAACCTTGATGACGTATAACATGCATATGCCCTCTTTTATGAAAAAAAAATAGGGGCTAGTGAATTGGCTGTATCCATTGCCATGATTTTTCGATTAACTTATCGTAAGAGATTTAGTTGCAAAGAGTTTCAGTTGCATTACAGTTGGCTAATAAAGGTTTTTTATTAACATTCAGAAACTATTGCAAATGTTTTATGCAAATTTGTAATGGAACCCCCCTACTGTATGTGTATATATAAAAGATTTTTAAAAATCAGTCTTGTATATAAACACTATTTAAAAAATTAACACACTAAAGCCTTTATGTAACACTCTAGCACTACTTACTAAATTCATAATTCATTGCTTTTGGGTTAAAACAGCCTGCCGTGTGCTTCTTTGATAAACGCTTTATGGTCTGTTTTGTTTCCTCTTTTCTGCGAATAAGAAAGCTTGTGTTCCTCATAATGAATTTTTAAATATTAATAAAAAAACAACAGAAAATTAATTCTAAAAAAGTATCTTTACGAAATGTTAGAATTTTTTTGCAAAGGCATTTCATTGAAGTAAATAACAGAATCTGCAGACTTTCTTTCACATGAAAGCAAATTTCCTTTTAACAAGCTCCTATTAATCAACTGTAAACACATCAAATCTAATGAATCGAATACATTTTTTACATTTGTGTCTTAACCACTTAAAAGTCTAGGCTAACATAGGTTTGTGCAATCGTGGGGGGTCATAAAAGGGATAGACACAAAACACTTTAAAAATGGCCTGAAGGATCAGTGCCTGAGCAGCTGAGTGAACTGTTCTGATCTCCTGCATTTTTTTGAGTAGGAGAGAGCTGTGTTGGCTGGGCTGGATGATGTATAATCATCTGCATTTAATGTATAATCATCTGGATATGCTGCTGCCCTACTTTTGTTGAAAACCCCTGAAACAGAGACTCTGATTTGGATTATTGATGAAGCATGGTCAGCGAGGGAGTGTCATTACCTCAATATTAATTTCCTAGGCTCGCATCCATTGCTTAACTCAGCTCTGAGCATCATTAAATGCTGTTTTCTGAAAAAAAAAAAATTTAGCCTAAAATGTTACCGTATCTATTGATTCGATTATGTTCTATTTGCGCGTCCACATGCTGTGTGTTGAGTTCCACTAAACAGAACCGAAGTCTGCGAGTGGCTTATCTATTAAGACAGCATGCCGCCATATGATGTGCCATTATCTTTATCCTACTGCTTAATGTTCTGGCGTTAAAAATCCAAAGTCATTTGCAGTCAATGCCGTGTGCTAATCTTTCTTCCTAAGCTTGGGTTTGAAGCGCAGCGTCTGCAAGGCACTCTCCACCACTTTGGGTAGGTGGATGGGGTTCCTCTGTAGCCGTCTCATACTGCTTACTGTCCCACCTGCCGCCTTCCTCCAAGCATTTTCGTCCGACCCCAGCTCCGCCCGCATCAGCCGAGACTCATCTATGCCTATTCGCCGTGGGTCTCGCAGCATCCAGTTAGAATGGAGATCGTGCTGAATTGTACTGGTGGCCACTGTGGGAAGGTACAATAAAGGATAGAATGATGATGATAACTGAAAAAAAGAATTCTATAAAACATTCATTAGACACTGAATATTGTAAAATACTAATGTATGTAATTACTTGTTTTATTACAGTTTAAATGGTTCTTAAATTATCGATCAAATTTTTAACATAGGCAATTTCTGTTCTAGGAGGTCAAATTTTTTTTCAACATACCAATAAAGTCCACATCTGCGTGACCATCGTCCACATGTGGTTTTCTGGTGCTTTCTGTGTCACAGCTGGCAATAACGGCGTCAAAAAACTGCAGTGTGTCCGCTTCGCTTGGTATTGGTGGGGCAGATGGTTGTGGATTTGAATGCTTAAAAATTTTACAAGAAAAAAGTTCACCGATTTATTTTAATAAGTATTCCATCAGCCTAATTTTTCAATAATCATTAAATGAAATGAGCAATGTTTAAAGTAAATTCTAAAACATTAGTACGCCCTAATGAGTTGAGAACCAGTGATCTAAAAACTAATAATCGTAGCATGCCCAAGACAGTAGTAGCTCAGTAATTAAGGTGTTGGACTGCTGATCAGAAAATTAAAAGTTCTAAAAGCCTATGCGTTTTAAACAACAGAATTTGGTGCCACATGACTAAGATAACAAAGTCAAAATTATGCGAATAAAATAATAATGTTGAAGCAATTCAAAATTGAAGTTGTAATATTTTTCGCTAAGAGAAAGATGTCTTATGTTTGGGAGTAACCAGTTTATCTGTTTATTAATATTTCCACTTGATCTCATATTGCTAAGACAGTTTTTTTTGCTAAAAAAACCCCTTCATTTACTAAGAATTTCTAAGACTATTCTCATAATTATTCTTGTAATTTTGACCTTACTTCAAGAGTATTACAACATTATTCTCGTAATTACGTTTTTATTCTTGTAATTTTTACAACATTGTTTTTGTAATTTAGCCCTTACTCCAAAGTATCACAACTTTATTCGCCTATTATTTTTCAAAACAGTACTTTAATCTAATAATCTGATTTATTTATTTTGACACTAAAACTTCATCGTTTAAGATTACCTGAGAAGGTCACTAATGTATTTTCTTACCTGTGGAGGCTGAGGTGCAGGTTTCTTCTTGCACGAGGTTTGCGCTTCTCGCCGTTCTCCTTGCTTTAGCTCGCTCACGCTCTTGATGTAGCGTCTTCTGAGCGCGACCAGCTCTTGCAGATACTCCAGACATTCCTGGTTTTGAGAGTAAAACCACACACGCTCCTCCCGGTTGTGGTAGTAATACAGCGTAGTGCTGGACTGAATAGTGACCGCGCTCACGCTTCTTTTCAGGGTCGAGTCCCTTTGCGCACGACTCCTCTCTCCCACCGCGAGCATGGAAGCGCTGCGCACAAGTCTCACCGTGCACGCATTGTGGTAGTCCTCCCGCGTGCTTGGGCTTCGATTCGGCCGAAAAACTGCGTTGATTTTCTTAAACATCACAACAAACACACTGACAGGGACATCAGATAGTAATAATAATCCAATAGATGCTCGTAATCCGCGTCCATCTCTTATTCCACTGTATTGACTTTATATTCTACATGGAAGTAACAGCTTTACACGATATACATAAAACAAGTTGAATTTAATTGACATTTCCGTCCTGGAAGGCAAAACAACTCCCATTTTGCCTTGCCTTGATGATGTTGTGTAATGTAGCCATGGCAACCAGCTCTGTAACTCTAAGCCCAACTTTAATAATGAATCAGCAACACAAGGATTAGGCTACACACAGATAATCAGGTGCAACAGACGTTCATTACACAAAGTTCATTACCTCAGTGGTGGAAAGACACCCAGGGTGTTTAACTGGGCTTGGACTGATTTGGTCCAGCTCAGAGATCCCCAAACATTTTTTTCAGTCAGTGCCATAAAATTATTTCGTTCTTTAAGTGACCCCCAGTATTATTGTGTTGATTTAATGATTTTAAATGTTGCCCCCTTAGTTTATTATTTTTATATTGACCATACAGACAAGAGCGTTTCTCCAGGACCCAATGTTGTTACACAAAACACAGAATTACACAGACAACAAAGAGCTACTGAAAAGAAACAAACATAAAGTGCATGTGTGCAACCTGGTGCAAACAGCGCAGAACAGACAGTGCAATAAAAAAATACAAACATTACAAAAGACAGTGCAAAAAAGGACAATACAGAACATAACACAAAATATTCAAATAGCACCAACCAGATTATTAAAATGTGCAGGTAGAGAGGCGTGCGGTTGCACCTCACCATCACCATGGAATGTTATGTCGAATGCAGCGTTCTGTTAGTGGGTAAATTATTTTACTAAGAGGGGTGTTGGAAATTTTTTTTTTCTTTCGTGTTACTAGTGGGATGGGGGAATGTCCCTTCTAATATGATGTTGATAAGTTGTTGCATTTCAACAAGTTTCTCTTTGCAATATTAATTTGAAATACATATAATTTGTATTCTTGCGACATTTTAAAAATTTTGACACCTTTTTGCACGGACCGCACCCATCTGTAACCAAGGTAAGTTGCATGTAAAAAAAAAAATTCTTTTCCTCTATCCCCCTCTAATCTTTTCGCCTTTCCCATCTCTTCAACATCAATTCCCCCTCTGGTAGTAGCAAAATATTTTGATCTATCGACCTCTGGCTTCCACTGCATCACTCTGCTACCATCGTTCAACCTGTTAATGCAACTGAACATATTTGTTAGTCTATAGATCTATATTACATTTCTGCTCCCCATGTTTCCCTCTTAATGCTGGGATCGGCAGCTAACAACCTGTGGACAACTTATAATGGGTTAGATGTGAGCGAGATTTGTCTGTGATCGCCTATAACTCCTTGATCCAGCTTTTTTATTTTAGGCTACATAGTTTGCATCTGGTGGGCCGGGGATTCGTTCACACATACTTTTTTACAGTTTAGCCATCTTCTATCCACTCCAAATCGCTTTCGGTTTTGTTCTATTTCGCAAAAGTTGTGTTTTTCACGCAACGTCACACATTTATGGCCTGCTGTAGCATGCCCTGCCTAGGATCAATAGCATTCACCCATTTTCGTATACTGTTTTGGCACTATTTTTTGGCTTAATGCTCTCAAACTTTTTTGTGTTCTATTTTGGTTTTACCGACTTCATCCTCGCTGACTATGCTAAAATAGTCTATCCCTGTGTACCATTTTGTGCCTTGCGGAATATTTGACAATAACGTATGCGGATCAAGCACAATCCTACAACTTGATTTACCATTCATAAGTCGTACATAAGCCTCCATTTTTCGAAGTTCATTTTTTAAATTGGAAAAATGGGTGTATTGCAAGGACTTACCCTCTATGTCATGTTTCATGACACATGCCAGGGCATTTCTGCCTTGACGCAGTTTGCACCTCTTCTCTTCCACCACTTTATCCATTCATGATATGGTAACCCTCTTTCATTGATTTCCAGTCTGTATTCCACCTCCATGACTAAATTTCATATTCTTTTCTTGGTTGCCACGAACTGACTTGTTAAGATTTCTGGGATGGTGAGCTATACTCCCGCTGGCCTGCAATGGATTTTCGCTCCCAGCTTGCATAAAACGTCTCTTCCCAGCAGATTCATTGATGTGCTTGGTGAATATAGCATTGGTGCGTTTACTGTGACTTTGTTTATCGTTATGTCTTGCGGCTCTGTGAATCTTAAAGTTTGTATTTTCTCAGAGAAGCCTACTGTTTTTACCGTTTTGTTCGAGAGGGGGATTTTGGAGCCTTTTCTTCCACTGCTTGTATACGCTGCTCCAGTGTCGATCTTGTATGTTTTTAGGCAGCGCCTTTTTGAGCGTCATTCGAAACAATGTCGTTTGCCGATGACTTATTCCATCTTTCTGTCATTTCAGTCCCCCATGCATCTTGCGTCTTATAAATACTGTTATCTTTTTTTCAAGTTTTTCTACTTGCCCAGGGTCGGTTTTGAGCAGGTACATTGTCCTTAGCCCCTTCACATGACTTTCAAATTTGGTCCTAGGGGTCTCACGTTTTGGTTTCCATTCTCCAGCAGCATCTCACAGCCTGATGTTTTGAATACCTCTTCTGTTCTGATCTTTTCTAACACTTGGTATAACATGGCTTTCAGGTTACCCACTGATAATTGTTGTCCTGCAGTTGACTCCCCAAACCTTGTTATCCACTTCTGTGCTCCTTCGCACATTTAGGGTAGTCGCCTTATCAGGCCTCTGACGTCCATAAAGTCTCTTATGATGTTTTAGTCTCTCGTTCTGTGCTGCCCTCAGGGCCGCTCCAGTCTTTTTTCTTCCTCGGAGCGCTTACCTTCTTAGATGTCTGCTCTTTTTTTTTTTTTTTTCAGTTTTTACTGTACTGTACATTTGAAAATCGCCTTTGAGTTGATCATGGTCTTCTTCTGTCATCGCAGGTGCCATAGGTCCCACTTCGTGGTCTCTTAAGCTGTTCAATTGGATGCTGCTTGCTGTTTCCGCTGTCATTTCCTCTTGTGCGTTTGTGCTGGTGTGTGCTGTAAAATTTTAGTTTGTGCTGCTTTGGTTTGTTAGATATAAAATATTTAAAGGTCATTATACAGTCACTTAACCTTAAATGTACTTGTGTACATTTTAGTTTTTTAATCACATAACGTTGTTTAACTCGGCTTAAACTCAACCAAAGATGCTTTTTAAAACCTTTTGAGTGTATGATCCTGCATTCACATTTGTTTTTCAAATAACTAAACCACCAAGTAACTGTACATCTTCAGGTGCAGGACTGGGGGAATATTTTTTTGAAACCGTTTTTTTTTCCAAGGAAAGTGAAATTAATCTCTTCCTCTTCTCATAAAGACAGCTGTGCAACAAACATGGCTTCCTAAGTGAATATTCTTAAATATTAAATCTGATAAACTAATAAACTCCTCATGGGGAAAAGGCTTGATTAAAATTTTATCTCGTTTATTTGTCTGTGTAAAACAAAGACTCATCATCATCCATCCCTATCATGTTATAGTTTTTGTTCTGGCTTGAAGTGACTACATCGCTATATTAAGATAAGTTAAGCATAAAACATACATTTTAAAAGATATTTTTAGGCATTTTTGTTTACTGATAGAGGGGTGGGATCAAAAGGCAACCGAACCGTAATCAAACTGAAACATACATTTTATAAAGTTTTTTTACACATTAATATGACTGCTTGTTACACTTTTAAGTGAGTCTTTCACTTCCTCTTATACCATGGTATAAAATTTGCAGAGAGAAAACAATAGTTTCATTTTACCTCTTACACAATCAGAATCAAAGGAAACACAATACACATCAGCAACCAGCCATCATTGTTACAATAGGTGAGTCGATCATCTACTCTAATTTTACAGGTATAATGACCGTGTTAGTGTTGTTGTTAGCTAATAACATCTTTCTTTGTGTGTATCCTTTTGTCTAGACATGCTGTGTGAAAGTAGGTTGTGGAAAATGATGATTTGCCCTAAATCTGAGTATGTGGATTATCCCACCTGTCACTCAGTCACTGCTCTGAAAACTCCTTCAGCGATTACCAACCAGTCAACCCAAATCCAAGTTCCTGTCCAATGTGCTCCCAGCATCTCTTCACAAGAGCTTCGGTCTCAGCATGGTGACTTTCAGTCACATTTCGCAGAATCCTTGGATTCTCAAAATCTGTCTCCAGGAGTAGGCATCCCTGGTCGAGCACCATCTCCAGGAACCGAGGCCTTCCTAGTGCCACCCAGTTGCCACAGCATCTGCCAGCACTATAATGATCTATACATTGCTGGAGGCCAAGTGTTGCCTCTTGAACCAGAAAACGGGTCCCTGCAGGATCAACCGCCTGGGCCCTTTCTGCTTTCCAAAGATGTTCCTCCCCCCTCCCTTCTTCGTCCTCTGCCTACTGAACACAGTAGTTCCAGACGCTGGAGAGTGAGCAGTATGCGTGAACGTCTGTCTCTGCTACAGGACGATCGTCCGCTTTCCAACTCAGAGCTGAATGGCTACCTGGAGCAGAAGCTGTTGGAGCTATACACGGAGTACATGACTGAGGGCCCGATTATGGCGTCCGAGCTAGAGCAGATCACGCTACAGCTGAGCCGGGAGCACAAGCTAGAAACGGGGCAGGTCAAAGATATCCTTCTAAGCTGCATACTGAGAGCCACAAGCAGCCAGCAGTCCAGTGAGATTAGTACACCACTGCTGCAGATCTCCACCCAAACTAAATGAAACGGATGAAAAGAATCTGGACGATACCAAAATGAAAAGCTTTAAAGGCAGAATGACAGGAAAATATATGCAGTTCTTATTACTGTGTAATATGGAAAACCAAGAAGTTTCTGATGTAAAAAAAAAACAGGAGAAAGAAAATAAGACTTAAAAAAACGACACTGATGAAGGCATTTACTTTAGAAGTAAAGAAAATAATTCAGTTTCTGATTTTGCCAAACATGTGATTTGATAGACTGAAATGCAATTCAGTGTAAATCCCTTATATTCCTGACCAGAATATACTGAAATCCAAAGATACATTTTTTTTTTGCTGAAAAAATCAGACTTTTCTCCAATCTAGCCTAGAGTTATCATTCTGTATTCGTATACGTATCTGTACGTGTCCATGTTTGCTGTCCATGTTTGCTGTTTTGATTCTATTGTTTTTCATTATAAAGCTTTTTACACGCCTCCATTCTGTCTCTACTATTTATTCCACACAACTTAATATTTTAAAAATATGAATATTTCAATGCATAAGATTTCAATGTTAGTCAACCCTGTGTTATATATATATATATATATATATATATATATATATATTTATTAGGGATGCACAATATGAAACATTTTCACAGATAACAGAGATTTAAGTGTCATTGTTAATTCCATAACCAATAACTGGATTCATATTTTTATATTATCATGTAATCTGCAATTTGTGCGTTCAGGAGAATCAAAAATACTCTGGTGAAACTAATATTTTAGTAGCTCTGGCCGAACTGTAACAGCAAATATCAGTCCTGACGCTTCAAATGTTTTAATTTTTGACACCTTGTAATAATCATCAGTAATAATGTATTGTAAATTTTGATTACATTTTTGATTTAATGTTTGTGTTTAAAACTAAACCAAAAGCAACCCAATTATTATCAACCAGACCAATGCAGTTATTTTCAATCTATTGAGCATTTCCAGCATTTCCAGATGTGTAAGATTCTTACAGGAGTAAATGTAATCCTTTATTCCAAAATAAAAGTTCCACAAAATACATCAGGAGTTCTAATACTTCTATTCTATACTTAAATGTAATAAAAAAATATTTGTAAACGCTTCCGATTTTCCACATAAATATGACCCGAAACCTCATTCATGTTTCTCACAGGTCCTAAAATAAGGCAAATAATAAATTAGCAAAACAATAATCCGTTTCATTTCTCTTTAGAATCAATTTTCAAGCAGCTCCAATCATTCTAAATGAGCACTGAAAAGGGAGGATTCTTACAGAGTACTGTTCATAGGAAACGAGTACAAACGGCAGTAATTTGTCATTATACTCTCTGGATTATCTGGAAGTTTCTGTTTCTCTAAAGTGAATCGCACACTGGTCAGATCATTCGATACAACATACATAGGATTAGCAATAATGGGGTCCAGAGTTGCAGGTGCTGATAACACACACACACTTGTTTTATATTTTTTTTACCTTTGATATACATGTACAGTCATGTGAAAAAAATTTGGACACCCCAATAAAAGCATGCGTTTTTTAACATATTTGGACATAGGGATATTTAATATCAATTTAAAGCAATACTAAGAGATTCAAGTAATATAACTAAACAATTAAAACTGAAGAAAACACTTTTTAAAACTTTCTGTATAATTTACTTAAAAAAAAAAAATCTGGTGAGAAGTAAATTAGGGCATCCCAACATTGATTCCCACTTAAAATGTTTTAAAATAGGTGTATCACATCAGGTACATCGGATTAGAACATTGTAACTCAGACATTTAGTTTGGTGTGCCCTTGACACCATGGTGAGATCAGAAAGATGATGGTAGCACCTTATGAGTCTGGAAAGGGATTTAAAAAGATCTCAAAAAACAATTGACAACATGTCCGGGTTTGGCTGTCCAAGCAAGTTCACCCTGAGAGCAGACTGTAGGCTCTTGCTATTATTAATGTGAAATGCATTGCTCTACAGTCAGAAAGAGACTACACAGGTTTAACTTTCATGGAAGGCGTGCAAGGAGGAAACCGTTGCTCTCTAAGAAAAACACCAAGGCCAGACTAAAGTTTGCGAAAGAGAACGCAAACAAAAGTACAACATTTCAGGTACAGCATTCCAGGAAAAGAACATCATACCTACTATAAAGCATGTAGCTCACCATGCTCATGTTGAGAAACATTTGAGACCATCTCTAAAACAAGTTAAAGCTGAAGCGGAACTGGACGCAGCAACATGACAATGACCCAAAACATACTAGTAAATCCACCAAGGACTGGCTGAAAACTAAGAAATGAAGAATCCTGGAATGGCCAAATGAAAGCCCAGATCTGAATCCCATTGAGATGCTGTGGGGCAACTTGAAACGGGCTGTACATGCAAGAAACCCCACAAACATCTTACAGCTGAAAGAATTCTGCATCAAGGAGTGTGGCAAACTTTCTTCAGACTGATTGCAGACTGGTATATGAGAGAGAGAGAGAGAGAGAGAGAACATCACTCACCCCTTCACTTTGACCTTTTAGTTCTGTAAAACAGTAAAGTTATCATGAGAAGAGAGCACTGCATGATTGCTGATCATCTCATTCTGCCTTTAAATAAATAACACAATATACTACACAGTACTAGAGGGACACTGATGTTGTCTTTCTGTATTATGTCTTTCAACTCTCTCCACAACACCTGTTGGATCCTTGTCCTTGCTTGTGTGTAAGTGTCTCCTGTTTTTTCTATATGCTTGTATGTTTACAATGGTGTAGGAACAAGGCTCTAGTCTTTGTTCTGTCACCACTGCCGCTTCAAACCCTGTGGCGTTTTCAGTCTGAAAACCGATCCTGGATAAATCACAGACAGAGGTTTGGCATGTTTGTTGTAGTAACATGCTTCTTTCGCTGTTGCTTTACCAATCTTGTCTTTACATCTCTAGGGTGCTTAGGTTTTAGAGTCACACTGGCTATTGAAATAGTGCCCTGCAACACCCAACCCATGAGCTATTCAGCCGGTGACAATCCAAGACAAGTCACTGGAGTGTCCTGCAGTGATAGCAGTGCAAGATATGGATCTGTTTCAGTCTGCTCAGCTTTTTTCAACATTATCTTGATTATTTGTATGGACCGCTCTCATTAGACTGTGGGTATTCTATGCTTGAATATGTCCAGTTTATGTCCCAGTCTTTTGCAAACTGACGCAACTCTGCACTAGCAAACAGCACATGATCACTTATGATCTCCTCGGGTATGCCATGCTTAGCAAATATGGCTTTCAGTTTTCCAATAACTGTTTTATTACTTTATTGCCAAGTAGGTTTGCACTTACAAGAAATTTGTTTTGGTGACTTCCAGTTCTAGCTTCCAGTTACACATTTTTAAGTAACATAGTAATTAAAAGGTAAATAAATAAATGAAACAGAAGGTGATTTCACATTTTATATAAAAAATAGAGTATTATTGCACAAAAAAAATACCGGTTTGGGTAGTAACAGTGATATTGTAGTGGTATTGCAGTGTATATTGTAAGTAAGAAGATGTAGTAGGATCTGCATTGCGTTAAGTAGCTTTATTAAATAAAAGGGAGGGCAGTAACACAAACATAATACGGGCAAGGGAAAATAAACAAACAGGCAAAACAAAATTCAAACAATACTTCCCGACGTGCTAGCCAAAGCGGCTAGCTTATAAAACAGAATAACACGAAGAAGCATTGTACAGAATTCCGGTAATGGCGCCCTCTGGTGGAGGGAGGGTGGAATCGTGACAGTAAACCCCCAACTCCCCTAAAGGTGCCGCTTCTGAGGCGCCAAGTCCCCCCTTCTTCTGGAGTCCGAGGTCAGGCCTAGGTTATCACTGAGGTGAGAGGAGGGAGGGGGCCATGAAGCAAGGCTTGGCTCAGGATGGTGCCAAGGGACCCTAGGGCGAGGCCAGAGGGGAAAACGAGGAGCGTGGCAGAGCGAGAGGGGAAAAGAGGAGCGTGGCAGAGCGAGAGGGGGAAGCGAGGAGCGCGGCGGAGCCAGAGGGGGAAGCAAGGAGCACAGCAGAGCCAAAGGTGGAAGCCAGGAGCGTGCGGAGCCAGAGGGGGAAGCAAGGAGCACGCGGAGCCAGAGGGCGAAGCAAGGAGCGCAGCGGAGCCAGAGGGGGAAGCGAGGATCGACGTCCTCAGCAGAGCAGCGGCGAGGAGCGACGGCAAGGTGCGGTAAAACATTGAAGGAAGGCGCACTTCTTATTGTCCGAAAAAAAATATTCCGGATGCTGGATAAACAGGGTTTGAAACTGGCTTAAAAAGCCGTTAAATTTCTGAAAACAGAAAACCGAAAACCAAGAACAACTCTAACAGACAGAGTAACGCTTGGTATGTTAAAAGTTTAAACAATACGTCGTGACGTGCTAGCCAAAGCTTATAAAACAGAATAACACACGAAAAAGCGTTGTACAGTATTCTGGTAATAGCGCCCTCTGGTGGAGGGAGGGTGGAATCGTGACACATATATTCTTACATTTTTATTGAAGAACGGGGAGAGCATTTAAATGTTCATGAGGTAGGTTGCCTAGGGAAAGAAACTTTTGTGAAATCCACAATCATTGCCACTGTTTTGAGTGTGCTTAGCTCCAGGTTGTTATCACTTTTGTATGCAGACTCATCACCATCATTAGGCCGATGACTGTGGTTTCATCTGCAAACTTCAGGAGCTTGACAGAGGGGTCTTTAGAGGTGCAGTCATTAAAATGGATTAGAGCAGAGGAGAAAGAACACATCCCAGGGAGCACCAGTGCTGGTAGTACGGCTGTTTGACATGAATTTTCCCAGCCTCACTAGCTGTTCCCTGTTTGTTAGAACAGGAGTTGATCCACTGACAGGTAGAGCTAGGAACAGAGAGCTGGGCTAGTTTGGTCTGGGGGACAGTTGGGATGATGGAGTTTAAGGTCCGAACTGAAGTCCATGAACAGGATCCCAACATAAGCCCTCGGTTTGTACAGATGTTGCAGGATGAAGTGCAAACCTATGTTCACAGCATCATCCACAGACCTATTTGCTTGGTAAGCAGACTGCAGGGGGTCCAGCATTTACATTTACATTTTACATTTGCAGCATTTAGCAGACGCTCTTGTCCAGAGCGACGTACAAGAAGTGCTTTAAGTCACATCAAAAACATCTCAATACTGATAATAGTTCACAAAAAGGTGCAACCAACAGAAAACCTGTTGAATAGAGTAAGGGTGTTTTTGTTTTTTTTTTGTTTTTTTATTAGATGTCAAGAGCCAGGTATTTTAGGAAAAGATGGGTTTTTCAAACGCCTCTTGAAGATAGCTAGTGACTCTGCTGTTCTGACATTGATGAGAAGTTCATTCCACCATCTTGGTGCCAGAACAGAGAAAAGTCTTGAGGCAGACCTACCTCATGTCCAAGGGTTCAGTGATGTCTTTCAGATAAGCCAACAACAGTCTCTCAAATTACTTCATTACCACAGATGTTAGGGCAATGGGCCTGAAGACCTGACGCACATTTCAAATCTACAATTCTACTCATTCAGGTCATCAACTAGTTGCAGATTCCCTACAGAGCTGGGGAATGGTGTTTTGTAGCTTTGTAATGTCTCTCAGGCCTTTCCACACTGAAGCAGGATCGTTTGTTGAGAACTGGTTTTCCAGCTTTTTAGCAAAACTGCTCTTGGCTGCTCTATTCTCCTTTGTCAGTATGTTTCTGGCCTGATTGTACAAGTTTCTGTCCTCATTCCTGTAGGCAACCTCTTTGGCCTGACAAAGCTGCCTGAGTCTTGCTGTAAACCATTGTCGTAGTTAAAGGTTAAATAAGTGGTAAAATAAATGCATATATCCTCACAGAAACTGATATACGATGTTACAGACTACTTTAAAAACCACAAGTTCCTTGTGTCTACAGATACTTGGCGAATAAAATCGAACACTGATTCTGAGTTAGTGAGCTCATCCAGATTAAAAACACTCAAATAAATGCAGTCAAACCAGGCTTGTAATGCCTCGGTTACATTGGTCTATCTTTCAATAGTCCTTACCACAGGCTTAGCAGATTTAAGTTTCTGCCTGTATGTAGGAAGAAGATGAACCAGGCAGTGGTCAGAGAGTCCTAAAGAAGCTCTGCGGATAGAGCAATACGCATCCTTTTTTGTGGTGTAGCAGTAGTCCAGCAGTGGTCTAGAATGTTTTTCTCTCTGGTGGGGCATGTAATATGTTATTTAAATTTTGGAAGTTCCTGTGTAAGGTTTGCTTTAATAAAGTCAGCGAGAACAATTATAACAGAGTCTGGGTGTTGTTGCTCAGTGTCTGTAATGTGATCAGCCAGCTGTTGCAGTACTGCATTCAAATATGCTTGCGGAGGAGTATAAACACTGACCAGAATAAATAAGTAAAACTGCCTCAGCGAATAGAAAAGCTTATAGTTGATCACGAGCGCTTCTAGAACAGGAAAGCACTTTTTTATAGCTGTTACATCTGTACACCACCTTTCAGTGATGTAAAAGCCTGTCCCACGGCCTCGCGATTTCCCTGACAATTCTGTGTCGCAGTCTGCTCTGAACAACTGTCCGAATGGTTTCATCAAGCCAGATTTCCGTAAAACACCAAGCAGCAGAGTTTAAAAAGTGGTTTTTAGTCTGAGAGAGCAGAAGTTTAAGTCCATTTTGTTGGGTCTTAATGCGTTTGAAGAGCGCCGCTGCCCTGCCAACTACAATGCAAAACATCCGAATAGTTGAAAACCAGTAAAAAATGTGTGGCTCAGCAGTTCATTGATGGTATAACTGACTGTAATTTAAACACAAAAAACAGGACAAACTAAAAAAAACAGTAATGCAACTGGAGGGCTCCACACCGAGGCAGCCATATGCGAAGCCATCTCAGAGCATCTCTCAGAGCATGTCTTTTCCTGGGGTATAGCTCACCTGCAAGTTGTAATGCTGCAACTAAAGAAGCATTCGTTGCAGTCCGGTAAAGCTTGACTCAGGGGCGTTGTGAAAATTGCTTTCAGTGGCTTGTGTGGCAGAGTGTACATTTAAATATGCTCTAAAAACATACTGATGGAATTTACGTGCAGCAAAACCACCGACAGCTGCTCCTTCTCAATCTGTATATAATTGCGCTTAGCATCTATAAATGCTCCTAATGCATATGCAACTGGGCGCTCTTGTTTCCGTAAACATGCACCAAGGCCATCTTTCAAAGCGTTCACCTGAAGCGCTATTCGCTGGCTTGGGTCGAAAAACCTTAGCACTGGAGCCTATGTAAGTGCCTTTTTTGAGTTGTCCAATGCTGCATCATGCTCAAGCCTCCATAGCCATTCTGCATTCTTTCTTAGTAGCTGTCTTAATTGGGCAGTCTAAACTGCTTCATTTTTAATGTACTGTGACAGTGTCTACACTAATTTCATCTTGCACATTTTTGCAAAATGGTTGGCTTTGTCGCAGGCTCTGCATTTAGCCCCATATGCTGAACACAAGCTTGGTGGGTTTGTCTGTCCACACCTGGTACATGCTTTTGGATGTGCTCCTTTAAGCGCATTAACTTTAGTTTCTCTTTTTGCTGATGTCTTTTTATTATTAGATTTGGTTACCTTAGTAGATTTTCAGTCACACTTTTATCTGTCACACTAAAGACAATTTTGTCTCTAATCATGTCATCCTCTGATTCTCCAAATTTACAGGTTTTGCTCTTTTGCCTGAGTTCTGTGACAATCTGTGACTTATTAATCTGCATTGACTAAATAATAATGAATGTCCAGAGCTGACACACAAACACCACATTCTTTTTTTGGTGTGTAGTAGTTTCTACAGTCACTTCTTCGGGTGCTGCTTTTGCTAAATCAAAGTTGTAGTGCCTCCTTACCTAGTGAGTGTAGTAGAACCGCCTTCTGAACATTCTCATCCTTTATAGAGAGCTCAGCTGCCAATCTCTGTTCCCATTTGCGCCAGATTTTACTTACATTACCTGCCAATGTCATCGCTGAGGGTGGCCTGAAATGCTCCATTTATGTTTTACTTTCTAACTAAATGATTCTCACTTGTAAGAACAGGACGTCTTCAGCTCTTATTTTCTCTTGTATAGCTCTTCGTCTGTCAGTGCAGTGATCCTGACCGCCTCTTTATCATGAAGAAACTGGTGAAGCTCCTCAAACTGCTCCTCAATCTGACACTTCGTCTGTCGGGCCTGAATCTGCAGTAAAAAAAGAGGAAATTATTGTAAATGAAACACTGGGATGCTGTAATAAAACACATTTAGAATATATCAAACAATGTTTTTGATTAAACCTTTATAAGTTCTATCAGTTTTCAAAAGTCTTCACATCTTCTACGTTTTTCCTGTAGGGGTATCAGTGCAGTTTGGAGCTCTGCCTGAAAAACGTGTATTTTTTAGATATTTGTTTTAAGGACAAAAGACCTCATTGTATAGTTTGTTACTAAATTATTCTAGAAATCCTACCTGAAGACAAAAAGAGTTTAATCTCTAGCCTTGTATATGCATGTATTGATTTACCTTACAGTCTTCAACTGTTTCATCAACAGGGAAGAATTTGTGGTTGGTGTGTTTTGCTGATTCCCGACACACCAAACACACCGGCTGTTCATCATCCAGACATGTTTGACTTCTCTTCTCTAGGAACCTTTGAAAAAGGGTCTTTAAAGCCAAGTTTAAAGGTGGATCAGTCACGGATGATACTTTCCTACAAATTGGACATTCTCTGGATAATTTCGTTCTCCAGTACCTTTTTAAACACTCCCTACACACACTGTGACTGCAGCGTAAAGGAACAGGATGCTTAAAGATCTCACGGCAAACAGCACATGTAAAATCCTCCTCCGAACAATGACACCCCATTTTCTTTGGTTACTGTTTGTCGCGTCAGTCGCAATTTTACTTAATACTTTTAACACTGTGGCTTTAAACATTGTACTAAAAAAAAACCCGAAAAACGTCACAAAAAGGCAAAGTTCCAGAACGTGTTGGTGTAGCCATGACAACGCGATCCGTAGCGTGTCTCGGGTGTCAGCACACAACCACGTGACTACTTTTAATTATTTATTAATATTAATAATTTTATTAATCATTTTAATATTTAATGTTAATCAAGACCAATTTACAGACTAATATATTCCGCTGAAAAATAAAACACCATTTTACAAAGTACAAAGTAGTTAATTTATTAAATAAAACAGTCAAACACAATAAAACAGAAGTTTGGGTCTTCACGGACGTAAATGTAGCTATTCAACATATTGACCACAAGGTGTCAGCATTTCACAACACAGCTGAGGGAAACACTTTATTTCACCATCACTAACTCACCTATACCCACTTAGGCGAAGTTTTGAAGAACATACCTTTTATAATTACGTCATAAACGGCAGTCAAGATTTGATCGTGATATTTCAATTAAATTGCAATAATATTTAAATTATTCATATTTGTTTGCTGCAAAAATTAATATATAAATCAGCTAAAACATTAAAACTACAGACAGGTAATGTGTTGAATTGCCCTTTATATTTTCGGCGTTCGGGTCAGAACTGTCATAAACGTTAGTATGGTTTTATTTAAGTATTTATTTAATCATTTATACACAGTAGAAACAGCTTGGCCACAACATAGGATGTTCACTTCTTTAGCCCCCATTAGAGGGCAGTGTGATACTTTAAACCGTATCGTACTACAAGTTCGTTGTGAAGAAGAAAAAAACACGGAAGTGCTTGAAGACAAAACTGCACGAAATATTCCTAGAGAATTCTGTGGTGGCGACAGATCAGATACTAGGTTAATGTTTATAATCACTGGACTGGAGCTTGACTTTAAGTGATGTTTCCAAAGCCATTTTCCACGACACTGAGCTGTCTTTAGTTAGCTGCCTGTTATGTCAGTTCTGTAACAGTGATTCAAATTTCATTGGTCTGTTTGAACGCATTTTAGAATGTATCGACCGGGGGTCGGCAACCCGCGGCTCCGGAGCAGCATGTGGCTCTTTCATCCTTCAGCTGCGGCTCTCTGTGGCTTTGGAAAAATAATGAGAATAAATAATGAGTATTTCATTTATATTTTATTTGAGTTCACTTTTTAAAAATATAATTTCAGAACGTTATCACGTATATAAACATGAAACTGTCTACATTTGAAGTTCTGTCCGTCTTCAGATCCACATATGTATGTGAGCAGGTCTTCTCCAATTTAATCTATATAAAACAAACATCGCTTATGTGATGTTGCGACTGAACAGAAAAGAAAGCCGAACTCGGGTTTAAACAACAGGGATTTTTTTTATTGCAGTGAATCTATTAGACCTCTTTAATCCTTTCACAAAACCATGTTTTTCGTCCTTCCACCTGTTGTCATCATGGTGTTGTACTGCCACCTAGTGGACATTTGTTCTGTAAAACGTTGAGATTCTGTATAACAGTTCACGCCTCTGTACATCACGCCTTTGTACAAGTTTACAATCCTGTGTGGGATTGACATTAACCATCTGAAATAAATATTTTAATTGGCTATCATTTTGCAAATAAATATTTAACATTGTTCAGTGAAATAGTCCTTTAATATTCAGGTTGGCAGCTGACTGCGATAAATAGATGATGGCACACGGGCGACTAAATTTTGGTTCGCAATTTTGGTTTTGCTGCCGGTGGATTATTTATGTTCAACTTTATATTAAATAAATCTGAGGATAACTCAAATAGACATCGATAATTATATGAGACAGTATACTTCATCCCAGTGATTGTTTACATTCAGTTTTTTGTGTCTTTGCTCATTTTTTTTGCCTGAAGATTATTCATAAAGCCTAAATTTTCTTTAAATATTAATCCATGATTGGGCCAAAGAAGGAGAGGTGGCACACAGCAGTTCCATCCTGACACACACTCCTGCACAGAGACCCCTCCTAACACACCCACCTCCGGCATTTTAAGATATCATGGATATCTGCAAAATCAAAAGCATAGCATTTGCATGGTGTCTTGACTTTTTTTAACCCCAATACGGGTGGTATAGAGCTACATCTACCAGCTCTAACAGTGCCTCATAGAGAAGGGCCACAAGGAAGTGATAGTTAAAAACAAAATTGTTTACATATAAATCTGTTTATGGATTGTTTGTCAGCCTTTTGAGAAGATATATGATTTAATCTATTATAACAACTTGTTAAGGCTAGGTAATAATATAGTAGCTGACCCTTATCATGTGCTCCAAAAAATCAAGAGTATAGTGTAAAATGTAGTATTTGTAATGTACTGTAACATCTATGTAAATGTGATGTTTTTGTACTAAGTAGACTTAATATATTTGCTGGTGTTAAATGTTGTAAACATGGATACTGCTATGAAAGAAAAATTTTAGACTTGACTGACAATAAAGTATTATTATCATCATCATCATCTTCATATACTGAATCAATAACCTGAGTCAGCCTTAATATTAAAACTATTGGTGCAGTAAATAGCATTAATTAAGCACCTGTTACAGCAGAGGTGTCCAATGTTGTGTATACCTTTGAAACATATATAACGCATGATATTAACGCATGAAAAATTTAAACAGAACCAACAGTTAAGTTCTTATTCTGGCCGATATCGATAAACAATGGATTCATATTTTATATCATAATTTGTATATAATCTGGAGTTTGTGCATTCAGGAAAATAAAAAATCTACGATACATTGATGAAACTGATATTTTAGTAGCTCTGGCCGAACTGTAATAACAAACATCAGTTCTGACTTCAGTCCCAATAATAATTCACTAAAAATTTTGATTAATTTTGATTCAAAAATTAATAAAATTATGTTTGTGGTTAAAACTTAACACTCATCAGTTGTATCATGAAGCAACCCAAATATTATCCACCAGACCAGTGCAGTTGTTTCCGGTCTATTTCCAGAGGTGTAAAGATTCTTATAGGATTAACTGTAATCCTTTATTCTAAAATCCAAAGTTCCACTAAAGACATCAGGAGTTCTAATAGTTCTATTCAATTAGTTAAATGTGATGCTTAACACTTCAGAATTTTCGACATAAATATGACCCGAAACATCATTAATGTTTCTCACAGGTCCTGAAATGAGGCAAATAATAAATCAGCAAAACAATAATCCGGCTCCAATCGTTCTAAAAGAGCATTGAAACGGGAGGATTCTTAGAGAGTACTGTTTACAGGAAACAAACGGCAGTAATTTGTCAGTAAACGTGTGTGTGAAAGTGTGCAGGTGTGTGTTAGTGAGAGGGTTGAAAAATGACAACTCTCCTCTGTCCCAGTCCAGCTGCACTCTGATCACCTGGAGTTTTTCTGCTACCGAGAGAAAAAAAAGTGTCTCTGTGTGTGGTGTAGGGCCAACTGCATATTTACTGTCATAATTTGCCGCCACACACCAGGTTCCACTTTGGCCGATTATTCTTCCTTTCCTTGGGGAATTCTCTCTCATCACACCCACAAACCACACTGTACAATCTCCAACTTCAACATCCCAGCAGTGTCTCCCAGAGTTAAAGCTCTCACAGCCCAGGATGCATGGAAAATAATTAAATCTCTCTGGATTATTTGGAAGTTTCTGTTTCTCGAAGCTGAATCGCACACTGGTTAGATCATCCGATACAACGAGCATAGGATTAGCAGTGATGGGGTCCAGAGTTACAGGTGCTGATAACACACACCCACAGGTTGTTTAAAATATTTTTCTACCTTTGATATACATGTAAATTGGTATTTTGCAGTCATTTTATAAAAAAAACTCCAAAAGGAAACAGAAAAAAAGAAAGACTCTTACTGTATTGGATAGTCTCCTGCATCTTCTCCCAGACTCTGAACTCCAGGTTGGTCAGATGTTTTGCTACATGGATCAGTGCTCCTGAAAGCTCCTCTGGATTCTGCAGTGTGCACTGGGCTCTGCAAAAACATTTAGGAGTTCAGTGTTACTGTGGGTTTGGATTCTGAAAGAGAGATAGAGTGAGATGGGAAGAACCTCACTCACCGTTCCACTGTGACTTTGTAGTTCTGTAAAACAATAAAGTAAATATCAGTGGATTTTATCATCATTTTAAAACCACTGAAATGTCAAGTTTTTGATGCTTTACTTTATAACTAATTGATTCTCACTTGTAAGAACAGGATGTCTTCGGCTTTCATCTCCTCCTCTATGACTCTGATTGTGTCTGAAAGAGATGATTTGTCTCTGTTCAGATTCTTGATCTTCTCCTTCATCATCTGACTCTTCTGCTCCTCTTCCTCTCTCAGTGCAGTGATCCTGAGCGCCTCCTCGTCATGGAGAAACTGGTGAAGCTGCTCAAACTGCTCCTTAATCTGACACTCTGTTTTTCGAGCCTGAATCTGCAGTAAAACAAAAAAGGAAATGATTGTAAATAAATCACTGGGATGCTGTAACAAAATACATTTCGAATATATCGAACCATGTTTTTGACTCAAACCTTTATATGTTCTGCAGTTTGACCCCAGTTTATTTTACAGTCTCCAAAAATCTTCAGTTTTTCCTGTAGGGGTTTCAGTGCAGTTTGGAGCTCTTCCTGAAAAATCAGCACAATTTGTTACAAAATTATTCTAGAAATCCTACCTGAGGACAAAAAGAGTCTAATCTCTAGCCAGGTATATGTATGTAGAGATTTTTTTTGATTTACCTTACAGTCTTTTACTGTTTCATCAACAGGGGAGAATTTGTGGTTGGTGTGTTTTGCTGATTCCCGACACACCAAACACACCGGCTGTTGATCATCCAGACAGAAGAGTTTGAGTTTCTCGCTGTGCAGACTGCAGACTGTCTCTGACCCTGATGAAGATCTCTGACTTCTCTTCTCTAGGAAACTTTCACACAGGTTCATCAAAGCCAAGTTTAAAGGTGGATCAGTCACGGATGATACTTTCCTACAAATTGGACATTCTCTGGATAATTTTGTTCTCCAGTACCTTTTTAAACACACCCTACACACACTGTGACTGCAGCGTAAAAGAACAGGATGCTTAAAGATCTCACGGCAAACAGCACATGTAAAATCCTCCTCCGAACAATGACACCCCATTTTCTTTGGTTACTGTTTGTCGCGTCAGTCGCAGTTTCACTTAATACTTTTAACACTGTGGCTTTAAAAATTGTATTAAAAAAAACCGAAAAACGTCACAAAAAGGCAAAGTTCCAGAACGTGTTTGTGTAGCCATGACAACGCGATCCGTAGCGTCTCTCGGGTCAGCACACAACCACGTGACTGCTTTTTATTATTTATTAATATTAATGATTATTAATCATTTTAATATTTAATGTTAATCAAGACCAATTTACAGACTAATATATTCCGCTGAAAAATAAAACACCATTTTACAAAGTACAAAGTAGTTAATTTATTAAATAAAACAGTCAAACACAATAAAACAAGTTTGGGTCTTCACGGACGCAAATGTAGCTATTCAACATTTTGACCACAAGGTGTCAGCATTTCACAACACAGCTGAGGAAAACAATTTATTTCACTATCACTAACCCACCCACGAAGAACATACCTTATAATTATATCATAAACAGCAGTCAAGATTTGATCGTGATATTTCAATTAAATTGCAATAATATGTAAATTATTCATATTTGTTTGCTGCAATTATTAATATATAAATCAGCTAAAACGTTAAAACTACAGACAGGTAATGTGTTGAATTGCCCTTTATATTTTAAACGTTTGAGTCAGAACTGTCATAAATGTACAATTTATAAATGTTAGTTATGGTTTTATTTATGTATTTATTTAATCATTTATATACTGTAGAAACAGCTTGGCCACAACATAGGATTTGTTCACTTCTTTAGCCACCATTAGAGGGCAGTGTGATACTTTGAACTGTATCGTTTTACAGCGTTCTTTGTTGTGTTGAAGAAGAAAAACACGGAAGCGCTTGAAGACTTGTTGTGACTGACGAAATCGTGTATTGTTATTATACCGGATAGTAATAACAGCGCTGATTTAAAACTGCACGAAATATTCGTAGAGAATTCTGTGGTGGTGACAGATCAGATACTGGGTTAATGTTTATAATCACCGGACTGGAGCCTGACTTTAGGTGCGTTCCCAGAGCCATTCTTCCATGACAGTGAGCTGTCTTTAGTTGGATGTCTGTCATGTCAGTTCTGTTTTATTGTCCATCACTTCTGTAACAGTGATTCAAATTTTATTAGTCTGTTTTAGCGTCTTCTAGAAAGTATAGATCGTTTAACACCTTAGTACCAGATTGTTGATATCCAGTTAGTTTTTTTTTTTTGCAGTCTCTAAAATGCCTGACGTTTATTCATTTTAAAGCCTTTTTTTTGCACTTTGCCTGATAAATTTTGCTTTAAATGTGTGTTACAGATTTTTCAATTTCTAGTCTATCAAAATGGGCCAAAGAAGGAGAGGTGGCACACAGCAGTTCATGCCAGACACACAGTCCTGCCCTCCTGACACACCCACCTCCGGCATTTTACGATGTCCTGGATATCTGCAGAGTCAAAAGCACAGCATTTGCATGGTGTCTGACTTTTTTTACCCCAATATGGGTGGTGTTGAGAGCCACATCTACCAGCTTTCACAGTGCCTCATAGAGAAGGGCCACAAGGTGGTAATAGCGACGCATGCTTACGGTAACCGACGTGGAGTGCGCTACCTTACCAACGGACTGAAAGTGTATTACCTCCCACTTCAGGTCTGTGAGATACTAAGCATTCGGATAAGCTACTCGCTTTGCATACTCAATCTCTCCCAGGAAATTGTAGGGAAGTACGCGATTTTGATGCGGAGAACCTTTTGTTATTTGCCCTATTATAAACCTATAACTTATTTGCCCTATTATCAAAGTTTTCTATACTTACTGCTGAAAATAACATAATCTGAATAACACAATCTTCCCATAGGTGATGTATAACCAATCCACAGCCACAACCTGCTTCCACAGCTTACCATTGCTCAGGTGTGTGTTTGTGCGTGAGCGTATCACTGTGGTTCATGCTCACAGCTCTTTCTCAGCCATGGCCCATGATGCTCTGTTCCATGCTAAAACCATGGGTCTCAACACAGTGTTCACTGACCACTCACTCTTCGGATTCGCCGACCTTAGTTCTGTGCTGACCAACAAACTGCTTACCGCGACGCTGTGTGACACCAACCACATCGTATGTGTGTCCTACACCAGCAAGGAAAACACTGTGCTGAGGGCCGCCCTCGACCCAGACATTGTCTCTGTCATCCCCAATGCCGTCGACCCCACCGATTTCACACCTGACCCCAGTTGCCGGGACAACAGCAAGATAACTATTGTCGTAGTAAGCCGATTGGTCTACAGGAAAGGTAGGCAGAGTGTAATGTAACAGAGGTCTTGTATAGTATGGAGGTCTGTGCAACGATCGATTGTTCCTTTGCTGTTTTTAGGAATTGACTTGCTGGGTGGAATCATCCCAGTGCTGTGCGCTAAGCATCCAGATCTCTGCTTTCTAATTGGCGGAGAAGGCCCGAAGCGCATTGTTCTAGAAGAAGTGAGAGAAAAATATCAGCTTCATGACAGGTCAGAAAGCAGTATTTATGAGTTATTAGCATCACTTTCAGTTTAGTTTTTCTCCTTCAGCTAACAGATAAATAATCTGCAGTTTTAAAAAGCTCCTGAAAAGTGGTTATATAAGTGTTTGGCTCTTAATTGTATGTAAATACAGGCCTTTTATATGTTTTCTGACATTAATTAAAAGCTTACGAGGGTATCAAAAAGTTTCAAGACAACAGATAGCAGCACATCTTGTACAGCAACTCTATGAAGTTTATCCATGGCATCATGGAAAACCTGTATTTGTCAGATCAGCCATTGTTCTAAGTGACATATTTTTTTCTAAAATAAGCTGCCAATCTGATGTTAAATAATTATTTAAAAGATAGTTATTAATGGCTGTAAAACCTATTACGATAAAAAAAAGTATCAAAAAGTTTTTCAATATCCTGTGGTGCCATCTGTTGGTGTGTCTTGAAACTTTTTGATACCCCCTTATACATTTTATAATTGTAGGTTGATTTTAGTAGAATATTAAACACACCTAGTGTGTATGCATAATGTGATTGTGTTCCTAGGGTGCGTCTACTGGGTGCCTTGGATCACAAGGATGTACGGGATGTGCTTGTGCAAGGTCATATCTTCCTCAACACGTCATTAACTGAAGCCTTCTGCATGGCCATAGTAGAGGGAGCCAGCTGTGGCCTGCAAGTCAGTGTGTTTACTTAGAGATATTAATGGTGTTCGTTGTCATTCTTTTTCAATGTTTTTTCTTTGTGTGTAGGTTGTAAGCACTCGTGTTGGAGGTATACCAGAGGTTCTTCCCGATGAACTGGTGACTTTGTGTGAGCCAACTGTCAGCTCAATTTGTGATGGTTTGGAAAAGGTCATAGCCAAACAACGTTCAGGCAAAGCGCCCTCTCCTGCAGCTATCCACCGCCAGGTCCGAACCCTTTACACCTGGAGAAATGTTGCTGAGCGCACTGAAAAGGTGTGTCACATTTTATATACCATCCAAAGATTTTAGCATAATGACAGTGATACTATAGAAACTTAATTGTGTTCATAGGTGTATAACTGTGCATGCGGGCAGCCAGTCTTGCCTTTACCTGCTCGTCTGCAGAGGCTGCGCTCTCACTGCGGCGCCGTAGCCGGCTCTATATTTTCCTTCGTAGCTGTCATTGACTTCCTCTTCCTGCTACTCCTGCAGTGGCTCTGGCCTGACCACCTCATGGACGTAGCCCTGGACGCGTCGGGACCAGGTGGCCATTGGGAGCGTGGTTTTTGGAAGAAAAAGGGTAAAAACTTGAATGCAGCTCATTGACAGTAAAAGTGTGGACAGAATTTAGCTTCTGATATTTGGCACCTCCAGAAATTTTATTTAAATTGAAATAACCTGTATACAGTGCAGTAAAGAGTGCCTGGTGCAACTCCTCCTTGTTTCTAAATGCTTTAATTCACTCTATTGTAATTTGTAATGAATCATTTTTCCAGCCACTAATAAATGGCCCCAAACATGCCAATCTCTGTTTTCTATAGCCCTAATATATGTTTTTTACAAATTTTTATGTTTTGCATTAAATGTTATTTATATGAACCAAGGATTTTTAAACTTTTATAGCATTTTGTGATTTTATTCCATTATTTGAACCATTATTTATCACTTCTAAATGGTATTTTTTATTTTGAATTATTGATGTCATTTGCTTAGAACAGAGGCTAAGCTGATATATACAAGTTTTCTATGAATTACTACTGCTTAATACTGATAACACCTGACCAGGTGTGCCATGTTTGTGGCTTAATTATTTTAATTACACTTAATTATTTTAATTTTACAGGAGTAATTACACCTTACAGAACACTTTCTGTGTGTTTAACACAGCTTGTAATTGGCGCTGTATGCAAAACTAAGTACACACCCGTAAGTAGAATGCCTAAATCCTTACAATGCGAAATCAAGAATGCAAAAGTTTCTGGATGTTCTACTACTTAATATCTAATAAACCGACAGGAGAGACTGAAAAAGTGGTGGAAAGAGGCGACGTGGAAATTTTCAAGAGCTTGAGAGAGCAGAAAAAATAATTGTTACTTGTAATTAAATTGTGCTCATTAAACATGCCAGTTTAATTCTATTTATTAATCTGCCTTTAAATTTGTTTCTTGATCTGGCATACTTATTATTTCATATCAATTTTTAATTAGTGTGTTAAAGTTAGAATATCAAAAAAATTTATCTTATTAAACTGCTAAAAATATAAAAAAATTATATATTCCATTTATGGCATTTGGCAGACACCTTAACCCAGAGTAACTTACGTGCATCTCTTTATTATATTTATGTATTCTATATATTTACATAAGTCTACATTAATCATGCATGTTAATTCTTTAACAAAACAGTTATTAACCTAAAATTAGTAGAACCTTAACCCGACTGTTGAGGGTTTTTTTCTGCCCACTGGGTATCTGTTTTCTACCTCGAATAACTTTGTGTGTAAGACGCTTCTGCTACTCTCGGATTTTCCTACATGTAGGAAGTTGTTAGCTCACCACGGTATTTAGATTGAATCATAAATCAAAACCATTTAAAATAGATTTGTTAAACCTAATCTCAAAGCTAATGAATTCTCGAGCCATTAGTTGTCTATGAATGGAGAATTTCATCCTTTAAGATTTGAGTCTTAAAGGAACCGTGGACTTACTACTGTAAAAATGAGTGGACTACCTGCATATTATGGATATTACTATTTAAAACGATATGGTGAGTTAAAGTTATGCCTTTAAGATGTAATATATTATTATACAACAGCTAAATATTAGCTGCTAATTCTTCTTCTTTACATGAAAGTTTAATTATAAATTTACCTACAGTAGCAAAAAAAACTTGGTCAGGGTGTGGATATCAGGACTAAAACCCAAACACGTCTGATAGTGTAGACATTTTCTATTCAAGGCTGAACAGAGGAGCCTCGTTAGCACACTGTTCCCGCCTTGTCTGGGTGCTTTCACACAAATGCATACACTATTCACACATTCTCTGTAAACCTGTGGATAGTTTGAGGTGGGTAAACTAATTGTTTAAATGTTTAAGACAGAAAGACATAAACACTTTATTTTACTTAATTTCAAGTTTCTTACAGACATAAAAAAACTGGAAAAGTCATGGAATTTTTTAAAGAGCAATTTTTAGGCCTAAAAAAGATTTGGATAGGTCTGCGTTTAGGCAAGGGCCTCACGATACGATACATATTACGATACATCGATCACAATGCAATATATCATGATATATTAAAATACAATAATAAAATACATATTGCAACAATTCAAATAAGAAATTAGCACAAATGGCTAAAAATACCACAAATACAAATCCAGAGGCGCCATTATTTTTTCCACCATGCCTGATTCTGAGACTCAGCGACATCTACAGTAGCAAAGGAGGATGTCGTTCAACACTCACCTAGGATTTTAATTAAATAGTATGTTAACGTAAATCATTCGATGTAAAAACTTTAAAAACAATATGTATGGATACTAAATGTTAGAAAATCGATACACTATTGTATAAAAAAAAAGATTGCGATAGCTAGCTGTATCAATGTTTTAAAATAAATAAATAATCCCACAAAGTTTGCGAAATTTGTTTTACAAATGTGTTATATGTAGTTAAATAATATTGGTTAAATAAAAAATAGTTAAAGTCTACATGATTCGCCATATGGCGACTGTTTATTATGTATTTTAAACTACAGTGCTTGTAATTTTTAGTTGCCCTGTACTGTGGTAAATTTGTTTTTTTGTCTGGTTAATCATATAGACATTTGATGAAATATTACGTTATGAGTTTTTACCGAAAAGTTATTATATTATATATTGGTAAATATGTGCACGAACCATGAAATTTACTTAGTTGTGCAAAAGATAAAATGAGGGTGTGTAAGGTTAGTTTGGAAACATTTATCTAACCATTCCAGAACCAGGTATCAGGTTCTTTAACATGTATGTGGTTTTTTTAAGAGGTCACATTATTATGTAAACGATCCGTAGATCCGTGCAGTTGGGGTTTCTGGAGGAGGTTGATGTGTGCATTTGCATGTTAACTTGTGGGAGGTACAGTCTAGTCAGGGGGAGTGTGTGATAATGTGAAGGCCATATAATGTTGGCTAAAACACTCTTACTGGAGTGAATATATCAGTCCTTTGTTTCTGCAAGACCCAAGTTGTTCTGAACATTTTTAAAGATGACTGCTGCTCATGCGGAGGTATGTGTTTGGAATGAACCGTGGCAGGACGGTTTTCAGGTCTACGGAGGACGGGTGTGTAACACGCTTATGGAAGGTGAGCTTAATCTTTTCTTGTATATCTGTAGATCGATTTTTAGGCACAAACAAGTTGCATGTTAGTGTATAATAATATGTACTGGTTAATATTTTGATGTAGCCTAAATGTCTTTTGGGACCTTTTGGATAGATCTTAAAAATCACAGCACAATGAAGAAGTCAAACAGGATTCTTTGGTTAGAAGTGTTGGTGTAGGAATAGAATTTTATTAGCTGCATAAATTATTACTAACAATTGTGTGTGTATTTAAGGTTCTTTGGCAGACAGAACTCCTCTCCATGATGCAGCTTTGCAGGGCCGACTCCTTCCACTTAAGATGCTCCTATCACAGGTAGAGAATGAGGCACACATTGTTGAACTCTACACTATATAGCCAAAAAGTTTGTCTACACCTTAGCAAGCACACGCACAAAGTCTAAAAAACAGACACAATTGATTTTGCATTACATTAAACCTTCTGGAACAAAGAGATTTAAGCACTGTTCCAGCATGACAATGTCTCTGTTCAAAAATCCACTGAGCCTTTTACAGACATGTTGTAAACTGTTTGGACTGGAAGAACTTAACTGTCCTGTACAAAGCTGACTGCACCACAGATCTCCTCATTTTAACAACAAACACTAATACTATTGTGGCTAAATAAGAAAATCCCACACTTTAACATATAATAGAAAGCATTGTGTGGAGGTTGGATGTTCATGGTCAGGTTTCCAAAAAATATTTAGTCCTTTAGTGTACATTTTAAAACAAAGCCTTTGTCTATTTGTTTACAGGGAATAGATGCTGGTCTGGTCACGCTGGATGGCATCACTCCGTTACATGAGGCGTGTCTGGGGGGACATTTTGCCTGTGCTAAACTTCTGCTGGAACATGGAGCTGATGTATGTCCTGAACTCCTTAAAATGTTCCTGGTCAATAAATATATGCATGTGATCCAGTTACTGTCCGTATGTATAAATATATATTTATATTTCCTCAGGCTAACGCGGTGTCTGTCGATGGATCCACACCTCTCTTCTGTGCATGCTTCAGTGGTAACTGCGCTCTTCTCCGACTCCTTCTAAAGCATAGCTCCGTCCATCACCCCGCTCACCTGCAAAATTCACCTATTCATACTGCAGCAAAACACGGTGTGTTTATTCACACTTTAATTGTTGGTATATCTGTATTATTTTTTATAACATAAGTATTGCCATGCAACAAGGTGACCGTATTTTATAACAAGATATAAATGTAAAAGTCTGTTTTTAGAAAAAAATGATAGGATTTAAAAAAAATGGGACTTCACTGATATGATATTTCAGATAAAAGTACTTTATTTTTGTTTTTTATTTTAATTTATACATATTTATTTATACGTATTAAAAAAAGACAATAATATAATAATACAAAAAGTTAAACGCTGAAAAATATTAAATTTCAATAATCATAACAGTAATAATTTTACAGTGTATAAAAAAGAACGATGAATAAACCTCCTGAACTAACTGATTGCCCAAGCTTTAAGGGGGCACTGATCAAAAAAAAATTTTTAAGCATTTATTTACTTAATTTTCCTTCCTATTCCCTTCCTCATTTTTTTTTCTGCACAAGGAGGATTTGTCCTTATTGTGCAGAAAAAAGACCTTAACGAGAGTTTTGATGCATGCATAGCTGTGCATGCATCCTGCATTCCCTTACCATAATATTGCATATGTATATTGACATAATAAACTGTTATAGCTATACTCTTGAGGGCCATGGAGGGCATGAGCACCTGCCTATGTACTACTTATACAGCTTTTTTTAAACACATCTTGGATAATTATTGACATGCAGATTGTGTGTGTGATTATGATGATATTTCAGGTCACACAGCTTGTGTGGAGTTGCTGCTGTCTTATGGAATGGATGCCAACATGGAGTTGGATGAAGTGGGCACACCGTTGTACTGTGCGTGTGAAACCAGGAGCACAGAGTGTGTACAGAGACTTCTAATCTTGGGTCAGTACACTCATGTATAAGTTTTTGCCCATAGCAGGTGCTTTAAATTTGATGCTTGACTGTAATCATAAAACTTTAGATGTTAGATTTAGATGGCCTTTAAATCTATAAAGAATCTGGCTCAAAAATATTAATTTGTTATTACGTATAATTCTCCACCATCACAGCCATTACACATTTATCTTAAGCCATTGTTTTTTTTTTTTTTACACTTTTTCAACACGCTATCTCTAAAAAAACTAAGAACAGGACAATAGTGTGGAGATTTAGGCACACGGTTATCTTCGTGTTAAAAGTGGGGATATTATGCAAATAAGCTGATGTTTTATAATTACAATCTGAAACCTATCCTATTGACATAGGTGCGGATGTGCAGTGTGGGCGTGGTCTCGAAACTCCGTTGCACGCTGCGGTCAAAGTGGGTGGAACCAAGGAGGTGGCACTCTTGCTGGAACATGGGGCTGATGGCAAATGTAGAAATTCAGAAGGAAAGACACCTCTGGACCTGGCTACTGATAGCAACATCCAGCATCTGCTGCAAACTGCAGGTAAAAAAAAAAAAACACAGTCACATTTTTAAGAGCAAAATGATTTTATAGAAACAGATTAATTGATCGTCTTTGTTTTGTATTTTAGGTCCTTGGTCTTTGTCACAAATGAGCCGGCTGTGCATTCGTCGTTCTTTGGGGACAAAGAGACTAAACAGAGTTAGACTTCTTCAATTACCACACATATTACATACTTATGTTTTGTATCAATAACACACACACACACATACATCTTCCTGCAAAAGCAACACAGATTATACATGGAGAAATAGTTTAGAATTTAGAAATATTTTGTTGCGATTAAAGAATTTAAAGTAATATTAGTCTGTGAAAGACAAATGAGAAAATAGTGATAAACAAAATGAGATGGCAGAGAGAGAGAGAGAGAGAGAGAGAGAGAGAGAAAATAATAGTTCAGACATAAAAACAACACCTACACAGAACCCTTGAGGACACGGGGACTGCAGGAAGATTTGTCAGTGACATGGAAGAAAAAGGCAGCGAATAGGACACTTGGGGGGGGGCATTATCTTGTGTTTTTCTGCTGTACAATCAACCTGAAGAATTTTGTAGATAGGACCACGTCATCTAATTATCTTGCATGGAGCGGGTCCTAAATGCTAGCTTATTGCATTTGGTTTTTTCTGTTCACCCCAGAGGGCAGTTTACCAAGCGGTCTCACACATGGGTTCACACTTGACAGCATGTCATTGCTTGTTTTGTTTTCTCCATTGCAAGGGCAACGTAGAGGGCACTTCTGTCACATTTTATTCATCATACGGACACCCTGGACAGCGCTTTCGATCATGGGAGCGTCCGAAGTGTAGAACATAAAGCGTAACCTTCATTTAGATTGCTGGCATTTTTTCAGACACCCTTTATCCTGAGTGACTCACAAATATCCTATCCAATTAAGCGGTTAAGGGTTTAAAAAAGAAAATAAAACAATAAAACCTGCTTTAATAAATAACTAAACGAATAAACGAAAAATAATGAATAAAAATGTATTTCATTTATTATTATTTTACATAGTATACATACATCAAGTTTGCGCCTTAATCATTAGACTGTACTGAGTTTTATGACTCCCTTTGGATCTCTATGTTTTTAAACACTTCGCAGTCTAAATATTATTAAAAAAAAATTGCCCCCAGAAAAAAAAAACAATCGTGTTGTTAATGTAGCCGTGGCCGCAGTGTGGGGACTCCAGGCCACGCCCCCTGTGTAAAGCACGCGCGGGGGCAGATGGGGCGGGTGGGGGTTGCCTCGGTCCTTTCCGTGCCCAATAGTAACCGGAACCGCTGGCACTGAACACACACATATACATACACCGAGACACAAACACACGCACATTAGACTTCGTTACACTAAACTCACAGCATAAACCAGACGACAGACGACGGGGGCAAAATGTAAGTTTTGTTTTATTTACTAGATATGTGAAATTTACCCCAGCGTTGACAGACGAATGACGGGGAAACCCACTGAGCCGAGCCCCTGCGACTGTAGGAAAGCAGGGATGTGAGACAGGCTTTTTTATCGACCGAAACCTGGACCCTCACTATCTTTTTTATCCAGTAAGGTTCTGTGTTTGAAATGTACGGCTGAAAGCGCCTCTGGGGCACTTTAACGCTCTACCGCTTCAAAGGGAATACCATCGTTTCCTTAGAATCCTGTTTAAGCCCAGAAATGAGACGACTCGGGGTTTGGACCAGCAGCAGTGAGGTAATAGGGTACATCCCCAAACAGCTGTTTTAACAGGTGCAATGCAGCACACAACCGGTCCAATGTTTACAAGTTTACATAGACGAGCTTAGATCGATTCTTTTTAGCCCCTGAATGTAAATCATTGTATTTATTTTGTTATTTTTCTTTAATGTGTTTAAAGCATTCGAGTTCTTGAGGCATCATATTCATTTACATTTACATCATTTAGCAGACGCTCCTGTCCAGCGCGACGTACAAAAGTGCTTTGAGTCCCATCATTGAACAGCTCAATACTGGTACAATAGATCACAAATCAAAGTGTCATGTCATAACAAGTCAAGGATTTATACACACATCATAAGTGCTATATAATGTCTGATTTTTAAAGAGCACTTCATTATGTGTGTCTAATGTGCTGTAAACTTAATAAGTGTTGCTGTCTGAACATTTAGATGGTATAAACCCAGTTTGTAGCTTTTTTTAGTAAGGTTAAAGCAATGACCTACATGCTCATTCGTTTGTTAATTTAAAGACCCAGAAGTGAATTAATCATGCAGCAAACCAGACTACAGGGAGATGTTATAATCATTTATAACACTCAGCGAGTCAGGTTTAATTTATTCATTTCAGACATGTTTTTAATTCAACAGGAAGTGTGTAAATGTGCTATTTAAAAAGAATTATGATTTAATAATTTCTTAGCAGGTTTTTATTTGGGTGTCTGTCTCATTTTGTATAATACCTAATGTTAATGATGGAACTTTCCAGAAATTTTTCATTTCAACTTTATCGTGGGAATTTTGGAAAGCGAAGTTGGAAACTTAACAGAAATTCGTGGGAATAAAAGTGTACTGTACAATAATATAACATGTATATACAAACAAAAACAATACGTTTGTTTGGTCATAAACCGACATGCAAGTGAACCAATACACACAGATGACGTGATGGATGGGTGTATGTTCTAAAGATATGATCTCGATAGCTTTCCAGTGCTCTGTGCATGTGATTAAGAAAATATTCAGGCTAGAACTGTAATTAAAATTGCATTAAATCTGGTTGTTTAATTTTTATAATTCTCAGGTTAATTCCGAAATTTTCCTTTTAAATCCTGGGAAGAGTTTCCAGCCTTAAAAATTCCAGGGAACCCTACTTACAATATACTTAGTTTGCAATCTAGCAAACCAGTATCGATCTATCCGCTGTTAGAGACTTTTATATGGCTAAAAGTGCCTATCACATTTTAAAAGAGTAGTCAACCTTGTGAAAAACAAATATACCAAATTGTTATACATCTCTCTGTCTTTTTCCTGTCTTCAACTGTTTAGTTTCTGTAAATGTGTTCTGTGTTTAACGAGATGCTTTTCTAAATGGATAGATTTTATGAGATATAAACTTCTTGGCAGCTCAGATCAGTACAAAATCTTTTAGCCTGTGAAACCTTTGCTTACAGGATGTTTCTGTGTTTTTTCTACATCAGATCTGTTTAAATCTCGAAGAATGTTATGTGTGAGATATCACCAGTTTTCAGCAGTTTCTGGAATATTCCTAGAAGATTCCAGCAGTTCCCTTCTAAAATACTCAAAAGCTTGTATGGTATTGTATATTCCTCCAATGTCAATTTATATAGAGTTCTTGCTGCAGGTCTCAGATTGTGTTATTGTGTTAAGTATTTGTTTTATTTCTTACATGTGACATTAAACCAAAGTATTTTGACCCAAATTCTTATATATTTCCCCTAAAAATGTCATATTCTAATTGAAAAAGATTGAAAAAATTTAAATTTAGCTTACAGCGTGACAATGTAATATTTTAGGCCAGATGTAGCAGTAACACATGAGAGAAAACAATTTGATCATTTATATACACCGTCATTTGTTTGGTGCACAAAAATTCCTAAATGCACCTAAAGGGAAACATAAGAAGGAGAACGAGAAAGTAAATATAGAGTTCAAGTTTGCTTTATTTATATAGCACATTTAAAATTAGGCAGCATGACTGACCAAAGCGCTGAACAATCAAAGACAGGAACACAGGGCAACCCAACAGATTAACACCATAAACACACAATAAATTAAAGCCAAAGAAAAGAGCTTATATAAAATCAGTTAAAGACTGTGCCAAGCTGATAGAGGCTGAAAGGGCCAACAACCGCAAAGGCTTGCCAATTCCCTGATTTGCAGACAGGGAGAAGTCTTTGATCACAAGATCTCAGATTTCATGTAGGAGTGTATGGATGATGTGCCACATAGCTTGGTGCCAGATTTAAAAACATAAAGAAGAATTTTGAATAGGTAGCCAATGCAAAGATTTCAGAATTAGAGTAACGTGATCAAATTTACGGTGTTCCCTTGAGTAATTTGGCAGTGGCGTTTTGAACTAATTGGAGATGAGTAATGGAAAGTTTAAAAATGCCGAGATAGAAAGAATTGCAATAGTCCAAAAGAGATGTAAAGAGTGCATAGTTATCATTCTCTAATGTTTTCACCAACAGAAATGATTTAATTTTGGAGATAAGATGTAGCTGAAAAAAAAAAGCAGGAACCAATAACCGCATTTATTTGTTTATCAAATTCAAGACTCTAATCGCAGAAGTCGTCGAAAGAGCAGGATAGTCCAGATCTGCTCCTTAAATTTTCACTAGGTCCAAACAATATAACCTTTTAGATTTATTTATTTATTTTTATTTATTTATTTTTTAAACCACACTTTTACTTTGTCAAGGCATGGAAGAAGGGATTCCAGAGCATTATTTCATTTCAGGTGTACAGTATATACATTTGGGTATCATTTGCATAGCAGTGAAATGATAGACCATATTTTCTGAAAAAAAAATTGCCGAAGGAAGTAAATACAAATAAATATCAATGGGTGTGAGAATAGAACCCTGCAGCACTCCAAAGGAAAGTTTAGCAGGCAACAAAGAAAAATGACCCTATTTGACATTGAAACTTCTATATTTGTTAAATATGACTTGAACCTGGATGCTCACAAAATATTCTAGTTGAGTTTAAAGAATTTAACGGTCAACTGTATTAAGAGCCAGAGTTAAGTCTAACAGAATGAGGGTAAAATATCATTAAGGACTTGTAATAAAGTCGATTTTGTGCTATGCAGAAACCAGAGGCTTGAAACCAGACTGGAAAGTTTCATAAATATTATTTGCACCATGGAAAGACCGTAGCTAAATAAACCCAGTTTTCTCCAGTGCTTTTGTAATAAATGAAAGATTTAAGATGGGTCAAAGTTAATAAAATGACCAGCGTCAAGCAGAAGAATATTATTACACTTTGTTATACAATCAGCCATAAAGGCAGTAAATTAATTTCTATTACATTTACGGCATTTTATCCAGAGAGATTTACATTTATCTCTTATATACATCTGAGCAATTGGGGGTTAAGGGCCTTGCACAGGGGCCCACAGTGGTGTCTTCGTAGCTGGGGACGAAACCCTGATCCTTCTGGTATCAGTCCAACAACTTAACCACTGAGCTACCACTTCTCCAGGTGCACTTTCCCACCACTTTCCCACTAAAATCTAGATGACTAGATAGACCAGCACTAACAAGACCTTCTGGTCCTCATTAAAACTGTTTTAAAAGCTTACTGCTAATATAAATACTTTTTAAAACAGGTTAAATTATACTTGAGGACAACAGAGCGGTTGGATCAGAATCAGTGTAGCTTTCTAGATGTATTACTCCAACTTAATCATACATGCGATGAGCTATTATTTTAACATTACCATATACGCCTCTGAAGGATTGTGAAAGTAAATTTGATAATATTAGAATAGACAAAATGCACACTGTTCACTACTGCTGTGCATTTTTAGGTGTGGGACAATTTTTATTGACAATTTATTTACCATGTTGCCAATTACCATTCAAAAGAATTCAGGTCTGAATAAGGATGGCAGAAATAAAAGGAAGTGAATAGAAGCTTTTATCCCATATCTGATACAGCTCATTATCATTCCAATAGGATGAGTGAACCAGCCTTTGTGTGAAACTAGCATTCGATACGACCGTTGTGTTTCAGTTCATATGAAAAACGTGTGTTGGTTGCATGACTCTGTGATCTGTTAATGTTGTTTTTGTTTAATTAAGGTATGAAATTATAGGTATGCCAATAGGTTGTTTATGCAATGTACACCCAGCCTGCTCACAGGGTCAACACAAGCGCCTTTATTATTCCTGCCCATTCTCATTCAGCTGACTGCTGTGCCTACCTGACATTTCCTATTGATTTTGGTTTGTGTGAGCACAGCTGAAATGACAGTGGAACCTGATACATTAGACTTTTTTTTAGATGTATATTATGTCTTCATCTCCATCGCACAGTCGTTCTACTTCTTCGCTGTGTGATGTAAATATAAAATGCTAGTTTAATCATATAGAATAAGCTGCTCTGATGCATATTAACGCTTTATGAAGCCCATCGTCATTATGCTTCATGTCAGTTACGAGTGTGAAAGCAGCGTTAGATGTAATTATGTTTCCGAGGCTTTAATCACTCGCTTTCCTCCTTTTTGCACCAGACGCTTCAGCGTGTGTCGTGATGTTTTTCTGCATCACTATAGGCCCAGGTGCTAATGAATTGCTTTGTGGTAATTAGCATGTCTGCCTGTGGTGTGAGACTGCGTAGTTAACATCTCAGCGGTAGGGCGGTGGCATGAGTGTGTTTGCCCAGGGTGCTGCATGCGTGTGTGTGTGTATGCTAAAGGTGGGAATCCAGTAAGACAACACACCCTGTGAAACCAGCAGCAACTGAAATGTAGCTACATGTTTAATAATATTTAGCTTTATTACAGCTACAATATAAAGCAGACACACACAGAGTATTAGCAGGCAGAGAGATCATTAGTGCTGGCAATTCAGTTAACGTTTATGTCATTGTCTGCAGAGACATCGTGTTATCTCTCTATGAGAAAGAGAGAGAGAGAGAGAGATTAAGAGAAAGAGAGAGAGAGACTGGAAAAAAGCATTTTGCTTCATGTCTTCCTAGTGACTGTGAAACCAAATGTGGCAGGATTGTAAAACACACAAACAATATATATATGTGTGTGTGTGTCTTGCAACAGTGTTTTGGTTACATCAGTATAATGGAAAGAGGTAGGACTTGTGTGATCTTAAGGTGATGAACATCAGCATTAGAATATTCCTATTACGTTGAGTGGCTGTTGAGACAGGAATAACAACCTCCATACAATGACATAGTTTACAAAACAAGCAATACACACAACCTCACAAAGCACACACACAAACACACACAGACACACACACACACAGAGACAGTTAATCTTCTATATGAGCAGCCCTGCACGGTATAAGGTCTGACAGCTGTATTAGGAAATCATTTGGCAATAATTAAGTGTAAAACAGGAAACAAATTCCTTTCTTAGATTTATCTGACCATAATTTTGTCAGTAAAGACACACTCCCGCATCACCCCTCTGCGTACAATCTCCTGTGTCGTCATGTGATCAATCAGTCACTTATTTAATACCGCTCAAGCTTAAATCTCGAGCAGGATGTTAAATGACATTTAGATAACCAAACTAAGATCGTGTTACTCAATATGTATTTGCGGCTTATTTGTATTACGCAATGTTGGAACTGTTGACATTGTGTTTATATGCTGGATACACAGGGAGTTTTATACAGAACTCGGTCTATCAGTACTTATAAACCAGCCTGGACTGTTGACACAAATCAGGTTGGGTATATGGATTCATGCTGTTGTTACAAGATTCTGACACTACTATACATTAACATTTTTCATTAACATTTACATCATTTAGCAGACGCCTTTATCCAGAGCAATGTACAAAGTTCTTTGAGTTTTACTCAAACACTGGTACACTAGATCACAGAACAGTGTAACAACTTTAACATGAAATTTATTGTTTTTCAATTATTACTTTGATTGTCAACTGGTAGGTATTTGAGGAAGAGGTGGGTCTTTAAATGTAGCTTGAAGACTGCCAGTGATTCTGCTGTTCTGACATTGATAGGACGTTCATTCTACCATCTTGGTGCCAAAACAGAAATAAGTCCTATGTTTTATGTTATAGGATGATGGAACAATCGAACGGTGCTTGTGAATCTGAGGGAGCGCGGTGCAATGCGTGGAGTGATGAGTGCTAGGAGGCAAGCGGGTGCTGCTCCGTTTTAAGTAGCAAGGAGAAGATGTTTGGAGCTTGTAAGGGTCTTTTGCGGTAGCTTCAAATTTCTCCTTGTAAAAGGTGGCTTTGGCCAAGGTCACATCTGAAAAGAACTTGGACAAGAGAGCATGGTATATAGAGAGATCTACCGTATGTTGAGATGTGATTTCTTCCAACTGTTGCGCAACACATCTGACAGTTGCAGGACAAAAACTATTCCTAAATCTGGCAAACAGAGGGCTAACAAAATCTATGCTTGAAGAACAAGAGAATAAGAAAGTGGTAAGAGTCTAAGGGCAGGGGTCAGGATGAGGTGGGGATGAAAGAGGTAAAACAAGCAACAGAAGAAGGGGTAAAGTTTTGGCATGTTAAGAAGACGTTCTACTTTTTAAAAAGACTAGGAAGTGATGAGGTTTGAAGAGGGTTGAAGTTGTATCCAGGGGCGTAAATTTTGTCTAACAGTTAGGGGAACAATAAACATAAAATTTGTCAAGAACAATATTTAAAGAGGACAGAAATAATACAGCTAAAATTGTATTTGTAAGAATATTTATAAAGAATATCTATAAAGAATATTTATTTATACACTTACTACTAGTGTATAGGGGTGAGAATCTTTACGTATTTTATGATCCAATTCTGATTCTAGGAGTCACGATCAGATTCCAAAATGCTTCTTAATCTACACTTTTTTCTAATTTTTCTGTGTAAATACATGTTTACATCTTTACATCCTAACAAAAAATAGAGTTTCTATGCTTTTTGTTTATAGTTAGAATTTCAATTTGACAATATTATCCATCTTAAAATTGTGATTTGGTTTTATAAGTTTTCTTTCATTAACAAAGTTGTGTTCAGGATTAACAAGCTCTGAATGGAACATTGTAACGTCAGATTATTATAACGTTTATGAAGAACGCTTAAATAACGTCGTATGTGTACACTGTAACTTGGCTCAAGCACCTGCAACAGTGTACAAAACCCTGGGTTATCCACATCTGATTACCGGCACAAATACTTGGCAATAAAACCCACCACTGACCGAGTAATTTGCCTTTTCAAAATTCCGGTGGTTGCTTTGCTATTTGCTCGAGGGTTGTTTGAGTGAAACTGGTAGTGGACATGGCTGAAAGTATAGCCATACACAGTATGGCTCTTATAAACAACACCTTTGCTTACTACTTACGTCTATTAGTGCTTATTATATTTCTGTTTCTTGCTTGCGCAGACCCGCACTGTCACGATCTAATTTGAATACAAAATTGATTATAAACTTTTAAGAACTGATTCAGAATTGTTAGAGAAAGTATCGTGATGCATTATTTTTCCCACCACTACCAGCGTAGCAGGAAGACCATGCCGTTATCCTCCTTTTGAAAATTTTCTCTGATTCAATCAAAAAAAATCGGACTAAATTAACTAAAATATTCATTTTCAAAACCATTTAAATTTCAAAATTATCCTAATAATACTGTATTAGTTCACACGCAGGTTTATCATCCTGAGGTACACGGTACAGCAAGACACAACACAAGCTCACTGAAATCACTGCTATTGCCTACACTGGATGCGGAACAATGCGACATGCCGAATCCCAAAGTGTAAATGGATTTTTCCCTGTACAATTATCTGGCATAGTGCTAGATCTTTGCAAGGGCCACTTTATCGCATCCAGTGTAAAACAACTTCAACCGACTTTGTGATCATGTACATTATAGACCTTATCATGTCCATTATAGACATTGTTATCCATGAAGCGGCTTAACGTTATTACTGCAAACATAGCGAACTCATAGAATAATACATTATCATCAGAAAATCACCTCAGCCTGTGTTTAAGTGAATAAATAGCATTGACACCCAAACTTATTAGAGTTTGTTCTCTCTCACTGGGTTTCTAAACTTAAAACGCATTTTAGCCCCATTTGTGCCCCTGACCTCAGCCTATGGTCATATCTTCAACATGGATGAACAAGTAAAAAACCAAATCCAAGACATATATTTTTTTATAGCATTTGGCAGACACCCTCATCCAGAGCGACTTACATTCATCTCATTCACACAACTAAGCAACTTGCTCAGAGGCCCAGAGAGGTGGCTTGGTGGTCCAAACCCTTGTCTTACTGGTATCAGTCCAACACTTTAACCACTAAGCCACCAATAGAACCAAATTTACGGCATTTGGCAGACACCCTTATCCAATCCAACACCTTAACCACTGAGCTACCGCTTCCTTTCTATTTGTATACCTTAAATGTTTTTCATACCATACGGCCTGAAGATAGTTCTAACATTGCCTCTCCAGGTCACCAGAGGGCAATCATGCTCAATCCTTGAAAACTCCACTGTTGTTGTGTTTTTATTGTGCTCAGATCCCAGTTTATGTTCTGTCTCCGCCACATTTAGTCTATTAGTCACCTTATTTAATCCCCTTGTGTCTCACAGTTTTGGTCCTGCTAATGTTGAACACTTTTTTAAACCATGGCCCAGTTTTCCTGTTTGTTTGTTTTTAAATCTTATTTTGTGTTACTGCTCATTACAGTTAAACGATATTATTGCGTTTTATCCTAAGTATCATGACAGAATGGTCATTCACATTCAGCAGCAGTTTCGGCTCTTGGCCTTAACTCCAGGGATTTCTCCTTTACCTTTATTTTATTTAACATGTATGATAAAAGCCTCAACCCATCCCTGACAGAAAAGTATAAACCTTTGGTGCATGCACCTTTAATACACACACATTTTAACTAACTTATCGGTTACCGTTTAACCTGCTAATTGTTGAACCTTTAGAGCAGTCTTAGTAAAACATTTGCTGTCTTTTTTCCTTTATAGAGTGTGTTACAGGCATGTTTATCAAAATGTAATTTAATTATGTAATTGTAAATTATGTTAATTTAAAAAATGCATTTAAGACATTCTATTTATAAGATACAATTTAGGTTAAATAAGGTTATGTTTAGATTCCAACGTTTTAAAGTGATTTAACAATTTTTAGATTTTCTGGACATGAGGTTTATAGATAGAAAGGTTTTCCTAATAATGTGCTCAGTGAATATATTGTTTAGATGTGTGTCAAATTAATTTTGCTATGCTCATTGACCTGCTAATCAAGTTTCGAGCTCAGGAGATAATGACTACATGCCCAACAGTATTATTCAGCCGCTGACTGTTATTACATATGTATGTTAAAGTAATCACTTTTACAAAATGAATTGATTCTAAAATCGCCATGAAAATAGCCTTGATGCTGGCATGGCGTTAAAAATAATTATAAGTTATACAATACAAACTGTGTGTGAATCATTATTATATACCAACAGATGTTTTCTGCTCAAACAGTATGGCTGCAGTTATCCATGGGTAACAAAAGAGCCAGCACAAACTTCAACTGCATGATGACTCACTCGACCCGAGAGTCTCTTCGCACTCCATAGTGGCCTATCACACTGAGGACTCTTATGGCACATTCTGACCAGGCTGATTGTTAAAGCCTCAGTGATTAAGCAACGCAATTGGACAACTAAAGTACCATGGCGAAGGCAACAGAAATCCTAAACTTGTCCTTCCTCCAGGAGCACGAGCGAGATATGATCCTTGGTGTCTTGCAAAAAGATGAGAAACTTCGCAAACGAGAGGAGAAGCGCATCAGGTATTAGGAAAATGTTATATTAACATTTATGTAAACAGGATGGATAATACAGTGACATCACAATACCTTGTAAAGGCTGGTTCACACTGTGTTTTGGCCATGATTTGGTTGTCTAAGACAAAAAACGGAATCCTAGAAGATCCCTATAATCCTATGCTAAGTTTTTGATCGCTATTTTGACATGTTCACCAACAGCCAATTAATGTCCGACCTCAGACGCTTTCCTGCTTGAGTCATCCCACAATGACCAACAAACCAAGGACCAATATGAGCGCTGACCCTGATGAGGCAGTTAGCAAAAAACTTTGAAACACCTCGGGAAAATGTCAAAACGGGTCCTGTCGTACAGTCCGACTTTCTTACAACTAAGATCCTAAAGTTTGACATGGGGTTCGAACAGTCTGACAAGCAACAAACGCAAAGTACTATTACACAGTGTAAATCCAGCTAAAGATATTGTCTGTATTGTCAGAACTTTTCTTGTCTTTGATTGTTAAGTACTTTCAGTACTTTTTTAAAAATCACTGGATCTTAAAATAAGGTTCAGGGTTAAATTATATATGCATCATCTCCCTGCTATAACCTTTTAAAACCAGTTTAAGGTGAAAAGTAACCCCATGAAATCTCTGTTTAGTCTGGAACCATATACTATGTCATATTATTCCTATAACAGTATTTCACTCTTCTTTATGTACATGCAGATACAAAATTATGAGTACCAGCTCTACTAATGGGTCATTATGGTAATGAGCCCTAATTAAATTTGGTTTTAGCAGCCTGTGAAAGACTGAGAAGCTCTTATTTATTCGATTAATTGTGAATGGTAATGGCAGGAAAAAGCAATTTCTTGTAGTGGGACATGGTGGACCTGTTGGGCTTACACCTACAGAACAGTGGCCTCATCTTGTCTGTTCCCAGTCTATGGAATAGGTTTCATGCTCCACCTGACCCTGGGATTACTGATTTAAAAGTATACCTAGATTAAGAGATGGTATGCATTTTTCAACCTAATGTACAATCTTTTCTGAGTACAGAAAGCTAAAGAATGACCTTATGGAGCTGAAGCGCCGTGGTCGGCGTGGTAACCCGGAGCAGCGGGAGTGCGGAGTGTGTCTGCGTGCTCTGGGTCTGATCCTCCAGAGGGGCAGTGTGTGTTTTGAGTGTCACCGTCGTGTCTGCAGCTACTGCACAGCTGTCTCTTCGAACAGCAGCAACCCTAAGTGCATCGTCTGTGCCAAATCTGCGTGAGTCCCGAGTCAGAGCAAACCAGATTTTATAAATGTTGCACCAAATAACTCTCATCATCATTTCTTCAATTTTCCATGAATACGCATGTACAAACAAACACACCAGGGGCCTCATATGTCAACGCTACGTGCGCACAAAAACTTTGCGTATGCCAGCTTTTACGCTCACGGTCGTTAACTGAAAATGCGCGTTCCTCCAAGCCAACATTGTGCTTGGCGTACATATATTTTTTGTAGTTTTTGTCCATTGGCACCTCTTAGAGACAATAAAGTGAAGTTGCAAACATTAGACTACAAAGAATTAGTCTATTGCTAAATTTGTAATTGATGAAATAGGCTAATTGACATAATATGTTTCTATTAATTATGCGTATAACGTAGAACATATAAAAGCATGTGCAAATTTAAACAATGCTTAGTCTATGGCAATAACAGCTGTAGGGGACGGGATTATCCGCATGTCTACCAGGTATACAAAGTTCCCATACAATGCAGTTGACCAACCAAACATTAAAGCGCAATTTGCAGCAATAGCCGGTTTTCCTAATCTAATCGGAACGATCAACTGCACAAACATTGTTATAAAACCACCATCTGAAGAAGAATTTGCATACGTGAATCGGAAACATTTTCATCAAATAAATGTGCAAATAATATGTAAGGTGTCCTGGGTCAACCCATGATTGATACATCCTTAAAACAGCATAGGCTCCAAGCTGGCAGGGTGCGCGATGGGTGGCTTCTTGGTAAATTATGCATTGATGGTGCTATTTAAGTGTTTAACTAGCCAAAGCTCAAATTTCTTATTGTATCTTTTAGAGAGCTGAGGGTGGCCACAGGTGAGTGGTTTCTGGAAGAACGTGCCAAGCGCTTTAAACAAACGACAACCCCTAGCAGTGATGTCATCAAACAGTCAATCCTTAACTCGGGTCCAGGTAAACAGTAGAACTCATTTACAAGGGGATATCAAAAAACTTTGAGACACGACAACAGATGGTAAAACAAGAATGTAGAATGCATGCACAGTCTCAAGGAACACAGCATTAAGTGCAGAATTGTGCTCCCATCTGTTGGCGTGTCTTGAAACGTTTTCATAATTCCTCGTATATGACACACTGATTCCACCATGTATGTTTGAAGATGAAGGTTCTGGCCAGATGAAGCTGTTTCCATCAGAAGTAGAGCGGCCGGCTACGTCTCACTCTGAGCGGTCAGCCTCGCCCCTATCTGAGAAGAGCGGTGGCCGGTTCTTAGGCAAGAAAAAAGGGTAAAGAGTGTGATTTGTTGGCATAACCTAGATTGTTTTTCCTTCGGTTCTTTAGTACACATTTAGTACACATCCAAAACTAATTTTTAGACCCACTAAAACGTACTTCCTGTTATTTGATTTGCCTTGAGTTAGTTGGTTGTAACCATGATTTTTTTTACATGAGAAATGAAAATGATCTGTGTACTAAATCTAAAGTTGTTTCTGTCATTTAGGACCAGACTGGTGGCTGTTGAGTCGTCTGGGATCCCAACAACACCAAACAACATGCGCTCACAAAATAGCCGAGCGTCCTCACAGGCTGAAGGAAGAAAAAGGGTAACCATATGTCTGTTAGAATTTCCTTTACTATAAGCGTATCATATGCTAATGGGTCTCTAAATCAGTGAATTTGGAAGGGTATTTTATTTAAGTATCATAAACAATTTAGTAAGTAATGGTAGGAACTCATGTATATTTAACTGTTTCCTAGATGTTATACTGTAGTTTAAATGTATGTGACTTAAAAACGTTGCTTCAAGTTGTAAGTTGTTAATGTTTCAATAGCATTTACTCATAGAGGTACACAGGCTTTTAAACATAGGTGTATCTGGCTTTTGTTTTCAGCCTGATGGAGCTGAGAGTGTATACAGTGTACACAGCAATGACAGCATTCCTACAAAAATCAGTCCTGGAGGTAACCGAAAGGACTCCGGCACACCCTCTATCGCAGTCTCCAGAGCCTCACTTTCGTCAGGTATCACCATCAACCAGACACAAACATGCTCACTAACTTTTTGATACTTCTATTGTATATACAGTATATAGGCAAAAGTATTGGGAAACCTGATTATAACATCCATATGTGTTTTCTGAGCTGTTTATTCCAGATGTTTCACTCTTACTCTTATGAAAACCTCTACACTTCTGAAAAGTCTTTCCACCAGATTTTGGAGCTGTCACAATTACCATTAACCAGTGTGCTGTACAAAATAAGAAAAGATTAACAGAATTGAGACAAAGACAGGGTCACAAAAAAGTCAGCAAGACATAGAGAAAAACAATTACAAATCATGAACAATAAGGAAGATCAAAAAATAAATAGTATGGGAGCAGTTCGGATTTGGCAAAACCTGTTTTAATGGCACACCGATTTTTCACATACGTTGCCAAAATTTTGTACGCTGTGGATATTATGGCTGTGTGAAAATATTGATACAGCTAACTGTCGCGTTTTTTTCTCTATAGTGTATCGATATTCTAACCTCTAAAATCAATACATATTTATTTACACTTTCAACTGATTTCTGTTTATGTTCATATTTAATTAAAACCTGTAGCACATACGACTGTTGCCTCAGAAGCAAGCATGACGGAAAAAATATGGGCACATCCGGCTTTGTATGTGTTGTATTTGTTGGCTCTAAACTTTATGTATTGTAGTATATTGTGATTTATATATATATATATATATATATATATATATATATATATATATATATATATATATATATATATATATATATATATATTAATTTTTTTTTTTTTTTTTTTTTAATCTTAGCGTCTGTTTCTGTTCTCTATCCAGACCGCAGTCGCTCCGAGATCGATCTTAGTAATCTGGGTGAAGGGTTTGGTAATGACTCCCTGCTGGGCCGCTGCCGCTCAGTCCCTGGGATTAATGATGCTGTATGTTCATGTTGTAACCTAACTTACTCTTAAACATTCCACATATCTTTCCTAATCGTTAATGCACACTGCTGGTTGTAACTGATATAGTGTATATAATGATCGAGTATGTACACAGACTGCACTATTTTCGGATAAAGATGTGCAGCTAATTTTTGGTCTTGTCTTCTAGGACTCGGATGAAGACATCGATGCTCTGATGTCTGTTCACTACAAAACTGCCCGCAGTGTCAGCAGCGCTCAATCTGTGGTATTATACATGTGTATACACATCACTGTTTGTTTATACCTCTGGAGCAGCGGCTATATTTATATATGTAAAGTCTATGTTTGCATCATGTAGATGTGCTTATATGTAAGTTATATATGTTAACATTTCTCCTTTGGAGAGTTTTGTTTAAGAGCTGTTGATTAGCTACTTCCTGGTAGGCATACGCATTAAAAAGTATAAATTTTCTTTCTTATAAACACACTCAGGTGCACACTTATGCAAGTGCTTTTTGCTGACTTACACCTACCCCATGCCCACAAGTACAGGTGGGATTTTGAAGGGCTGTTGAAGTATCTTGCATAAATTCTTTGTGATTAATGCTGCAAGCAGAGACCTAAAAGAGATTTTTCTCTAAATGTTTTTTATAAAGCTAGTCTGAAATAAATGAAATACGAAGCGGAGTCTCAGTATAAAACAGCATTGATATTAGGTCCCTTTTGCCATCAGTTCCTTTTTTCCACTTTTATTTTCTTAACCCCTTTTTCTTCTTTCAGTCTGTCACTCTTGCGTCTCTTTCACTTTGCTTTGCTCCTCCTAGTCTTCCACTCCAGGCTCACAGCGAAAGTGGGGCTACCTTAACGTACCCGACTCGGACGCTGAGACTGTGAGTTCTCTTTGTGTGTCTGCGTATGCTATCGGACATCAGTCTCTGTCTGTAACATGCACTCAAAACCCACTCGCGTAATCACACGCACACTAAAGTCTAAGTTTGAAAGCAGACATGTCTCCACTCTTGCAGAGCAGTCTTAACAGTATTATGAGCGTGTACAGTGAGATGGGTGACTACGACAACGCACGTGTTTCCGGAGAGATCCTGCTGAACATCTCCTACAGCTATAAAACAGGAGCACTTAATGTTCTGGTGCGAGAGTGCCGCTGCCTAGCAACCGGAGACGAGCGGAGACAGCGCACTGACCCGTAAGAGCCTGCACGTGCAAAAAAACCCAACAACAATAATAATCTAAATTTACATATTAATAATACATATAATACGATTATTTACACTAGCTTATCTTACTTTCCAAACGGTAAGTGTGAAAAGAGCATGGCAGTTACATTTACTTTTATTCTGCCACTCATACTAACACTCAGCACAAGCTTTAGGGTTTCACAGTGTCTGATGTATACTAACACTTAAAAGAGAGCGTGTGATTACAATCAGTATGACAATGAAATGTTTTGATTGGTTATGCTTGCATACATTTGTTTTGCAGTTATGTTAAAACCTACCTCTTACCAGACAAATCACGCCAGAGCAAACGAAAAACCAGCATCAAAAGCAACACCACTGACCCGGTATTCAATGAGAACCTGCGGGTAAGACAAGCCCGTGTACACATGCACGTCTGTCTCTGAGTCTGTTTGTTTCACAGCAGGCATGAGATACTTTTTCTTCCTGTCTCTGTGCAGTATGTGGTGAGTCATTCCCAGCTGGAGACGCGGACCCTACAGGTTTCTGTATGGCATCATGACCGATTCGGACACAACACCTTTCTAGGAGAGTCCGAGCTGACTTTTGACACCTGGGAATTTAATAAACAGATAGAGGATTGGTTCCAATTACAACCCAGAGTGAGACATGCTGATTTCTTGTTAGACTTTTTGTAGCGAAAAAATGTAGCATCTTTGGTCTAGGGTGATATGTACGGCTGTTTATTTGGCAAGGGCCTCATGATAGGATATATATCATGATATATTCCAGAGGCGCCTGTTTTTGTCCGCCATGTTTGCTTTTGAGACAATGTTCGGAAAGGAGCGGAGAAGGAAGTGGTTTGACACGCACTGAGGGTTTAATTAAATATTATTGTAAACTTAAATCAGTTTTAAACAAGAATAAAATTATTATCGATACTTAAGGTTAGAATATTGCTACACTATTGTTAAAAAAATATTGCGATGCTCAGCTGTATCAATATTTTTACACAGCGCCAATGATATATTGGTTTTCTTCAAGAAAAAAATGAATCATTCTATGCAGCTTTAATTTAAATAATTGCAACAACCAAAATGTCTCTTTGGTTACTACTTTTAGGAAATAGAGCTGGGTTTTATTATGTCCCCAAAAAAAACACAAGTAAAATAAACATCTTCACAAATATAGACTAACAAACTAACAGTTGTGCTTGGTGTAATGCTATAAAGTGAGTTTTTAATGGTGTCTTTCCTCACAGACTGAGTGCTCTACAGAGTCCCAAATGCAGTATAAGGGTGAGCTGACTGTCGTGCTTAAATACATCCCTGCCGAGCGGAATGTTTCACTGCCACTGGACCAAATACAAGGTAGTCCAGAGAAAGGCTGCTGAATGAATCTAATAAAATTATTCTTATTGATATAAAACCTACATGCATAATAAATCAAGCCATGGAGTTCCTGTTCTTGCGTTCATTTGTTTGCCAGTACACCCTGTCAGACATAATAAATTCATTTAATGAGCCCTTATTTTCTCCCTCTCTCACACTCTCTTTCTCAGTGAAAAGGGGTTTTCTGAAAGGGAAAAAAAATATCACCTTACCAAAAGGTGGCATGGTTGAGCTGTTGGTTAAAGAAGCCAAAAACCTGACCGCTGTCAAATCAGGCTCCTCTGACCCATTTGTCAAAGGGTGAGTTCAGACTGCATACGCATAAACAAGTACAATTTGAATCTTAGTTTAATCTTCATGTGTGGTGTACTGTAGGTATCTGCTACCTGATGACAAGAAGAGCACCAAACACAAGACTGCCGTGGTAAAGCGTTCAGTAAACCCACGCTGGAATCACACCTTTACCTACTGCGGCTTGCAGCACAGTGATCTGGACAGCGTGTGTTTGGAGCTTACCGTCTGGGACAAAGAGCCACTTGCCAGCAACGTCTTTCTTGGAGGCGTGAGACTAGGCGCCGGGACTGGTCAGTCTCTCTCACTGTGTGTTTTTGAATTACTGATTAATAATGTCATTAATTTATTTAAAAAGAACATTTAGACAATAAGGATCAGTCCGGCCACTCGAGATCTGGTAAACGTAATGTTTTTTTCAAACAAGCAAATAAAAAATTCCCTTAATTTTGCTAATTTTCTTAAGACATGGTCTATATGTTAGTACAAAAATTTTTCATATAATGTTCATAAAACATTCTTATAACTTTTAATTGTTACCTTAATAATGTTTCCAAGAACAATGTTTTAAAAACCTTTTCTTAAAAAGTGTAGTGCAGTGGTTAAGGTGTTGTATTGCTAACCAAATGAATGTGGGTTCCATCCCCAGCATAAATGGATGTCGCTCTGAATAAGGGCATCTGCCAATTGCTGCTAATTGAAAGTAGTTAAAATGTTAGGACAAAACGTTCTTAAAACATTGTTTTAAAACTATTAATATAGGAACTCTTACAATAATTAATGGTTAATATATGTTCTTGCAATGTTAAAAGAAAAAGTTCCTAAAACAATGTTCTTAGAACGTCATTATGACGTTATTTGTCAGAACGACATATTAATGTTTTTGGAACATTTCCAAAACCAAAACAGAACCTTGTTGTTTCAAGCACATACATTTAGAGTGTGGAGAAAATGAGTGTTTCCTAATACATGAAGTGTCATCATAATTATTTTTTTTCCACCTCTGTAGGCCTGAGCTATGGGAAGGATGTAGACTGGAATGACGCTTTTGGTGAAGAACAGCGCCTGTGGCAACGCATGATTGACAACCCAGAGGTTCCACAGGAGTGCACACTGATGCTGAGGTCCAGCATGGCCAAGACAAAGACATAGAGACTATGCTGAATAGGGATAGATATGTGTCTCACAAAATTTACCACTCCTTGTCGCTTTATAGAAAAAGTGCACATTGTGGATTTAACACACAGTTAGATGCTACATTATGATACAAACAGAAATATTGTCCTTATCATCTTGCTCGAACATGAAAAGTCTTGCTGTCTGTATGAACACTTTCCTTCTCACCGTGTCTCTTCACAGCACAAGCATGCATCATATGTGCACAAATACACACACAACTTCTTCCAGGGTTATAGCTGAAATCAGCATAAAGGCACAAAAGAAGGCACCAAACTTGCTCACACATGTAAAAACACATTTATAGTGACACACTTATTATTTGATGTGTACATGAATTAGATTATAAATCTATAGATATAAACAGTGAAGCACCTTCAATGCCACTCGCATATCAATAGCAAAAAGACCATTCTGCGTCTAGTGCACATCGTGAGAAGTCGGTTTCCAGTTCTGTTGTAGCAATGAGACCAAAACCATGCCTGAATTAGTGTTCACTAAGCAGTAGAAGTGAGTTGCTCTATCTCAGGCTGTCTTCGTGTCCAAAGTAATAAATAGTAAGCGATAGTACTAAAATAAAATAACACAATTTTCAATAATAAAATATACATATCAATATATTGACTTGCTAACAAACTGCCAAAACAGTAAAATTACATTAACATGATGCTCTTATTGAATGTCTACACATAAAAACAAGTGTTATTTACTAGCTTGATTGGATACATTAAACTTGGGTGTAAATGAATATACTAGTGCTTGTTTCTGGTTCTTTGTGATTGATTGGGGTCCATTTTATCTTATTCATCCAACTGAGCAGTTTGGGGATAAAAGCCTTGCTCGCGGGCACAGCATTGGCAGCTTGGTGGTGCTGGGACTTGAACCCACTATCTTCCGGTCAGCAGGCATTTCCTCCTGTCCAGTTCATGTCTTAGCTCTGCATCTACAATATAATTTTGACTAAAAAAAACCATTTGGTACAAAGTTAAGGTAATAATTTAACTGCTTTTAGGCAGTTAAATGTTATAAATGTTAGATAAAGATGATACTCCTTTTGATGCAGGGCTGCCCCAAGCCTTTAAGGGGCCCTAAGCAGAATTTTATTTATGACTAATTATTGTCAATGTTTGTTTATTTGCACACTCTAAATCTAACACACCAATTATCAGTTTATATTGTCGTAGCTTTGTTGCTTACATCATACCAATATTTTTTTATGCATTCCCTTAACATATTATGGTGTTGTTTATTAATTTTTAAATATTGTTGTACTAATATTCTGGATTGCAGTTGGTTAAGAAAGCATTATAATGAGTTGATATGAGCACAAATATGTTTACTAATGTTAAACAAAAGGTTATTTTCAGCATTCAGAATGGCTAAGCACAAATTTATGCAATATTATAATTCTTTTTAAAATTGGAGTGAAGTTTGGGTCAACTAAAAATTTAATAAATATAAAACAAAATAAATATAAATATTCAACTTCATTGTGCAATGTACATGTACAGAGCCAATGAAATGCATTTTTCGCATATCCCATCTTAGTAGGTTGGGGTGGGAGCGCAGGGTCAGCTATGATACAGCGCCCCTGGAGCAGGAGGGGTTAAGGGTCTTGCTCAAGGACCCAACAGTGGTTGCTTACCGCTGGTGGGGCTTGAACCCAGGTGTTTCTGCTCTTCAGATCAGCACCTTAACTGATTTGAGCCACCACTGCTCCCCTGCTAAATATTTAGCCATTTAAAATCAAGTTGTTGTGTAGATAGATAGATGGATGGATAGATAAATAGTTTTTTGTTTTTCAATTTAGTTTTGCTTTTTCAAATCACAAATCGTACAAAAGAAAAAAAAAGCGTATTTGTAAACCGCTGCCTGTACCACATTTTGATTGGGTGGGAAGGACAGAGGTTTGGTTGGGCTCGGCTCAGCCCACCCCTGTGCCCGCCCTGTGCACCTTAAAGATTTGAACGGGATGAGCGAGACACGGAGACGCGGCATCAACGCTCAAGAATAACCTGCTGTCCTTTTCCTGGGTAACAAGGTAAGACTTTTAGGAATTCAATAAGTCGGTGTGTTTGTTGCTTGGCCGTACAATATGTATGTGTGCATCGTCAGCACTGAGCAGGGAGACTGTTCTGGAAACTGCTTACAAAGGTGTATCCCTTATTAGATAACCTGACGCAGTAAACAATAATCTATAATTACCTCTTCTCGGAGGTCACTTTCTGGGATATAAAAGGCTGACAAAATTAATGCGGAAGCTAGTTGTGTTTTTATATTTACAGGGACTCCTGTATCCAGAATACAGTCTGCTGAATGTTTACTTCCTCGAAAGGAGCGGAGCTTCATGTTTCTGCCTGCGCTCTATTCTGCTCAATGTTAACTATATAGGAAGCACTACGCAGGTGCCAGAGATGCCTGTTTATTCACCCTGTAGTGCACATGTTTAGGGTTTATCGAGCCGCTTGACATTCTTACTTTCCTCGAAATACTATTAAAAAAGCAAGATTTCCTTGGATTCAGGTAAGACTACGCGATTTATAAATGCTGAGAAGTTACCTGAAGCAATTCAACACATGTATGATCCATACAGGTAATATAGGGGTTAATATAGAGGTTCGCGGTATTTATTTAAACTCAAGTAAACGATTTTTTTGTATAGGAAAAATGTATGTGAACGGAGAAGAGGCTTCACTGCGCTAAATAAACAGCTTTTATAAGGAAATAGCTAATCGTTTAATAAGTTGACAACCTGTTGCATATATTTAACGTGTTTTACACTAAATAACACTATCGTCGGGAACTCTCTATATATTTTACCCTTATTAAAATGTTTTTTGTTTTTTTTTAAAAAAAAGAATACAGATTAGGGAATGTCGCGACAGCTAAGATTCATTTACGGCAGTACTACATAATAATAGATTGCGTGTTGTGTACATGAATATTTTTATTTCTATTGTCCTACCTGAAATTAGATTTAGTTATAACGACAAGGGATTTATGTTGATATAATGCATTTTAATATATAGTATTCATGCTTTTTAAATACTGAATTATATCGTATGTATGATAGTGAAAAATATATGTCTGATTAATTAAATTTTAATAATTAAATTGAAAATGGCATAAATTGTAAAAAATAAATAAATAAAATAATTAAAAGTATTCTATAGTCAGGATATGTTGAATTTTATTTCAAAAGCGTGTATAAAATGCAGATAAGTTATCTGAATAATCATTTGGTTAAATCAGTGATCAATTGGTTTGGCGCAGTAAGATGTGCAATCTATTAGTCAGGCCTTGTTGAACACTAGGGGGAGCGCTCGCGGTATTTCCCCATTACATAAAGTTTGCGGTGGAGAAATAGAGTCGAGTGTCAGTTTGTTTAATCTTCCTTTTTTTCGGTAATTATTTAAATTCACGGTTAATATAGTATGAGTTAATGGAAGGTGATGCTTTAGGAGTGTGCAGATGTCATTATATTATAGATTGTGTTCTGGTTAACATGTTTAATGTACTAATACAGTTCAGAGATGTGTAAGCTATTAGCTCTATTTTGAATAATAATGGCACGAGGCCCACATGATGGCAAAATCACATGTTCAGTGATTAGCATTACATATTTACTATGCATATTTGTAATTAATCGAGAATGACTATTAAGAAATGTAACTAAGAATCGACTAAAAGAGAGCATTTACATGTAGTTTAGAATTATTTGTGTTGGTTTATATCTATGTATCTGGTTAAAAGGAACGCGACGTGATTTCCAAATATTTCTAAAACGGCTCAATGCGCCGTAAACTGTAACTGATTGTCGTAACTAATTGTTTAAGCAATAAAAAAAACTTTGAAAAACACACGAATCAGAAGGTTAATAGATTTGCCAACACCATTATGTTTATAAAAAAAACTAATATTGATTATAATGTAAAAAAGTTTTGTGTGTGATTAATACTAAACCTTTAAAATGTGTTATTCCTGATTCTTACTTTTCTTTCACTAGCTACTCAGATGGCGCGTGTTTTTGTATACGGCACTCTTAAAAAGGGCCAGCCCAACAGCTACAGAATGTTTGACACCACCAACGGACAGGCCAAGTTTCTTGGTCATGCACGCACTGTTGAGAAATACCCCTTGGTGATAGCTGGCAGGTACAACATCCCATTTCTTCTCAACGTGCCTGGAAAAGGACAACGTGTCCAGGGGGAAATCTACAGCGTGGATGATCAGATGCTGAAATTCCTTGACTGGTTTGAAAGCTGTCCAGAAATGTATCAGCGAACACAAGTCCTGCTTGAGGTTGAGGAGTGGGTTGGAGAGGGAGAGGAAAAACTTGAGGTGGGCAGTACCACCGTTGCCTTTATATACAGTACGACCACTTACGAGCCTGAGTGGCTCCAGTTTCCAACCTTTGATAACTATGATACACATGGAGATCACGGACTGCCATATGTGTCTCGAGAAGCCAGAGACGATTAATTTTTCTGCAGGGATAAACTTAATGAGTACTCTGTGACCGAATTCATTTCTTTTTGTAATTGGTTGTGTAAATGATTAGAGAGTGAGAATGTATTTTAAAAAGAATTCATTTTACATAATAGAGTGAAAGCTGTATTAGCACTATCTAATCTTTCCACCGTTTTTTTCTAAATTTAGTCAAACAGCAATAGATTTTCCCTTGATAAATTGTATTTAGAGTTAAAATTGTGCATGGAATTGCATTGAAATGATTAATGTTGATTCTTGTTTAAACGATTAAAAACAGGGAGTTATTTTTTGTATTTATAAATAATGTTATTCTTTCTCCCCTGGTGAAACCAAGCAATGTAGTTTTTTCCAAGCAATCCACTGCATTGCGAATTAATACGGATATAAAATTACAAAAATAATAAATAATAATAATTTTTTTTAACTAAATTATGGCTTTTTTGAAGAAGACTATAATGTTTACATCCTCCTCTTTCATGATAAAGAGGAGGATGTAAACATTATAGTCTTCATTTTAGGGTTTTAAGAGGTCTTTTGAGGACAGCCTGTAACTCACATTGATGGGAAGTTCATTTCACCTCCACAGGTGTGAGAACAGAGTAAAGTGCAAAGGCAGAACTACCCTGTGCCCTGAGGGAAGGTGGAAACAGTCAGTGTGTTTGTAGACCTGAGGGAGAGCGGTGCAGCAGGTAGAGTAATTAAAGCAGGTTTTTCGTGTAGCTACTGGAAGCAGGTAGAGGGGAGAGCAGCAACAGGGTGCTGTGAAAGAAGGGCTCAAATCCCAGCACCATCAAGCTGCCAATGCTGGGCCCCTACGCAAGGCCTTACGGCTCAGTTGGATAAAAATGAAGTAATTCACTAAATGTAAAAAGACATTGTATATTGGTTAAAAGCTGACTTTTGCTTTTAACTTTAACTCCTCAGGTCCGGGATTCCACAGTGTTCTTTTGAGGACCTGGTTTTACTAATTACTAAATAATTGCATATTTTCCAAGGCTGTAAACATAAAATTATTTTTACATTCTGTCTTTGCTTTAAAGGATGTAAACATTGCAATTTTCCAATGCTGGCTTTGTCCATTTCTTATGTTTATACACCCAAAAGATTGATACAGATAAATTCGTTAATTTCACACAAATCCTTTTCATTATATTTATTTAATAAAAGTATAAAGGCAAAACAAATCTAAAATAATCTGGTAAGGTTTTACATATTTTTTCAGGATTTTGTGTGTCAGGGGTGCTGCTAATGGGGTAAAGTTAGGATGATTCTCAGGGCCCCATGCACTTTTGGGGCCTCCAGAGATCTGTTTTCATTAGTAATAATTGGACTAGCAGTAATGTATATTTGGTGTGGTAGTGGGCCAGTGGGTTAAACAAACCTGTATTACATGTGACACAGGTAAACTCTCCCTGATTGAGCAACATACTGCACACATGGAGCAGCCTTTAAACCAGGAAGATCAAAAACAGTCTAGATACAGTTGATGCGTGATGATCAAATTTATACAGCACAACTGCCTGTTGCAGATGGTGGAGGGTTTGCCCATATGAAAGTCTTGCTGACCACGGAAGATGAAGAGGCCATGGCAATGGTGACGTATGATGGATCTGCATTGGAAAAACAAGTGACTGAATAGAAAATGGCAGAGGGATAGGGGGATGGGTAAAGTAGTTGGACCTCCAGGAACAGTTGAGTCTGAACTGCTTGAGTCAAACTTTATATTTTTTCCAGCTTTTTTTGGGTAAATCCAAAATATTGTGCATTTGGCACACATTTAATTTGGTTGTTTCGGTCAGAGAAATGTGTGGATATTGTTTCCTATAATGGGTCAGGTCCAAATCTATGGTATGACACCCAAGGTGGCATCCTGTTCTCGAAGGTTGAGCATTCAGACTCTAGACTGCAGCTGGCTCAAAGAATTTATGGGCAACTCTTAAGCATGATGTAGGCCTGATGATGAACTGCTTCTCTGTTCATTTTACACCTAAGTATGATTTTAGAGCTAAAAAGGCTTAATTTTACACCCAGCAGGAATCGCTAACAATTTACAATGAAGCTCTGGGTCTGGTCTTTTTTTCAATATGTGGATGATAGCTTATCGGCTGCACCCACACAGTAACAGTGTAAAAAACATACAGTAGCATTGCTCTGTCACCTTGATAAGGAGGGACTTTAAAGCAAGTCTGTCTAAATTGTAGTTTGTTTAGCAGGTGGTACAGTTTCTGCAGAAAGTAAAAGACTCAACGAACAGAGTAGAAAAAAAATTGAGAACATACCAAAACTAACAAAAAAGTTATTCAAATTAAGTCATTGAAATTTTAGGTCTTTTCTAGAAATTTGCTTATATTGTAGGATGTTCACACTAAAATTACATAACCCTCAGGAAGCTACCAAGTGCAATCCAAGTTCAAGGTACAAGCCTGAAGCACGCTTCGTGAAAGACCAAACGCTAAAATGGTCTATAAAACGTAGCTCTTCAAACAACAACTTAGATAATATATGAAAGTAATGGTTGTATTCCATTAGTGTTGTTCCAAGATTATGTGTGGATATTGTTCAACTATTCTTTAAGTGTTTAGTTTACAGGAAAAAGCCGTAGGGAGACGGCAAGCTGTATGTTTAACAAGAGCTTTGTTATGGTGCTAATGGAACGTAAGGTAAACCATTTCTACCAAACATCATCTTAGCATAGCATGGAAATAATTAACAATATGTTTGGTAGACATGGTTTGCCATCCGAACCATTAGCGCCATATAATAAATAATATAATAAATAAATATTATAATAAATAACTCAATAAAAGGTTAAGTCACCTTTATTTATATAGCGGCTTTAAAGAAACACATCAAAAAAGACACTACACTCCTTAAAACACCAAGTTCTGTTTATTTAGTAGCTGTAAATTAAGAGTCAAAAGAAAGTCAATCTCCGTGTGTAGCGTAAATTAACGTGCTTATTTGATTCATCCCAGAGAATCGACTCATTTGATTCAGTTTACCGGAAGGATTTGATCGAATTTGTTCCACGTAAATAAATACACCACTAGGTGACGCCAAATAAGCGTCTTTATCAGTTTTTAAGTTCTTGTTTAAATCAATCGGAAACTCTGGTTAAAACACCAAATTTTAGTATTACTTAAGGTTAAAAATAAAAAAGGCACGTCAAGTCCATAATCAGACGGAGGATCTGATGAGTTTAATTTTTAGAATGACGTTTCTGTGACGCTTATGCTACTGTCACATAAGTCAGACAACGTAATAGTGACGTGGGTGAAGTTAACGCGTTTCTTATTTATTTAATGTCCAAATTTAATAGAACATTTTTTAAAATTTTATATTTATAGCCCCTTTATTTATATATTACACACGGATCAGAAGGTTAATTAATTCCGTAGTAAAAGTTTCTTTGTCAAAGGATTTACCTTTACCATTAAGTTTAAATAACAGAAAAGAATTTTCTGTCCGTAATAACATGATAACTTGTTTCGGGTATAAACAATACTTAATCTTTTAAAATTAATTTTTATTCTCAATCTTTCTAAAGGGAATGCTTACTCAGATGGCACATGTTTTTGTATACAGCCCAACAACTACAGATTGTTTGACGCCACCAAAGGACAGGCCAAGTTTCTTGGTCGTGCACGCACTGTTGAGAAATACCCCTTGGTGATAACTGGCAGATACAACATCCCATTTCGTCTTAACGTGCCTGGAAAAGGACAACGTGTCCAGGGGGAAATCTACAGCGTGGATGATCAGATGCTGAAATTCCTTGACTGGTTTGAAGGCTGTCCAGAAATGTATCAGCGAACACAAGTCCTGCTTGAGGAGTGGGTTGGAGAGGATGAGGAAACACCTGAGGTGGGCAGTACCACCGTTATGTACAGTTACGAGTGGCTCCAGTTTCCAACCTTTGATAACTATGATTCACATGGAGATCACGGACTGCGAATTGTCATGGACGATTAATTCTTCTGTCAATATGTTTGAGGTTCTTCTGCAGGGCTCAACACATTCATTACACTTTGACCTTATTCCTTTTGTATTTGTTTGTTTAAATGATTAGAGAGTATGAATGTATGAAAACAATAATTAATTTTACAGAATAGAGTCAAATCTGTATTAACATGGTATCTAATACATCCACCGTTTTCTAAATTCAGCCGAACATAGATTTCTCCTTAAACTGTATTTCAATAAAAAGTTAAAAATTAAAATGCATTTAAATGATGGTAGATGTTAATTCTTACTCGTTTAGAGATTGATGACAGCGAGTTCATTATTAACAGATTAAATGTTTTACACATATTGTTGCTGAATATCCATATGAGTTAACTTTAAATCATTCTTTAGGTTCGAGTTTCCCTTAGTTAGGTCTGTCCTAGTCGATGACTAAGTAAGTAAAGCCCTTTTTTAATGCATTGGCTGAAAAACAGTTGGCGGATCTTATTATTATATATATGTGGCATATATGTATATATAACATATTACCAGGGTGACCAAGGACGGGGACGTCCCACTCTGCCATAAAAGACGTTCCAGCTGTTCTTTAAGGACTTATGATTTAAGTTGCTCACACACACACACAATATAACCACATAATTCCTGCTACCTGTTTTTTCACCCAAATGAGGATGGGTTTCTCTGTTTGAGTCTGGTTCCCTCTCAAGGTTTCTTCCTATTTCCATCGCAGGGAATTTTTCCTTGCCACCCACCGTTGCCCCTGGCTTCCTCATCATGGACAAACTGTTTTCAGTTTCATTTTCATCTTATAATTTCTTTGATTGTGTAACGCTGCTTTTGTGACAATCACCATTGTAAAAAGTGCTATACAAATAAAATTGAATTGAATTGAATTATAATATAAAAACCAAAAGTTTTTACACTGTCCTCTGTGACAAACCGGCGTTTTCTGAAAACCTTTTCCCAATAAGAAATTGCTAAAAAATAAATGTTAATACAAACAAACCGCTGACCTGTCAAATTCTAATCTGGCTTCTATAAATTATAAAGCTTTTCTTTTTTTTTTTTCATTACAGTGATCGATTGCCAGTGAGTTTATTGTATTAAAGTGTAGGTTTTTTTCAGTTAGCAGCTGCTTAAATCATGCTGCAAAGACAGTGTCTGTACTGATGATGCTCCTCGGTTAGTCTTGGTCAGTGTCTTGATGCTGACAGTGTTGAAAAGATGCACAAACACATATGAGAGGTAAACATTTCTGTAAACAAGCGTGTTTTACTTTTCTTTTCTGACCAATCCAGCGAGTTACAGTGACTCCATAGACTCTGATGTGTGTGAGGTCCCTGGTTTAAATCTGTCAGTGTTTCCTTGTAGACTCAGGCACTTTAACATCACCACCTGTTCATATGTATTTATTAATCCTAAAATCCTTTGATCCTCTGCTCACTTCCCCTGCTGCTTCTGGTGTACGAGATTCCTGGTTTAACAAAATAAAACCAACTCAGCAGTACATATTGAGCTGTTTGTTTAAAAAACACTTCCCCACTAGTGTAGGGTTCCTTTTTGGTATTTATCTTAAATGTTTCTAACTCTAATTTCACTGTTTAATAAGACAACAATCCAATCAGCAGCTGCTCTGCTTGTGGCATAGTAGTTAGGACCACAGCCTCTAATGTGCTTTTACTTTATGTTAACACATGTCATTGGTGCCCATTCAGCCATTTATTAGAACAAAGATCCAACAAGCAACAGTGCTTCCTGGTCTGTGGTAGTGAAGTGGTTAAAATGATCTGGATCAAGCTTTTGTCTTGTACGAAAAATTTCTCTATTCTGAAGGTAAGTTCTAAAAAAAACTGTGGTGGCCATTATTTTCTACTTGCCTGTGATTTTAAATGCACTATTTATACAATTTTTATAAGCATAACTTTTTGTTATGTGAAACAAACGATATATATATTGTTTTAAAAACAGGACCGAATTTGGAGTGATTGATTTAACAGTAATGTAATCTTTGTCACAGACTTATTTAATCATTCCAGTGAGCTATAAAATTACACTAAATTTATTAATAAGTGTGGATTAAATATATCTGCTAGTGAATATAGAAAACTAATTTATTGCATTTTCCCCAAACAGCTTCAACTTATTAAAAATGAAAAAGCATATAAGCTCGTAAATAGTTACTTTCTGGTAAAGATAAAAAAATTAATTTTATATATATATATATATATATATATATATATATATATATATATATATATATATATATATATATATATATATATATATATATATATAGGAAGCTTTTAATCAGGGAAAATGCATTTTCCCTAAGTCAGTGTTGAAGTGGAAACAGGATTATCCCTGACTTTTACTTTATAGGTCATGGCTAAATATAAATAAATATGTTATTCCAAATAATGTCAAATAAACTTATTTTGAAATATTTTAAAGATATTATCCATGTAATGATTTTATTAGTAAATTCCAAGAAGGTTTCTCAGCCCTGTGTTGTTTTTGTAAACAGGAGTCTGAAACCATTTTTTAAATTTATTCTTTTTATTTATGTTTTTCTATTTCAAGTGTTTTTACAAGTTTATCACTATAACTGATATGATGGTCTTGTTTTAAGACTGTCATATGGGTGAATTAGAAATGGACAATATAATTACAATTCTTATTTAAGAAATATCATATTGACAAAGAAAAATGCATGTTAACTGTACCAAATAGTAGGCTGTTTCCATTGAGTTTAAGATTTTTTACGATTCACAAACTTTAATACATAACAATAGTAAAGCTGCCGAGACATTTTAACTATTAAAGAGGAAATTTGATGTATAAGATTTATTGGTTATATTTGTTGAATTTTCAAAAATAATAAATTTAAAAAGTGGGCGGAGCGTAGAAGCTCACAGGCGAATTGGGACACCCTATGCACTTGCTCCCCTCAGTGGGAACGCGCATAAAAGGAGGAAGGAATTAAACAAGAGTCGATGTTTACAAAATGGTTCGCGTATAATTCCGAAGTTATTTATATTTTTATGTTGACAAATAAAAAATACATTTTACAATAACACATTTTCCCAACATTAATTACCAAAGATCTTAAAACCAGCGACGTGTTTTCGGGTAGAGTATTCAAATCTGTACTCAAGTAAAAGTACAAGTACTTATAAAAATATTTCCTCAAGTAAAAGTAAAAGTAACAATCTAAATAGCGTGAAAGTGAAAAAAGAAGTTAGTTACTAGTTACTTCTGATCTGATTGACAAAACACATCCGGTTACTTCCATAACCTCGGTTACCTGGGAGCAGAAACAAGACATTAGGAGCATCTGCTATGGGAAATACCTCACCTTCACTTTCTCTCTGAAGATTATTGGCTCACTCCAGTGCATGAGACTAGCCTATTGCCGCATATATGCAAATGAGCAATAAGCACGCTTAAAGAGTATATAAGGCGGCGCTGGGCAGTATTCAGAATCGGAGCCTGAACATAACTCGCAAGGGTTTGCTAGCGCAACAATGACCGCAATGTATCATTCACACTCTCAGGTGTTACCTGACATTGCAGAGCATCCGGTATAGAAACAGTGTTTAATCATGCCATTCATGAACCAATAGCCCGAGCTCCACTGTTTATGAACCAATAGCCCGAGCTACAGCTAAGCCTAGGGAATGAGCTCCTTGGCAAGAATGTACTGAAACAGATCCTTCTGCACTTACAGGGTAAAAGAATACAAGCCTCAAAGAGCTGCACAAACTGGGCAGAGATAGGCTTCGTTAGATCTCGTGGAGTACACCTTAATGCTGATGGCATCTATGATCCAGTGGGAAAGTCTCTGCTTAGAGACTGCTGATCAAATTGATGATGTAAAGAGCTGATCAGATTGCTAAAAAAGAGCTTCAATATAAGCTCCTAAGTCTCGTAGTGTGCCAGCATTGCACGCTGAAGAAGGCCACTGTCTGTGCCTTAAAGGGGTAGACAAGCACTTGGGCACGTAACCGAGCGTCAGTCGGAGCATAACGCTGCAGTCGCTGAGCCCATTAGAAAAACATTCTGAAAATGCGTAAATGTCTCCCACACGCTTGGTTGTCGCTAGAGTGAGCAAAAGCACCATTTTAAGTGAGAGCTCCTCATCTGTGATAAATGCCAAGGGCTCAAAAGGAGGCTGGGAAAGAGCTTTATTGAGGGTGGATGAGGGGGGAAAATCCTCAGAGTCCCTCTGAGAAATTTAACTACGAGGACATGCTTGCTGTTTGATTGCCCATTTATGGGTTAACGAAAAGCGGCAACACCTTGAGAGTGGAGGGCAGAGACCTGCTATCCAGCCTGTGCTGAAGAAAGCTGAGTATGTCAGACACAGAGCAGCTGTTTGGGTCAAGGCTGCAACACCAGTAAGCGAAGACCTGCCCCCCTCAGCCGCCCTGTGGATGGGGTCGCGCTTCCCCTAGCGTGCTAAGTGTGCGTGCACGCAGAGCGTCCAGCTCTTTTAGCTGCCCTGAAGTGGCCATACATATAGGCTTTACAGCTCTGGGCTGGGATGCCACATCATGTCTCCCGCCTAAGACAGTAAGTCTTTTCTAATTGGAACTGGCCAAGGGGGAAGTCACTAGCAGCTTCCCTAATCTGGAAACCACGGCTGATTTGGCTAGTTCTGAGCTACTAGGATCACTGACACTTTCTTCTTCCTGATCTTGGCTAATATTAGAGTCAGGGTTTTTACCAGGGGGAACGCATATAGCCTGGCCACCAGCCAGTATGAGGTCAAAGCATTTCTCCCCAGCAGGGAGTGGGACAGTGAGTACAGCTAACAATGCGCATTCTCGCTCGTGGCAAACAGGTCCACCTCCGCTTCCCCGAAGCGGCTCCAGATCATCTGGATATACTTGGGATAAATCCTCCACTCTCCCTGGGGAGTCACAGCCACCACCACCCCACCCCCGATAACTGGGGATGCGCGCTGCTCTGATAGATAGCAAAAGCCGATCTGCCAACATCAGGAGGTGTGCAGCTCTTACATAGAGAATGCAGGAGCACACGTCACTCTGACGATTTATGTTTGAAACCATGGACGTATTGTTGGTTCGAAACATTACATGCTGTTGCTCTACCAGCAGCAGAAAAGCTATCAAAACTTAAGAAAACTGCCTTGAGATCCAAGCAGTTTCTATGCAGATGAGCCGGGACCCGAGCTTTCATCCAAATCTGCAGCAGCCTCAAATGTAGAAGGCCCCTGTGACAGACAACTAAGGCCATCAGACAAAGAGACTCAGGAACCTCTGAAAGGTCACCGAGCATGTATAGCTGCCCCGTCTAAAAAGAAATAAGGTGGATAAGATAACCCTCTGCGCTGCTGAGACAGGTGAGCATGCATCTTCAGTGAGTCTTCAGCATCTTAATACTTCCCCATATTTTGTAGACTGACTCGATTCGAGGAAGCTTTTCTGCATGTTCACACACAGCCCCAGCAACTTTAAGTGGTGGAGCAGTGCGTGAACATGGCTGACTAACACCTGCTGCGAGGGGGCTAGGATAAGCCAGTCATCTAAATAGTTGAGAATGCGCATCTCCATTGCTCGGAGGAGGAGGAGCGCTGCGTCCATGCACTTGAAAAATACACGAGGACCACAAGTCAACCCAAAGTGGAGGGCTGAGTATCGGTATGCCACACCTTTAAAGGCGAACCTGAGAAAGCTCCTGTGATGCTGCGCAATCTGAACGTGAAAGTAAGTGTTCTTTAGGTTCAGAGTTGCGAACCAGTCCCTGGGTCGTATCTGCGCCAGAATCTATTTTAACATTGACATCCTGAATTTTTTTTGCAATCTTTATTGAGTGGCAAAACTCAGACTCACACTCTTGAGCTTGCGCAGCACGCTGAACTCTCTGGCGCTGGCGAGCTGGGGCTTTAAACTCCTCCCTCCCCTCGCTGGCATTAGGAAGAAGGGTTAGCAACAGAAAAGGACGGACTCTGGTCTCTGGTCACACCCTCTCCTAAGACTGGCCACTTTTTTGTTCTTGCCTCTGGCTCCTGGTGGAATGTAGCAGCCACATTTGTCTCTTTCTGGTGCAATGCACCTGCTGCAGACGGTGCGCAAGACCTCGTCAACTGCTGTTGAGGAGCCCGTCTGGGCATCACATGGCCCATAGCCTTGGCTTGCTTCTGTGCCTTTGTGAAATGCTTTTCTATAGTACCTACGTCATCGACAAAGAGGCCGGAAGGGGAAATGGGGGTGTTCAGGAGCAGTTTCCATACTTCCTCCCTGAGGTCCGCAAGGGTCAACCAAAGGTGCCTCTAAAAAACCAACAAGAAAGTTCCTAGCCCGAAGCTGCTGCATGCTATGTTGTGGCGAGCCCTCAAGACACACACCAGCAGATTAGGCAGTGCGGGCAGTCAGCATTGTCCAACGCTGCTTCCGTGTGCCACCTTCAGGCACTTTTGATTTTACAGTAAGGTCAAAGTGCCTGTATAGACGTTCAAATAGGCGTCATTTCGACACTCACGGCTACGTGTTTTTTTAGGTTGGAGTTGGAATTCTTGAATGTCAGTTTGTTTTGGTGAACACAGCATGCATGCATTATAAATCTGATATATATTTTTTTCATATTATACTGTATTGTATGATAGAGTGTAGAATAAAAGGGGTCAACATGCCAGTGGATAAGAGAGTAACATAGTTTAGTGTATAAAGTGAGTAAAATATCTATAGTATATACAGTAAAGTACAATATAGAATAACAGATAAAATTAGATCAAAAACCTCAAGGATAAACTTCAAGATTTGAAGTGATATACGCCATATTAATTATAATGACAAGTCATATTAATATGTCACGTTAATTTTATGTCAATTTCATACTGTTTGGGTCATAAAGTTAAATACATGGGTGTACATATTTGTCCAATTAACCTCCAAAATAAAAAAAGTACAGTATAACCTATTAATTATAGTAATATATACAGTATGAAATAACAGCAGGTGTATGTACACCAATGTATAGGACACTTTTTATAGGACATCAGATTTGTAAACCAAATCGTTTAGCGACGTAAATTACAAAATCCCACCAGTAGGTGGTGTGAGTGACTCTCTTTTTAAATATTACAGGAATTTGTAGAATAATCGTTTATTAAAATAGACATGTCCAATCCATAGCCAGAAGATATGGGATGCATTTTATTACATTACACTTTTGGCATTTGGTAGACGCTCTTATATACATCAACTTACATTTATCGCATTTTTTGAGATTTCTTGCTCAGGGGCCCAGCAGTGGCAGCTTGGTTGTGCTGTGACATAAACCCAAGATTCGCTAAAAAAACCCCACGTTCACCACTGAGCTATTTTGACCTAATTAAAAAACGTAACATTTAAACATACGTGTATGGAGCAATTTTTAAAGCTATCATTACAAAAAATACGGACCAGTCACTTTTACACATTTCTTTATGGCAGATTATGCTAAGAACAACACAGCCGTGCCAAATGACTATTACAGTATAATATAAACCACTATGCCCTCGCCTCATTAATGGCAATAGACACTTCTTGGGGGTAAAAAACCCCTTTGACCCAAAAGTACATTCTCTGTACCCAAAAAATAGAGAAAAAATATACACTTAGATGGTAAGTAGACATTGATATTGCTATTAATTACTAAAACTTAAAATTTCAACCTCACTTCTTAGTAATAGTTTTTGGAATGAACAATAGAAACTTTCTTATTCATAATTCTTTTTTTCTCCAAAAGGAAATTTTTAGTTTTTCTATAAAAGTTTATAGTATGAAATGGCTAAATAACCACTAGTATCTACTATATTATACAAATAATGCATACTGTATAAATTCAGACTTTTAAAATCCACTACATATATTTTCACCAATTTAAAGCAACAACAATAAAAAATAATAGCTTAATTTATTGTCTAAAACCATGTGCAAAATAGCGGTGGTGTTTATATGTATGAATGTGTATTTATATGTCTTGAAAACTACTTCACTTCTTCATGAATTTTACAACTTCTCTCTAAGATTAGGTTGACATGATTGTTTTACAGAAATCCTCTGCAGATTTTCCAGGTTTATTTTTATGCTGTGAATATTTAATTGAATTCCAAAGGTTGCGTTGTGTTGCTTTAAGAAAAAAAACCAGACACCAATATATCAATATAGTCTAATGTTAAAAAATGTGAGTGTCCTGCACAGAACCCTGACTCGGACTCAAAACTCCACTAAACAATACTGAAGTGAAATGGAAGTCCGACTGAACCCCAGACCTCCTCGCCCAACATTAATGTGCAAAGAGAACATTACATAGAAAATAATGTATATCCATTTTTTTAAAACAAACAATAAACATTAAAAAACAATACATACAATGAAATAACTACTTGCTATGCTTTTTTATTCCCAATTTACATTTAATGTAATGTAATGTAATGTAGTCAACTTTTAATTTATAATGTAGTCTACCCTTTATTTCTAATGTTGTCTACTTTTAATGTCTAATGAAGCCTACTTTCAATGTCTAATGTTGGTCTACTTTCAATGTCTAATGTTGTCTTTCTCAATGTAATTTGTCTAATGTTGGTCTACTTTCAATGTCTAATGTTGGTCTACTTTCAATGTCTAATGTTGTCTACTTTTAATGTCTAATGTACTCTACTTTTAATGTCTAATGTTGGTCTACTTTTAATATCTAATGTTGGTGTACTTTTAATGTCTAATGTTGTCTACTTTTAATGTCTAATGTTGTCTACTTTTAATGTCTATTATACTCTACTTTTAATGTCTAATGTTGGTGTACTGTTACTTTTAATGTCTAATGTTGTCTACTTTTGTCTAAATTTTAGTCTAATGTTGTCTACTTTTAATGTCCTAATATTTAATATCTCTACTTTTAATATCTAATGTTGTCTTCTATGTGTTACTTTAATGTCTAATGTTGTCTACTTTTAATGTCTAATGTTGGTGTACTTTTAATGTCTAATGTTGGTGTACTTTTAATGTCTAATGTTGGTGTACTTTTAATGTCTAATGTACTCTACTTTTAATGTCTAATGTTGTCTACTTTTAATGTGTAATGTTGCCTACTTTAAATGTCTAATGTCGTCTACTTTTAATATCTAATGTTGGTCTACTTTTAATGTCTAATATGTTGTCTACTTTTAATAGCTAATATACTTTACTTTTAATGTCCAATGTACTCTACTTTTAATATCTAATGTTGTTTACTTTTAATGTCTAATGTGTCTAATGTTGTCTACTTTTAATGTCTAATGTTGGTGTACTTTTAATGTCTAATGTACTCTACTTTTAATGTCTAATGTTGTCTACTTTTAATGTCTAATGTTGTCTACTTTTAATGTCTATTATTCTCTACTTTTAATGTCTAATGTTGGTTTACTTTTAATGTCTAATGTTGTCTACTTTTATTTAATATCTAATGTTGTCTATTTTAAGTGTACTTGTTCTTTTAATGTCTAATGTTGGTGTCTAATGTTGTCTTTTAATGTCTAATGTTGTTGTCTAATGTACTTTTAATGTCTAATGTTAAGGTGTACTCTACTTTTAATGTCTAATGTTGTCTACTTTTAATTTGTGATGTTGTCTACTTTTAATGTCTAATATTCTCTACTTTTAATGTCTAATGTTGGTGTACTTTTAATGTCTAATGTTCTCTACTTTTAATGTCTAATGTTGGTGTACTTTTAATGTCTAATGTTGTGTACTTTTAATGTCTAATGTTGGTGTACTTTTAATGTCTAATGTACTCTACTTTTAATGTCTAATGTTGTCTACTTTTAATGTCTAATGTTGTCTACTTTTAATGTCTAATGTATCTCTACTTTTAATGTCTAATGTTGTCTACTTTTAATGTCTAATGTTGTCTACTTTTAATGTCTAATGTTGTCTACTTTTAATGTTTATTTCTATTCAACAAAGTCCGGATTTATTAACCGCATTTTTTTTACCAGCGTATTTCTACATTTTTTGTAAATTTATATTATCAAAATAAAACCTACGTCCTGTAACACATTACAATAATAAGTTGAATCAACTTTTAATTTTTTAGTCAGAATAAATGTGATTTTTCTTAAGCATTAATCTGGCAGCTCTTGACGCTGATTTGCTGAGTGTGACTGCGCTGCGCTCTGCTTTTCCTCTTCACTTCATTGCGCATCTTTTCCCAGCGGCTCCAAAAAGAGTCCCAGAAAAAGCTTAAGATGGCTATCCATGTGGAAGGACTTGTGGCAATCGGGCTTTTTTACCTACTTATCTTATTTGTTGGAATTTGGGCGGCTTGGAAAAACAAAAACTCTGGAGTTGCAGACAGGAAACATCAGAGTGAATCTATAATGGTGGGAGGACGGGATATTGGGCTGTTTGTGGGTGCGTTTACTATGACCGGTAAGTTAAATAACGGCTGGGGGGAAAATATCTACTTTAGATATGAGATACCAACATACCAAGTCATATTTCTTTCTCTAAATAATGTTCTACATGCATTATTTTCGATGTTAACGTATTGCAGTATGTTAATCATGGATTGGTGGATTTATTATTGAAATAAAACAATAAAACGAACCAGCAGTCAGTTCTGTACCAGTGTAAAATCCAAATAAAAGCAAAAAAAAAACATAGCTAATGCTTATTAGCTATTTTTAAGTGGGAACATTATTATAACAAACATATTGTTATAATAATGTTATGACATTTCTTAAGTACATGTATAGTTATTTATTTTCCTGAAATCTTTCAGCCACATGGGTTGGTGGTGGCTATATCAACGGAACAGCTGAATATGTGTATCTGCCTGGCTATGGACTGGCGTGGGCACAGGCACCCTTTGGTTATGCACTTAGCCTGGTAGTAGGTAGGACCCCCCCCCCCCCCCCCCCCCCCCACCCCCCCCCCCCCCCCGCACACACACACATTACACATGTTTTATAAATGCAAAACAACTACAGTTGTTGTCAAAGTTGACCACTCACAGCTGTTATAATCTCAGGGTTGTTAGGGTTCAGAAACGGCTTTAATTCTTTGAGTTAAACTGCTCCTGTCTTGGTTTTTTCATTTCGGTTGACACTTTCTGAAAATAACTCAACTGTATAATATTGATTTTTATTTAGGATTTATAGGCAATACCCTTCAACAGGGCTATGTTTTTTTATTGCTGAGTCAAACATTTTAAATAGCCACAATAAGTCAAAACAAGTAAAGGGATGAATCCTGGAAAAAACATAATTATCATGCATTTGATAGTATTAATATTCTGTTTATAAACATGCATGTGTTTTACGGTCAAAATATTTTCATTCTCCATGATTTTTACATAATTGTGCTTTAAATATATACGATGTGCATTGTTTATAATTCTCTCCTATCTTTGGTCTTTAGGGGGGCTGTTTTTTGCCAAGCCCATGCGGTCCAGGGGATACGTGACTATGCTTGATCCTTTTCAGCAGCTTTATGGGAAAAGAATGGGTGGCCTGCTCTTTATACCTGCAGTGATGGGGGAAATCTTTTGGTCAGCAGCTATTTTGTCAGCACTGGGTATGTAAATGAACATATTCAATTATATACCGCAGAATTAATAATTATTTTGTCATTGTGACCGGTACAGATGACAATTATTGTTCCAAAAAATCTCTATGCAGGTATGTTTAAAATATCTACATAGCGTATTATTTATTGTACTTCTAAAAATTATGTTGTTCTATGACCTGTGAAAGAAAAAACGGAATTGATAATAGAAGCACAACAAAACATAAGTTTATGAGAAAAGAACTTGGACAGAAAGACAGACATGCATTCAATCCACATATTTGCCATACTGACTTTGATTTTAATTACCTTTTCATGCAAACCACATGAACAGGCAGGAATACAATGCGCTCCTTAAATTACTATAGACACACAGACTATCAGGACTGGATGGATTGCAGTGACATCCACATGGACTAGAGTTTCTGAAACCTGGACCAGATTTCACATATGAAGAATTGCTTACAATAAAAAAAAGGTGTCAAAATTGTAATAATTTAACATTTATTTCTGAGCAGCCTCATTAAATGTTGTTATTTTTCAACAGGTGCTACCTTAAGTGTCATCGTAGACATCAACATCAACATGTCTGTTATTATATCGGCACTGATCGCCATCTTCTACACACTGGTGGGGGGGTTATACTCAGTGGCTTACACAGATGTGGTTCAGCTTTTCTGCATTTTTGTAGGCTTGGTGAGTCTTACAGGAAGCCATATTGCCTGCACATTATTCAGATTACACAGATTATTTGGTAGCTACAATGCAATCATAAAAAAGCATAATTGTTGATTTTTCATTTGATATTGCATATTTTGGGGCAGTGGTGGCTCAAATGGTTAAGGTGCTGAGTTGTTAATCTGAAGACCAGAAAACACCTGGGTTCAAGCCCCACCTCCGACAAGTCAACCACTGTTGGGTCCTTGAGCAAGACCCTTAACCCCTCCTGCTCCAGGGGCACTGCATCATAGCTGACCCTGCGCTCTGACCCCAACTTACTAAGATGGGATATGCGAAAAAATGCATTTCATTGGCTCTGTACATGTACCTTGCACAATGAATTGAATATACTTACACTTATACTATATATTTAGAAAAAAAACCAGTCTGTCATTGCATGTACTCTTGGAGGCCCCTGGTGGCGCTTATGCTCTGAGTAAAACTATTCGACCCTTATGTGGCAATTAATTTAAGTTCTGTGAGTCAATGTAGCAATATTTAGTGATGTAGTAATATTTATAGTAAAATGTAGTAATATTTAGAGATATTTTAGACTGCTATTTATTCGGATTTAACACTGAAAACAAATATATTACTGTACATTTTTGGTGTTTTGTGCATTACTTTGAGGGACATTTGGTCTTTATTATTGAACAGGACCTAAAGGATTAAAAGGGTAGATTTAAAGACAAGTCGAATTTTTCTTTTTACTTTTTTCAACCATATACACAAAGCTCCACCCACAAATCAAGTAATGTTTGCATGTGAACGCTAACGGTTTTCTATAACAAAGAAAATCCAGTTTTTACAATAATTTATGGGTAATCTTAGTGTCCTTGTTTCAACTATGCTTTATGCCATGACATCACAGGCATCATATATTTTAGTGAGTATAGATTGCTGTAAATTTACTGAAATTAAATATTTTGAAAGAAATTGTTTTTCTCATTTTGCAGTGGATGAGTGTGCCTTTTGCTTTAGCCAACAGTGCTGTGACAGACATCAGTGTTACAGCAGTGAAAAAAGTATTTCAGACTCCATGGCTGGGCAAAATTTATTCTTCAGATGTTTGGATATGGGCAGATAACTTTTGCCTTCTGGTAAGTGGGTAAGTGTGCTAACTAAGAAATAAAGTAAAACAGGGCATCGCATCCAAGATAATCCATTAGTTTGGCTGACAGCATGATTTTTTCTATTTTCTTTGTGTCTGGGTCTCTACAGTTGTGTTTCTTATAAGTCTGTACAGATCTGATTGTTTACTTTGGTGATTTTCTGTGTTACAGGTGTTAGGGGGGATTCCCTGGCAGGTCTATTTTCAACGGGTTCTTTCTGCTTCTTCGGCAACTTATGCCCAATTTCTCTCGTTCCTGGCTGCTTTTGGCTGCCTTGTTATGGCGCTTCCTTCCATTCTAATCGGAGCCATAGGGGCATCCACAGGTAAAGCCTATTTAATCTATGATAACTTTACACATTTGCAAATGCTTTTCACTATATGAATAAAACAGTGACCATGAAAACAATGAACATTATCAGGTCCATATTAGTCTATTCTTCAAACTTTTTGGTGCCAGAGAAAACCTGCCGTACATGTGTGATGTCATGTGTCCACAAACTTTTCAAGTTTTACTCCGTAGCCAGATTTGATTTTTCTACTAAACATTTTTTAAACAATGTAATAGACAATCACCAACACTATGTATTAAGTACATTGATACATTCATACAGTGGTGGTTGGTGCAAAAAAAATGTGTGTGGGGGCAAAAACAAACCTTAAACAGTTAGTAATGCAGGACTGTAAGTAGCTAATTGTGATTATGTATCATTGCTGCTAGCTAAAATATTTAAAAATGTTAAAGCAATGCAATAAAGTAAGCATAAAACAGTTAATTTGAGTTCACTATGAGTTGATTATCAGTCATTAATTAATCAAGATAATCATGTAAATATTTCTACATTTATATCAAACGGATTCAGAGTTGTTCACTAGAGGGAGCCAGATGGAAAACAATAAAAGGCACGACTTACATCGCATCCAGTTGAGCAGGAATGAAACTCATTGAGAATTGTCCGATCACGAGGCCACCGAAGACATGCTTTTCAAACATTAATGGACTTATATACAAACTCGTTTGTCTGGCGCCCCACACACATATATGAACAAAATGCAATTTTAGTTTTTAAATAAATGATAATATGACTAACAGTGGAATAGTATAACTAAATGTTTTTTTGTTATCAATTGGTGCTATACACTGTAGCTTATGTAAGTGGAGGAGCAGCGTCGCCTATCGACTGGCCACCACTGCATTTATGTACAATGGATTATTGGCATTGGTAACTGTTGGTAGAAGAGTTTCAACCTCTTCATTTTAACCAGCACTGTAATATAGATGAAGCTCATCATGGTTCAAGCATAAAGTTCAAAGAAAATTTACATCTTTAAATTCTCCTAGAATTTGTGCCATGCCTTGCCTCGTAAAACAGCTAATGTTGCACAAATTGCTTAAAAAAACCCCGTCAATGCTGGGTAGAGACGGAAGCATAATTTTGGTTTTAGTATGATACCAGAATGTAATACTTTGGTATCAACAGTAATTCGATATATGTGACAAATAACCAGCCTAAAAAATATAAGTAAAATAAAAAACAATTTTATTTTGTGGGTGTCAAAAGAAATAATACAGAAATGATATGTAAAACATCAGATGTCATGTATTAGCAAAGTGAATGATCATCATATATAGTATTTATTAATCTTGGTTAATATTAGTTATGTGTTTAATGCATAATGTTGAACAAGTATTTGAACTATACATTGTCCTTTGGAGTGTGTGTGTGTCTGTGTCTGCGATACAGGGAGCATTAAATTGAGAAATCGCTATGTAGAGACAGAAATGACATGCTGTAGTAGAAATAAGATTAATAACATGAGGCTATTTGGTTTGTTTTAATAAAAGATCTTTATATAATTCCTTTACCTAGATTAATAAGTGCTTTAATACTGCAGGTCAGCTTTACCTAATTAATTTGAACAAAGCGTTGTTTTAACAGTCAAATTAATATTTCACGTTATTTTTTATTTTATCTCTCTCAGCGAGAGGTTTATGTTTAAGGTTTTTACTTTGGCTGTCTGAATCTAAAATCTGAAAACAAACTATGTTGGCTGCTTTATAGTAGCGGCCGTCGGCAGCAGTTTGGAAAGCCACATACTGGTGAATTCCGGAACAGCAGTATATGAAATACTGAATTAAGAAAAATAATAGTATTGTATTGTTTTAATTATAATATATACCGGTATTTTTTCCAGTACGGGTATAAGTAAGTATAAGTATAAGTATATTCAATTCATTGTCATTGTGCAAGGTACATGTACAGAGCCAATGAAATGCATTTTTTCGCATATCCCATCTTATACAGCGCATCCCTAATGCTGGGTCTAATAGAAAGCTGTCAGAACATATAGACATATGGAAAATGTAAACAAATAACCTAAAAAGAAAGGAACATGCATTGCTAGGCAGTGAACAGAGAAAAAGGGAAGCTTAAAGGAACTAAATCATTAATTTCCCACTGAATCTTAATAAAACAGGAAATGTTTTATTAATGATAGATTTATATTTAGGTTTAGTGGCTACTGATTATTTAAAGCGTTAAGCTTACATATACATTATTCAGATTCAATAAACTGAATTTTGTTTATTTCCAAATGTCTCTTTTCATCTACACATGAAGAAACCTAATTGCAATAAATAGAAAGTAGTGAATACAACATCAAAAGTGACCACAGAATGAATTCATTGTATGAATTAATTTATTTACTGTAGTTATTGTTACAACAGATATTGCAGCTATGTTCTGTGTAATATAAAATATGAACTGTTTGTGTTTATTATTCAAATAGTATTTAATGTGTAACAGCAAACATTTTAATGGGCATTTTTTTTAGATTGGAATAAGACAACATACGGCTCTGTGCCACCGACAGAGAAGGATGAATCAGACATGATTCTGCCTATTGTACTTCAACATCTTTGTCCACCTTTTGTCTCATTCTTTGGCTTGGGAGCTGTTTCAGCTGCTGTGATGTCATCAGCGGATTCATCTATTCTTTCAGCAAGTTCAATGTTTGCACGTAACATCTATCAACTTGCCTTTCGTCAGTTGGTAAGGACTGCTAACAGACCACAGCACACATCCTTATAACTTTTACTCAGTGTTTAGTTTTTGAGGTCTCTCACAGATTCACAGTATTTAATTGAATTGAATTTACTTCAATTCAGTCCTGGGTGTTCGAAATTGCTGTACATTTTTCACTTTTAATAGCTAAACATGTAAACCATGATAGTCCCTTTAAGTCATGTGGCCTTATTTCTTCCTAATTGTAATAATAAGTTTTAAATATTAAAAACATTTTTTGAGTTTTCAAAAATGAAATCGTTGAACTAATCTATAGTCTTGACTACTTGCAAAGGCAGTGCTAAACCATAACTTTGCAAAAGCAATACTACCACAATCACAAAAACCAAACTAGATTGACAAGTTTTTCTCCCATTTTTTAAGGTGGTCATAATGTTAAATAATACATTTTCTTATTTTTATACATTTTCTTATTCGAGTCAAAGTAACCATAAATGTGAAAACTTATGATCATATGTAAAAAAAAAAATACACCATCTTCATTTTATTCCCCCTCTGTTTCTGTTTTTAATTCAGAAATGAAATTCACTTTTTTGCTTATTAGACACATTGAATTCTAATAAAGCACTCTTACATGGCTAAAGTTGCTCTATTTAAAATCAAAATCGGTTGTATTTTATTTCTGTGTAGGCATCTGACCAAGAAATCGTCTGGGTGATGCGAATCACGATATTCGTCTTCGGTGCATTAGCCACGGCTATGGCTCTCCTGACCGGAACAGTATACGGCCTGTGGTACCTGAGCTCGGATCTGGTTTATGTCATCATCTTTCCTCAGCTACTTAGTGTGCTCTTTATTAAAGGAACCAATACTTATGGTTCAGTGTCTGGCTACATATTTGGCCTGCTTCTGAGAATTGGTGGAGGGGAACCTTACCTCAAGCTTCCGCCTTTCATTTACTACCCGGGCTGGGGTGAAGAAGACAAGGTGCACCTTCTGACCAAAGAGGTGGAGCATGTTGTGGTGCAAAGGTTCCCTTTTAAGACTGTAGCCATGTTGGCGTCACTTTTGAGCAATGCTGTATTTTCATACATAGCCAAGTATGTCTTTGAGAGTGGCACCCTCTCTCCAAAGTATGACATTTTTAATGCTGTAGTTGCCAAGAACAGCAAGGGAATCATGGACAAGACTATTCTTGTAAGCAATGACATCATCCTGTTAGAAATAGCGCCGGCTAATCCGGAGTCCTTTTTAACGGAAACATTTACAAACATAGATGTGTTAATCGATAACAAAGATATCACTGCAGAAGTAAATGATGAATGCGAATAGTAGAATTCTCTCATTGATGTGTGGTTATCTGTGAAAATGACAAACATCTGGTTTAATGAATATTTTGACATAAGTTGCTACTTTAAAAACTATATTTAAATTTTAAAGCTAAATGTTTTTGATGAAAAAAAGAGAGTATGAGAGGTAATTTATATTATTTTTGATCTTGCTAGTTAGTGCTATAATATATATCTCAATAATATATTTGGTATCAATAACTGTTTAGAGAAATTATTTTAAACTTTAGGTAAAATTTCTCAGTTTTTAAAATTTAAAGCACATTTTTAAAAAAACTGTTGTAGTTATTGCACTAGCAAAGCACCGTAAAGTAATTTACACTAGAATATGTAGTGAAAAATTCTGTGGTAAATACTGTAGTGTTTTTAAACCTTTGTATAGAAAATTGGAATTGGAAACACAACTCTTGAAAAAAGACTTGGGTCAAACTCTTCAGTGTTCTTGATATTAGATGGCATTCCTAACTTCTGCCAAGTTTTGATGATTATGTTAAATAATAAGTCACAACTAATTTCTTGGGGACAGGTTTTTGTCATGACTCATAATATATCATTCGTTTTCATAGAATTTTTAAAGCAATCAAACCTCGGCAGAGCATGATACAGGTTTTGGGTCTTAAAGCAACGGTGAACCAAGATTAAAATTAATAGATAATAGATATTGTTAATATATCTTCAATACTTAGCTATAAATTTATACAACAAACAAATAATAATACATGCATTGTTTATTTTTCAAAATAATGTGCTTTTTCTTTAAATAAATTTAATTTTCATCTTTACGGCAGAAAATACTATAGAATTTTGAAGATACAGTAAAATCTCTATATTCATTCAATTATCATTACTGATAATTCGGTAATGAATTATCACCCTAAAAATCCTTCTTAAGCCTTATCTATGTACTTTATATTATTATTATTTTTAGAAAATAGTGGCTGATACATCACAAGAAAAAAGCAAGCAAATCCAGTATAACTCGAGGGATGCGCCTCAAAATGCAGGGCTATTAATGACTAGGCTTTATTTTATTAAGGGAGCTGTTTTTAATGGTGTATATGTTTTCTCTGTAATCTGTTTGTGGCACAATCTGTTCTATCACGAGAGCAACAATTCTTAAAAAATATATACTGTAAGCATTTATCCAACTATGACATAATGTGTAATTAATCCTCTTTGTACACCTGTCTTGACATTACACAATACATTTGTTATGGACGTTTTCCTTCTGATTTTTCAGCTGAAATAGAATGTGTTAGGACTGGCATCCTAAGGCTGTAGTCTTTATTGTGTAAAGAATATTCATTTGTGAAGCAAGTATTTGCAATTGTTTATTTTTTTATTATGTGAGATGTTTATATAGCGAGCATAATGAAAGTTCAATATGTCAAGACAGTAATACTTCATTTAGCCCAAAGGTCATCTCTGTAAACAAAAATACACAACATACTGTATTTTGTATATATTAAAAATTATTGTTCTGTACTTCAGAGAGAAAAAGAGAAAGTTTTCTATTGTTTGCCAATAACAGGTTTTTCAAAATATTCTTTATATAATTTTGTGATGCAGACAGCCCATGATTAAAACACTATGTCCTTAACAGAATAACGGAGGACGCATTTATGAACCAAAATCCAAAAACATTAATACATGATTAACATTTTATTACAATACCAAAAATCAGATTAATTTTTTAGGACACAGGACAGATGCTTAATCTGATTTTTGGTATCGTGACCCTTTGTCACCGTATTTTCTTTGCTTAATATCGGACAGAGGATAAGGAAAAAGCAAAGTTGGAGGTGTTACTAATGTCTTTCATGGTCTTGAAATCATCTTTAGCATTTGGTGTCTCGTTATTGTGCAGCATAGTTTAATAAACTGTGAAAGTTTAGGATGTTTTATTTGTGTTCTGCAAAAATATAAATCAAGTAAGAGCTGGACTGTATTCAAATGGTACACAGCCGGATGTAGCTAATGAACATTAAGATTGTAATGAGTCATGTGCAGCTTAAAAGACTTTTGTTGTAATCAGTTATGGATCAGATAATAAATGTTAAAAAAAAACCATACTGATGTATGTTTGTGGACGCCGTGTATGAGGTTGTTAAACATTGTGTTATGGATTTATTTCCTTCTTGCAGTTATAATTTGCTTTGGTTAGAGCCCCAGCAATGACAGCTTGGCAGTGCTAGAGGGAATTTAACTTATAGTCTTCCAGTCAGCAGGCCAACACAAGCTACTGAGCTACCCCTTGCTCGACACAAGAGTTGGAACAGGTTTCAATATAGGTTAAAGACAAACTAAAGCTATACTATGTAAGAACCCACGTAATACAAGCAGAAAAACAATAAGTTGCAGGACATACGTTGTATACTACAAAAGCTAACGTTTGATGTACTGATAATAGAGTACTACAGATTTTCTATGTATTTAACCTATACTAAAAAATGGCAACATTGAAGTATGAATAAATTATACATTTAAAAGAGATTCGTGATCATTCTAAAATAGAACAATTGTGCATGCTACTTTTCATCCAAATGGATACAGCAAAAATTGATTTTGGATTAAAGGGGACCTTGTAATTCATACTGTGTTAGTATGTTGCCTAAGGTAATGAAACCGACTCTGCTGACATGCTGCAACTGGCTCTGCCGCCAACAGTGAAGATGTGACAAGCCTTCTGTACAAAATCTACTCTAGTCACAGCTTGGACACTTTTAGCAAATAATTTATTTATCCCATAGCCAGTCAGCTATTTGGCCCACATGAATACATGCATATATGAATCAGAAGCCATAATGATTTGTATCTGTGCTTCGGCAATTTGTTCAGCCCAAGTCACAACGTATGACAACACAACATAACGTTTTGGCTTGTTTGTTGAACCTTGGTGGATACACCATTAACAACATCTTGGGAGTAAATTAAATTCCCTGCTTGTTAAAAACTCATTTGTAATTTTTCAGTTATAAAAGGGTGAAGTTTTAGTTATTGAAATGCAAATATTATTTAGATAAAGATTAAATAACTAAGACCGATATTATTATATTGTTAATGTAAATAAGTCGGTTCACACTGTAGCAATATTTGTTGACTAAAAGCCTCGTAAAGCTTAATACAATTGGGTGGATTGAATAATTAGCTAAAACTGCTCCCATACTTTAAAAAGTATAATTTACATTTATGACATTTGGCAGACACCCTTAGCCAAAGCAACTTGTTAACAATATACTGCAAATTAACAAAAATGAAATTAAACTATTTCACTTAATCATATTATTATTTACAGTGCCTTATAAAAAGTATTTATACCCCTTGAACTATTTCACATTTTGTTACCTTACAACCACAAAATTAAATGTATTTTATTGAGATTTTATGTGATGGACCATCTCAAAGTAGCACATAATTGTGAAGTGGATCGAAAATGATATACGGTTTTCAAAATTTTAAGAAATAAAAATCTGAAAAATGTGGTTTGTTAGAAAACACTAGTAAACAAACAGCATCATGAAGACAGGTCAGGGATAAAGCTGTGGAGAAGTTTAAAGCAGGGTTAGGTTATTAAAAATATTCCAAGCTTTAAACATCTCACTGTTTAATCCATTATCCAAAAAAGGTAAGTATACCATAACTGCAAACCTACTGAGACATGGCCAACCACCTAAAATGACAGGCCAAGCAAGGACAGCATTGGTTAAAGAAGCAGTCAAGAGAACCATGGTCACTCTTGAGAAATCCACAGCTCAGGTGGAAGAATCTATCCAAAGGACAACTATAAGTCGTCTACTCTACAAATCTGGTCTGGTATAGAAGAGTGGCAAAAAGAAAGCCCCATTTAAAAAGTCCCATTTGCAGTTTGGCACAAGCGATGAAGGGGACACAGCAAACAAGTGGAAGAAGCTGCTCTGGTCAAATGGTCTAAATGCAAAGCGGTATGTGTGGCGGAAAAGTAACACTGCTCATCACTCTGAACATACCATCCCCACTGTAAAACATGGTGGTGGAAGCATCATGCTGTGGGGATGTTTTTCTTGAGCAAGACAGAAAAGCTGGTCAGAGTTAATGTAAAGATGGATGGCGCTAAATACAGGGCAATCAAGGAAGAAAACCTGTTGGAAGCTGCAAAAGACTTGAGACTGGGAAGGACCTAAATCCCATTAAGCATCTGTGGCAAGACTCGGAAATTGCTGTTCACAGGCACTCCCCATCCAATCTGGCTGAGCTAAAGCTATAGTCTCTAGATGTGCAAAGCTGGTAGTGACATACCCCAAAAGACTTGCAGCTGTAATTGCAGCGAAAGGTGTCTCTACAAATTATGCATGCAGGATGGCTGAATACCAATGCACACCACACTTTTCAGATTTGTATTTGCTTAAAATTTTGATGTATCATTTTTGTTTCACTTCACAATTATGTAAGTTTGTGGTTGTAAGGTGACAAAACGTGAAAAATTTAAGGGGTATGAATACTTTTTAAGGCACTGTACTAAAAAAACAAAACAAAAGTTGCACTAAAATACAAAGCTCAATTTTGTATGCGCTAAACAAACGAGAGTGCAATTACTGTAAGTCCTTAACTTTTAAAAAAAACGTTTGTTTTTTTATTGACGATTACATTAATTCCTTAATTATTGATGATAAAAGTGCGCTGAACTAAAATTTACTGATTCATGGTACATTTATTGCATTCTTTAACAGCTGACTAACATTTTAAAAATATTTTGTACAGCTATATTTTAATGCTGCATTTTGAGATTTCGGAAAAAAAATTAATTCCAATTTTTAATTATTTATTAAAATAATTATTAATTACTAATAATTCAGTCGAAATGTCAGGTTGGACAAGAAATTCTAGTTAAAAATTAAGTCTGCAATTAAATAGAATATGTATAACAGGCTTAGGGAGTCTATTTTCCAAACATAGTTTACCCTATGCTTTTCAAACAGCCCTAGCAGCTTAATTTATTTTTTTTGCAGAAGCGTGACAGTGCAGCACTACGTCTTGTCTCTATGATACATGGTTGTGTTAAACCTGGAACAATAATCACATAAATAACTGGTCAGCGGCAACCGATCCATCAGGGGTATTATGCCCGCCTCCACATCTTGCTACATCATACGTCATTTTTAAATGATGCTCGTGTAAAGCACAAATGAGTCACTGGACTGAAGCACGCTGAGAGCAGGTTTGTTTCCAGAATGAAGCAGTTGCTGAGAGAAAAAAAAGGCAGGAATAAAAAAAAAATGCTTTATAAACATATTAAAAACCACAGTCAACTGGTGTTGCTGCAGCACAGTGACAGTTTATGAACAAAAGTGTGTTTATAAATGATCCGACATGTGTTCTGAGAATATTTGGGAATTAACAATAATTAATGGAAATAAACCTTGAATTTGCTAAATTGCAGGTTAACCTATAACAGGGAACTATCCTAATCTTGGTTAAAACAACCAGATTTAATGCAATTTTAGGTGAATGCATATTCCTCAAGTCACTTTGCATTGCTCCAGAACATACACCCATCCTTTCCATCTTAAACTGTATATTAGTTTGTTTGCTCATCATCCTATTACCAAAGAAAATGTTAATGATACACCATTTCTTACATTTACATTATATTTTCCATGATTGTAGTGTGTAGGGCTACAAGCAAAGATTTTCAGTGTACAGCAATCTGGCTGTTTGCATCATCATATAGTTTGAGGAGAAAACTCCAGGTTTTAATTAAAAGCATAAGAAACAAAAGTGATTGTGAAATCAGGTCAATTTCATGCTGCTGTTCGATGGATGAGTGCTGAATTATTAGTTTAAATGTGTCAACTGCAAAATTTTTAATAAGTACAAGAGTGTTTGGTCTTCTCATGTTTCGGCACTGAGGATGGATTCAATAGCAGGCCTCATGCAGAGTAACATTTTCATTGAGGTAGCATTTTCTGGTAATTAGTCTGGCTTAGAGAATTGCACAAAATTGGGGTGGGGAAAGATGTTTCTCTGATGTAAGTGCTATGTTTACACTGCTATCCGACAGAGAGGCAAAAAGACAGTGCTTCAGCAGAGCGGAGCAGAACAGACTGACTAACACAGCTCCTTAGCTCTGACACAGCTCTTTAGCAAGTCCAACAGGAGAATAAGGAGATGGTCATAAAAGTGCAGTGCCTCCAAGAGATTCAACAGGAATCTGCATGATGCTAAAACTAAAGAGTCAGCAAGTCTAGATTGGCCATCAGAAGAAATATCTTGGGTACAAAAAAAATCAGGTTAAATGAAACGGCTGCAAATTCAGAGGTGATAGTTACTATAAAGAGAATACAAAGAAAATACAGACATAAAAAATTAAGAGATTTCAGATTTGATGCCTTAAAAAAACAGAAGCCTGCCAGAAAGACCATTTGGACTCCTTGAGTAGTGAAATGTAACATAATTTCTCTCAAATGAAGAGAAAGCTGTTTAGTCGAGTCTGCCCAAAGTTATTCCCAGACAGCATTTATTATTCTACGAGCAAAAATAATGAAAGAAAGAATGAAAAGCCATTACAGTAACCGTTCCAGAATTATTGGCACGCTTGGGCGCTTGATTAGCATTTAAAAGTAGCAATTAAAAGTAGTTGATTTATTTAAGAGGTTATAGAGAATTAAAAACTTCAACATATTTAACTGACCTTTTATCAACTTTTAGCAGACCTAAAGTTCTTATGTACAAAATACATTCAAGTTTTGAACTCAATCAGTAACGTAAAAAATTGATTAGTAGAAGGTTTATTAGATATTTTATTAATAAAGGAATAACAACTTGTCTTTTATTTTATAGAAGCAAAATGCACTGTATTTTTCTTAAGGATTTTATCATGTTAAACTGCCCGAATGCCTAATAACAGATTTGATTAATTTATGCTATTAATATTTACGTAATAAAATAGTATTCTGGATAAAACACAATTTATTTTTGATTACAATTACAACATTATACAGTAGATTTGGAATAACAGGTAAAATAAACTTAATATGTCAGTCATTTTTTAACATATATTTAGATTTTTGGTTGTTTATAATCATTGTGGCTTTAAATATCACATTAAATTACATCTTCACATATAATAGGGAAAGCTGATTAACAAATGTTTATTCAATTAAAAAAAAAGATCTTATGGGTTCTGTGCTACACAATTCAATTCCGAACTGCCTTCACAATAATAATCACAAAATTCTTAAAAAATAAAGAGAACTTTCAAAATATAGAATCATATAGACATTAATGGAAAGTGTAGATTTTTAAGGCATTGTGCTCTTATCTGATCCCAGACCAACTGTGAAGATATGAAGTCCAGCCGGATCCTCTAGATGTTGCGGCATCCTCTTCACCTGAACCAAACATTATGTAATTTTGTAATGTCAACAATAAATTACTCTGGATATACTACGGAACATGTTGCATGGCCCCAAGTATGACCATGATACACAGTTAAAACAAAAAATAAAAAGTTTACATTTGAATTTTCGACAAAGAAAATAAGACAACTGCTGTCTAATCAACAACTTTACATACTTCCTGTGTTAAGTTTAGTTAGGTCAAAGCCTTTATTTTTATGGACTCATTGGAAAAGAACTAACACAAACTTATTTAAAGTACACTAAAGTTAAACTCTTGGTGTAGACTTTAACCAGCTTCTCAAGCTATTATGGGCTTTCCTACTCTCAGAATTTTAGGCCAAAGCTTTGTGAGGGCAACTTCTACATTCCCTTTGATTATCCTGCTAGAAGAACCAGGTGCCAACTTGTTTACGCTTCTTGTCTAAGAAGATCTAAGACGGTTTTGATTCGGTATTTAAACAAAATTATTCTTTCCAATAAACTACTTTCTTAAAAGCATTATTTTATTTTCCCAGCAAAACAACATGGATTATCTTTGCATACACTTTTTTGTACAGATACTTTCGTTGCCTTTAATTGTTTGGAAATCGCTCTTAAACAGTTCCAACCTGTGAAGCGCTGGCATTACTTTTTTACTAACTAACATACTGATATATGTCTCGAATATCATACTGAAACATGTCTCGAATAGACGTTTTAAACTGGAAATGTAGAAGTAGGTTCTACACAGTAAACTGGATTTTACTATGCATGAGTTTACTTATGATTTTGGCTTTAACTAATTGTAGCTTAATGTCAGAGATAAACTGCAGTTTGGAATGTTATGGTATTTTCAAATAGTTTCATTATTTTAATTTATTAATCACTAAGGATGTCTCGATCCACATACTCTATGCATTTACCCTACTAGTGTGATCATGTGAAGTATGCAAATTATTTTTTTATTTAGGTAGCTGAGATGTTTTTGGAATGGCAGGAGAATATGTAAACATTTCCATGTTGAATTTTCTAGCATTTCCATTATTTAAATATATTTTTAAGCTAGAGGGGGTTTAAGACCGCTTTAGTGTCAAAATGCAGTTTCTGCTCCTATAGTGTCTGTACATTTACTGCATATAATGCAATTTTTACATTTTTAAACTCTTAAAATCAGACAAAAAAAAAAAAAAGGAAATTGGTTTAATGACACTAAATAACCTACCGTGCGCAATTGCAGAAAGTTTGCTCTTTTCATCTGGGCTGAGCTGTAGCATCGTGTGTATGACTGGCAGCAGCGCCTGCTTTTCACTGCCAGCATGGAGGAAGATAAACTGCAGCAACACATTTTTCAGATACTCCAGGTTTGCAACCGATTTCTCACGCTCCTGATTCCGCTCCAAACGACGCATCTCACTTTTCAGGAGCTACAACAAATTATTTAGTCAGACCATTGAGTGGTGGCTGGAAAAATTTGTATACTGGATATAGTGAAATCAACGACTGTTTTCCGAATAACACCTTCATTTTTTTCTTTGCCAACACAAAACTGTTGTATACATACAGTAAGGGAGTGAAATTATTATGCAGTAATAATGTTGCTCACATTGATCTGCTCTATGAGGATGGCGTTGGTGGCTTCACTTTCATGTAACAGGCTGTTCATGTGTTCCATGCTGCGTGTGGTTGTATTTAGTTGGTTAGTCAGCTCCTCTTTTGTGGGCTCCACTTGCCACACAAAGGGTTCTGTGCGCGCACACACACACAGACAATACTCAAAAAGAAAGTCGTAAACCAATTTTTTTATGCAGGTTCATATAATGTAATATAAAGACTGAGAATAGTTTAATTGAAATGCTTAAAATACCTTTGGTAAATTTATTCACCTTCCTGATTTCGTTAATGATTTTTAATGATTCTTATTTTTTAGTTTATTGTTAGTTCTTGGGTGACTTAATAGCAAATATTCATCATGATCATTTAAAGAATGTTCATAGCGTCAGTTACAATAAATGCAAAATTTGACTCACGCATTCAACTGGGAGTAATTTCACTATAAAAGCATTCAGTTGTGGAAATAATGAAAGAAAACTGAAAAATCTAGTTTTAGACATCCAAATAACACTGTAATAACCATTACCATGTTTGGGATCAGGTGAGGTGAGGAGCTGCTCCAGACTGGGTGGAGGAGTTCCTGCTGTGGAAGCAGACTCCATTTCTGTTGTCTCCATTCCCTCACCTTCCTCTCGTGCCATGTTTATCTCGAACAAAGGAAGATCTGTAAGCTTCTTGTCTGAATGTGGCTTCTTGCTCTGCTGCTGAGCAGCTGAAGAGGCAAAAGGGAAATAAAAAGACAACAATAAATATTTAAGTCTAAATCCCATACTACTTAAATACAGTATCTCACAAAAGAGAGTACATCAAAATTTCAGCAAACATTTTAGTATATCTTCTCCAAGAAAGAAGAAGAATGTGCAGCTTGTATAATTAGTATAGATTTACTGTCAACATACAGCTATTATTGTCAAAATAGCTGGCAACAAAAGTGAGTACACCCGAAATGTCCTATTTATCATGTCCATGTCTTTGTCAGCTTGATAAGACCATACACATTTTTGTATCCTATATTAAAACATTTAAAATTTGGTGCTTTGAGTACAATTTACACATACTGACCACTGGATGTTTAACATGGCACCTCAGAGAACTCTCAGAAAATTTGAAAAATAGTATTGTTACTTTCCACATCAATGGGTTAGGCTACAAACCCTGACACCGAGTTACAGTGGAGTGGCCAGGGTCATACAGAGGTTTTCCGAGATCAAAGAAGTTAAGTCTTTGTGCTGTGCATCAGGTGCAGAATCTGTCTTTAAAAAAAACAGACACGAGTGCTGCCGGCATTGCTTTAGAGAACATTCGCCAAACACTGCAACAAGTTGGTTTGCATGGCCATCATCCCAGAAGAAAGCCTGTTCTGAAGCTGGCTCACAAGAAAACCCACAAACAGCTTGCTGAAGACAATCTGACTAAGAGCATTAATTACTGGAACCATGTCCTGTGGTCTGATGAGACTAAGATAAGCAAATGTCTAATATCCAGAAGCTGTGATATCATTATAGAGGAGTGGAAGAGGATCCAAGCAACACCATGTGCAGCTCTGGTGAATTCCATGCACAGTAGGATTAAGGCTGTGCTAGATAACAATAGTGCTCACACAAAATATTGACACAGTTTTGACATGTCTACTCACTTTTGTTGCCAGCTATTTTGTCAGTAATGGCAAATCAATATAGTAAATCTATACCGCTATACAAGCTGCAAATTGACTACACTAAAATATATCCAAGTTTCATTTCTATAGTATCTTTCTTTAAGAAGATTGCTGAAATTAGAGAGGCGTACTCACTTTTGTGACATACTGTATGTACTACATTTAAGTAAGCAAGTACTTCCCGCTCTATAAAGCATGATTGAGCGTAGTATGAATAAAATTTACACATCTGTCATGTTGCAACATCCGTCATATTGATCCATGTATTAAAGCTATATAAAAAGTGCTTGTAAGGTGCTGCTTTCCACATTTTTCCACACTTTCTCATACGACAAGTCATCTCTCCCGCAGCCTCATGGGACAGTAAAGTCTACATTGTATGCATACTTTAAAATCTGCACATGCGTAACAGATCATCTGGGAGCATTTCCATGTAGTATAATTTGAATACCAAGGATTTGGACATACTACTTAACTCGCATACTTAGTTTTGCATAATATATAGTATGGATGCATGTGATTTCGGACAGAGCCAATGTAAAGAATGCAGAACTAGTCCTGCATGGGATTGCTGTGTTGTTAGCTAATCATAGCAAAAATAAATTAAACAGTATAAACAGCAAACAGGCATAACAGTATGACCACTGACAGGTACAGTAAATAACAGTGATTATCATGGCACCCGTTAGTGGGTGAGATATATTAGACAGCAAGTGAAAATCTTTTGGCCATTTGAGCAAATTCGACAGGGGCCAAACTGTAATAGCAAGATGACCTGGTCCGAGCATCTTTAACTGCAGCTGTTGCAGGTTGTTTTCGGTCTGCAGTGGTCAGTTTCTATTAAATGTGTTTCAAGAAAAAACAGTGTTGAACCAGCGACAGGGTCATTGGCGGCCAAGACCCACTGATGCAAATGGGGAGCTACAGTGGCTCAAATTGCTTGAGTATCTGGATGACAGTAACCACAGGACACCCTCAGGGGTCTAGCGGATCCATGCCTCAACAGGTCAAAGCTGTTTTGGCAGCAAAAAGGGGACCAAGAAAATATTAGTCAGGTGGTCATAATGATCATTCATTATTGAAGGTTGGGACGAAAAGTGATTTTCCCTTAACTTCTACCTTCAGCTATCCTGTTTAATTTGATTCATTATAGATTTTAATGTTTATTTTTATAAATGTTAATTTTTGGATTGAAAATTTTTTGGTTTTGAGGAAAACTTAACAGACCACTAATGAAATCAAGCATGTACAATTATGCTATTTAGCACCCATACAACTGAGCCAAGTTTGGGAGGAAGTAGTAGCTCAGTGGTTCTTGGAATTGAACGTACAGTATGACCTTCTAATTAGCAGTACAACATCTCAACTGGACTGGTAATTTGGAAGGTCATGACTTCAATTCCAAGAACCACTGAGCTACTACTTCCTCCCCAACTCGGTACACAATCTGGTAGTATTCTTACCCGAGATAGCAGGTTCTTTTTGCAGCTGGAACAGTTGGGCTTCCAGGCGGTTGATCTGGTGCTGCAGGGTCTCCACTGTGCTGCGGTGTTCATCCTGCAAGTGGTGAAGCTGCTCACGGAAACTGCTGCGTAAGGTTTCCGTTTGTGCCGTCAGCTGCGCTACTGACTGGCTGTGCTCTGATTTTAGTGATACATTCTCAGAATGCAGTGCAAGTAACCTGAGAGTAGGGTAAAACAAGAGAAGATAAGCCATTAGATACTTATAAGTGGCATATGCTTTTAATATTAATTGCAATTATCTGCCATGCTTATATTAGCTTCACAGCTTTTAGCTCAAATAAATAAATATCTCGTTAAGCTGTATATTAGTGAATAGCAATGTGCACCACGAACAAGTCAGAACAGAATTTGTTCACCTTTCTCTCAGTTCAGCCTCTTTCGTAACTGTCTGCTGCAACATTTTGTTGTGACGCTCCAACAGTGTGTCATATTCAGCCTGAAGCTGCTGCAGCTCTGCGTTACAGCTCTTTACATTGAGTTGACTTTCTTGCAGTTTGGATCTCAACTGCTCCAGCATGGTCTCCATATTCGCTCTGATTGCGTGCAAAACATTTATAACACATCGTTACTCTGGATATCACCACAGCGGTTTTAAACTCCCATTAGGGAGTTATTATAAGAAATTAAAAGTTTTATTCTTTAAAAAAAAACCAAAAAAAAAACAGCCAATTTTTTTTGTCAAATGTCAAAATAGTGGAAAAATCTGGGAAAATTTTCGATTTTTGGACAAACGTAACAGGAACTTTATGGTAATGTACAGAAATTTATGGGTATTTATTTAAATTATTTAGAAATCTGGGGGTGTCTATATATAAACTGTATATTTTATAAGACTGAGCAATTGGGGGTTTAGGGCCTTGCCTAGGGCCCCAGCAGTGGCGAGGATGGGAATTGAACCCTGAACTTCAAATCAGTAGTTCTGCATCTTAACCACTTAACTATTGAACTACCACTTTCCCCAGTCCGTAAGTGACTTATTTGTAATGTTGTGTTCTTTTGTTTTTTTTAAATTCTCACTTAAATATTTGCTTAGTCAGTGCAGTTATTTTAACAATGGTATAATTTTGTTGCACAATAGCTTACACACAGCACAAGAAAGTGATACATAACTGTATGTAATATTTATGTAATTTCTGAACACTTGCCAGAATAGAGATTTTTGGACAGTGTATGTGAATTTGTGGCATTGAATCTGGTTATTTAAACCAAACTTAATAATTCCCATCAATACTAATGGAAATTTTTAGCCTGGAAAAATTCAGAATTTTGCAACCCTAGAAAAAAATTTCATAATTTTGCCTTTTTATTAGACGACAGAGCAATTCAAATGTTATATTTTAACATTGCACAGCATAAATGCATTGAAATAAACCCTTTAAACCCATAAAAAAGGTTTTACTTAAACATCTTCACTTAAACAGGATAATAGAAATAAAATCTCACCTGTCCTGTTTGGAAAAATCACTGTCGCCTTGAGTGGAGCTTTTATTTTTCTGCTGCTTGAGCACATTGTGGACTCTTATCTTGTAACTCTCAAACTCTGACTTTGTGGACTCAAATTCAGCCTAAAATTCACAGGACAAATGGAACACATTTTAATTAAAAGTAAAATGTATATACACTGCTTTAACTTACAGTAACACTGTTTACTTATTGTAAACTTTGCTAAGTAGTTACGCAAGAATGAGGTGATTGTGGATGTTTTTGATTTTAAATGTGTCTCGGTTTCTGAAGTTGATGCATGTCAGTCCGCTTATCCTTTACAACATTCACCTTTTACACAAAAACACACAATTTATAAGAAATAGATAGAAAAGTGTGCTAAAATGTATAAACCAAATTGAGTATTTGTCTCTCGCTTCAATAGTATATTGTATTACAGTTGCCCACAAAAATATTCCCATATACGCTTCCTAAATTCCCTCCTGTGCAAAAATTGTGTCATGCTCATATTTCGTACTAAAGGTGCCTTATGTGATAAATAAAATTGTAGATACCGTCATGGAGCTCAAATCATTCTGTAAAGTGGTCACTTGATGCTGGTAGGAAGTGATTGACTTCTGATGTTGATCGTTCAGTGACTTTAGCTGCTCCTGAAGCCTGTACTGATCTGCAGTCAGTTCACTACACTGAATCTAAGACAGATAAACGCACAAACTCAAATCACTTACAAAAACAATAGAAGGAATTTTCTGAAGCTAAACAGCTATACAAACTAACGAAATATAAACAGTTGACTCCAATATAATAAATAAAAGATACCATGTCTTTTAGATCATTTAAAAATGACCTTCAATAGACATATAAGTTAATGTCCCAACTAACTCAACATTAGACATAAAATGAGAAAATAAATAATTTGTAAAGGAACAAAAACTAAAAAAGATAAAAAGTAATTTATCATAGATTTATACTGAATGCTTGTTTATTATTCTGTATGTTTGATTTCTAGATAGCAACATAGATCCTGTAAAAGTCAAAGTCGGAACCAAAGAAACACCAACATGAGGTCTAAAATTTTAATTTCTGGAATTTTTTTTAATGCTAAGTGGATTGGTGAGTGTGGATTAAAAATCGTTTTTAAATCCGATCGTGACTCCCAGAATCAGAATTGGATTGGATTGTAACGTACCTAAAGATTCCCACCCCTAATATAAATGATATTTGTACGTGTTACTTTGAACTGGCGGGAGGAAAGGGGTCATTTAAGCACATCCTGAAAGTTGAAAAACCCTGCACGACAGACTGGAGCTAATTGCCCCCTTAAATACATATTTCTACCTTGTAGTTTTCCAGCTGCTGTTGAATTGCCTCTAATTCCCCTTTCAGAGAAGACTGTAGGATCATCTGAGATGCCTCCTGCAAAGCAAATACATATTTAAAAAATAAAATAGATATTACATCTTTCTGAAGGAAGTAAATATGTAAACTGATTAGAAGCCCTGCTATCAGCCATCTTATTAACTTATATATTGCTTGCTGTAGTGCTCAGAAATTGCTCTGAGGAAAAAGAAATGCCGCCGGAAATGTAATTACTGAAATGAATGAGTAAAGATTTTAATGGAATTTCTGAAAGCTTTGCCCTTAAATACTTCACTGATGATTTAACACCGTGCCAAGAAGCTAATTAAACCTAGCAGTTTCCCAACATTATCCAGTCTACAGTATATGTGGGCAGTGGTGGCTCAGTGTTAGACTGTTGATCAAAAGTTGATTGGTGCCAATTTCAGGCACCACCAAGCTGCCACTGCTGAGCCCCCTGAGCAAGGCCCTTATTTTTTAACCCCAACTGAGCAGTTCACTTGAAAAGAAGGTTAGACCTTCAAGATGTTTGGAGAAACCTACCTGCCAAGTTTGTTCAAAAACTGTCTGTAAGAGTATCCAGCAGAATTTTGTGTGGTCACACCAGATATTGACTTAATTTTAATTTCTCTTCTGTTTATTTACCATACATTTTGTTAAATAATACAAATAAAACATTTTTCTTGAATGACTTTAAACGAGTCCAAAGGAACTGCAATGTTTTTGTCTTCAAGTACTTAAAGCTACTTTGTACTTAAGTGTCACTGCTTCCTGTCACTTCCGCATATGACGAGTCGTCTCTTTCGCAGCTTCATGCGATATAGTGTGAATCGTATGAATACATAAAAATCTGTATATACTACTCACCTTGCATACTACGTTTTGCCTACTTTATAGTGTGAAAGTTTCAGATGGGGCTTAAATCTTAACTTGAAAGTAAGCCATTTTTTTGAGTGGAAACATTCCCAAAAAACTAATCCAATGTGAAAATTCTGTTAAAGACGCTGTAACACTGATTTTGCATGATTAAATTTTGTGAGGTCAAAGCATCCAACTATATTAACCGGCTTTTGGGAAAATTTCAAATTATTGAGAATAATAATCGGTTGTGCTCAGTTATCTATGCTGGGGTAACGCTATACTGAAAATATAAATGTGGAAAAGAAGAACATCACAGGCTTTTTGTGGTACACAGGAAAGCAAAATGGTACTCACGTTCTTCTTAGCGTCTGCCAAATCCTTCTTAGTTTTGACCAGCAGCTGCTTAACTTTGGCAGTCTTTTCCTCTCCGATGTCTACAAGTGACTTTAAAGATTCTGAAATAAACAATTGTTTTCCTTTACTGTACATAATTAATTACCACGAAGTATTAAAAAAAAAAAAAAAACTCTACTTTTGTACACTGCATTTTTTTACAATAAATTTAATCTCTGTATGCAAAAATGTTCATATTTATTTAGAGTATATGACATTTTTAATGAGCATAAAACATGGGAACTACAGGTGCTGATGGTGCTGCAGGACTTCCTGCAGACAGCTAGGGATTTTAGAATGTTAAAAATCCCCAACCGCGTCACTGCCCAGCCACATCAAACTCCGCCCCTCAGCACTTCCCTGATAAAATGTTCCCACGGCCGTGTTAATGAATGAAAGCTTCTACTTATATGCTGTATTGTTACAGCACCCTAATAATAAACCCAATATAAAGCTCATTTACATACTTTATATAAACACTGAGGTTTATATTAATGTTTTATATAATGAAATTAGAGAACAGTTTTACACACTTTGAGCATGTTGTGTAATCATACTGGTAAAACGTTGGTATAAACACAGCTAAAATTCCTCAAAATATTTTCGGAATAAAATGATCTAAAATGATATTAAAAGAAACTGTTATACATACAAATATGATCCAATGATAAAAGAGCAAGTGTATCCTCATTAATGAAATTAAATCAATTAAAATGATAAGTACTTTATAATAATTACTTAGCTTTAGACTTCATATATTTAAATAAAAAAAATAAAAATCCTTGTAGCCTGAACTGAATTAAAATTAAGTAGTACGAATAAAGAAATAGTATTTTGAATGTTAAATACTGTAAACAATACCGCAATTAAAACATTTTATCAAACAAAATAATTAAATTGCAATCAGTAATAAAAATATATGATTCTAACTGAACATCCTATTCTAGACGTCAGAGATTTCCACAATTAAATCCTGTTTGCATGCGTGTATCGCCATTACATGTTGTGCAGGATTTCACTTAAAACAGAAACAGATCCCAAGCGTCACTTACAAATATCGTGTAAAGTCAATGCTGCCGTTTCCTTATACACAGTTTGCGTGGTCGTTGGTTGAAAGTTAAAGTAAAAAGCAAGCGCGCATTTAAAGCGTGAAGTTAATATCCCACATATTGATAATGGCTGCCCAATGCCCGAAAATTACATACAACAACTATATTTGTGAGAGAATGGAAAAAACATTGAAATATATTTTCCTCCCTATGAGATAACATTACGGGCAGGATATGGATTCATTTTGGAAGCCCGACTGGAAGACACAATAGTCCCGGGACATCAGCGATTTTGCGAGCCCTGCTGATCATTTTACACAACCCGACAAAACATTGTTACATATAGAACAAGAGGGAACAGTCCAACAAGAAACACCATATACCAGGTCCCTAGTTTTGTTCTAAGTACTGAGGTTGTGTCGTTTTTGTGTAAAGAAGGTAAAATGAAGAATCCACTGAAAATTTGTGTTGCTTTTATTTAGTTTACGTTCATGCGAAATTTCAGGAAAACTGCAACAGCATCATCTGTTCTTTTTCTTGCTAATCCTCTGTCCATGTTTTCAGACATTAGTGTTATGCAAATTATGGCTGGACAATAATTCAACATCAATAAATTAACTAAGCCAGTGCCTTTTAGGGAAATGCTATCAAGGTAAAATGATGCCAAAAAGATTTGCATACGCATGGTAATATTTTTGTAAAGGCGTATATTGAGTTATAAGCTCAATGAAACAGTTTCATAAGTGTAACTCATGTGTTGAAAAAATCGCAACTACTTATTAACTACAAAATTATTACCTTCAGAAAATGTCCACCTGTAACACTAACATATTATATAGTTTTATTTATTTCAGATGTTTGTAGGTACAGACATGCATTGGCAGTTTTTTCTGAGGATTTTCTAATATTCATATTGATATCGGAATGATATCATATCCACTGAAATGAAGAACTATATCGTGATATAAAATGTGGGTATATCGTCCAGCACTAATGCAAATAATTTTTTCTTAAAATTATGCTAATAAACACTTGCCTATTTCCTGGTTGAGTTTCTCCTCCCTCTCTTGCTGAGCCTGTGTTTGCTTTTCCTGCTCTTTTAGCTGTCCGTCCATGTCAGAGAGCTTCAAATTGAGCTCTTTAACCAGCCGTTCATAATCTGCCATCTCCATGTCCAATAACGTGCTATGCTGGACATTCTAAATGAGGAAAAAACTCAATAAGAAACAATATTTTTGCATAAATATAAACCAAAACACAAGCAGATTATATGATTTGTATGCAAGTGTATTTAAATTAAGTTAAAAATTTCTTCTAGGATCTTCTTGTGCAGCAATAATCGCAAGTAAATAGTAAACAACTTGCAGAAAATTTTGCACTTTATTTAATACAAGAACAACTCCAGGATTGTTGGCAACTCGCCAGGTACACCAACGTCCTCTGATAGTGACACACTATCTCTTGTTTGTACTGAGATCCTTTCGCAAAAAACTAAACGCTCTCGAACAGGACATTCAATGACGCATTAAAAACAGCGGCACTCTAATCTGGCCATTAAATTAACTGCTAATCCTAAAAGTTCTCACGCTTACCACTCAGAAATCTGTAACTGTGAATTGTCTAATTTATGATGCTGAATAAATAAATGTCTGTATGTAATATTTAGTCATCTATAGGAAAAAAAGTTTTTTTCTTATATTCATGCTATAAAACATAAACAAAATTAATTCTCATTTATTAGCCTGTTACTGGTGTGTGAAACGCTTCTGTGTAGAAAGTTTTCCTAGGACATGCGCAGCCTAAGAAAATAATGCATGAATATATTGCAACTTATCGTCTGTATGGCTTTATCCCCCTTAACTTACATAACATCTATAGGAAATAATAGCAAATCAACAGGCAGGGGGCTTTTACTAATTTATCTACAAACTGAAAACGTGCATGATATTTGTTCAATATTTTATGCTAATCTGTAGCTAGGTTATAATAATATTGTATTTTGCTCGTAATAAAAGAAAAAGATGGACAAAAAAAGCATTAAAGCCTGGCAAACGTCCAAAGACTGCCAAGATGTTTAAACCTTAAACAAGACGTAAAGAGGGATCAGTTTTAAATGGTGTATTAGTGAACATACCTTTCTAAGCTGTTCCAGCTCCTGCTCTGTCTGCTGCAACTGTTGTTTCTGTTTCTGTACCACAATATGAAGTGCCTCAACCTCCTTCACCGCACACATATGCTCCTTAAAACAGAAGAAAAACAAATATACATAAGCAAATTTACCAAATAAACATAAGCATAACAATACTGTAAATAAACCATAAAATTATTATATTGTGTAAAAAAAAAAAAAAAAAAAGCCAATAAAAGATCACAAATTGAATCATTGCAGATGTTACCAAAAAATGAATGTACATTAGGCACAATATTTCGAACAACAAAAGTATGTTTCATACAATAAATTTATTTATTATATTTGGATTATACAGACATGTTTTTTCTTTTAATAATGTGCAGACTGCACTGTGGATACATGAAGGTCTACCTTTGTTTTTTGCTCTTTTAAAAGCCTTTCTGCCTCCAGGTCTTTCTCTACTGAGGATTTGACTTTGTGCATCTCAAAAGTCTGCGCCTCCAGCTGTCGAACGCTACTTTGAAGCGTCTCGATATGAGCCATCAGTTCCTCTCTCTCAGAAGAAAGTTGCTTATTCTGTGGGGGGAAACAGCAAGACAATACTATCAGTCTTAAATACTTGTTATCCTACCTACTTTTACTGCCGATTGGCTGGCCTTGGGAAACCATTTAAACCTAAAATCAGCCTTTACAGCTCACACACAGTAAACAGTACAGCACAATGGCATTCCTTCTGTCTGAATTTCCCAGTTTAAGTTGGGGTCAAATATCAGGGTCACCCTGGAGAAGAGACAGTAAAGTGTCTTGCTTGGTGATGCTTTGGCTCAAAACACAAACTAAACCGTCTCCGCAAGATTCTGTCCCTCCACCCCAAAAATATATAGATGGTTTAATTTAATGGAATGATAAACATAATATTTCCATTTTCCGCAAGTATTTTTTTTTTCTCCCTTAACCTGCACAAAAGGGATCTTACCACCACCGATTAAATCTAGTCCTGCACCGCACTCAGCTGCATCGGTTCTCAGGGTACTTCTTTAGGAGTGCAGGTCTCTACCCCTAATCTTCCAATTAGTACACCAGCTTTAGCTTTAACCATTTAGCTACCACTAAACTACTTCAAATGTACTGTACGATTTAGCGAGATAAAACCTCAACTATATTTTTCATACCAAAATAAATATGTAGAATTGTCGATCGTTGTATATTAGGGGTGTAACGAGACACTTTGTCCCAAAAGACGAGACGAGACACAAGGCTGGGTTCTTGAAAACGAGATGAGATTTTTGACTTTTCAAAGAAATCCTCAATGATAAAATACAGGAAATATTGTTCAGTTCAGTTTTATTTGTGTAGCGCTTTTTACAATGGTGATTGTCACAAAGCAGCTTTACACAACTGAAGAAATTTTGAGGCGGAATGAAACAGAAATCAGTTTGTCCCTGATGAGCAAGCCGGGGGCGACGGTGGCAAGGAAAAACTCCCTGAGATGAGATAGGAAGAAACCTTGAGAGGAACCAGACTCAACAGAGAACCCATCCTCATTTGGGTGAAAAACAAATGAGTTTTATCTTTTATTCAACTGAAAAACACTAATGCAAATGCACAAAATGCATGTTGAAATCAACTTGTACTTTATAAAATTAAACTTCTATTTTAATTAATTAGATGCGATAGTTAACAACATATAAACACGGTGCTAAATGTTTTGCCACAATTTATTTTTCCACGTCTATTATTAATTTGTGTGGTAGCAGTTTGCGTGGTAGCTTCTGCTCTGATGTCAATACCATACCAAATGTTCGAAACCCAGAACAGAGGCATATTTAACAGTCCACAGTTACATTTTTTTTTGGTGCCGTGCGCTGCACACCCACACACATGGCTCTCTTTCTCTCTCAGCGGTTCTGCACCTATAGAAAGAGTTGTTTTGCCGATGTTTACCTACAATGCGAAAGCAACAAATTTAACGTTCATTGATTAAGGCGCCGTTTTTACTTCCTTTTCCGGTCAGTACATCCACCTTGGGTTGTTTTGCTGTGTATAGTGTAAATGCAGATATTGGATATGGGACATTTTTAAAGGTAATGTAAGCAGATCTTCAAAAAAAAATTCAGACACAATCACCAAATCAGAAGTGAGCATTAAGACCTGCAGTGTAAACGCAGCCAATGTTGCCACACAACATTGCATAAGTCTAACTTTGTAGTAAGCCTGAAGTGGTTGTAATTAAAAGTTTTTAGAAACGACATCCATTTCTCATGAAGATTATTATACATTTATTCAGTTTTACCACCTACTTTATTTCAAAGAATAACAACAAAAGCAACATGTTATAGAAATAAAAATCTGAATACCTGTTCAACAGCTACATGTAGACGTCTGTTTAAGTCACCAACCAGTTTTTCTGATGCCTCCACTTTCTCTTTTTCTTTATCCAACAGCTCAGTTTGCTTGTCATAATCAATCATTAGATTCTGTAAAATATAAATACATTGATAGAGAGACATATAGTGCAGTTGAGCAAGAAAAATAAACATGTACATTAAAAACATATACATTCGTTATATGTACATTCGTTTTATATGCATTCTAAACTCAAAAGGTCATTAACCAATAACATCTTTCTCGTTTAAGTAGGAATAATTAGCATTATGAATTTCAATGTTGTTTCCAAAAGCAACAAATTGCAGAGTCAGTGCTGTATAAAATAGTAAAATGATCATTTTTATGGTTTTGTTTCATTTTAAGCCTGATATTTACAGCTGCAGTATGTCAGTTTTGCCTATTTGTCGCCATCTCCGTTTGAAACCTGCAATTGCAGTTATTCACAGGTTGTGCATCGGCATGTGTGCTCAGCGCGGATAAATCGAATGTTCTGTGACATTTGACCAGAGAATTTCATCCAAATCAGTAACATATCTGGCACTTTTGTTCTGACCAACTGACGTGTGCCCCAAGGTTCAGTTCTGGTTCTCATATTATTCTCTTCTCATATCCAGTCACATCATGTGGTGCAAAAGCATGATAGTAGTGTGTATTTATGCTCTAAAAAACAACCCGCATCTTAAGTAGGAAAACAGGATTAGTTCAAGCGCAACAATAAGTTCAAGTTTTTTTGCCACTAAAATACTTTTATTTTTTGGTAATATAATTTGTTTAGCTTACTATGAACCTTGCTATAAACAGGAACATTTCAACTTTTAACATCCTCCCAGAAAGAAATGTATACACTTAAATTCTTTCTTCCTACTGATAAGCAATGTGTGGAACTCAAGGCAACTGCCTTATACTGTACCTTATAGGCTTCTGCACCATGGATGATGGCCTTCATCGAGTCTGACATTTTGTCTTTTTCGGCTATCGAAGCTTCTAATTCTTCTTTCAGTCTAGATGCCTATATTAAGACCGGGGAAAATGCCTGATAAATTTTAGATAATTAAGAGTACCCAAAATCGCCAACGGCACAAACGCCGTAAAAAGCAAAACATTACAAACCTCTTTTTTGCTGTTCTCCAGTTCCTTCCTTGCCTTCACAGCTACAGCTTTAAATTTATTCAGACGTTCTTCTTTTTCTTTGTTTTCCTTTTCTAAAAGTTCTACAGAATTTGGAAAAAATGAGGCTAGTCATGATATAGTATTATGATAGAAAGAAAATGTGCATTCAATTGTAAAACGTTGGTGGACACCTGACCCTCACAAATATATTATTCCAGATTTACTCCCCATTTTGCTGTTAGATTAAGCTATTAGGCTACAATTATGAGCTTGAATGCAAGATACATGTTCATTCAGCAACAATAGTATTAGTGAACTCAGACACTAACATCAGGTAAGGAGGTCTCTGTCACCGTCGGCATTCCGGTTAATTCCAAAGGCTTTGTGCGGAACACTTGTGTTTTCCGCTCCATCTAGAACTCTAGGGGGTTTTGTGCAAAGATATTTTCATGCTGGAACAGTGTTTGGATCTCCAAGTTCCAATGAAGGACTAATGAAATGCTACAACATACAAAGACACTCTAACTTTGAAGCCACATTTTGAAGATGGTCAGGTATCCACAAACTTTTAGCAATAGAGTGTTTGGGTAAAACAACCAATTATAAATTATGATGACAAAAAAGTAATAACAATAAATAATGTTAATTTATTAGAGAAAATTTCTAATAAGAATTCTAAAAAGAATTTTAACGATAATAATTACTAAGACTTGTATATGTGTTATTAAAGATTACTGGCATTTAATTGGTACACTAGAGTTCAAGAAAAACATACCCATTTGCTTCATGTTTTCATTAAGCGTAGATAGCTTGGTTTCCTGAAAATAATGTCGGAACATTTTGAGTCTGCCAAGATAACCATGATACAACTTTATAAAATTCTATCCAAAATCACATACTAAAGTAGGTACTACAATTAAGCAAGAACATACTTCCCAACCATTTAAAAAAGGATTTTCTTATAGTATGATTATAGGTAGTATAGATGAAAAATGGACTTATTACATCCGACTTGTTGATATTGTCACCTGACATTCAGAGTTGGATAATTTCACTTGAACGATGTTAAACAAAGTGCAGTCTGACTACCAGGTGCAAGGTTATTTTCTTTAAGTATTATAAAAGTGCAGAGTCCCCGCTTTCCGCATATGACGCATTGTCTCTCCTTTGGTCCTATGAAATAGTCAAGTGTGCATTGTATGCATACTTCAAAATTCGGACAGGAGTAATAAGGGAACTTTTTGCCTAATGTAATTCGCATAATAAGGATTCGGACATACTACTCACCTCACATGCTTAAAACCTAAGCTAGCTTTATGGCATATGAGCTAAATCTTTCTTCGCTTCATTGCTAATTACTCTTTTATCAAAAACATGTGTTACATTTGACTAATGGGTCCTAGTCTAATCATACCTCTCGATCCGAGGAATAGAATAGAGGCTGACATTTTTTTCGGGAATTCTACAGTATGGAAAAAAACCCCCAATATTTATCATGTAATTGGGATGGGAAAAATGTCAGAGGAAATGGGCGGGAACTGGAAAACACGACACACTATGATTTTATACGAATAAACTATATATTTTAATAATTTTGGACATCAATTCTAGTTGCCCTGTCTTTATCTTTATGCTCTCGTCCAGTTTGCTTTGTGGGCTGGCAATAATGCACCCAGCTGGTGTTCCGATGGCAATAATAAAATAATAATAATATAAAAGAAGAAAACTTCGTAGCTGTGTAAATCATTAAAAAAAAATTAAGTCTGACATAAATTGTGACTGGCATGATTCGGAAAAGAAATGGCTTCTCTGATTTAATCCTGATTAAACACATGATTGGGACGGGATGCAATGGTCCCTCAGATTTTTCATGGAATTTAGATAGGACAGATTTTTTGTGGGAGTGGGACGGGAGAGGTTTGGAAATTCAAGGGGAAAAAAATAACGTTCATCACTTAAACGCTACAGATAGCAACAACAAACCTGTAGATGGGAAATTTCTTCCTTCAGATGGGCTACTATGGACTCTTTCTCGCTTAGCTCCTGTTGCAGTTTTTTTATGTCATTAGTATCCTGAGCATCGCTTTCGACTGCAGCTTGTTGTTCTCGGCCCATCAAACTGCAAGTTATTTCCGGTTGCTCGTTTTGGTTGCCTTGTAAATTTTCACTATCTGGTAGAACTTCGCTGGTCTTCTGTACATAGCCATAATCACTGTACTCAGCGTGCTTCTTTTGCTGGGCCAATTGTACGTCTTGTTCCTCTAGCTGTTGTGTTAATATCACTTTTTCTTCCTGGACTTTTGACAGGAAAAGCTTCAGCAGTACATAGATGTCCTCTTCTGTGTCAACGTTCACGGAGTAGTTTTGCACCAGCATTTCACGGATGTCCCCCAGAGCTTTAGAAAGTTCACTTTCACGCTTTTCTAGACGTCCGATTAGATCATCCCTTTCTTGGACTGTAGTCACCAGGTCCCTTTGTTGTTTAATCTTCTCCTCTGTTAACAGAATATTAACCTTTTTATCTTCCTGAATGCAAGATATAAGTTGGTTTAGCAGTATGGATACATCTTCCTGGCTGAACGTTTTCACAGAGTAATGCTGCTCCAGTATTTCAAACACATGCTTTCGCATGTCAGAATGCTTCTTTTCACTGGCTTCTATAATCTTCTTTAGATCGTTCCACTCCTCAGACACAACTTGCAGATCTTTTTGTAGGTTTGTCTTTTCCTCGTTCAACGCAGAAGAGGTGGATCGTTCTGTTTCAACTTTGGATAGAAGATGCTTCAGCAATGCTGAAATGTCTTCCTCTTCGTCGATTTTCATGGAGTAGGTCTGTGAAAGTATGTAACCGATTTGTTTCCGTATTTCAAATAGTTTTCCTTCATTAGTCTCCAGTTTCGTTCTTAGCGCATCACGTTCGTTTGCTGCAGACTGGTGATCCCTCTGCAGTTTGGCCAGTTCGTTATTTGATTCCAACAAGGACTCTTCCTGAGTTTGCTCTGAGCTCCGAAGCTTTTCTATTATAGTATCCTTCTCCCTTAGCTTTTCCTCCAACGTCTGAATTGAAACTGTTGCCTGATCCTTCATAGCGTTGTATTTCTTCACAAAGTCAGCAGTTCTGTCTCCAAGCTCTATTTCAATGTTTCTCAGAATTTCTTTTGTGTGTTCATATTCGCTGACGATAGCATTGTTTTCCTCGGAAAGCTTCGCACATTTTTTTTGTAAATCCTGTGCCTCTTGGACGATCTCTTTATTTTCACACTCATTACCGGTAACCAAACGCACCTCCAGTTCTTCCATTTCTGCTTTGTGCAACTCTTTGATTTCTCGAAGAACTTTAGCATGTTCTTCAATACTTATAGTCTCTACGACATCCTTTTTAGGGCAAATCTCGCCTTCTTCTTCTTCTTCCTTACCTGTCTGCAATTCGTTAATCTTGAACTCCAGTTCTTCCCTCTCCATGCTGAACTCCTCTTTTAAATGACTCAGATCTCCTTCAAGTTGAGTCTTCACATTAGAAAGAAAGGTGAGTTCCTCTTTAAGCATTGTATTTTGTAACTGTAACTCATGTAGTGCTAATCTCAATTGGTCCGTTTCATTCTCTGGGTCTTCGGATGCTGAGGAATGGAATTCCCTGAGCAATTCTGATGGCTTTTGGGTCCTTCTGTTGAGGTCTTCCTCTTCCTCTTGAACATCCTGAAGGTAGGTCTCTTTAAGAGCTATTTGCTCCGATAGCTCTTCCTGAACCAACAACAGCCTCTCTCGTTCGATATCGAACTCTGAAGCATTCGTTTCAAGCTGTTCTTCCAGATATCTGATTTCATCTTCGTGCTGTTTGTTTAGATTTGAGATAATCTCCTGGAAATTGTTGATGTCTTCCTGGGTTTTTTGGAGAGCTTTCTGGTGCGTCTCCTTGAGAGATTCCTGTTCTGTTAACCATTCCTTTTTAGCCAATTCTAAATTCACCTCCAAGTCAGAGATTTTGCTTTCATATTCCTGACGAATTGCTTCAATTTGAGAATTAAAGTCTGTCTGAAATCCAACAAACTGAACGGCTTCATTTTCCTTTGCCAGTTTTTGAAAGTTCTCTAATTCCTCTTTGTACTTTGTTTCGGCGTATTTAATCTGTTCCTCCATAAGCGTAATCTTTTCAGCATTGTCCTTTTCAGCGTGATCTAGTTTCTCCTGGAGAGCAGTCAAGGTTTCCAATGACTCCTGTTGATAAATTAAGTAATACAAATTATTTTACAATTACTTTGTAAATATTCAGGAACTAACATATATCACTTTTTAACTAGTCATACTAGCTAAGGATTCCTGATCACAACGTTTAATACAAATTTAATCCCATGCATTCCGCTTAAACGTTTCATTTTATCCAATCCCACACAAAGCGTGACCAAACGTCACCGAACACAGGTCCTTGTTTTAGTCAAAGTTTAGTCACATGGCATGTTAATGTTTTCCATTTACCAACGAAAAATTAGTGCGAAAGCCCAGGCAAAGCAATTCCTGTAAGATCCGGGGAAGTGTGGTGGCTCATGGTTAAAGTGTTGGACTGCCAAACCGAAGATTGTGGGTTCGATTCCTAGCTTCACAAAGCCACCACTGTTGGGTCCCTGAGCAAGGCCCTTAACCTCAGTTGTATAAATTAGATAAATGTAAGTCGCTCTGGATAAGGGCGTCTACCAAATGCTGTCCGCATGTATCCGCATAAAAGCAGTTGTAAACTGATGGGAAATGGTGCATTTTTCACTTAATCCTATTTTATCGCAACAAAAATTTACATTTTTTTTGTGAAATCAGGAATTTTAACTGGCAATACCCATAAAATCCTGACTAAGTACATATTTTGAGACGGGTTTTAAAATTCTAACCCTACATATAGATGACCAAGGAGTGGCTTTGGTGGTCTATACTCTATTGGAATCGCCTAGAATAAGTCACATGACAAGACCCTAATCAGCTGCCAGGAGCCGGCTCTATCCCAGCTCTACAGTATCTATAGGTAGTAGTAAATGTATCAATGCTTTTCAAGGCGTCTCATCACAATACAACAGGCGGGGCAAAGATCGACTGATATACCGAATAATTTATAACAGCGTTCATTCTGTTATTTTACACCCTCAGAACGTTTATTTCTACATTAACATAATGTAAATAGAAGCATCTCAAATTGAAATTAAAAATAAAATAAAAAAAAATAAACCGAATGGAAATTAAAGTGTCTTTGTTAACCAAAAACTTTAATTAGGCAAACAAATAAAGAACATAAGAATTAAATTCTAAACAATATGAATAATAAAAATCTATCTGTAAAAATATTTGTAAAACCAATTATTGGTCGATCTCTACAGCAGAGCAACATGCTGATCAATCGAACTGCCTAAAAATATATATATATATATTGTGTATCATAAGTGTTATTGTAAGTCGCTCTGGGTCTGGATGTCTGCCAAATGTAAATGTAAATGCAGCCTGGGAAGTTATGGGGTTCGACCGCAGGGATCCTGGCAATGGTGGGGCTTGAACCCTGATCCTTCATTCAACAACCCAGAGCTTCGATCACTGCTTGAACACTGCTCAAATGTCAAGCGGCATTTCTCACTCCCTTCCTGCAACCTTCATATTCGGTTCAGATGATACGTGAATGAAAGACACCAATGTATTGACTATTCACTGGTGCCTGATACAACGACTGGAGTTGTACTGGAGTGAGGGTATAAAGGAATTCCATTGTGGGGCAGGGAAGAAGTGAGCGAGTGTCTAAATAATATTCAAGCGGTTTTGCAGTAAATTGGATTAAAAAAAAAAACTTAGACAGGCATCAGAGACGCCTTCAACTTACTTTATTTTGATGTTTCAGCTTTTCATTTTCTTTGCGCAGTAACACAAGCATCTGTTGAGTCTCGGCTTTCTCGAGCAATACAGCATCCATTCTTTCAGTCAGCTCCTGTTTCAGATGAGCAATAATATAAACACTGTTCTTTTGCAGTCATTAATAAAGTCTGTACAGAAGACATTATTACGCTTGACTACCACCAGATACCGACTCCTTACCTGTATTACAGAATCACTAGAAGAGTCACTTCCAGGTGCATCCTTCAATGCTTCAACCTTCTGTTCTAAATCTTTAAATAGGACATGTTTATGAGTATCGAAAAGTAAAATCAGAAGGAATGGGGTTCTAAACACCAACCTAAACTTGTGTGTTCCTACCTGCACACTTTGACTTTAACTTCTGCATTAAACCCATTTGCTTTTTGGCAAATTTAATGAGATCATCTTTGGACAACGTGTCCAGCTATAACAGGTAGAAAGGAAATGGAACAGCATTGATCGATACTGTATATTGATTGATTATGGAGGTCCCAGTAAAATGATATGACCTGGTGTACCTTTGATTTGGCGTTGTTTGTACATGACGACGAGCTGCCACACTCCGCATCCGGGTCCTTCTGTACACAAACAGTAAGACAAATACACACTCAAACCTCTGAACCGCCTGTCACTTAACTAAGTGCACAATCTCCCATAAACTAAATTATTCAGCGATACAGAAACACATTAATTAAAAAAAAACCCACTTACTTACACCAAATTAAACACCTGTCAGCGGACGTATTTTATTACCAAGAAATACCGACAAACATTCAAACAGAGAAACAGAGAAAGATGCCAACTCACCTCCATATCGACACCTAACACGTTTATTTAGCTACAGGAATGTAACGAATTAAAAAAGAACATTTACAAGGATATTTATACTTTTTTTTGGTCAAAAACTCTGCTTCACGTAAACGCGAAACCAGAGCTGCTCTACTTCCGCATTACGTCGACAGATGGGCGAGCGTTGCGTGGAGACGCGCATACTATATGGAAGGCCATTAGAGTCAATCATCTGGCCATTTACTACAAAATTTCAAATTTTGCCAAAAATCAGTCTAGATCGCATTTACACTGCACGTATCAAGTGACCCAATTCCGATCTTTTCCACCAACAGATATGGTTGGATATGACCCACGATTGTGTAAACTGGAAAAAAACCCTAAGTATTGTAATATTTTTAGATCAGTTTCAGGCCTCACTCGTATGTGGAAATAAACAGGACTTCATAATAAACATGATGGCATTACCATGTGACAGATCGGAATTTCAACTGTCAATGTGATTTGAAGGTCATTAAATAAGGGATGATAGTGCATGATGTTACCTCAGATGGACACCAACAGTGATGTATATATAACTAAGCACAACTGTGTACTTTGATATTTCTTATTTTTGTTCACTTTAAATCTGTTTGTCTGTAACAATTAAAAAATATATTTATAACTTAGTGATCAATACTACATACGTCCAGGCAGCAACAAGGAGAAGAGATAATTGTTTTGCCAATTTTAAATATGGTGCGAAAACGAAATACTGAATAATCATTTCGTCTTCGTCCATTGCGTCCACTGATTATTTTGGTCAGTACGTCCACCATGGGTTGTTTTGCTGTGGGTAGTATAAATGCAGATATCGGATATGGGTCAATTTTAAAAGATGATGTCAAAATAATCGGGTTGGCAGGAAAATGTGTTTCATATGTTTTTCTTCTTCAAACTGTCACACAGTTTAAAGCACACAATTATATAAAATGTCTTGGTATCATATATTAGACATGCTGTGATACTTTGTTTATTAATAACACTGGGCATTAAGTTGATTTGATGTTATCTGTGGAACTAGCTGGAGCTGGCACCTTTTTCAATTAGAGATATGTTTTGGGCGTTTATTGCCTTTATTAATAGGACAGAGGGATGAAATGGGAAAGATAGAGGTGGGACCAGAAAGGATCCAAGCCAGAATCGAACCCACATCACCAGAGCGCAATAGCTTGGGCATGTGGGCACCAGCACCTTAACCCACTACACCACAGTGCCAGCCAACCTTAAGACTTCTAATATTGCCCTAAAGTAAGCCATTTTTATAAAGGGGTATTTTTTTTAAAATCCACCTTTTTGTCAGGCTGTTGCTACTGCACCTACTGTTACTGCTGCGATTGGATTATTTTATGACTTTTACTATTTGTCTTTTTTTTTGTTTGTTTGTTTTTTGTATTTAATTTATTGTCAGACCTCAAACACACACACAAGCATGAGGCATTCTGTCTTACTTCCATTTTGGTGCCGCCTACTGGTGAGCAGCGCCATTACTGTTTCAGAAAATAAATATATATTTTAAAAGATGAAAATTGTTTTCTTAATTTTTAATATTGACTAGTAGTATTATATTTAGCTAAATAAGTTATTTATATTAGAAGATTATGTTTAATATGATAATCTAGCCACAGGGGTCACAAGCCAGTCCCAAGCCTGGATAAATAGAGAGGATTGTGTCAGGAAAGGCATCCGACGTAAAACTTTGCCAAATCTAAATATGCGAATCATCAGTCAGAGGTGATGAGAAAGTGTTGGCAGGTTTGGAGTCAGGGAAAAAAACAGTGAAGGACAGATGATAGTAGCTTTGCTAAGAGGATGGAGATGGCTGTGGTAAATACTTATTTACAGAAGAGAAAGGAGCATAAAGTTACTTATAAGAGCAGAGGAAGATGCACAAAGGTAGATTACATCTTATGTAGACGAAACAATCTCTAAGGAATCTGTAAAGTTGTGGTGGGAGAAAGTGTAGCCAGACAGCATAGAATAGTGGTGTATAGGGTAAAGATGCTGGTCTGGAGGAAAAGGTAGAGAAAAAAACCAAGTGGTTGAAACAGGCTATTGGCAGTCAGTTAGTGTTTCTAGATGAGTGGCAAACTACAGCAGAAGTGATCAGGGAGACAGGAAGGTGCTAGGTGTGTCATATGGAAGGATGAAAGAAGATAAGGAGATTTGTTGGTGGAATGGGGAAGTTCAGGATAGTATACAGAGGGAGAGGTTAGCCAAGAAGAAGTGGGACATGGAAAAGACTGAAGAAATTAGACAGGAATACAAGTGTTTTGACACAGAGTGAAGAGGGAAGTGGATAAGGCCAAGCAGAAGGCGAATGATGAGCGGGCAGATTGGAATGGTGGAGAAATGTGTCAGGAGTGATGTGTGACAGGAGAATAGAATCTAGACAGTTAGAATCAAGGGGAAGGTGTACAAGACAGTGGTGAGACCAGCTATGATGTATGATTGTGAGACAGTGGCACTGAGAAAGAGACAGGTTGAAGTGACAAAGTTGGACAGGAATAGGAACAAGTTCATAGAGGAGGACTAGTGAATATATTGGTAGGAGGATGTTAGAAATGAAGCTATCAGGCAAAGGGCAAAGATGAAGACCAAAGAGGAGATATATGAATACGATCAATGAGGACATGAAGTTAGTGGGTGGGAGTGAAGAGGATTTAGAGAATAGGGTTAGGTGGAGACAGATGATTCGCTGAGGTGACCTCTAAAAGGCAACAGCCGAAGAAGAAGAAGAAAAATTATGTTTGATATGATGGCAATATTTACAAAAACAACTCAAGCTAATTATTAAATGTAGATCTTTCTCCACTACCAAAGGTTTGGTTTATACAGTATTTGTATAATATTTCAAGGATATTGTTTTGGACTGCTGCCCAGAAGATCGTGGGTTTAATTCCCTGCACCATCAAGCTGCCACTGCTTGGCCCCTGAGCAAGGCCCTTAACTCTCAACTGCTCAGTTGGATAAAAATTGTCTATCAAAAGCCTTGAATGTAAAAATATATTTTCTAATATTTCTTATAGTAGGTACATTAAAGGGTTTCTCGTGCTAGCAGTTGTTATGCATAGGTGAGTGTGTAATCTGTGTGTTGGAGAAATAAAGTAGTAGAGGAATGAGCTCCCTCCCCCAAACACCTCCGCTTGTCTCTGTGAAAACACAGAGCAGCTGCTAGTGCCTATTTTGGGAATGATGGCATCAGTCTATTTGTAGTAAAACACAAGGGGAAGTGATCCTGTGTTCAGAGCTTCACACCACCGTTCAGTTTCTCATATTCCCACAAACTATCCCAGTGCTTTTGGATTACTTCAAATCAAACCTGATTGACTTTGGTGTCAGAACCGAAATGGAGGCACAGAAACGAGGAATTCCTGCTTTAATTCCTGAGAATGAAGAGCTCACAGAGGTGCAGATGAGCAGTTTCCAGGACAGGCAGAATGGGGTAGAATCCGAAGTGCCTCTTTCCAAATCTCAGAGAAGACGCAGTGATGTGAAAGTCTATAAGGAGTTTTGTGACTTCTATGCTCGTTTGTGAGTTTTACATTTAATTATTGAGCTTGTTAAGCGTTACTGAATAAAAGATTAGGTTTTTATTTAATTTTTTAAATGTTTTTTTAATCATAGGATTCAGACTATTTTCACACATAGCAGAGTTTAGAGCTCTAAATTGACTGTAAATCATGGAAAAGTCAGAAAGTTTTCATTCATTAGCAAAATTATAACATGATATTCTATACACTTGCAGATTTATAGTAATTCTTGGATCAAGGCTTGGAAAATCTCGAGTTTTAATTCTTAACCTAAGAAGTAACAGTGTGTCTGTGCTGCACCAGTATAAGTGTAAAATTGGTATGAGGGTAACCGAGGTGTGCATTGCTGGGATTTTTAAGCATCTCTACACCAGTGCTGGGATAAGAATAAATATCCAGCCAAGATCCTAATACACCTGTCCACCCTAACACTGATGAACGACCAGACATCACTAAAATGGCAAAAACCAGCCGTAAACTGTGTAAGGACACAAGAAAATAGCATACTACTTAACTAGGTACTACATTTTAGTAAATACCTGACCATTAAAAAAGTACATTACTTATATTTTGGTTACGGGAATGAAATTCGTACATACTACATTCGCCATTTTAACATTGACAAATTTAAAGTGATTAATTAGATAATGTTTATCTTGAATGATGTTAAACAAGTAAATTTTTTAAAGATGTGATTGGTACAGCCCAATGTCAATAAAAAAAGAACCAAAGTGCTGCTGAGTAAATGTCTTATGGGACGCTCTGTCTGGGAAAAAATATCCAATGGGACTTTTTGACAAATGCATTACATGGGCACAAAAACCCCAACGCCATCAACTAAATAAGCAGAAAAAAAAGAATAAGAATTTTATGGGCCGATTAGACAAAAACTATATGAAATGTAATGCCAAAAAGTACAACTGCCCAGTAGGAAAGGTAAAAGCTTTCAATCAAAGAAATTAGCTGTCAGTCCAGTTGAGAAAAAGTTCTGGGATTGTAAGAAATAATCAGTTCCTGAATAGAAGTGTTATGACACACCACAAGCCGCAGCCCGATTTTACATTTACATTCACAGCAGGCGATTATATCCAGTCACCAATTGGTGGTTAAGGGTCTTGCTCAAGGGCCCAGCAGTGGTAACTTAGTGGTACTGGGAATCAAACCCAGAATCTTTACATTTATTAGCATTTGACAGATGTCCTTATCCAGAGTGACTTACCCAGCAATTTGGGAGCCTTGTTCAGGTGGTGGCTTGGTTCCTTGTTCAGGTGGTGACTTACCCAGCAATTTGGGAGACAATGGTAACTTGGTAGTGCTGGAGATCGAACCCTGATCTTTCAATTTGCAGTCTAACACATTAGCCACTAAGCTTCCTGCATTCACATTTATATTTACAGCATTTGGCAGGTGTACATTTATCTCTTTTAACCAAGCAATTGGGGGTTAAGTGCCTTGCTCAGGGGCCCAACAGTGGTGGCTTGGTGGTGCTAAAAATCAAACCCCGGTCTTTCTGGTATCAGCCCAACACCTTAACCACTAAGCCACCACTTCCCCCTGCAGTCTACCCCCCCATAATTGAACTAAATTAAAGCAGTTACAATTTTTTCCCCCAAATTTTCACTTTTCCTGACTATATTCCAGTATATATTTTTTATGCTTGGATGTAGTCGAATAACTATAAACTGCCTTGGATTTGTCATGTCGCATATCGTGTTCAATATTCATGCAACAGAATACAAGTAGATTTCAAAATTATAACCTTTTTCACAAAATGTTTTGTTCTTGTGATCACAGTAACATGGCAAACGCTCTGGCTAATGCTATCTGTGAACTTTGTAAAGCCGGCTTCAGTCCTGCTGAGAAAATTGTGAACAGTAATGGGGAGTTGTATCATGAGCAGTGCTTCGTCTGTGCGCAGTGTTTCCAGCAATTTTCTGAAGGGCTATATTATGAGGTAGGCTTGCTTTTTATCCCTTTTTTGCCTTTATACAGCTTAAAGTGAGTTCCGACTAAAATCCTGCCATCAGGAGTGTAAATATTGTAATAGTCATACAATAATGCAATGTATTTATTATTTTAGTGGTATTAATGGACAGGGGGTTTATTTAAGATCTGTATTTTTTTTTTTAAAAACCCTCCAGTTTGTCACTTTTATTTTGCAGTTTGATGACCGAAAATACTGCGAGCATGATTTCCACATGCTCTTTGCTCCCTGTTGTAATCAATGTGGTAAGTGATTCCAAACATTTTTTTCAATAAAGACTCAATTCTTACTATCCTGACATGCACTTATGTATTAATTAATCTATGAAAAAAACTAATTAATTTCTTTCTCGATCTCAGCATGTACACTTACTAAGCTACATTGAAGGCTCATGCAGAAAAAAAAGTTAGTAATTCAGGACTGTAAATAGCTGATGGTGATGATGTATCATTACTGCTAGTTATATTACTTTTTATAAAATATTTAAAATGTTAATTAAAAAGGTCATCTGTTAAAGAAAGTAATAAATGTACTATGAATTGAAATGAAATTTAATCATAATATAAATACTAATTTAGGTAATCATTTAAATGATTCTTTTATATGGCATTTATATCAATCGGATTCAAACATAAGAGCTGTAATACTAATGTTTTCCACTAGAGGGAAGAAAACAACAAAAAGTATGATTTACAACGGAATGATCCAATCACATAAAGCCAAAATTATAAAAACTATGTTGATTCACTAACAACAAAAAGTGTGAGGGTTCTGGGTGCAAAACAGTGTTCGGCATGGAAATTTCAACAAGCCAATTAGAGCTCACCATCAAATCACATTTTGATGAATTATTATATGTCTAACAGTGGAATAATATGAATAAATGTTTTGTTATTAATTTGCTATCTATATTTACTTACCATATTTATGGTAATATAATACGTTGCTTCCTTCTCTGTGAGAGGACAGCGCCCCCTATTGACTGTAGACTCTTTAAGGCATTTAAATACAATGGACAAATCAAAGCCTCATTTTCTCAGCGTTCAAGAAATTTTTAAACAAATATTATACAGTGAAATAGAATATTTATTTTTTTGGAAAAAGTTGCTGAAATGTTACAGATAAAACAGAATATTTTTTAATGGTCTAGGCTGTTTTGTTGTTAACTGTGCTTGCCTTTATATGATGTGTGCAGGGGAGTTTATCATCGGTCGGGTCATTAAGGCCATGAACAATAGTTGGCACCCGGAGTGTTTTTGCTGTGATCTTTGCCACGCCGTTCTTGCTGATGTTGGCTTTGCAAAGAATGCAGGCAGGTAAATAAATGACTTGCAACGAATGACAGTTTGGTTATCTGCCACAGGGGGTGTGCAAATTTTTCCTGATCAATTTGCATTCATTTTGTAATGAATGACCACTTTACTCATGCATAAACATGTGTTTTTGTTTGTTTTATTACTACACGTGCACATTTTTTAGTCTTGTACCAACTCAGGGATTTTGTAAGATCCGAATCCAGTTCGTAATTACAATTATACCGAACAAGTGCAAGCATTCTTATGGTGGTACAGGGTGGAGGTGGAGGTGGTTCAGTGTGGAGGTTCCTTGTAAGATGTAAAAACTGTAATCCCGAAAACAGATTAGTCATAACATGGAACAGTGTAGTAAATCAGTAGAATAGCAGTCAGTGTAAAACATTGCTAGCCCAAGTCTTAAGGAGGCCCTTTTGGTACTGCTAATATGACTAATTATTGTCGATCATTGATTATTTGCACATTATAAATCAAACACACCTATTATCAATTAAATTTGTGTTGCTTACATCATACAATATCAATGTTTTTATCCTTTTATGCTTTCTGCATGCCGTTAACATAAAAATTGCGTTGTTGTTTTTTCCCCCTATTTTTCCTATTTTATTTTTGTATAATCATCATTGTCCATTGACATATAAACACATATATCTGGCATTTCATGTACTCTTGGACCCACTGGTGGCCCCCAAACAGCCGCTTAGTTCGCTTATGCCTTGAGCTGATAAACTGTTGATACTTCACGTAAGGTTTTCGCTGCTCGAAGCTTAAAAACTGACGTGGTGTTAGTACTCGGGACAGGGGCGCCCTCTGGTGGTTGAGAGGATGAAGCCATGATCTCTCCTTTAGAAATCTGGATATTTAATTTTTAATCTCTTCTGTTCATTTACTTCTTCATTGATAAAAAGTAAACTATCAACACTTTATTTTCAAGTTTTTTTTACACCTGCTTAAAAAAATTAATATTGTATAAATATGAATTTAATTCGATTTCATGTTTTTTTACTCTTTACAGACACCTGTGCCGTCCATGCCACATCCGAGAGAGAGCTTGTGGCCTTGGCAAGTACATTTGCCAGAAGTGTCACACCATCATTGATGAACAGCCGCTTATCTTTCAGAATGACCCGTACCACCCGGATCACTTTAACTGTAGCAACTGTGGGTGAGTTTCAGCATTTTATGATTAATTTGATCTCTCCCAAACAACATAGCCTACATTTTTAGCTTGAATTTTTTTTATATCTCCCGAACCAGTAAAAATTCTATATCTAAGGGACAAAAATGGATTGCAAAAAACTATCCATGTTTCAACATCATATAGTGCATAAAGAAATGAAACAAAGTCTTAGAAGCCAGACCGAGATAGTGTGAAAATGTGCAGAGGCGGGATAGTGTAAATATCGGTGGGAGGATGGTTATGGATGTTATAAATGAGGATATGAAGTTAAAAACTGTGAGTGAAGAAGATGGAGAGGGTAAAACTAGGAGGAGGCAGGAGCCAAATAAATTTATAACTCTATAAAATAGGAAGTAATATAACAGATTTGACAATTGAGAATTGGAGGAATTTGCATTAAAATAGTTCAAATCAATTATAAATTTTTTTTTTAAACTTCTCAGATTTCTCGGATTTTATTTCAGAACCTATCCTTTATATATATATATAAAGAGAGAGAGAGAGAGAGAGAGAGAGTTTATTTCTAAACAGAAATACTTAATAATAATTTTATAAATTTTCAGTAAGGAGCTCACTGCTGATGCCAGAGAGCTGAAGAATGAGCTGTACTGCTTGCCGTGCCATGATAAGATGGGTGTGCCGATTTGCGGTGCATGTCGAAGGCCTATCGAGGGCAGGGTGGTGAATGCAGTGGGCAAACAATGGCACGTTGAGGTAATCAGACAGTATCACTAATTATAATCTAGAATTGATCTTTAGAACAAGAAAAAACTTCATTTATCCAGATTCATCATTATTCATGTATCGAACAGAAAGGTTTCTGCTTTGAATTGACATTTAGAAACGCAATCGATGAAGAAAGGCTCGTTTTGAAATTCTGAACTACTTGACATTTAGCAGTTTTAGCTAAATGTATTGATTTATTTTGGAATTACAGCAAGTAATGCAACACTTCACAGCTATCGAGAACAGTAACTACATTTTCATCTTTACTGGTGTAACAATAATGGAATCCTTTGCCTTTAATTTATATTAACACTATATTGCAAGTTTTTAAAAAATGCTGGACCTGTTTTAGCGCAATTTACAGTTATATTCACGGCATTTGGCAGACGCCCTTATCCAGAGCAACTTACATTTATCTCTTTTATACAACTGAGCAATTGGGGGTTAAGGGCCTTGCTCAGGGGCCCCGTGGTGGTGGCTTGGTGGTGCTGGCAATCAAACCCTGGTCTTTCTGGTATCAGTCCAACACCTTAACCGCTGAACCACCATTTCTTCTCAATTAAAAAGCTTATAAGCATAAACACAATTTTTAAGTGATATGTAACTGTCTTGGAACAGATTTTGAATTGCTGCAATATTCTGTGTGTGTGTGTGTGTGTGTGTTTTGTAGCATTTTGTGTGTGCCAAGTGTGAGAAACCGTTCCTAGGCCATCATCATTATGAACGTAAAGGTCTGGCTTATTGCGAGACTCACTACAATCTGGTATGAGCAATAAAACTATTGTTTAACACAATAACAGACACAAATCCAATAACAGACTTAAACACTAATGTTTAATGATTAAACAAACATTGTTTCATTCAGCTCTTTGGAGATGTGTGTCACCACTGCAATCACGTCATTGAGGGAGAAGGTAAAGCATGATGAACATCATTGTTCTTATCACACACACACTCACGCACAGTACTGCATTGGTTTACTTTGCTATTTTATTACTTTGAATTATACAGTATATTTTAACTAAAAAATGTGTAACAAAGGTTTGCACCAAATTCTACACTGCATACAAACCTGCAAATACACAGGGTCTGTTTAACTCTGTTTATTTTTCACTTTAAGTCATTTCAGCGCTAAATAAAGCCTGGTGCATCAACTGCTTCGCCTGTTCCACCTGCAGTTCGAAGCTTACTCTGAAGTAAGCTTTTGTTTTAGTCATAAATGTTTCATTTTATTGTTTTAATCATGATAAAGAAGAAGACGAATGATAATTAATATATATTTTAATAATTTGGACCCAGATACAGTGGCAGCTGGTGCTAAAAAACTTTATGCGGGGCTGTAAATTGCTGATGGTGATAAGCAGACCTGGTCCACTAAGAGGCTGTTTAGAGCCCCCTTGCCACCAGGGGGCCCCCAAGAGTATATACAATGAAATTGTTTATGAACATCGTATATAGTTGATGAAAAATGGTAATTCTACAAAAATGCAATATTAAATTTAAACAATACAATAATATGTTAACAGGATGATCTTTTGTATGATCTAAGCAACAAAGCTACAACAATTAAATTTGATAATTGGCTGTGCTCGAATAATCAAGAATTGACAATAATTAGTCATACTGGCGACACCGAGCGACCCCCTTAATAAAATTCTGTTTCTGCCTGGACCTGGTCTGGTGATAGCCCAACTATTGAAAATATTGATGTTAACTGTTAATGAATGCAATAAATGTAGCATAAATCAGTGAATTTGTGTTCAATGTGGGGTTATTATCAGTAATCAAGTAATTTGAATAAGATTCGGAGACGAAAGCCGTAATACTTATGTTGTCCACTAGAAGGGGATAAAAGGTAGAATAAAAAAGGCATTACACTTGCATCGCATCCAACTGATTGGAATGAGACTCGTTGAAAACGGTCCAATCACATGAGGCCAAAAAAAACCAAAACAATACACCTTCATGCCCCCTATTGACCGGCCTCCACTGCAGAGATTCTGACATCGATCTTTGGAAATGCTCAATCTCATTGCTTTACCATGGCTTTTTTTTACTTGTGCTTATTTTAATCACGTAGAGACAAGTTTGTGGAGCTTGATCTAAAGCCTATATGCAAACAGTGCTATGAAAGAATGCCATCACAGCTGAAACACCGTCTCGCTAAGCGTGAACATGATTCCAAGGACAAAAGAAAGAAAATCGGAATCTGTCTGTAAAGCTCTTCATTAGACTGGTTTGTGTCCTTTTTTAGACATTTTTCATACAGATTTTAATAATATTTTTATTATAGTAATTTTAGAAATTATTTGTGTCAAAACATACATTTTCTTTATTTTATCTTTTTGTTTTCAGGCACAGTGTGAACTTCAAATGGAAGTGTTCCTAATGGAGATACTCATACAACGTATCTCAAGACCTTCATATATTATTCTGGTCTATTTAGTGTATTCGGTAAAAATCTATATAAAATGTTCATTTTTATGAATAAGAACGTGTGTGTTTTTAGTGGTGTGCTGTTACCTTTGATTTGTACTCACCATATAATTTATGTATTATGTAACTGATGTTAAACATTAAATTAAAAAAAATCATGCAGACATTTCCACAGTTATTATGATATAACAGAAAACAACAAGTTGAAAGACAAATATAAAAGATTTAGGGGGGAAAAAAAAGAAAAATGACTGTTCAAGTCTACATGCTTTATCGTGGATTTATAAACTACATTTATTCATTCAAGACAGGTTCCCAAATGTAGTTAAAAATGTAAATGGGTGTTTCGTTTTTTTAATTACAGTCCTGCTCTTCAGCATCACTATGGTTAAACCGCGCCATTGCCGGCCCTTACATTAGGTCGCGTGAGATCAAACAACTTTTCGGAAACTAAATTATTTGCCAACTTTTTTTAATTGTCGACTAATTTTCTCTATAATATCTTTAATTTCTATTTAACTGGTAGTTTTTCATCTAACAGATTAGATCTTTGAAAATTTAGTTGATGAACGACTAAGAGGACATTATATAATAGTACCCTGGTAGTAATGAATGCGGTCTGCCACTCATTACCCTCACGAATCCGTATTAGGTTGTACGCACTGCGTAAGTCCAACTTAGTGAAAATGGTAGCGGAACTTAACAGTGACTGCATTCAGGCCCAGGTAATCAATACATGGTCGAAGGTAAAAAAAACTTTTTCTTGGATAAAGAAACCCCCTTGAGCTGCGGGTAACTTAAAGGGACGAATAAATCACGTAGCAAGCGCTCCGTCGATGTAGGCCTCCATGGCATGGTTTTCAGGTTGGTACAAAGGATATTTTGGAAGGGACCAAGTTCAGTAGCTTAGTAGCCAGTAGCTTAATGGCACAATCCCAGGGTCTATGAGTTGGTAGCTGGGTTGCTTTGGTTTTGCTGAAAACCACTGCTAGATCACAGTACTTTCTAGGAACCATGGACAGATCTGGGGTATGAAGTGTTGAAGTTGTGTGGTTAGACATGGCATGTAGTGTACAGCGCATAGACAATAAGCTTGACAGTGAGATGACCACTGAAGAATGTCCTTATGAGTCCAGGATATTACTGGGTTGTGTGTCTGTAACCAGGGGTAACCCAGGATAATAGGGTTTCGGGGAGATGAGATAATGTAAAAGGGAGTCACTTCATCATAGTAAGTGATGTTTGGTGGGTGATACCTTGGTCGATGGGTTGGACATTTCATTGAGTGTCAGAATACACGACATAGTGCAGAGGTTAAGCTGTTTGGCGAGGTGACACTCAATAAGATTCAGAGCTGCCCTGGAGATGCTGGGAAGGGGTCGGTACACGGTAAACACCTGAACATTCGGCAACCAAAACAAAGTTGCGAAGACAAGAATCGAAAAACTGACGTAGCGCAAATGATAACCATAAACAGTAAACATGAGATAAACACTCAAAGAGGCTGTATCTATAAAGCTGGCATCAATCAATTCCCAGACTGAGAGACTGAAAGATCATTAATTAATAATATATATTATTAATATATTTATTACAGTATTGAACAAGAAGGACTTTAATTGAATCTTTAATAAGATTTTGAATAGGAATTAAAAAAAAACACTATTTGCACTTAACAGACTGGCACTACAGGAAGGTTGAGGTAGGCCTGTTCCACCCACCCTATCACATGGCCCACTAATTTAAGGAGGAAACAGAAACATTTAAATATTCAGACTGGTGATCTGATTTTATGGGGAAAAGTTCTATATTATTAGTGGGCACAAATTTGTATGTTTAAACCTTTTTGGTGGTGGTGCTTTTGAAACCATAACATTATTTTTGGAACTACAGACATTACTGGCGTTACTTTGTTCTCTATTATCATGTTGTTTTGCATATACTTTGTTCATTAAGGTCACCACACCCTTGTCGCTTCTCCGCAGTGATGAGGCTTCCTGCCAGGTACAGTGTGCAAATTAGATAGAACTGAAGGATTCATCAAAAATATATAAACTGAAAATAAAAGCAACAAAATAAAATATATTGCATGAGATATGCTGTCGTTCATCTGTGTGTGTGTGTGTGTGTGTGTGAGTGTGTGTGTGTGTGTGTGTGTGTGTGTGTGTGTGTGTGTGTGTGTGCATGTGTTTACGAAGCAGAAACTTAAACAGAGCCAACACCTCAATTAATTTTCTGTACTTTCTTAAATAAAATAAGAAATGGATGTAATTATTTTATCCATTTACCTGCCATACCATTCCATCCAAAACTAATTAAATTTGCTTAAACTTTTTGGGAGGATTTTATTATTATTTATTTTTTAAAACTGTTTTGAAAAAGTAAAATGTATTATTTGGTTTAGATTCTATATATTTTTTAAAGTAAATCAAGAATATAAAAAAATGCATGTATGTATGTACTGCTGGAGCAGTAATGACGCTGCTTACCAGTAGGCGGCACCAAAAATGTTAAGAAAGGCAGAACGCAGATTGTGTTTGTACGTGTGTATGTTATGAAGGCCTCCTCGTGCTGCTTGTGTAAAGTGTAGTGCCTCGTGCTTGTAGTTGGTAGTCTGAATTTAGTTGTCTGACAATAAATTTAACACAAAAAGAGACAAATAGTAAAAGGCATAAAATAATTCAGTCTCAGCAGTAACAGTATGTGTGGATTATAAAAAAAATACATAATAATAATAACCCTTTATAAAATGCCATGCTTTAGTAAATGTTGAATAAGGGCAATGTTATAAGTGTTAAAGTTGGAAGGTAAAGGGCAGAGACTGTGGGAATCAACCCAACTACCAGCACAGGTGATATCAAATCTACTTAATGCCCATTATTAATAATACAAAACAGAAAAGTATCACAGCATGTCTGATACATGAGCCAAAGAAATTTTATACAATTGTGTGCTATAAACTGTGTAAGACTTTGGGGAATAAACATATGAAACTTATTTCTTGCCAAAAAAGTCGTTTATTTTATTATTTTTGGCTGCATTTACACTGCAGATCTTGATGTTCTATTCAGATTTTGTGACTATATTCAATTTTTATAACCCGCTGACAGTATCTTTCAAAACTGACCGATATCCGACATGTGCACTTGCACTATACACGACAAAACACCCCAAGGTGGACGTACTGACAGGAAAAGAAAGTAAAAACGGTGTATTAATTAATGAACGCTATGAACAAGGATGAAATGAGTATTAAGTATGTGACTTTCGCATCTTGTTTAAAAGTTGGCAAAACAATGATCTCTTTAGTCCATAGTCTGTGCCATACTGAAGGAAAAAATTCGAAATTGGGTCACTTAGTTTGTGCAGTTGAACTGTGGCCATAGACTTGAATTTGTAGTAAAGTGCCAAATGATTGACTCCATGAACGCCTTCATAGTAGTGCACACACTCACCTCCGTGTCCATCCAGTTTATTTACAGTGCTGTGAAAAAGTATTTGATTTTTTTTTGCATCTTTGTCACACTTACATAAATATTTAAGATCATAAAAAAGACGTGCCAAGACAGACACAGCAAGTCTACCTCTGAATAAAGGTTCTGTAGTGGCCTAATCAAAGTCCAGACTCGAATTCAATTGAGATGCTGTGGCATGACCTTAAAAAAGATTTATTGCCAGTTATTATCACAAATGCTTGATTGCAGTTGTTGCTGCTAAGGACAGCAAAAACTAGTTATTAGGTTTAGGGACATTTCCTTTTTCACACAGGGCCAAGTAGGTTTTTCCCTAAATAGATAAAATCACACCAATTCAAAAAAAACATTTTGAGTTTATGTAGGTTATCTTTGTCTAACATTTAAGTGCTCCAAACATGCAAAAATTAAAAAATCAAGAAGAGGAAAATACTTTTTCACAGCAATGTAAAGCTTTATTGATCCTCGTGGAGTTTTCCTTGTCAGTGCATTCACCACGGTTTTTGGGACACCAATCCTTGTGTCCATGATGGTTTCACAGGCTTCAAACCCCTGGTTATAAAGATGCCGAAAAAGTGCTGGTGTAAAAATGATCGAATATGATATCCAGACCCTAAATACTCCTTTCTGACCAGAGAAAAGACAGCATCAATGGTAAGTCCCTTGTCACTTATACTGGATTTCCCTGTGTAAGCGCTTCTGCTAAAACCGATGTTAGGCTGATTCTGGCCTTGGTGGCTACCATACACTCATCCACAGAAAGGTTTTTATTAAGGTGGTACTTAGCTTTGCAGGCTACACATAGCCTGCAAGTAATCCTACTCACCTGTGCCTTTTTTTGGTCATTGACAGCATCTTCTGCAGGGTCACTGATGCGCATATTTCGGCTGATGTTGTGGACATGACCTTTTGTGGGTAGGGAACATAGAAAATAGTTTCAACACGCCAGAAATCTCTAAACTTTGGAAGCTTTGGAATCCCCATGTATAATGTTAGGCCATTGTATTTGCTCAGTTTATCTTCAGTGACTTCAGTCTAGATGAATTATTTTTTTGCTTGCAGCAACATTTCTGCTGCTTTTTACACACAGTGTTTACACACAGAGTTTTAACAGTGGACTTGTCAACTTCTGTTATTCTCTTAGTCAGGAATAGACGTGGCTTTCCAGGAGCTGTGACGTCACTCTCAAGTATATATTTTATGACTATATGTCTATATATGTCTATATTTTTTACTGTATGTCTATGTCTATATTTTTTACTGTAGGTGTTGACAGGGAGAACCCCGGCAGAGCTTTTTGCCGACATCATCCCTAAGACAGTAGAAAACTTTGGAGCTTTGTGCACCGGAGAAAAAGGATTTGGCTACTTTGGCTAGGATCGTCCCTGTATTTCTGTGTCAGGTAACATTTTTCATTTGTTATTTTCATTTATTTAACATTATAAGGCTCAAAAAGTGAAAAGCGATCACCCTATTTCCTGTCAAGGAAATGCTCAGATGGTGGGTAGAAAGTGGCCTGGACAATTTACAGAAAAACAATAAGGGGGAAATAAATATAGCATATTTTACAAATCGAATATTAAGCATAATACTTAAAAATGCAAAGCCATTATCACATGATGTCATTAGTTTAATTCATAAACCTGAAATTATTTGGCCATGTTGAAAACAAAGATCAAGGCTCCATTTAATATCACATACTTCTATATTTTACAGTATGCAAAACTGGATATGCGAGCCGAGTAACCACATTATATAAACGTACTTTTTACTGGTCGGGAAATACGCATTTACTTAAATGTTATACCTATTTAATTATTATGTGATTTTTTGGGGGGATGGAGCCTGATTGCGCTACCTTTTGCTTTAGTTTAATCAGGAGCATTTTCGTTTTATCAAACTAATTTAAATTATAATAATTTTGACTAATAATTAAAAATATTAAAAATATAACCAGTTTCTTCTGTTTTTATTAAGGATGCATGGTATTTTGGTATTTGGACAGATGAATTATTGGGCGATATGGGCGAAAATGACATTTAATCACATTTTTGTTGCTTTGTTGAATTAATGAAATCCAATAAATAGATCTAATAAATTACGCTTGGTGGTAAATCAGTCTGATTTATCCGAGATTCATCCACTTTCTGAGTGAAAGTGACTGCAGCCAGTGTTGCCATATTGGGTGGGTTCCCCCCCCAGTGTTGTTAATTGTTGCTAATTTTTTCTTGTATATTAATGCTTTGTGTCTGGTTAGGGTGGTGATATCACTAATCAGAATGGTACAGGTGGAAAGTCTAGCTACAGAGACAAGTTCAAGGACAAGAACTTTACAGTGCACCACACACTGGGGGGTAAGTATGACCTAGGTACAACCAAAGGTCAAGAGTCTAAAACTTGTTGTCTTTTGTTTATTTTGGGGGATTTAGGCAAGGGAGATTTTTTTGCCCCCATAACAGGACACACCATCTTGACCTATGAGAAGGGTGGCCGTTCATCCACCCACAATGAATAGACATTCTCCTGATGTGTTTTCCGAGGCGACAAACATTTAAACAAGCTGTTATGGTGATGATGCTGAGGAATCATCTTGCTAATTTTTTCAAGCAGGAAAAGACATGACATTTTTACGGCTGGATTAAACAGCAACCAGTTTGGATAAAACTGAACATTTTTTGCGTTTTTACTCTGCATAGATTTCTGCAATTGATTTCTGCAATTGAACACTGAATTTTCGCTGTTTTATTTCTCAGTTTAATTTAGCTAATTAGCATTTTAGAGCCTTTATTTAAAGGACTGGACAAAGGTGAAACGGGTGGTGGGAAACGCTCCGAGCCAGAATCGAACCCAGGTCACCCGACTTATTTAAAAGAGGATTGATGCAGCACCCAGATAATAATCATGTGTCTTTTTTAACGTGATCTTAGTAACAGAGTTTACTATATGAGCTAAAGAAATCAAGCAATGTGTCTGGAATATAGAAAATATGGCCTATCTGTGTTTTAAAGCATTTTTTTCTTTACTCAAATGAAATGAATGGCTGTGCACACTGTTAGTGTAGGTGATGGATTTTGCAATAAAACATGTCAGAGCCACCAATATATGGCATTATCTTGTAGTAATTTTAAATTTGGGGTTTTTTTTGCATTATTTTGCAGTAAAATTTTATTTAAACCTCACTGTCAATATCATACGGTTAGATAGTACAGTTATGTTATTCAGTCATTCATTCATTCATCTTCTATACCCGCTTATTCCCTAATTCCGGGTTACTGGGATCTGCTGGAGCCCATCCCAACCGTCTCTGAAAGGGCGAAAAGCAGGACAGGTGAACAGGTCACCCTGGACAGGTCGCCACACAAACACACTCACACTCACTCCTATCGGCAATTTAGAATTACCAATCAACCTAACATACATGTTTTTGGACTGTGGGAGGAAGCCGGACTACCCAGAGTAAACCCACGCAAGCACGAGGGAAACATGCAAATTTCACACAGAGAAGTGCCTGTATTTAACTACAAGGGACAATGTTTATTTCTTTTAAGTACTCAAAGCTACTTCCACCACGTCTGCATATGACGAGTCATTAATCGCGCGGCTTTATGCGATAGCAGAGTGTGCAAGTCCGGGTAGGAGTATTAAGTCATCCGGGAACTTTTCATGTACTGTTTCGGACATACTACTCACCTACTCACCGCACATGCTCAGTTTCACCTACTTTATAGAATGATAGTTTTCAGATGGGGCCTATATCTTAACTTAAGAGTGAGCCATTTATCTCAGTGGAAACATTCCAAAAAACTAATCCAATGTGAAAATTCTGTTAAAGACGCTGTACCACTGATTTTGCATGATTAAATTTTGTGAGGTCAAAGCATCCAACTAAATTAAACGGTTTTTTATGCATGTGGGAAATTTTAAATTACTGAGAATAATTAAGAATAATAATCATATAATAAGTTATCTATGCTATGGGGTAAAGCTATACTTAAAAATAAATGTAAAAAAAGAACATTACAGGCTTTTTGTGGTGCACAGGAAAGCAAATGGTCACGTTGTTTGCCAAATCCTTCCTAGGATTGTTTTTCTTTACTATACATAAATAATTACCACCAAGTATAAAAAAACTCTACTTTTGTACACAAGCATTTTTTTACAGTAAATTTAATCCCTGTATGCAAAAATCTTCACATTCATCTAGAGTATATATTGTTTAAATGAGCACAAGGACTTCCTGCCGACAGCTAGGGATTTTAGAATGTTAAAAATCCCCAACCGCGTCACTGCCCAGCCACATCAAACTCCGCCCCTCAGCACTTCCCTGATAAAATGTTCCCATGGCTGTGTTAATGAATGAAAATTTATACATACAAGCAAACCTACTACGTATACGCCATGTATATACAGTATGTAGTATGACAGGTTCTTACTTTTTGTTTTTGACTGAATTGCAATCTTGCTCTACAGCACCACCCTGGTTAAACCGCGCTATTGCAGGCACTTTTATTAGGTCATGTGAGCTCAAAAGTCTATTTGACATTTTATTGTTAAATAATCAACAAATTCTATAAAAAACATTTTTTATTTATACCTTAAATTTACAGATGTGATCTAAACCTTAATTGCTTAAAAACAGGTAGGCCAACAAAAACTGCAGACTTGAAACTAAAATGTTCTGTATTAAAATGTTGGGAATAATTGGCTAAAATGTTATTGTACACATTTGAAAACACATTTGGGTACGTTTAAGACAGCTTAATGCTCAAAAGTTAATTGTATGTTAGCAAGTCACAAAATACATAATATATGTCTCAGGACATCGGTGCGTATGTGCCGCTCGGTCCGGTTTAACCTGTACAAGTTGTATCTATAAAGCCGGGGCAGGCTGGCATCATTACACTGAGAGACTGAAAAAGATGTACTTTGTGCAGTTTTTACATTGTGGCTTTTGTAACATCAATAATTACAAAAAGGACTTCAACTGAATCTTTAATTAGATGTTGAGAAGGAATTTAAAAGAACATTATTTGCACCATAACAGACTGGCCCTACAGGATAACTGAGGTAGGCCTGTCCCACCCACCCTGTCAGGTGGCCTACTAATTTAAGGGAAAACAAAACCGCCAAATTAAATATGCAGACTGGTGATCTGCTTTGGCAACTCCTAAACCGTGAAGTTATATATTATTAGTAGGCATTAATAATGGGGCAAAAGGGGTGATATCTGTCCCCGGGCGCAGCATCTGGGGGGGCCAAATTATGGCATACCCCCTTATGGCTCATACCTTGTCATGAAGTAGCCAGGAAAACGCTAGCTACGCTTCTGGCACAAATTTTGTATGTTTAAACCCCTTTGGTGGTTTTGCTTTTGTATCAATAACATTATTTTAGTTAGATTTTTGTATTAACTGATAGTTAGAAATACCAACAGTAATTATACATTTTTTAAGCGTTACCACAACTACCACAGAAATACCAACACTGGGTTTAATTTGTTCTCTATTAAAAATAAAAAATAAAAATAAATATTCAACGTCATTGTCATTGTGCAAGGTATATCATGTTGTTTTGCATATACTTTGTTAAGGTCATCACACCCCTGTTGCTTCTCCACAGTACTGATGCTTACTGCCCAGTACAGTGTGCAAATATATAGAATTGAAGGATTCATCAGAAATATATCAACTGAAAAGTAAAAATAACATAATCAAATGAAAGATATTGCATAAAATTAATGTTGTTTATCCGTTTGTGTGTGTGTGTGTGTGTGTGTGTGTGTGTGTGTTTACAGAGCAGAACCTTAAAACATCCAATAGTTCAAGTTTAAACGATCCAACAGTTCAATTTCTTTTCTGTTCTTTGTAAAATAAAATAAGAAATGGATGTTATTATTTTATTCATTTACATGCCATACCATTGCATCTGAACTTGTTCCATTTGTGGAACCAACAGCTGGAATTAGCAGAAAACAATAGAACATATTTTTTAAATTACTTTTGCTTAAGACTTTTGGAGGATTTTTAATATTGAATAATTTTCTAAACTGTTTTGAATCAGAGAAAATGTATTATTTGGTTTGTTTTTGCACAAGGAAACATACGATCTAGCAAAGGTCTGGAAAAATACTGAAGAAATTACATATTTTATAAGTAATTATGACTATATTTTAATAATAATAATAATAATAATAATCTTGAGTATTCAGACTTGAACTTGAATACGCCTAACAATTCCGAGCCAGCCAATCATGAGGCTGTTCTCCCTGACGTCACATCTCGCGATACCTGCCCTCTGTAACGCGTCTTTCGTTAAACGTTTCGAGTAAATGTGAAACTTAGTGTTCATTTCTGGGGAAAAAAGCGGTCAAGTTACAGCACCTGAATTTTGTAATACGGCAGCGGTTCTTACGCAGCCATGAGGCGAAGTAAGGCGGACGTCGAACGCTACATTTCTTCAGTAGAGTGTCTCTCTCCTTCTCAAAAAGAGGTACGCCATACCGGGTTCAAAAATGTGTGAGCTAGTAGGCTAAGTGTTTAGCGCGACTAGGCCGCTGTGGGACCGGCAGATAAACACAGTGAACTGATAAACACATTAACGCAAGCAGGACATGCTAACTGGTTAGCATATACTGGGGTAACTAGTACAGCGTTCGTGTGGCTGCTTAGGCTGTTTGCCTTGTTGACACTTGGTCGTAAAAAAACGCGGTTTTTTGCGCGCGGCGTTTGTATCTGGTGCACGTGCTTTCTTCAGTTCGACCTGGTTGAGGGGTTAGAAATTAGCGTATTAATAATCTATTTGGGGTAGTTGGCTAAAGGTAGGGGCAATTAACAGGAACCTAGCGCACCATCTTCCATATTTCATCCCACTGATTGCTTCCTAGTCATTCTGACCCAGGAATAGAACCGATCCTAACACACACTGCTATTGAGTCTTATAATTAAATCACGTCTTTGACTCACACCACATTTGCAGTACAGGAAAGGTTCATTTTCCTATTAATTATTTTAAATAATATCTTGTTTTTGTATTTATCAAACACCAGCGTACCAAATCAAATACCCTGTGCATGTACAGTTACATTTCTGGCATTTGGTAGACGCCCGTTGCCAGATATTTTATGTTTATAGTTGTTAATCAGTCTTTATTGCCAGGTACAGTTCCCCATGCATGTTTAACCCACTGTACCTGGCAATAATGGCTGATCATTAACTACAAAAATTGTATAAATAGTAATAAAATGAAATGTCTCTGCTCCAGCTGAAACTTTCCAGTTATATAGTTTCGCCTGTAGGATGTGAGTTGTTGTGGAAAGTCAGACGTCTATAATCCTTGTTGTTCGTTTGGATTTCCAAATGTCTGAAAATTGCTTCCAACTCTGAATTCATATTTGATGTTTTGCTGCTTTTGCGTTCTCTCGCAAGCTCAGGTGGCGTTTGTGTGTTGCATAAGCAATTGTCGGACTTGGTAAGCCGCTGTCATTTATGTGGAATGTTGAAACTCCTCGCTTCACTTTCATTTCACGTTCATGCCGACTGCGAATAGGGAGCGACAGTCATGAATTTACGAGATGTTTCTCAGTGACGCTCCGCCAGTTTTTTCCCCCGATATTGTCCTGTTAATCCCGACCAGAGATGATAACTGGATCAATGGAAATACATCATTCACTACATTTTACATTTCTAGCATGTGGCAGAGCCTCTTATCCAGACTCACTTGCATTCATCTCATTTTACAGCTGAGCAGTTCAGGGTTAAGGGCCGCGCTTAGGGGCCCGGCAGTGGCAGCTCGGTGATACTCTGGTTTAAACCATTTATCTTTCGATCAGCAGTCCCGTAGCTTAACCGCTGAAAAGGACTTGAATAGTGTTTTCACGTAATATCATTACACAAACCTTTTCCTGTTTATGGCCTGACAAAGTCCAGTCAGGGGAATTATTAACGGAAATGTTCTGCTAATTGTATTTCATGTGTTGATTACTGCCAGCTATCATAAACCAATAAGACGTGTGTTTCGCCTTTGTTTTGTGCTAAATCTTATTTATTTATTTTTTTCTTTTTGGCAGAAACCAACAAAGGGATTTTTGTTTGCAAAATTATATTTTGAAGCCAAGGAGTATGAACTTGCAAAAAGGTAAAATTAATTTCTAAAGGAATTGGAAATAATTAAAATATTTTCTGTAAAGACAATATATTTATACTTCAAATGTTTTCTGTTGTATATATTTTTTTTTCTGTAGACATGTATCAGCGTATTTAACAGTTCAGGTCAGGGATCACAAAGCACATCGCTTCCTCGCTCAACTTTATGAACTAGAAGGTGAAATTGAAAAAGCTGTCGGATGTTACAAGGTATTTACATAGTAAATGTCGCACAACATCGGCTCCGCCCGATCTCGCATACTACTTAAGTATGTACTACATTTGAGTTAGTGCATATTTCCTGACTGTAAAAAAAAAAAAAGTATGTTCTATACAGTATGCTTAAAGTGCTGCGTCTTCCCTTTCCACTATTTTGCCTCTAATGAGGAAAATGTGCTTGGTAAGCGCACTTTAAAATCAGGGTGGAAGTAGTACGTCATCCGGAAATTTTGATTCGGAGGCTATTTAGTATAAAAGTAAGCATTTTCGGATGAAGCCAGTAATTTCAGCAACTGTTTTAACTGTTATGTTTAGGATAAATTTATTAGTGTGGTTTTGGACTTGATGTCTATTTCATGCGAGGTTGGGCTGTTATCAAGAAATGTAGTTTCTCACAATAATTAATGCTCCTAATAAAATGTGTTATTCTGGATTCTTTCTTTAGCGCTCAGTGGATCTGAACCCAGCCCAGCGCGAACTGGTTCTGAAAATAGCTGAGCTGCTGTGCAGTAAGCCGGAGCACGACAGCAGGGCAGAATTCTGGGTGGAAAAGGCTGCCAAGCTTTTGCCTGGTCACCCTGCAGTCTTTGACCTGAAGGTTTGTACAGTAACTCTGTGTATTTGACCAGGGCCCTAATTTAAGTCTGAAGTATAGAAGGTTGGGTCATGCACCATGTTTCACACTTCCCCTGCTTTACCAGCTGAGCAATTTAATCACATGCACATTGATTGACTTCTTAATTCACTTATTGCAAAGCAAGTTAATGTAGCACTCTTATCTGTATTAAATCAATCCTGTTATTGATTAATTCAATTATTTCAAGATCACTTCACTCGTTTCTAAACCAAAAACAAATTAAATTTTTAGTGCTGGAGGTTACCAAGATATTGGAGGAAATAAGTGACATTTTGCTTAACATGTGTAATATATGTTTAAGCCGCGCTGATCAAGGAGTGGGTTCATTAACAACATCTTTCCTTTAAACAGTCGCGTAATAACTTACAGCTGTTTGTAACGGTGTAAAAATTCTGAAAATCAAGATGGTGGTGTTGATATTGAGCAATAGTAGAGTTTGCTTTTGTATTTCAGCCTAAACCATAATAACAAGAGTTTATTTCCCATGTTTTAAACATATTTTAATCATAGAAGTGGTTTTATTAATGGTTTTTTAGTTATTACGCCTAAGCGAATGCACATCCTTCCCCCTTTTTGAAAGGTTGCTCCACCCCATTCGCATTCCAAGTAGAAAAAAAATGCCCCAAGTTGAAAGGTGACATTCTTCCTTTGTACAGTATTTAAGCAGTAATGTAAACATAAACATTTCAAACAGCCCACAGAATGAAAGCAAAACTGTGCTTAAACGTGAACATAACCATTTCATCCAACGAATCGTTTCTGTAATCATGTACAGAGAAAGTAAAACTCTTCAAAAAAAAAAAATAGGGAAGGGAGGAGGATGACAGGGAAAAAATGCTTCAAGTCTCATTTTTTCAGAATAAAAAAAGCCCACCTTATTGGTGCAGCTGTTAGATCTGGTGAAATACGGATAGATTTTAAAGTTATTTTCACAGCATGTGGCGGCACAAAGCACCATCAAATGATAGTTTGCCAATTGTTTTCGGCATCTGTGTCAAGTTGGAATGTTGACCTGAGACATCCATGTGCACAAGTTTCTGGCCCGATAAATGAACTCATTTTGGAATCAGGCTGATCAGAGTAGTTTGGATTACAAGAGATTGAAGCAGCCATGTTAAAGTTTCCAGTTCTTTATCACATGTTGAATGACACCCGTGCTTATTATTTTTTTCTCTATACACTGCTTTATTGTTCCTGGCCATTACAAATGTTTTCATGTAAAATGTACTAGTGCTGTCATATTAATTTATGGAATTATGCCAATGCCAGCACACAAAAGTAACCACTTAATTATTTATTTATTTATTTTTAAAAAATTGTTCTTGCATTGATGTTTACTTTTTGTGTCTAGGAGAAATTGCTGACTGCAAAGGGGCAGCAAGGCTGGAATCAGCTCTACGACCTGCTGCAGTCTGAGCTCCAGCTGCGGCCTTCTGATGTCCATGTGAACCACAGACTGGTGCAGCTCTACTGCTTGGATGGGCGTTTGGAGGAAGCAGCTAAGCACTGCCTGGCGGTGGAAAGCGCCGGTGTCTTAAGACACAGCCTAGACTGGTACACCACTGTTGTCCACACTCTTCAGGTTGGTAAAGTCTTTTTTGGATTGAAGCTTTCTTAATCAGTCCTTCAAAAAAATTGTTGGGCTTTTGTCACCAGATTGTTGTCTGCGTCCTAGACTTGCGTAGAACTTCAGTAGGAAATATATTTGAATAATAAATGCTTTGCAGGAATTTGTGGCTCAACCCAAAGTGTCTTCAAATGAGAAGATCTGTCGCACATACCAGAAGGAGCTCTTGTTGGCTCACAGTAATCTGCTGAGACTTACACTTTCTGGAAAAGATTGCAAGGAAAATGTGAAGGCACTTCAGGCGTAAGTGATTTTATTTTATTTTTTTAATTTTGTTGCCTTTGTGTTGGTCTGTCTAGTTATTATAAAACAAGTGAATCACGACAAGCCATCTAAAATTACGTCCGTTATCTTTTGCGACTCTAGTTTTGACCATGCAATGCAGTCAGTGAAGCATACCGCAAGCAAAGCTACAGATGAGCTTCTTGAGGTGTTTAATGAAATGAGAGCTCATCTGTATCTCTATGCTGGGACCCTTCTGCTGAAGATGGCTGTGGAAAAGGAACAGCACTGGAGAGCTGTTGGCGATTTAGCGGCCTTCTGTTACCTTCTGGCGTATCAGGTAAAACAGGAAAACATGTGTTAGGCCAAGCTTAAACCGTTTATTTAAAAAAAAAAAAAAAATTGTTGCTCGTCAGACTGTACGAACTTAATCCCTGTGTCACACTATAGGATCTCATTTGTCATAATGTTGGATAAGTTAAAAAAGGACATGCACAAGAAGACTCGTCCAGAGATTTCTTTCAGTAGCAGCAAAACCAGCTGCGATGGCAAACATGACCTCATACGAACACTCCTTTCCCTCCATAAATTCTTTTCTCGCTGTTCTGTCCATCAGACTCCTTTCGACATATCCTGCACTTTTTTTTGCATCATCAGATTCAGCGCTTTTATTGGTTCTTGGTTTGATGTTTATCATTTTCACACTGCATGAACGTGTCTGAAATTTTTTGTCAATGCCAGAACTTCATCTGAGGGGAAAAAAACTCCTCGCAAAGCCATGTCAAACTAGCCTTAAAAGACATCAGATTGTAGTTTGGGGTTATAAAAATCTTATATGAAAATTGTATGAGACGACCAAATTGTAGCCAGAATTGTCCCGTGTAAGCTCGGCTTTAAACAACGATGTAAATAATTAAAAGCGTGTTTTATGCATTTTGCTGCAGGGCACAATTTTCCTAGCATGTCAGGTTTTTTTATTTTTATTAGATGGTGTTTTCGTTGTCAAGTTTAAATGATTGTGTGTGTCCCTTCTTCAGGTTCCGAGACCAAAGACAAAGCCTGAGAAAGGTGAACACGCGTCAGTAAAACCTGTAGAGTCGTTAGCTTGTTATCGACAAAGCCAAGCAGGTCACATGCTGCTGAATCTGAGCCAGGAGATGGAGCCATTTTTAAAGGAAGTGGTGGAAGTGTTTGGAAACAGAAGCGGGCAAGACTCCCTGTTTGAGATGCTTTTTGGTACAGAGGCTCTCGTGGTTATTTCGTTCATAGGCAATGACGACATCTCCAACATCAACCTGCGGCCACCGGACATACAAGAGCTGGCTAAGTGGGACTGGGGTATGCTACCAACAGGCAAACACAATCAACACAGAAGTGCACATAAGTTGTCTGATACGTGTTATAATTTAATCCTATTAGAAACCAGTGTTCTTAAATCTATCATAGAAGCCAACCCAAAACCAGCGTCTCCATCAACAGTATCTACTAAATTTCACTAACCCTAATTAACAATGTAGACGTAAAGGTAAACATTTTGTGTGCATTAACAATGTTGATGAATGTGGAAAGAAGTTGTATTGTTAAATCATTACAGCTGCAGTTGCGATTTCAAGCTGTTTCTCAATTCCAGACAAAAAACTAAAACTCTTCTACAGCATTTTTTTTTTTTTTTTTTTTTAATATTTGTGTTATTAGGTTCCATCTTGCACTGTGGTGATTTACAGCATCTTACGTGGTTGGGATTGCAATGGTCAATGATGGGCCAAAGACCTGCATTAAAAGACTGGCTCAAGCACCTTTTTCCTCGTCTCACTCTGGAGACGTCTAAACTGCAAACCAACACTCCAGAGTCGATCTGTCTACTTGACCTTGAGGTGAAGTTCTTTTTTTAATTTATTTATCTATTTATATTTTCGTTTTTTTATAAGGTTAAAAAGTGTGTGGCCATGTAATTGTAGATATTTCATAGAAGTGGAAACTGGAGATATACATCAGTTGTTGCATATTGATATCCATCTTTATACCCGAGTGCAGTTAAACCTACCCCTAACCTAGTTAAATTCTTGGATCTAAGGTTTTTATGTGAATACATAAAATAGAATAATTTTGTGTATGTTTGACTAGTAATGTTTAGTTTTTTTATTTTTAATTTTTGTCGCTTTTTTTTCTTTGAGATGGGACACGACATTGGGTTTACAAGAACGAGACAAGATTTTCTTTTTTTTTAAAGAAATCCTGAATGATGAAATAGTCTTTTATTCAGCTAAAAATCACAAAATGCAAATGCACAAAATGCATGTTGAAACTTATATTTCAATCTGTGCAAAATGTTTTGCCACAATCTTTTTTTTGCCACGTCTGTTATTAATTTGTGCGGTGGCAGCTTCTACTTGGACGTCAATACCGCGACAGCTGTTAAACTTTAAAAAAAAGTCACCAGACTGAGCAAACAAACGATTAGTGCAAAACCAAGTCCAGCCTATGTAGCGAGGTTTGTGTGTGAAGCATTTGATGTGCAACTCAAACTCTGCCTCGCGCACAGCCACATTCATATTACCTGCATTGTCTACTACAATTATGATGCAGATTGTTGGCAGAGGTGTACGGTATTAATTTTCTACAATCTTTGCATATTGTCTGTCTTTTCTATGCTTCTTTTGCCGTTTCCACCGGGAAACCAAAATTCATTATCGTGCCAATTTTCCCTTCCATTTCTGTTCAGTATGTCTGCCATTGGTTGTTTTGCCGTTTGTAGTGTTAATGCGCATGTAGATAGAGAGATAGATATATGTATTTTTAAAATATACATACACACTCAACAGCAACTTTTAGTTACACCTGTTCAATTGCTTGGTAACACAAATTGCTAATCAGCCAATCACATGACAGCAACTCACTGCATTTAGGCATCCAGATGTGGTAAAGACGACTTGCTGAAGTTCAAACCGAGCATCAGAATGGGGAAAAAGGGGATTTAAGTGACTTTGAACGTAGAATGGTTGTCGGTGTCAGAAAGGCTGGTCTGAGTATTTCATAAACTGCTGGTCAGAAAAAGAGAAAATATTCAGTAAGCAGCAGTTGTGTGAATAAAAAAAGGCCTTGTTGATGTCTGAGAATGTCCAGAGTGGTTAGAGATGATGGACAGGCAACCGTAACCCAAATAACCACTCGCTACAACCAAGGTACTCAGAATACCACCTACAGCATCTCAAGATGGGCTACAGCAGCAGAAGACCAAATTGTCAGCTGATAACAGAAAACGGAGGCTACAATATAGGGTTACCAAAATGGAACAATAGAAGATTGGAAAAACGTTGCCTGAGTCTTGATTTCTACTGCAACATTCAGATGGTAGGGTCAGAATTTGGCATAAAGAACATGAAAGCATGGATAAATCCTGCCTATTCTCAACGGTTCAGGCTGGTGGTGGTGGTGTTGCGTATGGGGGATATTTACTTGGAATACTTTGAGAGGGAAGTGGCCAATCTGGCAACGCTGCCTGGTTTATTCAATTTATTAAAAAAAGTAGAATTTTAGCTGTTGGAAAATCAATTTCCCATTTTCAGATGATGGATGCACTTGGGTTCTACCTTGTGTTGCATGTAAATAAATGTATATATTCCTAAGTGGTTGAGTTGTTAAACTTTTTAATTTTCATCATTTCAGGTGTTTCTGTGTGGTGTGGTTTTTACAAGTCACACTCAGCTGCAGGAAATGGCAAAGATTTCTGCTACTTCAGATCTCCATGAGCCAAGATGCTTACCGTTGCAGCTTATGAAACTGTTGTACTCTGAGAGACAGAAAGAGTGGTGGGATGCAGTTTACAGCCTCATTCATAAAAAAGCAATGTGAGTTTGCAAATGTCCGGCATAAATTTTGAAAACCATGTATAATTTTCATTGCACTTCACAACTATGTGCTACTTTGTGTTGGTCCTTTACATAAAATCTCAATAAAATACATTTAATTTTGTGGTTGTAAGGTGACAAAATGTAAAAAAGTTCAAGGGGTATAAATACTTCTTCGAGGCACCGGAGCAAGCATAACCAAGTAGTAGCTGAACTTATCTTTTGATGGTTAATTTGTATAAAAATATACAATACTATGCGTATGTGCTGTGTTAAAATAGGCCAAAAAGAAAACCCACATTACTTATTGATGGCATACTTGGTGTACACGTTCCTTTTTGTATTTTTTTTTAAATTTATTTATTTAATTGTATTAAGTAGTAAAAAGATCTGACTTGTTCTCTTGTTTCCATTTCTAGACCCAATACATATGCTAAACTGCGAATGATTGTCCAACTTGGACTGAACACACTGCGAGCAAGAGAGAAACATGGACTTCAACCTGCACTGCTAATCCACTGGGCCAAACATCTCAATATAATGGTAATCATCTAAATTTACACTGTAATGTTGTAGTTTGCTTATGTTTTCCTTTTCCTGAGTGAGTGCTGGCACAAAATTACCACGTCTACACTTAATAAACGGTTCAGTCTGTTACATAAGCACTAACTGACGTGCGTACGGATGCTTGTGGACTTGCTTAATTTGAACAAAAATGGACAATCAACCTTAAATTTTAAATCGAGTATGTGGCAATGCTTCCATTGGCTTCCAAAACAAAAAGGCAAAGCAAATAACTGGGTCAGTGGCGGGTTTTATTGCCAAGGATTTGGGCCCATAATCCGTCGTGGATAAACCAGGGTTTCGTACACTGTTGCAGGTGCAACTTATGGAACCAAATCATCGTTTTTAGGATGGCTGATATTGTCATAGAGAAATTCCAACTGTAAATGTAAATATGAATTTACACAGCAAAGAATTAGAAAAAAAGTTTAGATTAAGAATAGATTACGGAATCGAATCGAATCGTGACTCTCAGGATTGGAGCGTAAATTACCTAAAGATTCCCACCTCTAGTAATTATGTAACATGACTTCCTGCAGGGTGCGCGTGTGAACTCCTACTATGACCAGAAAGAATATGTTGGGCGTAGTGTGCACTACTGGAAGGTTGTGCTACCCTTGTTTGAGGAAATCGTGAAGCGGCGCCGAATTTCCGAACCTCTCGATCCATTATTCATGCATTTCGCTAGTAAGGATTTACAGGTAAAATAAATACACATTTTTTTTTTGTTTGTTTAAAATTTGTACTTAAATTTAACTTGACTTTAACAGTGTTTCCCTTCTCGGTTATTAGATTTCTGAAATTAAAGGCTACGAAGAGGAGGCTATGATAGCGTTTGCTATACAGCTTGACATTGAAGGCAATACTAATCAAGCAATCTCGAATCTCGAGAAGCTCGACTGTATCTCTTCGCACTGGCATCTTGCTCAGGTATTCTAGTTAATTAACTGATATCTCGCCTAATCAAGGTGTTCCTAATTGATCAACATGGCTACTTTCGTTAAGTGGATTTTTCATGCACCCTGTTTTTAATTTGTTAGTAAATAAGTAGTGAATTCGTTTAGTCATTTAATTTTTTTTCCAGATCTATCAGAGGCTTTCAGAAGAGGCAGGAAATGGAATTGAGGAAATCCAAGAAAAGTGTATCAACTTTCTCCAGCAATTCAAGAAGTACTTATCGAAGGTCTACCATGCCAGTGCAGATGATATAGTGAAGGTCAAGATCTTATCCCAGCCAGCTTTTGTTTATTGACCTGAAAGTACACAGGATTCAATAAATTTTAACACATTTTATTGCAGCTGCCTGTATCACTCGAAGAAATTATGGACTTGCTCAATGATGTCAATCAGCAGCTTGGACAGAGTGGATATAATTTGGATGGAGATATCGAAGGGCATCCAATGACTTCGAGCCCACGGTCACGCTCAGACCCTGCTGTGGCTTCTTCTCATAAATTCTCGATATCCTCTCCAGCCAAAAGTATATTCTCTCCTTCAAAGAGATCAATGGTAAAGTTTGGTTTTGGGGGGTGTAAACATTTTTTGTGTTTTTTTTATTTTTTTATTTAATCATTTAAGGTTTTCCCTTTTGTTTTTGCTAGATTTCTCCAAAAACACCCCCTCACTGGGTGGAAGATCAGAAGTCACTTCTGCAGGCACTATGTCAACAAGTCAAGTCCTTGAAGGTCAGTTTGCGAACAATCAGTCCTGGGTTTAAATAGTAAAGCATTTATTCCCATGTGCCTGGACAGCACAGCCATACAGGACTAATGGATATTACTGTACCATGCCACAATTACACTTAGTTGTATTGTTCATTTGAAACAATGTCCTTTTGGCCTACATTTGTTTTGTTTATCTGCTAAAGGTCTGGTTAACATGGAAAGTAGAAGTCATTCTGCAGGTTAATTAACCGAAAAACCTAACCAGAAGCAGTATGTTTGCTTTGCAGGATGAGGTTCATGATCTGAAGCACAATTCGTCTGAAACCACAGAATCCCAGTTTCAGAAGGTGTATCCAGGAAATTATGCAGCAGAAGCATTTCAGGAACCATTTTCAACGACACAATCCTTTCACGGAGTGCCCCTTACTGGTCAGTTATTAGATTCTAAAGGCTAAAGGATTTCTTCGTTTTGACTTTTCACAAAACCTGTTCACATTTTTTACGTTTATTTTGTTTTTTTTAGTTGCCACCACAGGTCCTTCAGTGTATTACAACCAATCTTCAGCGTATAATTCACAGTACCTTCTTCGTACTGCTGCTAATGTTGCACCTTCCAAGGTAGGCAAACATGTGATGTGAAGTTACATTTATCTCAATTATTCAACTGAGTTGTTGCAGGTTAAGGGCCTTGCATTGGCAACTTTGTGGAGCTGGAAATTGAGCCCATAATTTTTTGGTCAGCAGTCGGTTACCTAAACCACTGGGCTACCTCATCCCCCACAATTTAGATATGTTTATCTGTAATAAAAACACAACGGAAGACCCAACACTTCCTTGGTAGTTGTCGGGTCAGTGAATAAACTTTTATGTGCTAAAAATATTTTTGTAAACTATGCTCGTGGTCAAATTAGACAGGAATTTTATTTAAAATGGCAATATTTTATTGAAGTTATACGATTAGTTATTTTTTGAATTGGGGTTAAGGGCTTTCCAACACCTTAACAACTAAGCTACCATCTGTCTTAAACATTTTTTGCATATAAATGTAATTTTGGAAGACCGTAAATAAAAAGGTAAAACAAACAGCTTGTTGTCTTTCCTAGTGTTAGTGTAAGGGCTATCTTGTATTTAATGTATGCAGGCACGTTTCACTTTTTGAAGGGTGTTTATTATTGTTACTTTAAATGGACAATTGTTAAAGTACTAGATTATTGTCTGTATTAATCACTTGGGTTACAAATGTACTATGTAGGTAAAATATTTTGGAGCGTGTCTTTAACATGTTTTTCCCCTATAGGCACCAGTCTATGGAATAAACCGTCTCCCTCAGCCACATATGTATGCCTACCAGCAACAAACACACACACCGCCACCCCAAACAGCAGCGTGCATGTATCCTCAAGAACAGGTTTTTGGTACCTCTATCAGGTTTGAGACGCCAGCTACAAGCTTGCTGTCTCCGTACAATGAAGAATACTGCAGTCATAATGTTTCTCAACCATCCACCAATCCAACATTGCCAGAGCCCGGGTATTTTACAAAGCCACCCGTCATACCTGCTCAGTCCTGTAAAAGCAATGAAGGCAAGTTAGCAGAGTCAAGAATAAACTTTGGTCCACAAATTCCAGTTGAAACTTCTAAGGGTGGGCCTGGAGCGACCTCTCAAACTACTCCAACAGCAGCTGCTTTTAAGTTCAGCTCGAATTTTAAATCTAATGATGGTGACTTTACTTTTTCATCTTCAGAGGCGAATAATAGTGAAAGCCTTTTGGGGCTTTTGACATCAGATATTCCTTCAAAAACAGATAGTCATTCAACCCCAATGTCTCAGTCTCAAGACACAACTTCGAGCCAAGCCGGGGTCTTTACTTTTGGAAATAAGGCGTTAGGGTTTTCATTTGATGTGGCACAGGCTAAAGGAACTCTTTTTGAAAAATCCGACCAAGCATATGGTTTTGCAAGTGTGACCAAACCAGTGACTCAGGAGGAAAGTGAGGAGAAATGCGTCGAGAGTGATGACTGCACCCATGTCGAGGATGAGGATGGTCCACATTTTGAGCCCATTGTTCCTTTGCCCAATAAAATTGATGTAAAAACTGGGGAAGAGGAGGAAGAAGAAATGTTTTGCAACAGAGCAAAATTGTTTCGTTTTGAGTCAGAAATGAAGGAATGGAAAGAAAGAGGCATAGGTTCTATCAAAATCCTAAAGCACAAAACATCAGGTAAATGTCGACTGTTGATGAGGAGAGAACAGGTTCTAAAAATATGTGCTAATCACTACATTACTGCAGACATGGTTCTGAAACCAAATGCTGGGTCGGATAAATCATGGGTATGGTATGCTATGGATTATGCTGATGAGATGCCAAAGACTGAACAGCTGGCTGTTCGTTTTAAGACTGCAGATGAAGCAAATCTATTCAAACAAATCTTTGAGGAAGCTCAAAAAGCTATTCTCAAGCATCCGGAAATTCAGGGTCATCTTGGGGAAAATGACTCCAAGCCTTCTATCTTTGAGAAATCAAGCAAGAATATTGATCTGAAAACCCTTTTTGCTAAGCATGAAGGTGACTGGGATTGTGATGTCTGCTGTGTCAGAAATGCTTCTTCATCCAAAGAATGTGTTGCCTGTACCAGCTCCAAACCTAGTGGTGAATCAAAACCCAAAGCCAAATCAGCTGGAGGATTTGAAACCGTTGCTGCTCCCCAAGTAGGAGCCTTTACTTTTGGTCTTGCAAGTTCTAAAGATGCCGTTGATAGCAGCTTCAAAGCATTTGGATCTCAGCATCCTTTTTCTTTTAAATTTGCTTCAGAATCTACCAGACCCTCCACCAGTTTGCAAAAATTAAAGGATAATGACTTAAAGCCTTCAACTATTGTGGAATCTAACAAAAATGTTGATCTAAAAACCCTTTTTGCAAAGAAAGAGTGTGAATGGGATTGTAATATCTGCAGTGTGAGAAATGACTCTTCGTCTAAAGAATGTGTTGCTTGTAAAAATCCCAATCCTTCTGGGGAATCAAAACCAGAAATTAAGCCTGCTGAGGGATTGAAAAGTGCGCCTGCTCCTGCGTCCTCATCAGGAACATTTACTTTTGGACTTTCTAAGGATGTCGCTGATAATTCCGGCTTCAAGGCATTTGGATCGCAAATTCCCCTTTCCTTTAAATTCGGAACACCGTCATCCAGTCAGGGTGAGTCCAAATCTCAGCAAAGTTCTAACCAAAAAGTATGTAGCTCGTCAAGTGTTAAAGTTTTGCCATTTGGAACTCAGTTTAGTAAGAAACCTGGACAGTGGGATTGTTCCACGTGTGAAGTGAGAAATGAACCTTCTGAAAATACTTGTGTTGCATGTCAAACCAAAAATACTGCTGCTCCAGAATCTACCAAACAGTCTGTAAACACGGTCAAGTTGTTGGACCCTGTACTTGAGAAATTTGTCAAAAAGTCGGATCAGTGGGATTGTGATGCCTGTCTGGTCAGGAATGAAGCAGCTGCAACAAACTGTGTTTCATGTTCCGCTCCATGTAGCAGCAGAAATAACGAAGCGCATTGGGACTGTGATGTCTGTCTAGTTAGAAACAACGGGACATCTAAACAATGTGTGTCCTGCCAGAAACCTAATCCAAATGTAAACAGCTCTAAGGCTACAGCGACACCATTTACTTTTAGCAATGACATTTCTAAAGCTAGTACGTTTTCGTTTGCATCAAATAAGCAAGAGACACCAACAACAACACAAGCTAAAACTTGCAGCAGTTCAACATTCTCCTTTTCAGCTCCAGAATCAACCAAAGAATTCAGATTTGGTCTTAATGGATCTGAAGCAAAGCCAGCAGACGGAGGATCTGCTGCAGTGTTTCTGAAAAACATTGCTGAACAACACAGAGAAAAAGAAAAAGAGGTTGCCTCCTCTTCTGTCATGTCACTGAGTAATACCGGTAAAGATGACTGTCCACTGATTACAGGAAAACAGAATGCATTCAGTTTTGCAGACTTGGCCAAGTCTTCACAAGGTACCTTTCAATTTGGCCAGAAGGATCCCAGTTTTAAAGGTTTTGTAGGTGCTGGGGAGAAACTTTTTACCTCTTCTCTTCAAAGCAAAAAGGCAGACACTTCTGTTGATCATGGGGAGGAGGATATGTACAAAACTGAAGAAAATGATGATATTCAGTTTGAACCTGTGGTTAAGATGCCTGAGAAAGTTGACCTTGTTACAGGGGAAGAGGATGAGGAATGCCTGTACACAGTACGCGTTAAGCTTTTCAGGTTTGATAATGAAACTCATCAGTGGAAAGAACGAGGAGTTGGAAATCTAAAATTACTTAAAAACAATCAAAATGGAAGGCTCAGAGTTCTAATGAGGAGGGAGCAGGTGCTAAAGGTGTGCGCTAATCACTGGATTACTACCATAATGAATTTGAAGCCCCTTTCCGGCTCAGATCGTGCCTGGGTGTGGTCAGCAAATGACTTCTCGGATGGAGATCCCAGGTTAGAACAGCTGGCTGCCAAGTTTAAAACTCCAGAACTTGCAGAAGAATTTAAGCAGAAGTTTGAGGATTGTCAGCGGCTTCTTCTGGACATTCCTCTACAGACCCCTCATAAGCTTGCTAATTCTGAGCGTACAGCGAATCTAATACAGAAAGCTGAGGAGATGAAATCTGGTCTTAAAGACCTCAAGTCGTTTTTGACTCATGACGGAATAAGGGCCAAGCTCGAGGAAAGTGGTAATACAACCCCAAACAGTGTCTCAGCAGTTATTAAACCTCACAGGGAGAGCACTGGACACACTTTGGAATGGGACAATTATGATTTACAAGCTGACGTTCATGATGAAAGTGCTGACACATCTGTTTATGCTTCTCCACTGGCAAGCAGTCCATTGCAAAAAAATCTATTCCGTTTCGGAGAATCATCAACTGGGTTTAGTTTTAACTTTCAGCCTATTCTTAGTCCCTCAAAATCTCCAGCAAAGATGAACCAGAGCGGGACATCTATCGGAACAGATGATGAACAAGAAACTAGTCAAGAGGAGGAAAGAGATGGCCAGTATTTTGAACCAGTTGTGTCAATGCCTGATGTAATTGAGCTTGTTAACGGAGAGGAGAATGAACAGGTCGTCTTTAGTCATCGAGCAAAGTTGTATCGCTACGACAAAGTACTCAGCCAATGGAAAGAAAGGGGTGTGGGAGATATTAAAATTTTACAAAATTTTGATACAAAACGCACAAGGCTTGTGATGAGGCGTGACCAGGTCCTTAAATTATGTGCAAACCACTGGATATCCTCAGATATGAAACTTGAGCCGATGAAAGGAACAGAAAAGGCTTGGATCTGGAGCGCTTGTGACTTTGCAGAAGGAGAAGGAAAAGTTGAACAGTTGGCTGTGCGCTTTAAATTGCTGGAGACTGCAAATACCTTTAAAGAATATTTTGAAAAAGCCAAGGATGCCCAGGAAAATGGAAACCTTATTGTGTGTACCTCCCCTAAAGAAGTCTTGACCTCCCCCAAATCTCTGTGTGGGAAAGAAGCAATTGCGGTGCTTGAGGAAACAACCAAAGAAAAGACTGAACAACCTTCTGAAAGTGATCATTCACCTACAGTGTCTCTCAGTCCACACAACACCTCTAAAACAATGGTGTCTCCAGCCAAGTTTGTTTTCGGGAAAGACTCCATGCAGAAAATATTTGGAAGCCCTGTATCCCGTAAACAGATTCCTAGTCCAGCTGCAAGTTCTGAAGATCAAGAATCAGGCAGTGATTCATGCCTTAAAACTGCTGAAAGAAAGACAGTAACTCAATTCAAAGTGCCAGAAAAAGGTAGGACTTGAACCTTATCACCTTTTTAACTGATTATTATTTTAATCCTCACTTTAGGAATTTTGTTTTGTAAGGCCTCTTACATATCGCATAACGCTTAGGCGCGACACACAAACTTTTCAGAATGCAAGAACCAACCAAGCAGCTTTCTCACCTTTTCTGTTACACTGAAACATCAGCTTTTTATCGTGTTTTTTTTTTCCCGTTAATAAAAATTCACTATCATTACTTGCACCTTGTTTTTAGGTGCGATATGTGAACCCAAGAACCCTAAGAATGTAGCTATGTAGAGACGTGATCGTATACTCGCTAATGTGATGCGGACCATCATGTAAATTGTGCCAATAATTCAGGAATTTTTGAGACACATTTTTAAAATTGCAATTGTTAAACCATGCCTGGCTTTGCTGGGGGCTTAAGGTACTTAAACTATAGTTTTATAGTATAGTATAGTACTGAACTGAATTATTTTTGTATAAAACTACCGCACTTGGTGTGTCGCAGACATTTTGTTTTCTCACTCGAAGCATGTAACCTACCACCCACTGTGTTTTAGGATTGGATTTTAGACTTTTTAAAGATAACCCTATGGCTTTTTGGGCGTGCACCTCAGCTACCCAGTTTGAACCTCAAGGTATTTTGTCGCAGTGCATTGTGTTCTTTAATACATGGGACACTGCAGTCACCAACAAGCTTGTGCTGACCTACTTAACACTGAATGGATGAACGAATGGAAAAATTAACCTGCATGTGTGTTCAATCTGCCCGATGTAACATACTTTCTAATTAAGCTGCTAGTTTTATAATTCAGCATTCCGAATTTGAGTTATGAATTTAGCTGAACTATTTATAAAACGCTAGCAAACAATGCTAAGCAATTAAGTAATTTGGGAGCCAAATTTGATTTATTTGGCCAAAAATTATAAATCAAATAGGAAATGCTCCTGTACTAAGTAGATAATCAATTTTAAAATTTTTTTATAAACAAAATTGTCATTTTAATAGTCATTAATATACTTTTTTTTTTTTTGTACTGCTGAGTTTTACCCCTTGCAAATGTATTTATACCTCTTGAACTTTTTCACATTGTCACCTTACAACCACAAACCTAAATGTTTTTTTTTAGATTTTATGTAATAGACCCACACAAAGTAGCACATAATTGTGAAGTGGAATAAAAAATTTTTTTCTAACTTTTAGGCAAATAAAAATTTGAAAAGTGTGGTGTGCATTTGTATTCAGCCGCCCTGCATCAATACTTTGTAGAACTTTTGCTACAATTACAGCTGCAAGTCTTTTGGGGCATGTCTCTACCAGCGTTGCACATCTAGAAACCTCATTGCAAAATAGCTTAAGCTCAGCCAGATTGGATCCAAACCATTCCATTGTAGCTCTGGCTGTATGTTTAGGGTTATTGTTTTGATGGATTGTTAATCTCCTTCCCGGTCTCAAGTCTTTTGCGGCCTCCAACAGGTTTTCTTCCCGGATTGCCCTGTATTTAGCTCCATCCCCCTTCCCATCAACTATGACTAAAATATGTGGGGATGCTTTTCTTCAGCAGGGACAGGGAAGCTAGAGTGCGGATGGGTGAAAAGCAGTGTTACTTTTTTGCCACACATAGCGCTTTGGAGGCATTTAGGCCATTATGTAAAATTTTTGTCACATTTGACCAAAGCACCTTCTACATGTTTGCTGTGTCCTCTACATGGCTTGTGGCAAATTGCAAATGTCTTTCTTTTAACAATGCTCTTTTAACAATCTTTTTGCCACTTTTCCTTAAAGGCCGAATTTGTGGAGTACATGACTTATAGTTGTCCTGTGGACAAATACTCCCACCTGAGCTGGGGATTTCTGCAGCTCCTCCAAAGCAACCATGGGCCTCTTGGCTGTTTCCTGACCAGTGCTCTTCTTGCCCGGTCTGTCAGTTCAAGTGAACGGCCATATCTTGCTAAGCTTGCAGTTGTGGCATACTTTTTTTCAATTTTGGATGATGGTTTGAACAGTGCTCCCCGATGTTCAAAGCTTGGGATATTTTTTTTATAATCTAACCCTTCTTTACCCTTTCCCACAACTTTATCCCTGACCTGTCTATTGAGTTCCTTGGTCCTCATGATGCTGTTTGTTGAGGCAATTGATTGCACCAGATTTTATTTAGGGGTATTAGAGTACAGGGGGCTTAATACAAAAGCACGCCACACTTTTTTACAGATTTTTATTTGGTAAAAATTTATTTAAATTTTATATAATACAATTATTTATATAATTTTATATATATATATATATATATATATATATTAAATTAATTCCACTTCACAAGTATGTGCTACTTTGTGTTGGTCCATTACATAAAATCTCAATAACATACATTTAAGTTTGTGGTTGTAAGGTGACAGTTTAGGTGAAGTTCAAGGGGTACCATGTTTGTTAGAAGGACTTTTCTCACCTGTTTTACCTACCTTATTAAAACGCTCTGTTCAAATAGGCTTGGCGGATTTTTGTCTGGGAGGTAAACGCCCACTGTTATGATTGACTAATAGTTTTGCAAACAAAGCAATAGTGATCACGTAGCGCTAATAAAAGTTACTTCCGCTTGTGTGGTGCGACATTACAGTCAGATCCAATATAGTCTGCAGACTCTGAAATCAGAATCTGAAAGTCTGAGTCGAATGAAGCTTTGTTTAAAAAGGAATGTGCTTTAACACGCAGCAATTTGGAACTGCGAAGTGTTTTGTCTGCAAAGCAGTCTTAACCATTAGGCCTATGTGCAAGTTGGTGGGCAGGGCAAAAAAAGTCATGTCGTAGTAGGCGACGATTATCCACGCTGTTACGTCATAAAGGTGATTTATTTTTCAAAATGACCGATTTGCCTTCAGTATAAGCTGCTTTTAGCGTAACAAGTTCTTGTATGTCTAAAGATTAAGGACATTTGATTTCTCGGGAATACCTAGAAAATGGTGTGTGTATGTTTTTGCGCACGCATTTTGTGATTTTATACTAGCTGTTGAAACCCACTGACCCATGGTATGTTGAACAAAATGCTTTGTTCTAAAGCCTCAGTTGGTGTATTTATGGTATATATTATGTCACAATAACCTATTGCCGTTGTGGTTGTCTAACAAAGTGATGCTTATAGAAAAATATTAGTTGGCATGACTGAATTGTGTATTTATTGCATTGTGTTGTTTTTGGGGGTTTTTTTCAATAGAAAAAAAGAGTATTGCTTGAGTTTTGTTTCATGTTTTATCGCTAATTTTATTGTAACCACTTTTTTCTTAATGATGTAGTGATCATAATTCTTGTTTTGTGTCCCATTTCAGCTTCCTCTACGTCCCAGGCCAGCGTATGGAGTGCTGTCGACAGTTCCGATTCTGATGTTGAAATTGTTTTTGAACGACAACCAACTAAAGAGCAGGCAGAACTTGCCCGAAAGCTAATGCTACCACCAACGTTTTTTATGTACAAAAATAAGACCGGATATGTGAGTGATGAAAGTGATGGTAAGAAGTAAATTTTTTCATTTGCCCACATATCCCTGATTAGTGATTGTAATGTGGGTGAATCTATGAATTAAGTTAAATTTTTTTAGTCACTTTTGATACCACTTTGCTGTTAGGAAACATCTGACCGTTCTGGGTGTAGCTCCATATTAGTTTGATATATGAAATTGTAACCTTGGCAAACTGGTAGGTGTCAAAGGTAACAAGTGTATTGTGGCCAAAGTTTAAAAACAGTAAAAATTGATTGCAATAATTTACAATAAATTTACAGACACTTTTTATCTTTATCGTTAGGGATGGGCCTTCAGCATAATTCTTTAATTGATCGATTACCGGTTATTTACTAATATTTTCTAGGCTCTAGGGTTCTTTTTTACAATTGTTCATTGTTAAAGTTTTTGCGTAGCATCCTTAAAAAAAAAAAAAAAAAAAGTTATGCACTTTGCAATTTTTGTTGCACTTTTTATTGCTTCCTGTTAAGAAAAAGGAGCATATCAACCTATTTGTGGATCCCAGTGACAGTCCAGTAGCAATAAACATTCTCTCTACAGACACCGAAGTTGCAAATTTAAAATGATAAACAAAATGCTTGAAGATTAATTATCGATATATATTGTAAAAGGCAATGCACTCAGATTAATTTTATTATGCAAGTGTTTTGTTCCTGCTTCAGCCAATGATCTTTATCTATCATGCAGATGAAGATTACGAGACTGCTGTTAGAAATCTAAAGGGTAAACTGTATCCTGATTCTGCTACACCTCACCATGGTAAGTTAAGATAATCTTTATTGATCCCACAGTGGGGAAATTAAATTGTTACGGTGGCTCAGATACAAAAAGAATTACGTGCAAAGTAGGAAAATAGAAAAAATGGGCAATAGAAAAGTGCAAATTGTGAGAAATAAAAACAATTTACGATAAACATTTTTAAAAATCTAAAAGTATTTACAGTTAGTTATGTGCATCTGTAGTTAGACTGTTGAGTTGTACAGTCTAACAGCGGTGGGTATGAAAGACCTGCGGAACCGCTCCTTCCTATACGGAGGGTGCAACAGTCTGCTACTGAAGGAGCTGCTCATAGCCTCCACGCTCTTACGCAGTGGATGAGAGAACATCCTCCTCTCACTCAGCTCATTCAGCTAATACAGTAAATCCATTTAACATGTAAATGAAAAGTACATTGCTGTTCATTCTGCACAGTTACAGTCTTATTTTCAATTGACGGTGCACAACACCTCACTGAGAAGCAATCAACTGATCAATTAAACCAAAGCTCATAAAAATCTAATACAATTGTGGGCATTTTACCCAAAGCAGGTGTTAAATTAACAGTTTTCTTTTGTTTTATATGAACACTAGTAAAGTTCCAGAAGCAAATAAGATTAATAGTTTACAAGGTACATTCTTATTAAAACTATTTTGAATGAAATAATTTGTGAAATAAAACGTGTTAAATGTTTTCTAAATATTGTCTTACCCTGCTGAAAAAGGCCTTGAGAGCAAATCCAGCCCAAGGATCTGCATAGTAAAATCTCGTCTCAGAGCATGTTTGGTTTTAAAAACTGTTGCTGTCTAATGTCTAACAGCACAAGCCGGTGGAGATGTAGAGGAACCAGAGTGTGTGATTGTCTGGGAGAAGAAACCCACATTGGAGGAGGAAAGAAAAGCGAAGAGCCTTCAGCTGCCCCTTACCTTTTTCTGTGATGCTAATAGTGATGAAGACAATGAGCCTGACAGGCCTGAGGACTTTGTAACGGAGCTGCAAAAAGTTCAGCAAGCTCAAGTGAGTATCATAAGGTTGTAGTATGAATGGTAATAAAGCGGCATTTAAATCCTAATAGCCAAATACAGAAAAATTAAGAAAAGCATTTGAAGTAATACTTTTTAGTCATGGATGTGCAGTTGGGTTAAATGTTTGGCACGCATTTTGGCAACTTGCATTACCTTTTGTCTTTTCTTTATAAAAAGCTGCAAAAATTTCTTTACAATGAACGCACTAGAATGTCGATAATTACATTTCACTTCATCTCATTTACACCTCTGGCACCTTATCCAGAGCAGTTAAATGAGCAGTTGAGGGTTAAGGGCATAACACATCATGTCTTTTATGTAGTTTATAGGCTTTGTGTGCAGAGGACGGGGTTAAGCTACTTTTGGTAGTTTAAGTGACAGGAAATTTTAATGTTTATATATTAGTGTGTCTCCAATTGTATGTTAACAGTTAAAAAGAAGACTCAAATCATTCAAACCAATATACTGTAATAGAGGTTTTATGTTTCTCGTGGGCTTCATTAAAGATTTCCCCCCCCCTAGAGTGTTCCAGAGAGCTGCACTACACAGCCTGCTACAGCTGATCATAGCCGTCCTATCGACCTCTCTACAAAAAACCAAGAGGCTGAAACACCAACTGATTCAAATCCTGTTCAAGGTAAACGTTAAGAATATTTCAAATTCGATTTTATATTGTGTTGTGAAACGTATGGAAATATGACACCACTGCACCTAAAGTGCTGGAATTATCAAATGTTCAAAATGGAGTTTTGATGTTTCTAATGTTTTATTTTCTGTCTTTCCCACAGCTGTCCCTGCGTTCGTATTTAGTTCTCAGAGTACATTTACTTTTGCAGAATTGGCAAAGAATTCTGGGGACTTTGCCTTTGCGAAAAAAGGTTGTTTTTTTAAATATATATATATATATATATATATATATATATATATATATATATATATATATATATATATATATATATATATATATTATATTATATTTATATATATTTTTATATTTATTTTATATATTATATATATATATATATATATATATTTATTTATATTATATATATTATATATTTATATTTATTTATATTTATATATATATATATATATATATATATATATATATATATTATATTTTTATATTTATATTTATATATATTTTATATTATATATATTTAGATATATATTTATATATTTATATATATTTAGATATATATCTATTTATATTATATATATTTATATATATATATATATATAATATATATATACTATATATATAGATATATATATATATATATTTGGCTTGTGTCTGTTAGCTGTTTTTGGTCATTTTCACAATTTAATAAATATTTTACAAAAATAGACAGACATTAAGAATTCAAGAGAATTATACTTTATCAATTCATGGTTTATATAAGCTTTATGAGAAAACAGTTAAAGGACAGTTAATCCTCGGACCAGATTGGGCATCAAATCTTTTTCTGCCGCATTGTCCTATTTTCAGGTCTCAAGTTTGATTAGTATTGTCTTTTTAAATTTGATATGATAAGTTTTTTTTTTTTTTTTTTTTTTTTTTTTTTTTTTTAAAATCACTGTTCTGGGTAATTTATAAAATTTTCTACTCAGAACAGTGGTTCCCAATTGGGAGGGGTGTGGAAACGCTGGTGTAAAGTCAGCTAATTACAACCAAAAATTGAGCCTAAAATATATCCCTTGGCATGACGAACCAGCCGGCAGTGTTCAGTGCGCAGGTTTCACTCTCCCTCTGGATATTCTATATAATCACACACTGAATTTGTGTTAATTACTGATAACAAATTACAAGGTATTTAAATAAATGCCACCAAATTTTTCCTTGTTCGTTTGCTTAAAGTTTCTTTATTCTGCATAAGAAGATACAGTATTAAAAAAGAGTTTGGGAACCACTGAACTAGCTATGCAAATCATTAACCACGACACGCTTATTCCTTTACTTTTAAGACTCAAACTTCTCCTGGGCCAACACTGGGGCCGCAGTCTTTAGTGACGTTGCAACAAATAAGGACGAAAATGAGGAGGGCAATGATGATGTTTCTAATAACGACATTCACTTTGAGCCCATCGTTACTTTACCTGAGGTATGTTAATATTCTAGTAGTTAGATGAAGTAAAAACTGGAATTATTTGCGTTCTGATCAGCTAAAATGCGACAAAAGCATAAAGCTAAACTTAAAAAGGCTTGTCAAGTTTTTCTATTAGCATTAATTCAATTTGTTCTGCCACAATAAAATAAAAATAGTAAAATGCATATAAATGATGATGCTGGAGTTTAAGATGCTTGAGGTCAGCTGCTATTATAAATGAAACTTTACATAAAACGAATTCTTTTCTCAGGTGGAGGTAAAGTCTGGTGAAGAAGATGAGGAGATTCTTTTTAAGCAGAGAGCTAAACTGTTCAGATGGGACCGTGATTCCAACCAGTGGAAAGAGCGTGGAGTCGGTGACCTGAAGATCCTCTTCCACCCAGTGAAAAAGGTCTACCGTGTTCTGATGAGGCGCGAGCAGGTTTTAAAGGTGTGTGCTAACCACACAATCACCAAGAACATGGAGCTGAAACCTATGAACAGCTCCACTAACGCTCTGATTTGGACAGCTACGGACTATGCAGGTTAGAATGTTCAGACATACGGTACTGGTATTTAACTGCTTTTTTTATTTCAGCGTGTTGACACTGTCTCATTTTAAACCTCTACCTTGTTTGTATGAAACATGTTTTTTTATTAGAGGGGGACGCCAAGGTGGAGCAGCTTGCTGCCAAATTCAAGACCCCTGAACTCGCTGAATCGTTCAGAAAAACCTTTACCGATTGTCAGCAGTGCCTGTCTCAGATGGACGAAGTCCAGTCTTCTAAAGTGCTGGAATCTTCTAAACATGGCAACCCAATGGTATTTCTCACTGTAGTTGCTGACGACGGCGAGAACATTGGCAAGATTACGATAGAGCTTTTTGCCGACATCGTCCCTAAAACGGCAGAAAACTTCAGAGCTTTGTGCACGGGAGAGAAAGGATTTGGCTACCGGAACTCTATTTTTCACAGGATCATCCCTGAATTTATGTGTCAGGTAATGTTTTTGAGCCCTTTAATGTTAAGTGAATAAATAGAACAAAGTGATCACAGAGAAGCAATCACCCTATTTTTGCAATGCCATTGCAAAAAAATGTTTTGGGGGACGGAGCCTAATTCGTGTGCCTTATGCTGTAGTTTAATCTAGAGCATTTTCATTTTATTAAACTAATTTAAAATGTCCTGTTGTTCTGACGAATAAGAAGTCATTTAGAAATATGAACAGTTTCTTTAATTTTTATTAGGAATGCATGAGCTTTCTCGGACAGGTGAATTATCGGGTGATATGGGTGAAAATGACGTCTGATCACATTTTTGTTGCATTGATAAATAGAATTCGATAAATAGATCTATTAAATTAAGATTGCTAGTAAATCATGTTGATGTTCATTTACCTTTTACAGCGTTTGGGAGATGCCTGTATCCAGAGCGACTCACATTTATCTTTTATATAACAGATCAGTTAGGGGCCCAGAGGTTGCAACTTGGTGATGCTGGGTATCAAGCCCCGATCTTCCAATTAGCAGTCTAACACCTTAGCCACTGAGCTAGCACTTATTATAGTTTAAACACAGCTATTCAAATACCAGTTTCATCAGTTTCGTCAGTGTCGCCATCTTTAGAATTCGAATTCTGCTGGTGCCCAAACTGCAAGTTACATGAAAATATAAACTCCTTGTTTATCGGTATCAGAATCAGTCATGAGAAGGACATCATTTTTTCTTCTTGTGCATCCCTTATTTTTATTTAAGTTGCTAATTTTTTTAGTGGATTGATTTTTATATTTTTCTAATTTATTGATGCTTTATGTTTGGTTAGGGTGGTGATATTACTAATAAGGATGGTACAGGTGGAAAGTCTATCTACGGAGACAAGTTTGAGGACGAGAACTTTGAAGTGCACCACACAGAACCAGGTATAGTGTCCATGGCCAATCGTGGCAGAGACACAAACAACTCTCAGTTTTTCATCCTGTTAAAAAAAACCGAACACTTGGACTTCAAACACGTCGCTTTCGGCATCGTCAGAGACGGCATGGATGTGGTGCAGAAAATGGGGGAACTGGGCTCAAAGAAAGGTCAACCGACCAAAAAGATAACAGTTGTTGATTGTGGACAGCTTTAGAGCCATTCTTCATACCTTAAGTATACTTGTAAAAGTTTGTCTCCGACTAGGGGTGTTTTCTTTGTTTGTTTGATTTGTGTATGTGTTTGCTTTTTTTTTTTTTTTTTTTTTTTTTTTTTTTTATTTATTTAATTGAAGGGGGGGCATACTTTTTTTTTTTTTTTTTTTTTTTTTTTTTTTTTTGTTTTTTTTTTTTTTTTTTTTTTTTTTTTTTTGAGAGTATGACCTAGGTACAACTAGGTACTTGTTGTCTTTAGTTCATTTTTGGGAGGGAGAATTATTCAAGCACTGATGGGACACACTGTCCTGATTCATGAGAAGGGTGGCCGTTCATCCACCCACAACAAATAGACATTCTCCCGATGTGTTTTCCGAGGTGACAAACATTAATTTAAACAAGCTGTTATGGTGATGACGCTGAGGAATTAAACTACAAAGCCGAACATCCTGCTCATTTTTTCAAGCAGGAAAAGACATGACATTTTCACAGCTGGATTAAACAGCAACCAGTTTGGATAATCTTAAACTGAACATTTTGTGCATTTTTACTCTGTATAGATTTCTGCAATTGGGCTTTTTACAACCTTTGAATTCTGCATTTTCTGCTTCTTTGTTAGTATTAAAGGATAAACATTACCTTTGTGTGTTTGTGTTTTCTCTTTAAAAAAAATAGTATACATTAAACATGAAAAATGTTTTATTTTCATGCATTATAGAGCCTTTATTTAAAGGATAGGACAAAGGTCAAATATTTAATATCCTAAAAGAAGTCACTTAGTATTGTATTAAATACTAAGAGATTCAAGATCCTAAAAGAAGTCACCAGAAACCAGCAGGTTCTTACTACTGTTGATGTGAAGTGCATGACTCGACAATCAGAAAGAGACTACACAAGTTTAACTTTCATCGGGATTGTGCAAGGAGGAAACCTTTTGCGCACTCAGAAAAACACAAAGTCTACAGCATTTAGCAGACGCCTTTATTCCGAGCGACTTGCATTAATTACATTTACACAACTGAGCAATTGAGGGTTAAGGGCCTTGTTCAGGGGCCCAGCAGTGGTGGCTTGGTGGAGCTGGAAATCGAAACCCACAATCTTCAGGTGTGTAGTCCAACACCTTAACTAGGAGCCACCACTGCCCTCGTCCAGACTGAGGTCTAACAAAGAAAACGTAGACAAAGACCTGGGGGCTCATGTCCTTGTATTGAATTAATACTGAAACGTTGTGTACGTACCATTCTGTAAATGTGCGTGCGCACAAAAATAATCAGATGTATCACACATGCACCTGCACTAAACCCCACCCTCAGTTTGTGGGTTGGTAAAGGGGGTTAACAGCCACGTCTTAAGTGGATAACTGCGGCCTCCTTTGTGGCAGTTTAAATAATTAAACGCACAAAAAAAATAGTAGAAAAATGACTATCGCTGCAAATTGTGCTTTAATGTTTGTCTGCTCAACTGCATCGTATGGGAACCTTGTATGCCTGGTAGAAATGCGGATGATCCCGTCCCATACAGCCGGCATTGCCATAGACTAAAGGTTGTTCAAATATGTCCATTAGCCTATTTTAACAATTACAAATTAATATGAATATACCTGTAGAATACTTTGTAATCTAATGTTTGCAACTTTCATCTATTGCCTCTAAGAGGCGCCAATGGACAAAAAACACGAAAAATGTACGTACGGCACACAGAAAGTTATGGAACGCACACAGCGTTAATGCATGAGGCGCCAGGACTTCTGGAATAATGTTCTCTGGACAAATGAGTCTAAAATTGAATTATTTGGACACTGCAACAGGGGACATATACAGCATTCCAGCAAAAGAATCTTATACCAACTGTGAAACATGGAGGTGGAAGTGTCCTGGTTTGGAAGTTCTTTGCTGCAGCAGGACGTGGCCAGCTCAACATCACAGAATCCACCATGAATTCTACCGTGTATCAGAGGGTGCTTGAGGAACATTTGAGACCATCTGTAAAAAAGTTAACGCTAAAGTAGAACTGGATGCTGCAACATGACAATGACCCAAAACATACCAGTAAATCCACTAAGAACTGGCTGAAAACTAAGAAATGGAGAGTCCTGGAATGGCCGAGTCAAAGCCCAGATCTGAATCTCATTGAGATGCTGTGGGGCGACTTCAAACGGGCTGTACATGCAAAAAAACCCTCAATCATCTTGCAGCTGAAAGGATTTTGCAGTTAGGAGTGGGGCAAACTTTCCTCAGACTGGTGTCAGAGACTGGTAGATGGCTACAAGAGGCATGTTATTGACGTTATTTCAGCCAAAGGGTGGTAACACTAGCTATTAAGGGGTAGGGTGTCCTAACTTTTTCCAGTTAGAATACACATTTTAGTTGAAATGTTTTGTTTAATGAGTTAAACAATGCTATTTTTTGTTGTTTAGCAGCAATTGAGTCACCTTCTTTACCTGGAAAAGAAATTAAAACAAGATCAGCGAATCGATGTTTCCTAATAAAGAACTAAATATTTAATAGGATGTCCTAAATTTTTCACATGACTGTATGTCTGTGTTTAACTTTTTTAAGAGACAAATTCTCATAAATAGGTTATTCACAAATATACATAGTAATCCATAGTAATCCTATGTCTCTTTTAACATGATCTTAGTAGCAAAGTTTGCCAGATAAACTGAAGGAATCAGCCGATGTGTGTGGAACATATGTGTTATAAAGCATTTCAATTTACTAATAATAGTATATTGGTAAATAATTAATATTTACCAATATTCCAAATATATCTTTGAACCACAGGTAATTTCTACAGGACTACAGGGGAAGCCTGGTATCCTCTTAACTTAACTCTTATCTTAATTCGCAATATAAAACATATCGCAAAACATTGAAATACTTTAAATATTTATTGATACTATAGGCTGTAATATTGATACACAATTGTAAGAATTAAATATCGCCATAGGGAGCTGTGTCGATATTTTTAAACAGCTCGTAAAATAACTCAAACACAAAAATCGGTATTTTAGCAAAGACTATTCTTGTTTACACTTTGAGGACAAAGCATCTGTGTGGAAATACTAATTAAAGCCTGTAGCTGCCCCACTGCCTCCACTCTACTGACCCAAGGCTTAGTGGCCTTCAGTCTTCCAGCATGGTATCTTGTTTTTGTGTAGGAAAATTAAAAAGCCAGCATTAAGTGTTCATTATGCGTTAAGTGGATGATATGAAGTGTCCAGTGAGCATGTAATGCATCCGATGGGGTTTGGCTGTGCACACTGTTAGTGTAGGGGGTGGATTTTGCATTAAAAACACCTCAGAGATCCATCAGTATGGATTATTTGGGGATAAATAAGACTTTTCTTCATAAAGTATTAGTGTTGTAATGTCAGAGCCACCAAAATATGGCACTTGTTTTCTATGCACATTATTAGTAAAATGTTATTTAAAACCCACTGTCACAGTATTTTATAGTTAAACAGGCTAATATGAATATATTCATTATAGTGTTACTGTGCAAATCAACCGTGTTATGACGTTAATAAAATAGTGCAGAAGTAAAACAGAATTATACAAACAAAAGATGAACTATTATACAAGAACTAAAAAAAAATCCTAGTCATACATACTACTATATGTTGTTGTTGTTTTTTTTTGACAACACATATAAAATGGCGGAATTACTGTATTGATCATTTATTAGGAAGAAACAAATCCGGCAAATGATTACTTTCCTATAGTTTCGTTACTGGTAGTGTGAAAAACATTCGGACGTACTATATCCACTATGTTAAAATTGGTAATTCAGAGTTATGGTTAACTTGATGTTAACCAAGTTACTTAAAGCACATATAAAAAAAGTACAGCATTGCTGCTTTCTGCCCCTTTCTCATATGACGAGTCGTTTTTTCTGTGTGCTCATGGGGTAGTAAATTGTATGCATACTTTAAAATCCAGGCAAAAATTGGTAGATCATTCCAGAACTATTTGTGTGCTGACTTTAATTTGCATACTAATCTTTAAAACATACTACTTGTTTTGTATATTTAGTTTAGTATAGTATATAGTATGGAAGCATGCGATTTCGGATGCTGCCTTATTTTACTTTCAGATAAGTCAAATAATTTCCTGTTTTATAAAAAAAAAAAGATTTAAGTCCAAGTAAACTAAAATGGGTTCCTTGAATTGCCTCTGTATTTATAATATATATATATAATAAAGTTTCTTATTGAAGATCAATAAATTGATTATATCAGATGAAGAACTCCTGTTTGTCATCCACTATGATGCCTTCAATTTTCTCTAAACCGTTGCTCTGACGCTCCCCTTTATTCCCCTTCGAACTGGCCTTAGGAGCGCACACACTTGCTGGAAGTGATTTTATCTTACTTGAATGTTTTAGAGGTAATAAGATGCTGTACAATGGTTGTTGCTCAGATGGAGGCTGTGGGACTCTAGCTTGTAAATTAATTTCTCTCTGTGGAAGCATGTAAGCGGAGACCACAGAAAGATCTATAGATCCGCTGATAACTGCTTGACCGGTGTCTACATCTGTCTCTTCAGCACCCACTAATGTGTCCACATTAATCCGAAACCTTGGCATTGTAAAAGAGAAGGAACTGCACGGAGGAAAGGTGAAAGGATCGGTGCTTCTTGATTGTAATGCTTCTGTTGCCATTGATATGAAAGAGCGAGAATGGCCATCTGCCCATCCAGCACATACAATTTTCTGGTTACACTGAACACTCTTAATGTCTTTCTGTTTGCACTGCATTGGTTGGGAAGACTGATTAAGAAGTTTCTGAGTATGGGAGCAAGATGTACTTTGGCAGCCGTATTTGTGATCAACATCAGGGGCGTAGCCATATGATGGTGCAAAAGAGTAAATCCCAGAGGGGGAACTGAAAGAAATTGATTTCCTTGATTGTTCAGATGAGTCCTGTACCTAAAGGAAAAGTAAACACCGTGTAAAAGATCATAACGCAAAACTTTAGTATTATAGATACACAACACACTGACTCTCACCTGTAGCAATATCATATTCCCATCATGATCCTTGGTTTGCCAACGTTTCTCACTGATTGGTCTACAGGAATAGGGCAGAAGTGGTATAAGCCCATCCATATTTCTTACACGTATCTCCATAAGGGTGCATTCCGCAGGTATATGCTCCTGTCCTTGTGGGGACCTCTTAAATGCTAGCTGAATCTCCATATAATTGTTGGAGTAGACCACACAGAAGCTACAAAGTTGGTTCCTTTGTGATAGAGGGCGACAGAGAAGCAGTCTGTAGAGACGCACCTGATCACTGTAGGTCTCATATCGACAATATAAAGTGAATCGGACGATTTCCTTTCCGTAACGTACTTTCTGTACGGCCCATAATGGTGTGCCAGGGGCTAATGTGTAAAAATCCTGCATTGCTGGAGAAAACGATGAGCCTTTTACTTGCTCTGTGTGGTGGTAATGCCATGGCGGGTGTCTCAGCTGCTGCTCATGCCTCTCTTTACTTGCGTGATCTTCCCGCAGAAAGAGGATGACCGATAGGCATGGAGGAAGGGATAGATGGAGTTCTAGGGAGCACTGGGCACTTCGCTGGAGCCTATCTGCTCGCTTTGACACTCGGAAAAGGGTCAGTTGTGGGTGGAGGAGGGAAAGGAGTCGGTCAGCAGCACTTTGGAATGTTTTCGCCTTACCTGGATTTGCTATGATGTGAACAGAAACGAGGAAGGGGTCTTGCAGGAAGTCTCCCAAAAACAGTTGCCAAAGACATGGAAAATAAAAAAAAGAGTCAGACTAGGAGGATATCAGTGAACATATAAGTAAAATATTCTAGAATAAGAAAAACATTAAAACTAGGATGCACTAATCTCGGTATTGGTATTAGGCCTAATACTGAGATCATGTACTAGTAAAAACACTCGGATACCACAAGCCGATGCCTCTTGTAACGTCACTTACAGTGCACAAAGACTTCGACTGAATGTCTGGCTTAGAGGTGTGGAAATTAATCAAATTCAGCAAACTATAAACTTGTGTACCGCAAAAATATCAAGAACAAAAAAAGGAGTATTTTTAATACGAGTAATCTGAAAAAAAGATTCATAAAGATAACCTGTTGGCCAGATCGACCACCTTCCTACATCTGATTTAGGGGCAGTAGCACAGTGGTTAAGGTGTTAGTCAGCTAACTGGAAGATCCGGTTTCTATTCCCACCACTATAACGTTGCCACTGCTGGGCCCCTGAGCAAGGCCCTTCACTCCAAATTTCTTAGTTGTATAAATGTGTTTAATGTAAGTCACTCTGGATAAGGGTGTCTGCCGGATGCTGTAAATGTAGATTTGGATAACTCCCAAATCATTGTGAATATGTTAAGAGTTGAAAGAGAAAAAAAACGGCAAGCCTCTGCCACTTCACTATAGCCCTTTTAGAACAGTAACATGGTGCTAAAATGTTGTTAGGATAAATTATGGCAGTTTTGCAGTATTTAAGTTGTCCAATAAGCCGACAGGATTGCTTTGGTAATATTTACTACCATTAGAAAAAATGTATCTCTGCAAACAATCCATCCCATTGAGTTCTACTCCAGTCAGCCAAAAGCAAGGTTGTAGGTACAGGCTTACCAAAAGCTAATAGCTAAAAAAAAAGTATAGAAAAGTCATGGTTATGGGTTGGGTTTCATTTTCAAAGACCTGCAAGGACCCCTGAGCAAGGCCCTTAACCCTTAAATGCTCAGTTGATAAAAAATAAAATGAAAGCAAGTCACTCTGGATAAGGGTGTCTGCAAAATGGCAGAAATGTAGATGTAGTTTTTAACACTTTCCAAAACAATCATATGATACGGGTCAAAAAACGATGTTGTAAGTACAATTATTTTGGACTTTAATTCTTTATTCTAAAATAAAAAGTGTTTTCACTGTTGGTGTAATGGTGACGATAGTACATGCAAATACCTACACCTTTCTCTTATCCACCCCCCACCCCCACCCCCTGCTCATTTAGCTCCTTCCGCACTCGGGGGACATGTCCTACTTTGTTGTTCAAAACGAGGGAACGCTGTGCTCTTACAAACTTACACACACAAACAGAACCCCATACACAAATGCAGATCTCAGCGCTGTTAGTGGCACAACTGTCTCGCCTTTCTGCCTATTTGGAAACAAGGACCGCTGTGCGGTGCTCAAATCAGGTGCAACCTCTTTATATGTACTATTATCGACCTTTTTACATGCAGGTCTCTTTGGTACTTCGGCACTTTCTCAGCTCCTTCTGCACACCTTCTACCATGAGGCAAGTAAATGTAGTCAGCTGGCTTCTTCATCGTGGGACAAAAAACCAAATGTCTGACGCATTTATTAAGTGTTTATTCTAACAAAATTTACAATGAAACTTTCCACTTCCTGATCCGGCTGCCTTCCACTAAAGAGACACCTCGAATCCTGTTTTAGTTAGCGGTCTGAAGGTGAACAGAGACACAGAGCAGATGATTCTAATAAATAATAAAATGACCATGACTATGATTCAATAGCAGTTCCACAGTTGCTCTAAGGAATGCTAATGGAAATGTATGATGAGCTCTTTTCCATGCTTTAATAAATGAATATGTAGGAAATAAAACGTAATGTACTAATTTGGAGAAGGTAAAGTTTAGAAACAGACACAAGGGCAAATGATTTATAAAATAAAATTGTTTATTCCTGAATAAATATATATTTAGATATAGAGATATATACGAATTAGCTTTCATCGAAGTAATTAATGTATGGATTTACTATAGAAGACTAATAACTGTCTCTCTGACCATTACTTTACAATGTAAGTGTAGTCAGTGTTTCGGTGCAGAACAATCACACTTTTCCACTCCAATCCAAACACAGTGTCGCCACGACGCTCAACAATTTTAACAATTGTATGTTTTTAACTTTGTAGCGACAGAAAGAACCTCAAAGTGGCAAAATGGTCTGTGCTAAAACTGTGGGTCATGTGTTACAATATGATTTGCCAATCATATCTTTAATGTAGATGCACATCCGATATCTGATAGCTTGTTTGCAGTCATGTGATAGTGTTGATGCAAGAAAATTTACAACTGGGCTGGAAGTATAAAACAAACAAAAACAATGGAAGACACAGAGGAAAAGCTGTATTGTTGCTGTTCAACCCCATTCCTTATATTATAATAAGAGGCGAATTTTCTTAACTGATATATTTGCTTGCCATCATGGACATAGACATAACCAACTAACTACCTTGTGCTCGTGACACCCTTCTACACCGAAAAACAGATGAAAGCAAACAAAAGCATTACAAATTTTTTGTCTTATTGTCCTTTTTCTTCTTAAATATAACTAAAAATAAAACTTCTACAGAAAATGTTAACTTCTAGTCATTGGTGCTAACAATGATCAAACATGTTGCTGAATTACAGGATGTACTGTATACATTCAACCTTGAAATTAGTTGTCTTTTTATATTATAGGCGTCACCTGCCGTCATGTTTGCTCAAGAAGTCAGTTGGGATCAGACAATTTTTAGGTTCTGATAAATAAAAATCAGGATTTATTTTTATATTTGCTTTTTTCTTTTTCCAATCAGCATTATATGTCTATCTGTCTGTCTGTCTGTCTCTCTGTCTGTCCGCCTGTCTGTCTTTTTAAGCAGCCACTTGCGGATTAAATGGCTAATATCGGATTTAATTCCCCACCTGAAACCCTTACCTGTCTCACCGGGGAACATTTAATAAACCTTAAAGGGATTTAGAGAAAGGTCATGTACACAGAGATACAGCAACCAAGAAGCTTTCTGAATACAGAAAGAGACAGACAGACAGACAGACAGACAGACAGACGGACAGACAGACGGACAGAATACACGGGGTGAGAGAAAAATAATAATAATTTAGAAACAAATAAACAAACTTACTTCTTGTAGGTGACCCTGGACTGTAGCCCTGCCTGAGAAAAACAAATTGACCATTGCATTAAGTATGACATTCAACACAAACAACAGAAATAATGTTAACACTAAAGTCTGTCTGCTCAAAGTGGAATTAAGTCTAAGCCCAAAGCAAAAACATGTTAGAGTTTATTTCTGCTGACTCGAATCCCTGATTGATATATTGTTACTCACATAGCGGTCTCCGCTCCGCGCTCTTGCTCGGTCGGCTTCTTCTCCATCTCAGATAAAACTATTAGTGATGTTTTCAATAACACATAAATCTTCCTTTTCTTCACATAATTAAAACGAAAAATTAAACTTTCACTTGTTAAACGGGCGACGTTTTACTGTAAAATGTATCTAATATAAACTAACCGGTTATTGCGTTCGGATCTTGGACGTTGCCGACGGCTTTACTGACGTAAAGATTTGCGGCGCCGCGGGAAACGGACGGCACATATTGTCGCCCCGCTGCCGCCACCCGGAGGAGACACATGTTGAATATTTCACAACTCGGGTAGCAAATTCTTTCCGTGTGTTTAGATTTTATTCTCTGTAGTGTAGCTGTAGTTTTGCTGAATGATCACACTTTACCCTCTGTCCATCTCTCTCTCTCTCTCTCTCTCTCTCTCTCTCTCTCTCTCTCTCTCTCTCTGTCTGTCTCTCGTTCTGTCTCTCTTGCTATCTCTCGTGTTCACCCTCTGTTTCTCTGTTTATCTCTCTTGCGCACTCTGTCTCTATCGCTCTCTATCTCTCGTTCGCTGTCTCTCTCTCTTTCTCACTCTCATTCTATCTCTCTCTCGCTCTTTCTCGCTCTTTCTCTTGTGCTCACTCTGTCTCTCACTCATTTTTGTCTCTTATTATATCTCTCTTGTTCACTCTGTCTATTGCTCTCTATCTCTCTCTCGCTCACTCTGTCTCTATCGCTCTCTATCTCTCGTTCGCTATCTCTCTCTGTCTCTTTCTCACTCTCACCTCGTTCTATCTCTCTCTCTCACTCGCTCTCTCTCTCTCTCTTTTTTTTCTATCTCTCGTGTTCACTCTGTCTCTTTCTCACTTTCTCACTCACTTTCTTTTGCTCTTTTCCTCTCTCCTCTCTCTCTCTCTCTCTCTCTCTATTTACAGGGTCTAAATATATATATATATAGGTTATAAACGATTCATAGACACCACAAATCCACTATAAAAAGCAGCTCTTTATTATGTACATGTAGTCAAAAAGAAAATAATAATTACAAGCAAAGATTCTCAGTAAACAGCTCAAAATAACCACTTAAAAAATACAATTTTATATCACCGCCACTATCGTTCATAGTATTATTTGTTAAGTTTGTTACTGTTTACTCTTCTAGCTGATGTAGCCTTCAGGTTTCAAAAGGAGAAAGTCTTGTAGCATCTTTGGGACAGGAAGCTGAGGGATAAATAAGTAACAGTATTTCCCCAACCTTTTTCTCAGCGTGGATCTGCACAGGTGCTGCAGGGAGCGTGGTTTATATTCCAAAGCGAAAAGCGAGTCGTAAAATGACCTATGAAGCTAGATAAATATACAAAAGCATAGTTTAATCAACTCTATAATGCATATTAAAAATATTTCCGATTCGTTAAAATACCTACTTTGAAAATGTCCTCAGGAATCGCTTCAACCCATCTAAAAGTTACGGGTACAAAAGTGTAGGAGTTAAACAGAATCTCCACCGTTTTCGGAGCAGATGCACAGGTGGTTAAGACCTTTAAAAAGAAGATAAACGCACAAAGCATGTAGTAATATATACTAATCTAGTAAATTAGCTTAGCAAGAAGTAAACAGAATCTTAACTAGAGGATACCAACTTTGAGCAACGCTTGTGGCCAGACTTTTATAGATCCATGATTTAACAAGGTCTGGACCACAACCTCCGGCTGAGATTCTTGCCGTAAATTAGCAATTTGGAGTACAATCGACAGCGGTGTACAACCGTTATAATCGATGGCATTGATATCCGCCCCATGATCCAGAAGACACTGCACCAAGCTCATCTGGACATTCCGGGCTGCCTTATGAAGCGGGGTGCGTTTCTCGTTGTCGGATAAATTCACTTCAGCTCCGTAACTCAAAAGAATATTGCAGACCTGAAGGTGTCCCTCGTTATTAAATTGATCTTCTCCTGGATTTTTTTGAGCTTCTGAACATGCAGCACCCAAAGCCGTTTCTCCCGAGCTGTTGGTGTGGTTGATTTTTGCTCCATATCGCAGGAAAAGCTGGACGTGATGTGGCAGGCCATGCCTTGCAGCGACAAGTAACGGAGTGTCCTCTTCTTCCTCAGTAGGAAGGTCTACGTTAGCACCATGACGCACCAGAGCCTTGGCACAACTGTTTTGGACAAGCAATTTCTATTACATTGATTACATCATAGCAGGTTATTATTTCTGGGCTAAAAATCATTGCAGTCATGACATTTACATTTCTGGGAAATGCCCTTATACAGAGTGTGACTTAAATTTATTACAATATCTTTGTATAAATTTGTGCATTTGATGGTTAGGGGCCTTGTGCAGGGGCCCAGTAGTGACAGCTTGGTGGTGCCAAGAACTGAACCCATGATCTTTCGATCAGCAGTCCAACACCTTAAACCACCTTGAGCACTAAGCATGGCTGAATTTGCCAAATGCTTCTTGTTAAATTAGCGATAGCTAGTAAACATAGCAGGACATTAAACATAAAATGAAATTTAACCAATTAAAATAAATACAAATAATTATAAAAAAAAAACTCATACCGGAGTGATTGAGGTGTCCTACACAAATGTAAAGGTGCCAACCCGTCCTCCGTCAGCTGATTGGGCTCAGCTCCATGCTCTAGGAGGAGCTCTGCACATTCAGTATTGTTGTTGCTGCATGCTTCATGAAGCGCTGCTTTTCCTCCAGCATTTAGATTAGGATGTGCTCCATGTTCGAGCAAGTAGAGCAGACAGTCAGTAAAACCCTGTGCTGCAGCGATACACAGCGGACTCGTAAGCTCCTGCCTGTATTCCAAAGACCAAAGACCTAGAACGGGGTGTAATTATTATTTTTTTTTATTCATTGCAGCTATCTCATCCTAAACTTAGTGATGTTATAACATCCCAAATAGTTTATCAGTGACTGTTTGATGTAGCTACAATAAATCACACTGTAGTTTAACCCCCAGTTCAAATTTCATTCAGAAACCACGGCATGCCATTTAAGTCCAATATTAGATACCTCAAAAGATTATTGCCTATTCAGGTGCATATGTTTGTCTGTCCGTCTGTCTGTTAGAATAACCCGATTGTAATGCGTTTAGTTCCACAGACACAGCACAACAGGATCAGCAGTCAGAAAGAATAAAGAATTTTGCTAAACTGAGCTGAATTACAGGAGCGTCTCTCTAAATTTAAATATAACAATATAAATATAAATAAAGAAAGAAATAAAGAAATAAAAAAACAAATATAAATAATTTAAAAAACAATCGTTTTCCTCCACAATTTACTTAAAATTGTGAAAATGTGATATATATTCTAAATATATCAAGCTTTAAATAAATATTTCAAGCTTTTTTTTAAAAAATTTTTGATAATTATTGCTCCTCCTTTGCCCTAACTTATCTTTTTGTTGTCAAACTCTCGTTTGATCTCCTGTCGTAATGTGAGTGCTTGCAATAGCATGGTTTAACCAGTGTGGCGCTGTAGCGCAAGACTGCAAGTCAGTAGCCATGCCGAAGAAGACTTCAATTACATGAACACAGTGGAGTGTAAACAAAGCTGAACCAGGTGAGTTTTGCTGTAAAGCATCTTAACAGAGGTGAATATGAAAAACTGTACTAGCTAAACCTTAAATATAAAGCTAGCTACAGTTAAATGTTATTAATAGTAAATGCAAAAAAAATAAATAGCTGAAAATGTATAAATAATAGTCATATCATTGTTTAACATTTTAAAATAGGAAATGGAAAGTGATTACCTCATTTTATTTGTATGATTATAACCTAATTTGTTAGAGAATTGATTAAACTTACTGAACGATTGGTAAAAGTGGGGGAAGTGGTTAGCTCAGTGGTTAAGCTGTTGGACTACCAACATGAGGAACCTGGGTTCAACTCCCAGCCCCACCAAGCCACCACTGCTGGGCCCCTGAGCAAGGCCCTTAACCCCCAATTGCTCAGTTGTGTATAACAAGGAAATTGTAAGTCGCTTTGGATAAGGGCGTCTGCCAAATGCTGCAAATGTAAATATAAAATAATTACAGCTCAATTAAAAGGATCAACTAGTAAAATAATCGATGTGTTGTAGCCCTATTATGCACCATGAATGCATTTGTAGCAGTTTTGTTTCACTACAAAATTATGATTAAAATTTTATTTTTGCATACAATTGGTTTCATAACAATATTTGCAAAATGATTATAAAAAAAGATTGCCTTGGCCAAGCAGGTTTTCTATTTTATAGTTAGTTTTTGTGTCAGCGATTTATTCATCATTCTAGATCGTCATCTGGTTCTAATTTTTCACTGTAATGTCAAATCCAGCTCAGGTTAAACCAGACCATAGAAACACATCATTTGCACCATTTTGATTATTAGATACTAATCCACTCATACCCAATGCTATATTATCATCCTCATCCTCATCCTCATCATCATCCAGCTCAAACTCACCACGTTTCTGTGCAGTCCACCTCAACTCATCACTTTGGAACACTAGAATCTTATTGAGCTCAGCAGGATCAGAGAAGCCGTCCTGCACGTCCCTCCAGTGGTGACTAAGCATGTTGACCAGCACAGAAGGACACACAAAGTCCATCCCCGGCTGCTTGCCGCTTTTTTTCTCTTTGTCACTTTTAGACTTTGTGCGGTTTACAGCTAAACATTTGCTATCTTTGACGCATGCAGTTGCGGCCACGTGACTCATTACATACACCTCTTCGTCCTGTGAGATCATAATTACTAAAGAACAGACGTCTGTGTGATCCTTACCTACCTGCTTGTTTATATGCCTTTTGTAGCCCTGCATCATCTATTTTTAGTTTGCATGACGTGACCGTAGGAAGGTCAAACAATTTCAGTAGCAGATGTGGATGATCATTTTAATCATCTTAGTGCTTTGTATTGGAAACAATTTAAAAATGCCAGGGCGCAGTTGTAAACATATAGGGATAAGTGGAGTGCATCGGTGCTGATATCATTGCAGCATTGGTCTAGAAATAGTATCAGACATGTGAAATTTACCAGTGGGACAGAAATGTCCTCCAATCAGATCAGTCAACCAGGAATCTGGACTGTAATGCTGCCACATATGCAGCATTCTGACCCCTTTATTTAACAGGCTATAAACCAGTCCAAATCACATGCCAGTGAAAGTAAATATTTGTCTTTTGTGGACTTAAAAATATGTGTAAAAGTTTAGCAATAAATGAATGTTGTGCCTAAAAAATAGAATTTTTAATTTAATTTAGCATTTTCTAATTTTTCCTTAATTTATTAAAAAAATAAAAAGATTATTTTTGCAAGGACCGAGTCGGAATTATCCCTAATAATAAATAGAAATGTTGGCATGACTTTAAATTTGAACCACCTTTAGACACTATAATTATAAATAGGACTGTGTTTTGGCAAAGGCCTCACAATAAAATGTACAGGTGCATCTTAATAAATTAGAATGTCATGGAAAAGTTCATTTATTTCAGTAATTGAACTCGTCTTTGATTCTTTTAATTGTGATGATTTTGGTTCACATTAAACAAAAACCCACCAAGTCACTATTTCAATAAATTAGAATACTTCATAAGACCAATAACAAAACATGTTGGCCTTCTAGAAAGTATGTTCATTTACTGTATATGTACTCAATACTTGGTAGGGGCTCCTTTTGCTTTACTTACTGCCTCAATTCGTCGTGGCATGGAGGTGATCAGTCTGTGGTATGGAAGCCCAGGTTTCTTTGACAGTGGCCTTCAGCTCATCTGCATTTTTTGGTCTCTTGTTTTCCTCTTGACAATAACCCTAAAGATTCTCTATGGAGTTCAGGTCAGGTGAGCTGGCAAGTGAAGCACACCAACACCATGGTCATTTAACCAACTTTTGGTGCTTTTGGCAATGCGGCATCTTCAAAAAGCTGGTCAGCAGAAGGAAGCGTGATGACATTGCACCCCAAATTATCACAGACTGTGGAAACTTAACACTATACTTCAAGCAACCTGGACTATGAGCTTCTCCACCCTTTCTCCAGACTCTAGAACCTTGGTTTCAGAATAAAATACAAAACCTGCTCTCATCTGAAAAGAGGACTTTGACCACTGGGCAACAGTCCAGTTCTTCTTCTCCTTAGTCCAGGTAAGACGTCTCTGACGTTGTCTGTGGTTCAGTAGTGGCTTAACCAGAGGAATACGACAACTGTAGCCAAATTCCTTGACACGTCTGTGTGTGGTGGCTCTTGATGCCTTGACCCAGCCTCAGTCCATTACTTGTGAAGTTCACCCAAATTCTTCAATCGATTTTGCTTGACAAGCCTCTCAAGGCTGCGGTTCTCTTGATTGGTTGTGCATCTTTTTCTTCCACACTTTTTCCTTCCACTCAACTTTCTGTTAACATGCTTGGATACAGCACTCCGTGAACAGCTAGCTTCTTTGGCAATGGATGTTTGTGGCTCCTTGTGAAGTCAATGATTGTCTTCTGGACAACTGTCAGATCAGCAGTCTTCCCCAAAATGAGTGAACCTAGTGAACCAAACTGAGAAGGCTCGGGAAACCTTTGCAGGTGTTTTGAGTTGATTAGCTAATTGGCATGTCACCACATTCTTATTTACTGAAATAATGAATTGGTGGGTTTTTGTTTAATGTTAGCCCAAATCATCACAATTAAAAGAACCAAAGACTTAAACTACTTCAGCCTGTGTGCATTGACTTTATTTAATACACAAGTGTTACAATTTGAGTTGAATTACTTTTTCACGACATTCACCTGTATATTATGCTACATTGGTAACGATACAATTTGTCACAATCTGTTGCAAAGCAGTGATGATTCGCTTACATCACCTTTTAAAACTGACCCCTATCTTATATCTGCATTTACACTATACACAGAAAAATAACCCGATGTAGACATACTGACCAGAAAAGCAAGTGAAAAAAAAGTGCAATAATCAATGGACGGAATGAATGAAGACAAAATGATTCAGTATTTTGCTTCCACAACATATTTAAAAGTTGACGAAACAATGATCCTTTTAGGAGGAGAAATAAAGGAGGAGTGTCCTTGTTGCAGCCTGGACAAATGTAGCATTGATCACTAAATTATAAATATCTCTTGATAGTCTGTTTACTTTATTTGTTTACAGACAAAACAGACTTTAAGTGAACAAAAATAATAAATATTATTATACAGTTGCCCTAAATCATTATATATCACTGGTGTCCACCTGAGCCACCGTTGCTTATTCAAAGACATTCGACTTGTATTGACAGGTGAAAATCTAATCTGTCTGTTTACAGAAAAAACACTAATGCACAGATTAGATTCATATGTGCTTCGTCTCTCAAATCCTATCTGTACCACATTAGCCCTGATCATGCATAGTGGTCACTACAGTGGACAGCTGTTCAAAGGCTGTTCCCTAGCATATGCATTGGTTTTGTTGTTATAGTTGCATATAAGCCAACACCAGTAGATGCTTGTGCGTCATCCCATAAACTGCCATCTATATCTCAGTCATTGTAACTGCATTTTTTCTTTACTTAAATCCAAGATGGCTAACAGAAAGTCAGAAATGCGGAACATCCCAGGATAATTGATGCAAAAAAAAAAAAAAAAAAAAAAACCAATTTGTTTGATCCTAGAAACTCCACTAGTGTTGGAGTGTAACATTTTTGCATTGCTTTTAAAAGTATTAGAATGTGTTAACAAACATAAAAACATAAGATTAGCAGCATTAAAAATATTTCATAGTTTTCAGAAAGTATATAATTTTCTGCTATTGATTTGTTAAATACATATTTTCTTGGTTAAAACGTCAAACGCATGGTGTCCACTCGTGGACAGGTTTGTAACTGCATGAAAAAAAAGTTTATAAAAACACATTTTAGTTGCATTGTTTTATCATGCCTAGAGAGGACTAAAAACACTCAGGAAACAAATCCTGACTGAGGTTCTCATAATTCATGCATAAAAGGGTTAGAGAAAAAAAAAATCGGATTTCGGTCACTTGATACGTGTGGTGTAAATGCGGCTTGAGGTACATTAAATGTACCATATGGCTACTTCTGTACATCCTTTTCCAAATATTGTCCATGAGGGATGAAGGGTGGCTATGGTGATTTACCCATTTAGCCAAAATAGCATTAGGTAGATCAGGAACTGATCTCAGGCAAGCAGGTCAGGCATTCAGTCAGTCATTCCAAATGTAATCAGTGGGCTTTCATTTGGAGTCAGGATCAACTGTAGGTCATTTGAGTGCTTGATGGAATTGAGTAGAAGAAAGTAACAGAACATCCAGTGACAAATGATGAGAAAAATAATTCCGGATTTGTATTTAATACTGTAGCAAAAAATTACATAGAAATAAAAACACTACAGGTAAATGCAAACAATTAAGTATAAGTATTTGATGACTAAATACAAGCAGACAATTAACAGCTGACTTTTCTTCTTTGACACTTTCGTGCAGTGTGACTTTTCCTACTGTGACCGTCAAACCGAGAACAGTGTGATTTATTGATAGATGAAGGTAGAAGGAGTGTTTGTGTGACCTGCTGTTAACACATCCCCTTTAATATCTTACTACAAATTAACTACAAAATACTACTTCTGACTTCTAAAACGCTAAATAGTCTCGAGCCACAGTACATGACTGAACTTTTAATGCTCCACTATGTCGATGTTGATAAACTGTTTGTTGGCTGTTTGCTGGTACCTCCAGTGGTTTCTACAGTTTTGCTAGTTTAGTATGCTTTGTCATGTAAATGTATATTTCCAGATAATTTACAAAACATTATTCCTTATTTAAAATTTCCTTAAAATTATTATATAAAGAGGTGACGGAAGACCAGGGTTCTCTCTTATGGTCCTATTAATAAAGGCAAAGATGCCCAAAAAATCTAAAAAAAAAAAAAAAAAAGAAGAGGTGAATGGAGTGGGTGTGGTTTCAGTGCTACCAGAGCTTGTTTTTAATTTCAAGTTATTTATTTTGTTATCTTTCAAATTTGGATCGGTTGTTAACACATTTTACTGTGTTATAAAAAAAATCAGAATCTATATTTAATATTACTTTATGCTGACTAGAGTGATAGAGTGAATAAGCACTGGTTAACAGGCTCAATATCACACAAATGATCTAAACATAAATGATTGAATTTTAATTAATTTTAAATTTAAATCATTGAACAGTCATTTTTTTTTTTTTTTTTCTTTAAATCAAATGTTAAATTGAGTGTCGGAGCTTTTCTAGGACTCACCCACCAAAACAGCTGCTGGAAGCTGAACGCTGGTTTCTTTCATCCAGTCATCATTGGACAGCTCAATAACAGCATCTGGGTTTTCTTTGGTCAGATCTTTGAGCAGGCTTTCCAAACATTTAAAGTCCTTCTTCTCCCGGGCAACTTTCAGTGTCTGTGTTATTTCTGAGTTGAGCGGGTAATCCACCTTTACGTCTGATGACATTATCTTGCAGATAAACTTTATAGAGCCTTTAATACATGAACATTAGGTAATTATAAATAAGCTTTTCCACCTTGTGGTAGTTTGTTTTCATTCCCTAGACATGCAGATAAGAATAGAGCAAACAGACTGTCAGCTGATGTCTTAAAATACCCCAGGTCTGGTTTAGACCACTCGAGTACCAGCTAGAATGTGCTGATTATAAACATGACATACATTCGGTGTATGTTACCTTTAACTTCGCTAAATAAATAGTTTTTCCTGTGTAAACTTATACTGCCTGGGAGTAATCTATTTAATTTAACCATATACTGTAGGTGCAATATTTTAATAGAAATAAATATATACATCAGCTGAAAAATATGCAACGCAGAAATATGTAATTTTTTTTAAAACAGCGGCTTTAGTCTACAGAATAGCTCATTTCTGGTTCAGTTGCAAAACCTAGCTGGTAACGGTATAGCTCAAGAATGTGTGTACCAAAAGACACAGATTTAACTTTAATGCCTGCTCTTGTTTTAAAAAAGCAATGCTTTGCTCTGGCGAAGGTTATGGCATGTCATAAACTAACAGAAGCAATAAGTGCACAATGACCTGCACAAAATAAATATGATTTCTAATCCTACTTTATTGCTCATGTCATGATAAGTGATATATAAATAAACTGTCTCTGCTTCCATGCAGTAACAATAACAGGAATGATAAACGTACTATTTTTACACCGGTAATGTGAGTTCATAGTCAGGGTCATAGCTGATCATTTAAACCTAATGTCAGGACAAATGATATAACAGGAGCTTCTCTCAGTCATGCTTTTAATTCAATTTATTTTATTTTATTTTATTTTAATACAGGTATTGACAAGCTTTTTATCCATAAAATAGTGAATGACAAATGATTCATGACAGAAACAGAAATCTGTTTAATGCAGCCGTGGGAAGTGATCGCTCAAGGTTTAAGGTGTTGGACTGCTGATTATAAAAACATTGGGAACATTGTATTCTCTTAAATGCACTGATACAGTAGAATATGATCTAGTGTGGAATAAAATGGATCGAATCTCACAATTATTTGCCGAACAATGTGGGTCACTTTATTTACTTTGCTGTGAAAACGTTCCGTCTCAAGACCTCTTTACACTTATACCGCAATTAATGTCAGCGGAAGAGTGTGAAATTGTGGAATTATTTTATTTATTTGTAAAAATGTGAAAATAGTCTGATTAAATGCGAACAATTCCGGAGCCATAAAGTCTTGTTTAATTGTTTGCGTGAAGGACATGTTTGTGTTTTCGAGTGTCACTGGAAAAAGAATCTGATTGGTTGCTCAGTTCAACTCTTAATTTTTGAACAGACGGCACTTAATTTTTAATCAGTAAATCGTCTCCGGTTACGTCGATATCCTCGGTTCCCTAAGAGCGGGAACGAGACATTGCGGGAAAATTCTACTTTCCTTTTGAAGATTATTGGCTCACTCTAGTGCATCAGACTGGGCCAATTGCCGCCCTTAGGCAAAAGAGCAATAAGCATGTACCACCGACTAATAAGTATATAAGGCAGCGTGGGGCAGCACTTTTCAGAATCATTACTCGCAACGTTCTGCGAATGCGGCAATGACTGCAATGTGTTGTTCCCTCTTTCCGGGAACCGATGTTATAGACGTAACTAGAGATGTTCTCTTTCAAGATTGCGTATCATCCGCTATAGGAACAGTGTTAAGTCCCGCTGTGCGAGCTGACACTTGCAACAGGAAAAATCCTCCGTTTATAAACCAATACCCCCTTCCGCTGGCAAGCTACAGCTAAGTCAGATCCATCCACACTCATCGGGTGGAAGAATACATGTCCCAAAAAGCGGACTCTGCGCTGAAGACAGAGTATCGCAATAAATTACCTGCACTAACCAGGATGGCACATAACTGCACTAAATAGGTCAGAGAGGACAAATGTTGCTCAGCACTTATCGCAAATAAGAGAAAATCCTGATAGCCTACATGTAGAGGAAGCATAATAAAATAACTGCTACTGTGCTGGAAAAGGGCAGGGCGAAGAGAAATACCAGGCGCTGGGAATCAACCGCATAGCGGTGTCTCCGAGATGAGTCACATATACTCACTGTACCACTTGGAATTTGTGTAGCTTTCATAAACAGCATGTAAATGTGGCTAATTAACACCGGCTACGAGTGGGCTAGGTTAAGCCAGTGGTCTAAATAACGGAGGATGCGCATCCCGCTTGCTCGGAGGAGGAGGAGCGCTGCATTCATGCACTTGAAAACACTCACTTAGCTAGAGCTAACCCGAAGGAGAGGGCTTTGTACTAGTATGCCAGTAGTTCAAAGGCAAACCTAAGGAAGAGCCGGTCATGCTAAGTGATCTGAAAGTGAAAGTAAGCGGAAGTCTTTTATGTCTAGAGTCACGAACCAGTCCCCGGGGCGTATCTGCTCCAGGATCTGTTTTAATGTTAACATCCTGAATGAGTGTTTGCAAAGCTCTTTGTTTACCGGTCGCAGATCAAAAATCAAACGAAATCCTCCTGTCCCTTTTGGGGACCAGGAAGTAACGACTCTAGAATCCCGTCTCCAGCTCGCTCTGGGAAACTTGCTCTACAACTCCATCCTTGATCAAACTGTGGAAACTGAAGCACATAGCCGTGCTTTCTACTTTTTAAAACCCAGCGCGACAACTCTGGGATATAAATTAATTTTTGTATTGCGTAGGACACAATGCTGATTTGTGTGTGTGTGTGTGTGGGTGTGTGTGTGTGTGTGTGTGTGTGTACACAGATTTATGGAGACTCGTCATGGTGGGGACCAAAATTGAGGCCCCCCCCATGGGTACAAAAGCTTCTAAACATACAGAATGAGATTTTTAGAAAAAGTAAAAATGCAGAAAGTTTCTGGTTAGGGTTAGGGGATAAAAAAAATACAGCATGTACATTATGAAAACCATTACACCGATAGAGAGTCCCCACAAGGATACCAGACAAATGGCTCAAATGGTTAAGGTGCTGAGTTGCTGATCTGAAGACCAGGAACACCTGTGTTCCACCAGCAAACCAACCACCGTTTGGTCCTTGAGCAAGACCCTTAACCCTTCCTGCTCCAGGGGCGCTGTATCGTAGCTGACCCTGCGCTCTGACCCCAAATTACTAAGATGGGATATGGGAAAAACACTGCATTTCAATGGCTCTGTACATGTACCTTGCACAATGACAATAAAGTTCAATATTTATTATTATGTGAGTGTGTGTGTGTGTGAGATAGTGCTGGTATCAGTGTGTTTAGCTGTGCCTCATTTGCTTGATGTAAAACAAAGACAAAGGGTAGTTGTGTAAACTGGAATTTTCAGTCATGAAATTCAGTTTATTGTATCAACTGCAGGCCAAAGTCTCTCAGTGCTTCTGTCCACAGCCGTCCCAAAAATCTTGGGGATCTGATCTGCAACTTCAGCTGCAGTGACCAGACTCCAGACAGATGTAGAACATCAAACATATCCGAAAAGCGGAAATATGCAGGCTCATTGGGAGCTCAAAAAATGTTTAATTGTAAAAGAAAAAGCCTCAGTTTGTCCACTTGGAGGGGATACAGAGCAATAAACTCCAAACTTCAAGCTAAGCTACAACAATGCAAATTGCCTACATTCTGTTGATTTGTTTTTTAGAGCTTCAGGGTTACATTTAAAAAAGAAATGTTAACTTTGCATTGGTTTCCACAGCAATCTTTATTTAATATCCAAACTCTATAAGTCTTCCCCCTTCATTTGGAAGCTGTGATGACGGCATGGACAATAACCAAATTCTCATGCCTTAATTATTATAGTTACAATATCATTACACTGCAGTATTTTTTTTATTATATTTGTATTATTTTAGCACCTTCCTGTAAAATTAACCAGTATTTTATATTTTATACATCTTTTATTTTTATATTTGTAAATTCATTTTATCCTATTATATTTTTTCCTTTGCTTTTTCTTTATTCTTTGTACTTGTTTTTTCTAATAAGTCTTTCCTTTGGGATAAATAAAGAATTGTCTTCAATTAAAAAGGAAGTTACAAATTTAGGGATGGTTATTTCTAAAGAGGGGGAGTTAATAGAGGAAAAAATGTTTGGAATCTGATAGATAAATGCAAATTAATGTTGAATAGATGGCTACAGAGGGACCTTACAATACACCTTACAATAGACCTTACAATTGGAAGAGTTCTTTTGTCTAAGATGAAGTTTGTCTGGACTCGTCTACTCAGCCTTCTCCCAACCAATTTCACCTCGAATGATTAAAGCAATGAAGACGATAAATTTTTATTTTATTTGGGGGAATAAATGTTAGTACAGTAGAAAGGATTATATGCTTATAGAGGGGTAAATGCAACTGATAACATAATGATTAACATAATGAATGGGGTACTGAAATTCAAATTTCTAAAATCATTTATTTGTATAGTACCCACTCTTTTGGTATATTTTTTCTTGGGTAATTTTTGAAAAACTGGGTGAAATTTTTTTTTTTCTATGTTGTGATTTTGCCTGTGAAACTTTCTGACTTCCATCAGCAGGTGTTGCTTTATTGGAAACTATTGTACAAGCATAACTTTACACTTCGGTATAGATTAATAGATACATACGGTTTTTTTTTTTTGAGAAATCCAAAGGAATATGGGATATTTACCATTTTTTGCATGATAACGCTACGGAAATGTGCTTCCATGTGTAGAATTTTGTAAAAGATTCCACCAGTACAGAAATAATTTCCAATAGGATAATTCGAGCCATTCCAGTTGCCTTGAGATAGATGGTTAAAGAATTTATTGTAAACTTTCAAGTTTCCCCAGAGTTAAGGCAGCTTCATGCAGGTTATAATTTTTTTTTTTTGGAAAAAATGTATGTATGTATAGGGTTATTAGAATTTAGATTTCACAGGTGTTTTACCCAAACCCACTTAGATGGAAATATGTGTATAAAGAGATTGATAAGGTTGAAATTAAGAAAATTAGAAACAATTATTTGCCATTTTCCCCTCCCTCTCTCTCTCTCTCTCTCTCTCTCTCTTTCTCTCTCTCTAAAAACCAAAGAGCTGAGCTTTAAGAGTCTTAATGAGTTTTATGCTACTAATGAATTTTTAAAATTAAAATTTAATTTTGAGGTTAACAATTATTGTGTTTTCTGTGAAACAAAAATTGAAACCCAAGATCATGTTTTTTTTTTTTTTGGTGTGATACAGTAGAGCTGCCCAATGTGTCCTATTGTGTGTTTGGTGTATGGTTTATGAAGGTTTTTGGGTGTGTGAATGTGTGTGATATATTAGAGGTATATTAACCTTTCAGACAGATATACAACTCTGAGCGAGCCGAGGCTTTTCTTGTTCAGGGTTTTTGACTAAAGCTTAAAGTGTTTTAAAAGATTAGGTCTGTTCTCTCCGAGTCTGATCAAAACCTTCACCATCCAAATCGACTATCAGACTCTGGTAAGGAGAAGCATCAGTAACAAATGATACTAATGATACTATGTTACTAATACAAGTTACTGAATCTTAAATCTAATACTGTCCGATTATAATAAAGAAGAAAAACCATTGGTCCTGAACCACATATTAAAGCACAATATCAAAGTACAAATACCACTTAGTTGATTACAGATAACAAAATCTGACCCAGAGAATAAAAAAATTAAAAAAAACAATCTAAATTTACCCCCAGTGGATCTACAGCATTTCACAGAGCTAAAGAATATCATCCAAAGAATTCCTCTTAAACAGCTTTGCTGGCAGATTGATCCACCACCTGCCTCCAGTCTGAACATCAACAATCAGAATGATGATAGAGAAATGATTCATTTTGTTGAATTTCTTCTTTCTATAAAAAGACCTATACAATATAAGGGCAATTGTTGGGGGCAACACAACATTAAACAGGAATTAATTGTCTTTATTGACTTAAATAAATTGACTTATTGATGTAAAATAAACAAGAAAACATTATTATATTATTGTTTTATGCACTTAAATAATTGTCCACTTAACATTCTTTACTTAAAAAATTAACTTGTCAAATAAATACTTAACTATCATCTCAACTTTTTATAATGATCTCAGATTTACCAACATAATACTATATTTTTGAGCTAGAATGTAACAGAACTGGTCAACCTACCAAACGGATCCAGAGCATCAAGCGGCTGTTATGGAGTATTAAATTATTATGCTGCATTTTGTGCTGCATTTCAGGGGTTTTTTTTATAGCATTTTTTATTTTATTGTCAGAGGTTTTGAAAGAAAGTGTACAGCAAAATCGACACATAAAAATACTATGTATATTTTCAGATGTTTATTAAAAAGAGAAACGTTAATATAAAGCTAAGATCACCTGGTCATGGCTTTCCCACGTTGGCTTCAGAAACCGTTGCCTTGCGAGTTTATTGCAGTAATAGTTTTTAGATAAACGTTAATAAAAAAACAACCTAATTTACATTTTACACTTTTCTGGACTGCCTTAAAGCGATAAAAGGCGTCTTTATGGTAAATGTCCCCGTCTTAAAACTCTCTGTTCAATAGGTGGCGCTGTTTGCAGACATGATTGTTTTCACAGTGGAGAGACGAAGAAGAAGAAGAGAAACATCATTTAGCTTTTTGCCGCTTAGCAACATTGACGTTGCGTTTTTGTCAAGTTTGTAAAAGATGCCAGTGGCAGTCATGCCGGGAGAACATTACGACAAGCTTCTGGAGCAGTGTGAAACTCAGGAACTGGAGGTAAAACTGGGTGATTAGAAGATTTAAGTCTGGTTGCTATTGAAATAGCTTAGCTTTGAGTTTAGCCCCGTTAGACAGGGCTGTGATTAGCCGGTAAACATAACTTCACTGTCATTCTAGCGACAAACAGAAAATAAATAAATAACCAAATGTTACTATGTAAATAAAATGTGCTGACTGTAAGTAAGCTGCTTTACACTATAAAAGTGGTGTATAAATTATTTTATTAGAAGAGCGACAGTTTTTACTCCTGCAGACAGAATCTAAGGACACAGAATTAAAGATCCTTCATTCATAGTAATGTCCACTGAGTCAATTTCTGGTGTGTAGGACAGGAATAAAAATAACAGTGTGTCCAATAAGTTTTCGCAGACCCCCAGATCTCACCTCACCTCACTTTATTTATTTATTTATTTATCTTTGGGGGCTTTTGATGGCCATGGGGTATCAGAAAAACATAAATCATCTCAAGGAATGTATCACCAACAGCATTACAAGCAGAACTCCAGCTGGACTTATACGTGTTCCTCAGCAGTGAAGGACACGCATCCAAATGTGTTTATGTGTTATATAAATAAAATGGTTTTCATTAAAAATTAAAAGAAAGAAATAAATAAATCCATGTATGGAAACTTATGGGACGCCCTGTAGAATTCCTGCTGAATCCCAGTACTAAAGTTAACACCTGAGTAATAGACAAGTAAATGAGTGACACATTGACAAGCAAATCACGACAGTCACAAACCGACAATAAAATGTGACATCACAAAAGCCTATGTAACCCTGATACATATATAATGTATCATTTAATTCTAGTAAAAAATGTTTTGCTTAACTGTTGCCACAAGTTTGGAAGTATGTAATTGTCCAGGATGTCTCCATAGCACTGAGATGTGCTTTCACCGGTGCTAAAAGGGCCAAAGAAAGTTCCAGCTCCTAAAAAGCCCCTAAAATTGTTTAATGGTTCGTATCTGTCCATCGTCTGTTTGGTCACATTCCAGCAGTTTTTAATAATGTTCAATTCTGGCGGTTGGGCTGGCCGGGACACGGGGCATGGAGTATATTTCTGCTGGAAAAAACAATGCAAATTTGGACACATTGTCAAAGCAGACGTGATTGGTTTATGCATCTTTCACATATAACAGTGTGCCTTATTTCAGTCTCTATAAAGCACCCAGATCATCACTGATCCTCCACCAAATTTTACAGTGCAAACAAGACACGGTGGCCTTGTAGGCCTTTCCCAGGTTGCCCTAACGATTAGATGAGCTGAAAATTGGACTGATTGGAAAAATTTGAAGACGTAACTCCAGTCCCCTCCTGTCCAAACCTTGTCGTTTTTTTGCAAATCTCAGCCTGGCTCTGCTAGAAGCCTTAAATCTTCTCATAGGCTCTCGCATACTGCCAGTGCTTCCTGCTCCTGTGAGTGTGTGTGTGTGTGTGTGATTCCACCGCTTTGATGCCCGTGGTACCCTGTTTAAAACATCTTCGACAAACACAGCAGTTTGCATGTACATTTTTACGCACTGCCTTCAACCACAATGAGAGTTCATCATTCTCGAGCCGTTTTACATTGAATGTCCATTTACCCACTGCAGCACCTGCTAACTGAATTCGCTCAGGTGACGCAAAAACTATATGGCCGGAAAAAAACCAACTTCTGTCTGTACAATGACTGTGAACAGTCATTGAGTTTGGGGTTTATTTTTGCAGTTATGGGTCCAAAGTATGAATCTGAATTTAAGACTTTTTGACTTCACCCCGGCTGCCGTTTGCAATTTTTCGTGTTTTCTGTGGAAGTGACATTCCACAAAGTTGGTGGTCATCCCGGTCAACAGGGGGTAATTTGTTGTCCTTAATCTCAACAACTCGTCCTTGTTCTTCTGAACTGCTGTGTTTGGAATTTCGAGGATCATCCTGTTGCCAGTGAAGCCCAAAATGAACCTTTCTTTTCCACTAAACGCTTTTTTTTTTTTTAAGCTTTTTTTTGGCACGTTTAATAGTTGTCAGTATTTTTAAAAGTACACAAATAATAATGAAAAGAAAGCTTTAGGATTATTGTTTTGTATTGCCACTGCAATTATATTAACCATAACACATTGAAATTGTCTAAACAATTTATAAAACAAACCTTGAGTTGTTTTGAGAGGGCTGCTTTAGAAAGTATCCTGAAATGTAATGCTTTGTTACAGGCTCCAGGTGGCATTGCAACCCCACAAGTGTATTCCCAGTTACTAGCCCTCTACCTGCTGCACAATGATATGTGAGTTCTATATCCTCCATCATCTCCTTCCTCCTAAAGTTATTATTATTATTATTCTAATGATTATTTTTGTTATTACATCTCCACAGGAACAATGCCAGGTATCTTTGGAAGAGGATTCCACAAGCAATTAAAACGGTAATATTTAAATAGTTGTGCAAAGAGATAATCAGGGTGGGTTTAGAATAATTAATGAATTAATGAATGAGTCCTTTTAATTAATAGCATGAATATACTCGAAAAAGGGAGCGGGGGAGTTTTAATTTTTTTTTAACTATATATGTATATAATATCAGGAACTATTATAAGACTATACCTATAAGCTTAGCTACATATTCATTGGCATGAATACTGTAGGTCTGAGAAAATAATAAGATATTGTTTAAATCTAACACACAGGCAAACCCAGAACTGGCAGCTATATGGACAGTCGGACAGTGTATCTGGCAGCGAGATTTCCCAGGCGTTTACAATGCCATTGCTGCTCATCAGTGGTCTGAACCAATTCTCCCTGTAATGGAGTCTCTAAGAGGTACTTTAAAAAAAAAAAATTTCCATGTGGCGTTTGGCCACATTTTGGTTGTTAATGAGGAATTTAACACTGTACACCAAATGCTAATATGCAAAGCAAAGCAAATGATGCATTTTAGACTTCAAATACAACAAATTTCTTCTCTTTTGGTTCCTTGTGTTGGTTGCCATGTTGATTATTATTAAAATGTACTATGTAAAATGTACATAAGAAGCATTTGGGTGGGCTGTACAACCAAATTTCATGGTATATATTTCGAGATGTATGTAATTCGATCTTCTTCTGGACTGCTTATGGGAAGATCTGGGTTCGATCCCCAGCATTACTAAGTTGCTACTACTGGACCACAGAGCAAGGCTCTTAACCCCTAATTACTCAGTTGTATAAGAGAGATAAACGTGAGTCACTCTAGATAAGTGTGTCTGCCAAATGGCATTTAAATAGGCAGTTATTATGAAAAATCAACAAAAAGGGCTTTATATAATAAATAAATAAACTTATATACTTTAAAAATCAAAAGGTGAAAAAACTTATTTGGGCCCATAATAAATGAAATATGGACTGTGATTATAATTACAACGTATAGATAATATGAACTGTCTTCAATTAACATCTTTTCACAGTTATTAAAAAAAAATCCCCCAAATCCCAGCGTTTCTATCAGTCCCACGTGCAGCTGCCCATGTGTTAGCCACACCCACTTATTTACATGTTGCTGTGTACTCACAGAATGTTACCGCAAGATGAATCGTCAACCGTAACAGTTATTATCACCTCACAGCGCGCAGCTGTTAAACACATCACTGAAAAAGTTTTCCAACAACTTTACATTTGTTTTGATTGTTGAGTTTAATTACTGGTTTTCCAGCAGCTTCTTCACGTAACTGTGTGACTAAATTTTGTCGCTTTTTTTAATGAAGATTATTAGTCACACAAGTTTCAGATCTATGATGATTTTAATATACTGTTGATTTTATATAATATAATATAATGTTCAACTTCATTGTCTGAGGTACATGTACAGAGCCAATGAAATGCATTTTTCGCATATCCCATCTTAGTAGGTTGGGGGGTCAGAGCGCAGGGTCAGCTATGATACAGCGCCCCTGGAGCAGGAGGGGTTAAGGGTCTTGCTCAAGGACTCAACAGTGGTTGACTTGCCGGAGGTGGGGCTTGAACCCAGGTGTTTCTGGTCTTCAGATTAACAACTCAGCACCTTAAACCATTTTGAGCCACCCACTGCGCCTATATACTTAAATTGTAACCCCAAAGTATTATAACCACATTTCTTACAGGAAGCTATAACTTTTTTTTATTTAGTTTTATTTTAAAAAATCCTGCAGTATAACAACACCAGAGCTGCTCAACCTACTGACAAAGTTTATAATAAAACTTTCTTCAGTCTGCATGCTATAAATTATACATTTTAATTTCATTATGTCTTCACATAAATAAGCAAAGTATTTCTTTTTTTTTTTTAGGTAGAAATTTAGGTTATATGCCGAAAACCTCTTTTTTAGAGCGACTCACATTAATCTCATTTCTACAGCTCTGCAGTTGAGGGCTTAAGGGCTTTGCATCTTGGTGGTCTTCAATCAATCTTCAGGCTGCGGGAACACAACCTCTGTGGTTAAGTTTTGTATACAGAAATAGTAAACAGGCCTGAAGAAACGTATATTGTGAGACTGGGACAGTTCTTAATTATTCAGTCATTTCGAGGATACAATACATACGTCCGTTACCGACAAACACACCATGATCAAAGTAACAGTCGGTTTGTTTGAAGAGAAAAACTTTAGTTAAACAGCATACGCACTCTTACCACCACCTATTACAGTCGTCATATTTTCAGCACATTGTTTTGTGGTGTGTGTGTGTGGCTAATTACATCGGATCAAAGTAACTCTGTGTTTCTGACATAGTTTCCTGCTTCCTCTGGATGATTTTCAGTGCATACCTTAACAATCACAATGTCTCAAAATAACCGTAGATCTTTACTAAAAGATAAGCTCAGTATACAGAACCGAGATTTAGTGCAAGTCTTTGGGACGTAAAGCGATTAGGTCAGCTGGGACAAGTTTTGGAATTGTTAAAGATTCCTATAATCCCACGCTAAAATCTGTTGTGTTCTAGGACAGTTGATTAACAGCTGTTGCGATCAGTTTTTACCTCCCACGGAGTATCATTAGATTTTAGACACTTTCCTACCAAGAACCAATAGGAGCGCTGAACATGATGAGGCAATTCTCTCAGAAAAGTGTGGAAAAGTGTCCGGGGGACACAACAGCAAGTTAAGCAGGAACGTATTGATGCAAATCGTGGGAGAATTTAACGCCACAGACTCATTTTTTTTGTTTGCTGCTAGCTAGCGTTTAGCGAGTAGATAAATAATAAACATTGTAAAGCCGGCTTTAGTCATGTAACCCAGTTGGTCTGGAACATACAGTGGAATTTTGCAGCAGTTGAGGGTGTCCTACGCTTAATTTATGGCTTCGGACGTAGGCTTATCTGCTCTTTTATTTGAGACATGTTTTGGTTTGTTAAACTTTAGGAGTTTTTTTTATAGATATCTGTTAGCCGTCAGAGATGACAAGTTGACCTCCAGAAAACATTTTGTGCTTCAGTTATTTTAAAACCAGAAGATTTGTGTGGAGCATAAATAATTGTGTGAAGTTTCAGAATCGATTCTTGCTTCTATTTTTTCCCTCCTATCACTTTAAATTAGGTAGACAAGCACCTTGCTTGATTAGTATGGATTGTACAGAAAAAAAGTATATCTATAAAGTGTATATATATTTTATATAATATATATACATATATAATGATAGCAGCGCAAAACATTTCTCTGAAACTTATTTCTGAGCTAAGTAAAGGAATCACTTACGCGCACTATTCACTCGATCTCTGTGTGTGCACATGATTCACCCAGAAGTTAAAAATAGACCATTGCTCATGTAGCAGTGTGCTATCCATGTATATCTAGACATAAAGTAAGAATAAGGGTATGTTAGTGGAAACATTTTTACAGTTATTTATACTGTTTGGTAAGATATGATCAATTATTTTATATAGTTAAGATTTAGTTAATACATGAACTAAAAACCATCCATTGCTGTACTGTTTTAAAAAACGCAAGTCATTCTTCGTTAGGAATGCTTTATATTTATTATGCCTTTTATTCAAAAGGGCAAAACAAGAGAGCTACATAATAAATATTTACAGCTATTTTAATAACCATGTGACTATGTGGCAATAGCTCAACAGATGGGATTTGTTTATCGCTTCTGAAGTATTAAATCATAAGGAATTTGTTATTGAAAGAGTTGTGTCCTGGACTCTTGGAGCCATGTGACATATGGGGGTGCTGCTTCTCCAAAAAGAGACTTGAAAACAAGCTGTGTGCACTGATTGGTTGTTGGGATTGAATGTCACAAGCAGCAAAAGGATAGTATAAAACCCTTGACCGCTGTGCATTCGCAGGACTGACAGCTGATGAGAAGTTTGTTCGGTGTTCCTATAATTACGACAGACACTGCGGCAAGAATTAGACACCAGAGTAACTAAAATGGAAGTCCAGAGGACCGGCTCCTTGGTGGGGTCAACTAGTTCTATGGAAAGTCTGGAAAAACAGCTTAGTTGTCCAATCTGTCTTGATATGTTTACCAAACCTGTAGTAATCCTTCCCTGCCAACATAACCTGTGCCGTGGCTGTGCTAGTGACCTTTATGACTCCCGAAACCCTTACAGGTTTTCAGGTGGAGTATTCAGGTGTCCAACATGTCGTTTTGAAGTGGTTCTTGATCGTCATGGTGTACATGGACTTCAAAGGAATCTTTTAGTTGAGAACATTATTGATCTTTACAAACAGCAGCAAGAACGTACTGGAACCACAACAGCGCCTGTAAAACCTAAAGTCTCCACCGAACCACTGTGTGAGGAGCACAAGGATGAAAAGATCAACATCTACTGTGTGACCCACCAGATTCCCACTTGCTCCATGTGTAAAGTGTTTGGACAACACAAGGACTGTGAAGTTTCCCCCCTTGGTAGTGTTTACCAAGTCCAAAAGGGAGAGATGAGCAACGCCATTGATGCTTTGGTTGCAAGTAATGGACAACTCCAGGCCCTGCTGAACCAGATGGAGGACGCTTGCAAAGCTGTTCAGGACAATGCCCAACATGCTAAGCAAAAGCTTGGAGAGCGATTTGACTCTCTATATGCGGCGCTAGAGGAACGAAAGAATGCCCTTTTGGATCGTGTTAGCAAAGAGCAGGACGAGAAGGTGGAAGTCCTACGAAAGCTAGCGAGACGTTACGGAGACCGGCTTCAAGCATGCACAGAACTCACGGATACGGCAGTCCAGGCCCTCGAACAAAGCAGTGCTGCAGACTTTCTGCAGACTTCAAAGAATCTTATTGCACAGACAAAGGATGCAGCCAAGAGTTCCATGGCTGAGGAAAGACCCGAACCTGGTTTTGAGATGATGGACCATTTCACACTTTTTACAGACCATATTGAGGCTTTGCTGTGTAAGATGGACTTTGGAATAAAGGATGATGAAGAATACGAGGATGCAGAGGAGGAGGAAGAAGAAGAGTAAAGTGGGCACATACTGGTTGAAAAGTTAGTGGCTGTGTAGGAGAAGTGAAGGACAATTTAAAAAATGTTTCTTATTTATGTATGTTCACAAATTTTAGATGGTTTTGTAGGGTGTGCTGCTAAATAAATACTCTAATATCGCAATGAGAACATTTTTATACTTTTATAATGAAAGTTTAGGTAATTTTCCATGTGATTTGTATGCCAAGAAAATATCTTCTAGTCCAAAATGAATGTAAAAACAATCTTTTCCTAAATAATGAATTAACACAACACAATAATGATGTAGAAGTCAGGGTATTTTTGTGATATCGGTGGTTATTCTACCAAATGACAATGCAATCTTTAATAAAGCATCAAACTGAAACTAATGTTTTATACACATTTTAACCCTCAATAAAAATGAAAAAAGGATTGTTCTTTTCTCTGTCCCCAAGTTGTGTGTTGGGGATTTCTTTGCTTGGACAACACCATGGCCTATTTTTAGAAGACATTTGGAACAGCATACCAATGTAGGACATCTATTTCTGGCCATGGATTTTTTAACAACCGAGTCACTTTTAATTTGTTTTTTATATATAAGTTCACTACCGAACTAAACTAAAGGAAGAAGTGTTTTTACTTGTATGTTTAAATAGCTGTGACAAGCAAACCTGGTGTAAGTGTTACATTTTTATGTGCAAATTAGGTACCAGATCACAAATCTATTTTGAAAATAAGCAGCTTCTTTGGCTGTAATGTAAAAAAATCATTTTAAAGTGAGGCCTGAAAATAAGGAGTATCTAGTAAAGCTTTTCCTTTGTTATAATTTCGTTTTTAATTAAACTGCTATTTATTTCCTGGGTATGTAGAATACGAGTAGATGGGCAAACCTTTCTACGTTATTGGTCTATTAATAATAGAGTATTAGTCAATGATTGTGGCTCAGATTTTCTATAAACAGATTTACTCTGTTTAATCATCAAGGCCACCTGGTTCTCTGTTCTGTCCTCCAACTAGAATCTACCCGCAGAAGGGCATATGGTCTCGTAGCCCAAGCGTACACCTCAATCAGTGCAGAGGACTTTGCCTCCTTTGTGGGATATTCAGTGGAAGAAGCTGTAAAGGGTAAGACTCTTGTCTATAACATCCATACATATTGTCTATACCTGCTTATTTCTAATCAGGGATCTGCTGGAGTCTATACCAGCTGTCTTTTGGTAAAAGGCAGGGGGCACCCTGGACAGTTCACCAGTTCATCACAGGGCCACATACAAACAACCAAACACTCACATTCACTCCTATGGGCAATTTTTAGAATCACCAATCAATCTAATATACATGTTTTTGGACTGTGGAAGGAAACCTGGAGTACCCGGAGTACCTAGAGTAAACACACACGAACACAGAAAGACCCCTGCAGGGGATACGAGCCTGGGGTCTTCTTGGCAACAGTGATAACAACTAAGCCTTGCCTGCAACAATTGTATTCAATTTTAGCCTTTGCTTAAAAGGATTGCAGAATTATATAGCAGTAACTAGGGCTGCACAATTAACAAAAAAAGACATTGCAATATTGCTTTCCTGCGATATATATTGCAATATGAAGAAATTTCAACAGCTCTATTTGCAAAGTATTTATTATTTTACAATAATTGGGGTGAATTTGAAGGGGAGTGTGTCTGCAATGTACAATAAATAAATACTTTTTTTTTTAGAGATTCAACTACAGAAATTGTCAAACCATGTAAAAATTAAGTACAATTAATCTTTGTTAAGGCTACAAAAGTTTCATGCGTCTGAATGCTTTATACTTGTTTGAAATGTTTTACACAGTAACAGACCTTAAAACAATGCAAATAATAAACTTTCACTAAATTATTTAACTTTACTTTTAATGAACGAATTACGTGTTCTGAACTGTAGCGCAGTCGACTATAATCCCCGCCTGACATTACACATCCTACGATGTGACAATTACAGATGCACGCGTTGTTTTCTGCATGACATCAGTCACGATTACTAATCTTCTATAAATCTTCCAGTAACTTGTTTTGTGGCATGCTGGTGGAACCAATTTTTAAGCATGCCTTACTATAAAAATAAATGTTTCAATAAAAAAAAACAATGATCTGTGTAATGAATTGGTTTTCAGAAAGTCCTGAAACAAACTCAGTCGCTTCATTGTACAAAGTAACTTTCTAAGCTGCCATATTGGGAGGGGACGAAATTCAGTTGCTGAGACACAGAACTGCGACTGTATTTGTTGTATTTTTACATTTTTAAATATTTTTGGAGCATTGCGATATGTATTGTATACCAATATATCGTGATATTTATTGTATCGTATTGTGAGGCCCTTGCCAATACACATCTCTAGGCTGTAGTAATAATATTAGCTAAAACCTAAATTAAGAGGTAACCAGTGATAAACTATCAACCTATCAGTTACTTGCTGCCTGTTCTCTTGCTTCTGCAGTCACTGTTTCTCCAGTTATGGTAAACCAACATGCACCAATAGAAGAGGTGTTCATGTTAAAAAAAAAAAACAACAACAATCAACTTTTATCTTTTTAAAGGTGTTATCAGTCATGGATGGCAGGCGGATCCCAATGCCCGGATGATATTACCACAGAAACCAGGTGGGGGCACTCTTTCTTTTTTATTTAAAGTAAGAACTTTGCTCCCTGTTCGAGTCTGAATCATCTCTCTGTAATGTTCCACTTATACTCCTCTTTTGTGTAAAAAACAAGCCGTTTGTTCTCCATGGTAACCAAAAAGTACCTCTCGCACACATTTCACTCACTTATTCGTTGGCCTCTTGTTTTATTCTATCCGCACAATGCTGTTTGGTGCACAATCTAACGCATAGCTCAGCCGTGTGTCCGTGTTCAACAGAATCTTTGCAGTTAAAGTTGTTTGAATATTAAAAACAGTTTAATGTAACGAATATACTCTTGTGTCAGACTCACACTCCTTTTTTCGCTGTTCTTTCTCTTCAGATCCACCCCCTGTCTCTTTGGTTCCAAATGAGCAGCAGCTGGCCAGACTTACTGACTACGTGGCTTTCCTTGAGAACTGATCCCCCCTACTCATAACCACCACCCCCTTTTCCATCGTCTCAGCTGAACTGTGTGATCTCAAAAGGTCTTAAGTGTATTCTTCCTGTTTTTTAAATGAGTCACTTACAGGACTCTCCCAGATGCGGATCTTTCACTATGCATGCATGTCTTCAAGTTTGATTCGTCTTTGCAGCTTGTTCGGTTTCCGTGTAATGAAAAAAGGTACATAATAGAAAGGTTTTATTTTCATTCAATTAAATTAAAGTGAATTGGAAGCTGAAATGAGAGTGGAAAAGGGTATTAAAATGTTTCAAGACACGTCAACAGGTGGCAGCACTAGACTGCATGCTATACTGTGCTCCCTGCCATCTGATGGCGTATCCCAAAACTTTAAAATACTCTCTCGTACATGCAACCACAAAATATTAACCCTATGAGTGCTCAGTGCTGCATGTATTCAAATTGGTCCAGGTTTATTGAAATTGGCTAGCATCTATAGGACACTTCAAACTCTTTCTCTTTGTCAGTGATGGTCTTTTTTTTTTAGTGTTCAACAGAAACAAGCACATAAACATGAACTGAAAATCTGTGTTTGATGAATCCTGACTAGAGAATAAAAATGTACTACATCAGACTGTTGGGTTATTCCCCCCCCCCCCATCACCTCCTCGTTGAAAGAATCTGGGGGAGGCTTGGACATAACGAAAACATCTGGCTTTGGCAGGCAAGGAAGCACAAAATCTAGCTTCTGCTTTCATCTGATAGCAATTGCATCTACGTTGTTGGAGTTTTTTAACAAAAAGAAGAATTAAAAAAAAGTTTTACATGGATCATTCTTTTCCTGACATTTTTAACTGGCACTTGAACTGCTCCATTTTTTTTTTCCTCGCACACCTGGAACATTATGTCAACGTTATGTCTCCCACACATGCCTGCGTACACCGTAGTTCATCATGTGAACATAATCTCAACAACACTCCGCTGTCTGTGAGTTTAGAAATGCTTAACGGCGCAAGCTCTAGATCGTTATTTCAGCATGTCACCAAAAACGTTTGCAATAACGTTAATTTACTATACCGCAAATCATAAGCTGATCAAAGAGGAGAGCAGCTTACAGAGACTTAGAACCCCAAAGATGTCAGGAGGTCACAGACAGCTGAAGCATCTGGGCCACATGTGCAGAATACGGATGGGCTCTGCCAAGCCTCTCAGGGTGTTATGGAAAAGTGCTGTTTGACAAACATGGCGATGTTTATTGTAGACGAGCGCATACGCATCACTCTGCCAGCGTTATCGTTTGCAAATGTATCTAAAGCCAATACTGTTGCATAGTCTTATTTTCAGGATTAATTATCAGTTTTTGTAAGAGAGCTGAACTAAAAAGAGTATTTTATGCTATTTTATATCTCATCCAAAATAAATACTTTAAAAATGTCATATATGCTGCATTTACACTGCAGATCTATATATTTTTTAATGACCTGCTTACATCATCTTTAAAAACTCTATATTCATATCCGATTTTTGCATTTACTATACATGACAAAACAACCTAATGTAGACGTACTGACGAGAAAAAGCAAGTAAAACTGCGATAATCAATAGACTCAATAACCAAAACGATATGAATATTCAGTATTTTGCTTTCTGAACTGTATTTAAAGGTCAGCAAAAAAAATAATGTCTTTAGAAAGAGAAAAAAAAAGATGAGCTCTTATTGCAGCCTCGACAAATGTAGGATTGATTAGGTTATAAATATCTTTTTTTTTTTTTTAAATAGCACATTATTTTTTTTTAAATAAATTTTTTTTACAGACAAAACAGACTTTAAGTAAAGAAATAATGTTTATTACACAGTTCATTCATTTTCTATACCCTCTTATTCCCTAATTTGGGGTCATGGGGCTCTGCTGGAGCCCATCCCAGCCGCCTCTGCAAGGGCGAAAGGCAGGAGGGGTACACCCTGGACAGGTCGCCAGTCCATCACAGGGCCACAAATACACACACTCACATGGGCAATTTAGAATCACCAATCAACCTAACATACATGTTTTTGGACTGTGGGAGGAAACCAGAGAACCCAGAGTAAACCCACGCAAGCACGCGGAGAACATGCAAACTCCACACAGAAAGACCCCTGGCCCGGGAATCGAACCCGGGCCTCCTTGCTGTGAGGCAACAGTGCTAACCAGTAACCGTGCTGCCCCTATTACACAGTTATTTGTATTATATAGTTTATATTATATATATATATACTGCTGTTGGTGTCCACTTGAGTTGATGTTATGCGCCACAGTCACTTATTCAATGACGTTTGACTTACATTGACAGGTAAAAATCCGATCTGTCTGTTTACATGACAGACACTAATGCACGAATACGATTCATATCCCATTTATTGCCACATGGCCTGAAACCGATCTAAAAAATATCTGAATCCATGTGCTTTCTTCCTGCTTACACGATCATCAGTCATATCCCATCTGCACATCGGAGTAAAAAAATCTGATTTGAGTCACCTGATACATGCAGTGTAAATGCGGCGATTGGGATGGTACATGCTGAGTTGTGGCCTCTGCAGTGCTGTGTGCATGTGAAGAGGCTTGAAATTCAAATCAACTAAAATTGCATTAAATCTGGTTGTTTGAACTATAATGTATGCTGCAAGACTTTTTTTCCTCAACTTCATTTAATTTCCTTGTTATATGCTAACCTGCATTTCTGCAGTTCATCCCCATGAAACGTTTTAGCCTTGTAAATTCCTGGAATTTTTTTAACCCTAACCCTTATCTAAGGACACTGCTTAACATCTCATGCCGGAATATTGTGTGGAAGGAGGGATCAAAGAAATGCCACATCACATACTTTAAAGCGCTTTAAACTATCATATTGATGGATCATTTCAGATCACATACAGTTGTGTGAAATAATTAGGACACCCCACTGAATAGTTAGTTCTTTATTAAGAAATGTTAACATATCGATGGCTGATCTTGTTTTAATTTTTCTCTGGAGAATAAAAGTGACTTAATTGCAGGTAAACAACAAAAAATAGCATTGTTTAACTCATTAAACAAAACCTTTTAACTAAAATGTGTATTCTGAGGAAAAAGTTAGGACACCCTACCCCTTAATAGCTAGTGTTACCCCCTTTGGCTGAAATAACTTCAATGAGATGCTTCTTGTAGTCATCTACCAGTCTCTGACATCGAGATGCTGTGGGGCGACTTCAAATGGGCTGTACATGCAAAAAAACCCTCAATCATCTTGCAGCAGAATTCTTTCAGATTTGCAAGATGATGAGGGATTTTTTTGCATGTACAGCCCGTTTGAAGTCGCCCCACAGCATCTCAATGAGATTCAGATCTGGGCTTTGACTCGTCCATTCCAGGACTCTCCATTTCTTAGTTTTCAGCCAGTTCTTAGTGGATTTACTGGTATGTTTTGGGTCATTGTCATGTTGCAGCATCCAGTTCTACTTTAGCGTTAACTTTTTTACAGATGGTCTCAAATGTTCCTCAAGCACCCTCTGATACACGGTAGAATTCATGGTGGATTCTGTAATGTTGAGCTGGCCACGTCCTGCTGCAGCAAAGAACTTCCAAACCAGGACACTTCCACCTCCATGTTTCACAGTTGGTATAAGATTCTTTTGCTGGAATGCTGTATATGTCCCCTGTTGCAGTGTCCAAATAATTCAATTTTAGACTCATTTGTCCAGAGAACATTATTCCAGAAGTCCTGGTCTTTGACTATGTTCTCTTTGGCAGACTTTAGTCAGGCCTTGGTGTTTTTCTTAGAGAGTAAAGATTTCCTCCTTGCACATCTCCTATAAAAGTGTGTAATGTGTAATCTCTTTCTGATTGTATAGTCATGCATTTTTATATCCACAGTAGCAAGAGCCTGCTGTAGGTCTCGTAATGACACTTTAGGGTTTTTAGTAACTTCTTTTATCATCTTGCTGTCTGCTCTTGGGGTGAACTTGCTTGGACGACCTGATGTGATACACCTGTGTGCAATTTTAGCCATTTTAAGTGAGGAAAAATGTTGGGATGTCCAAATTAAACTCCTCACCAGAAATTGTTCTTTTTTTTAAAAAAAAAGTATATTTTACATAAAGTTTTTAAGTCTTTCCTTTAGCTTTAATTGTTTAGTTATATTATTTGAATCTCTCAGTATTACTTTTAAATGGATATTAAATATTCATGTCCAAATATGTTAAACATACAGGCTTTTATAGGGTGTCTTACACACACACACATATATATATATATATATATATATATATATATATATATATATATATATATATATATATATACTGCTCAAAAAAATAAAGGGAACACTTAAACAACACAATGTAACTCAAGTCAATCACACTTCTGTGAAATCAAACTGCCCACTTAGGAAGCAACACTGATTGACAATCAATTTTGTCAATTAAGCAGTGCTTACAGCCCAACACTGTGCAGGACGTTTGGCATTTGCCAGAGAACACCAATTCTCAAATTCTTGACTGCCATTAGGTACCGAGTTGAGATCCTCAGACCCCTTGTGAGACCACATGCCGGTGCGGTTGCGCCTGGGTTCCGCATAATGCAAGACAATGCTAGACCTCATGTGGGTGGAGTGTGTCAGCAGTTCCTGCAAGACGAAGGCATTGATGCTATGGACTGGCCCGCCCGTTCACCAGACCTGAATCCAATTGAGCACATCTGGGACATCATTTCTCGCTCCATCTACCAACGCCACGTTGCACCCTAGACTGTCCAGGAGTTGGCGTATGCTTTAGTCCAGGTCTAGGAGGAGATCCCTCAGGAGAACATCCGCCACATCATCAGGAGCATGCCCAGGCATTGTAGAAAGGTCATACAGGCACGTGGAGGCCACACACACTACTGAGCCTCATTTTGACTTGTTTTAAGGACATTACATTAAAGTTGGATCAGCCTGTAGTGTGTTTTTCCACTTCAATTTTGAGTGTGACTCCAAATCCAGACCTCCATGGGTTAATAAATTTCATTTTCATTGATAATTTTTGTGTGATTTTGTTGTCAGCACATTCAACTATGTAAAGAACAAAGTATTTAATAAGAATATTTCATTCATTCAGATCGAGGATGTGTTATTTTAGTGTTCCCTTTATTTTTTTGAGCAGTGTATATACAGTATGTCACAGAAGTGAGTACACCCCTTACATTTCTTGTAAATATTTATTATATCTTTTTATGTAAAAATATTAAAGGAATGAAACTCTGCTAGAATGTAAAGTAGTGAATATACAGCTTGTGTAACAGTGTAAATTTGCTGTCCCATCAAAAAAACTCAACACACAGCCATTAATGTCTAAACCCCTGCAATATATATTGCATCCAACAGTTTGAAGGAAGTCATAGCTAGCAGATATTTATCTATCTACTTTTTAGTCATTTTTATGGGTCCAACAATCCAGCTGTATTGAGCCCAGCACATAAACGAAACAACATTTTCACATTATATAAAACACTAGATGAGGTGATGACGCTGCTTAAAAACACAAAAAGGCATTAAAATCCTGTTTTCAGAATGAATAAATAAACGCTTCTTTTACTGCATCAGGGAAAATGTTTCCATGTGGAAAGATGAGTCATGGGCAGAGGTTGGAACTGGGTAATGAGGATAAACACAGTTTGAAGTTTAGTTATGGAAGGAGTTAATCATTTTTTTTCTTTTTCTGTCCTCTATTTACGCATTGATTATGTTTCATTACCACCTGCACATTACATGATCTATTAGTGTAATTTTGTAAGCATTTCCAGCTGTGCTCCAGCTGTTCTGGCTGATTTTATAGTGTGTAAGCTACACTCTACACTCCATCTAGATCTATACTTGGGAAATGACTTTGATATGATTCTTTGCCCTACATGATTGGGGTCGCCTCTTTCAGAAAGTAAACAAGAGACGCAGTCAGATAAACAGTAGGGAAGATACCAGCCTTTATATGGAGTGATTCAAAATATTCCATCCTCATAATGGAACTTCTGCTTGTTCCTTTTTTTGGCTAGATTACTTATACTAAATATTATTTTTATTAATATGGGTCTAACTAATCACAAAACTATATAATTGAAAAAAAGTGTATAGTACTGATGACTTACTGGTTCATGGTGTTGGGGTTTTAGGCCAATTACTTTCTGTGTCTGCATAAAACGCCACTTTAAAAACAACATAAAAAATGTGACGGCTTGACACAAAGGCAGGACTGGTTTAATGTGTGTTTTGCATGCAAACTTGGCCACAGCAGGCTAAACTAGGATTTTGTGCATAGTAAATGTTTTTGTTATCAAAATGCATTAACTCAAAAACCAACTGGATTCTGCAGTCTCCAGAGGAGTGTGTTTTGGCACGCAGTTTTGCTGTCTTTATCTGCACATCTGCTAAACAATGATATGGTGCTAATTAGTTTTGTCTATGTCAGGTCCTTACTTCAAAACAGCTACTTTAGTTACTAATTTAGCATTGCTACATGTTCATTTCAAATGAATTCTGATTAAAAACTGACATATATCTAAATATCAAAGATTGTCCAAATACAGATGGTATAACCGGGGGCGCCACTAGTGATTCTGGGGTCCCTACCATTCCGAACTATGCCTGGACCCTTAGAATCGTGGCAGATCGTGGCAGCCCTGATTATAACCCTAAATACCTGATTACATGTAGATAGAACAAATATTGCCATGTTGATGTTTACAGCAAATAGAAAGAAGTCAGTATGGAGAAAATAGTGTGATTATTCTATTTAAATTAAAAGCACTGTCAGAGATAAAAGAGAACGATTCTTCCTGTCTGGAGACCATAAATAAATAAAGTACTTAAGTCTTTATGGGATTTGTTAAAAGCCAAAATGCCTTTGCAGTGAGTCAGGATTCAGAGGAAGTAGGAGAAAACAGATGCGCTGCAGAAAGAAGAGCAATTTCTGTACAAAATGGGGAAACATTTGCCTTGTGAGTTCTTATATTTGGATTGTTAAAAAAGTTCTTCTATTATAGTTTTTGCATTTGTACCACTTTTAAATTTGCTCTTCTGTCATTTGGCAGACACCCTTAATCAGGAGCAATTCACATTATTTAACTGAGTTGGTACAGGTTAAAACCCAGCGGTGGTAGATTGGTGGTGCTGAGATTGGAGTCCAACACCTTAACCCCTGAGCTACCATTTCCAAATTCTGCTCTGGATAAGTACGTCTGGAAAAACAATGCCATAAATGTAAATAAACTGGACCCTAAAGCCTTTTTTAAGCTCAAATCATAAAAGCTGTTTTGGTTTCACAAGATTACAAATAAGGGCAGCACGGTGGCTTAGTGGTTAGCACTGTTGCCTCACAGCAAAGAGGCCCGGGTTTGATTCCTGGCCAGGGGGTCTTTCTGTGTGGAGTCTCCCGCAGTCCAAAAACATGTATATGTAAACATGTGATTCTAAATTGCCCATTGGAGTGAGTGTATGTGTGGCCCTATGATGGACTGGTGACCTTTCCAGGGTGTACCCCTCCTGCCCTTTGCCCTTGCAGAGGTGGCTGGGATTGGCTCCATCAGATCCCTGTGACCCCCAAATTAGGGAATAAGTGGGTATAGAAAATGAATGAATAAAGATTACAAATAAGATTCTATTTAACTGCATGTCAGTAAATGTATCACTGAATACCGGGACTTATTCAGGGACAAGCATACCTCTTTAAAGTACTTTTAGTTTTTATGTCCATTTGTTTAGTTTGTCATTGGGATTAAACAGTGGTGTTGCAGACAGCGTTAAAGTTTTACTGGATTAACCGAGCTAGAGTACATTCTCCAATTTACTCCCACTGTCTAAAAATATGTTTGCCTCTTGGTGTTAGTGTGTATGCATGGTGCTGATACTTTAAAATCAAGAGGAGCTATTAAGAGCCATTTTTTTCTGCTCTTAATAGCAGTGTATCTGGCATGCTTTACTAGGAGATTCCAAAGCAGAACAGATCCAGGGCATGCGGAAGAGATTAAATTTCACTGTTGGCTCAGGACCATTAGGAGTGTGAGAAACCTTAGCAGTTTGGATACAAGAAAAAGTATTAAGAGTTTAATAGTAACTATATAGCATGTATATATAGTAGAGGTCGACCGATTTATTGGTTTTGCCGATTATTCAGCACCGATAGGTGATTCCGGGAACTATCAGTTATCAGCAAAAATCTCCTCCATAGTTTTTTTCTGGATTGCATCAACATTTTATTAATACTTTTATAAATTAAGTGAATTTTCATTTTATTTGTTAACATTATTTGGTGTGTGTATTAAAGTTCAGTACTATTTTATACGGACTGTTATGTTTTTTTAATCCAGTATTCATCTATTCAACTAATTGGTTATCGGCAACTACAGTCCAACCTAGCTATCATTACTGGTAAAATATCGTCCGACCTCTAATATATAGCACACAAGTTAACTTGCATTAAAATGGTACTTGTGGCTAGGCACGAATAGCTATTATAAGTTAAATAAATTAGAAACTAATCAGCTGTAAAGAATTGTGTGGTAGCACAGTGCTTATGGTGTTGGACTGCTGATCAGAAGATCATAGGTTCTATTTCCAGCACCACCGAGTTAACTGCTCAGATGAATAAAATAATGTAAAATATAATTTTTAAAATGTAAAATAAAATAATGAAGCGTTTTCGAAATTAAGCTAGTAGACTTTTGGGTATAATGAGACTTTGTAGGTTGAGAACAAGAAGAAAATTTAAGACTGATGCCGACAGAAAGTCTGAATTCAGTTAAAAAACCATTTGAATAAGAGAAAATCTAGGTTGTGGGCTTGGTTCGGCTCAGCAAACTTTTTCTCCCTAACACCACAGTCTGCCCAAACTTTAATTTTCAAAGCTTTTCTCGCTTCTTCACACGCTTGTCCATGTAAATAGATTTTGCAAATCTCCCTCAGCATTCAAGCCATCCAGTCATTAAGAAAAATCATACACAATGAAAGAGTGTTCAACATTGGTAAAATGAAGGCTAGAATGAGCTGCACACAAGATTAAAAAACAATAACGTCTGGAAATGTGGAGGCAGCATGTGAATCATTACACTGTTTCTGAGTTTGGATGGATTCACAGTCAGAAAGACTAGTTTTTTCCAGATGTTTACTGCAACCCCTACTTATTTTACTCGATTTTAAACATGGCAGGTTCTTACAGCTAAATTAAAACCACATTATCTGTAGGATTCAATTAGATAATAAACAAAATAACTCAAGATTTTCATGATGTGATCAATTTCCAATGGCGATGGTTACTGAGCAACAGCACAGCATCAACACAGCTAAAGAAACGGTTTTAATCTGTGGTTTAATGTAACGTTTTCCATACGGTTTCATTCTCCTCTTGAACACCATCTGACTTTCATCCATCCATACCCGTTGCAGAGCCAAGTGTTCACCATAAAAGGACAGTCCAGCTAAAATGAGTCACTACTTTAACAGCCCAGCTCAACACAAGATGTGGAACAGATTTCTTTTCCAGTTCTAAAACAGACCAGCAAATACACACTGATGGCAGAAAGCCCACACATTTTGTCTTGGATAATTTGTGTCACGGATTTCTTTTGAGACTGCAGTTACCATTCGATAGTAAAAGGACACGCACCAAAAACAAACTTTGCCTGACAAGTAAAAAAAAAAACATTTTTACTTCTGTTTTGCACAAATGTTCTAGTATTTATTTGGCCTTATAAATGTATATGTCTGCTAATTCAAATTGGTTTGTAAAACCAAAAAATTTAGTTAGATGCACAAATCATAAATCACTGGAAATGGATTCTTTTAATGAGAACATTTTGATCTTGTTGATCATGTGATTCCAACATCTGTTCAGAGGACACAGAAGAGACATTGTGCAAACAAGGAGTGAAAGCATAATAAGGGCACTTGCGAGTACCAATGTGAGTTAAAACATACATTATTGACAAAAAAAAATCCCAACGTGATCCCTCGAACCCTCAAAATATTAAATCAAGCAGTTCATACATGTGAATTAAAAAAAAACACCAATAACAAAATATGTTTCATCCTGGAATTAAGCTATTCAGATACTGTACTGCATTCGGGACAAAGAAAAAAAAAAAACTACCTAGCACCGATACAAAAATATCATGCAATGACCTGTTTGATCTGTTTTTGACTCCCAACCCCAATGCAAAAAAAAAAACTATGTTGACAGCTTCCTCTGGCAGAATCCAGTGCAGGCAACTTGGGTTTGATTATTTCTCCTCAGAGGTGAATCTTGAATCATCAGTGTCCATTTATGTTCTCACTGCTGCAATTACAGGCGCCTGCTTAACAGCAACTGTTGAAGAAAAAGAAGATTGACTGCTTATGTTGCAAATATAAAGTATTTTGGCTTGATGTTGGGAAGTGTGATGATAATACACGAGACAAATGAACATGTTTTGATATATCACATGTTCATGTTGGTGTAACTTTGTTATTCTTTTTTTAATTTTTATTATCACTATAACACCTATGATGCTGTTTCCCTCAATGTGCTAAGCGTTTTAATATGTTACACGACCATATTGGTGTAAATTATTGACTCCGCCTCTTTTTGTGGGTGTGGTCGTGGCGTCATGCATTGTCACTATAATACATGTCGTCATTTACCTCATTGTGGTAGGTGTATTGATATGTCACATATTCATTCTGGTGTAATTTTCTGACTCCGCCCATTTCGAGAGGCGTGGCTATTTTGTCAAACATCATCACTATAATTTTGGTATGTCACATGGCAATATTGGTGTAACTGAAATAATAAATATTGATTTTTTTTTAACACCTAAAAGCTCTCGTGTTAGCATTAACCATATTAATAATGTAAAACTGTACAACGCGGTCTGGTATGTGCCCTCTAGTTTTAGTTCTTCCGTTTTATTGATCTTAAATTGTGACACTACATGTACACCAATAATATATTTAATTTAGTAAACTATGCGTGTTTAATGCTGCATTAAAAGTAGCTACGTTGAAGGAGCATGACAGTTTTTATACAGTCCTTCCTGAGGACTTAATGGTCGTGTGGTACTGATACCACTTTTTAAAGACAATTATGTTATTTCTGGTACCTCGTTTCTGGTACTGATGCTAATACAGGTATTTTTTTGGGATGTGGGAATATTTGTATGGCTTTCAGGTTCTCTCTTTTCTCTCATTTTGCAAGACTTTGCTGCAGGGTTGACTGTCCAGTGCGAATGCTACTGCTAGTGGCAAATTCTTCATGCGTGCATCTTTTTTGTGAATTTATATATTCTTTTTAAAAATCGTACACTTGCTTTAAAATGCGTGTTCACACAGAGTGACTGAAACATAGCGAATAAAATGAATAAATGAATGAAATAAATGTTTCTATATAAAACTTGTGCTGTATTTGCAGAGGTACGTCACCCCTTCCATCATGAAAACACTCACTGATCTGACTCACTCTGTCCAACTTATTCATCATATTCAGGGGAAATAAAAATAAACGTGTTGCTGTGCAGCATTAATGACACTACAAAACGCTCTGTGTTTCTTCCCTGCTACGCAAGAGTGGAGATTTATATAAAGTACATGTGACTTATGTCATGTAAAGTTATTAGTTTAACCAGCAATTTACAGACAGGCTAAAAGGAATGTTTGCTTTAAAAAAGTAAAACTAATTTTCAATTTTTTTTAATAAAAAATAAATTAATTTGACAAACGTTACTGAAAAATGTATTTACGGTAAGTAGCAAAATGAGCTGCTAACAAAAAACCTGATTTCTATTATGAATCTTAATTAAAAAATAAAATGAAAAATAGTTAAATGTAGTAAAAATAGATTTAATATGTACATTTGTGTACTGTAAGCTTTTAATAAGTAATCAACACAGAGGTGACTAAATTTAGAGTATTTCAATTTAAAAAGTATTTAAAACGTCTGGGTCGGAACAGTTGTGTATGATCATGTGGTTAAATTACATGATCAGTTGTATTTTGCATTAGAAATATTCCTTCCTAATTCGGTTTAGAGTTGTATATCTCACCTGCTTTTCCACATGCTTTTTCACACTCCTTTTGTGTCTCAAAACGATTAAGGTTGCCACCGCAGCCTCCATACCAGAATCGTTTACAGCTTTTCCCAGAGGAGTCAAAATGCCATTTTAGTACAAACTTAGCACAGGTGCCTTCATCTTTTGGAAGTTTACAGATGTCCACCTCTGGAAGCTGGGCAGCTGTTCAAAGAGAGCATCAGGCTAGTGACAAATACTAATAAATAATAAGGCATTCAGATGAAAACAGGCCACAGATATAGAGGACAGGGTCAGGACATGCATACCTTGCCAGCCATGCCAAAGTGTAGCAGTGGTTCCCAAACTTTTCTGCCAGGCCTCCTTTATGCAAAATGAAAAAAAAAGCCCCCCCCCTTCTTTCTTTTTTCAAAGCCAGTTGCATACAATAAGTGTACAACTGTGTTCTAGAGAACACATAAACGTGTTTGTTTTCGCTGTTTTAGGCTTGTGTATTTCAGTAGATTTGACTGTTATTTTGACTCTAATGGTTGGAAATGAAGTTCGTTTATCGAGTCTTTTCTCCCTCAGACTCTTTTCTGTTTTGCAGAAAAAAATTTGACGTCCATCTACAAAAACCAATAACGTTCTAGTCAAAATTAGATTATCATAGACCTACTTTAGATTCGTCCAGTGGAAATACAAAACTGCCGGTAATTTTTAAGTGAAATCGTGTTTGAGAGCAGAAAGGATCCCCCTGACAAAATGAAAACAAAAAAAAAAAAAGTTCAAGGGGTATAAATACTTTTTTAAGGCACTGTATTTTTAAACTTCCGCACTCGAGCACTGTAAATAAACATCACTTTACACCTTACTATCACAGCGAATATTGCCATCATTTGGGTAGTGGGTGAACCCGTTAGAGTGGGTAAACCCGCTTTACCACAGGTGTGGAATAGTGTATACTTTTATCTCATATTCCGGATGTTTTTTCTTGTTCGAAGTATTGCTGCATTTCTATAAGTCTTTTAGCCCCCCCTTATTATAACCGACCAGTTTGGGAACCACTGAGCTATAAAAAGGTTCACAAGCAGTTTTATTGCAATGTCATGATCAAAGAAAAATTAAAACTGTAAATGATTGTCAGGAAAATGGCCTCAGTCAAAATTTCCCCTCTTTACTGGTTTACACCATGCCTAAAAAGTTCAGAACTAAATGCATTTGAACAAAATTCATTTATTTTATGACAGCTTCCCATACCCTGAAATGTCTTTTTTTTGGAAACAGGCCCTGTTATTTGTCCAGAAGCAATAAATGAGATCACAGAGAGTTTACTGTTAGGAAGGAAAAGTCATGAAGGTTCCAAAATAATTAGTGACTCATAGAATAAGACACAGCACAATGACTTATTCCGGCTTGCTAGATGAAATAAAGACACGTATGTTTGCAGGCAAAGCGTAAACCTTAAAACTCTTATATGTGTAAAGCATATTTTTCCTGCAGCTCCTTTAGCATGGAGAAATAATAAATGTAACACTTTGACAGGAATTCATTTGATCGGCAACATTCAGTGGCTCACTTATACTAGTAGTATACTAGACGAGCAAGACGCTTCAGAAGAGGAAAGAGTATCAAAAAGTTTCTAAACATGCCAACAGATGGCAGCACAAGGCTTGGTCTAAAACATTTTTGGTACCCGCTCATATGTAAGCATGAGCTTCAAGTAACAGGGATTGTGGTCAATACAATGTTTAAAAAAACTGAAGAAAAAGCCTATGTCATTGCTTATTATAGTTCAATATGGCAAAGGCAAACTAACCTGGAGCTAGAAGGTCCTCTAACTTGATGGTGTCGACATTCTGCTGTAGCTGCTTTTCCGCTGTGGGAGTACAGACAAAATAAACACGTTTAAATATATGCGTATAACTATATTAAAACAGCGTTGGGAAATTATAATGAAATAGGTTTTTTTTCTCAACAGCTGCTACTTTACTCTAAGATTTACTGGCCTAATTGAGTAGTTAAATGTTTACTGCTATTTTTTATTAATAATTTGAATGAATCTTTCTTATCCTATGCTGCTATCACACAAACAATTGTATACTTTTAATTCACCTCAAGATCTCTGTCAACCCATAGAGTAAAAAGAAAGATATTTTCAGTCCAAAATAACTCTTCTTCTTTTGGCTGTGTCCCTTTTAGTGAATCATCTGTCTCCACTTAATCCTATTCTCTACATCCTTTTCACTCACACCCACTAACTTCATGTCCTCATTTATCGCATCAATATACCTCCTCTTTGGTCTTCCGCTTTGCCTTCTGCCTGCTAGCTTCTTTTTTAACATCCTCCCACCAATATATTCACTATCCCTCCTCTGTACATGTCCAAATCAACTCAATCTGGCTCCCCTGATTTTTCCCCCAAAACATCTAACATAATGTCCTCCTGATGAACCTGTCCAACTTTGTCACTCCAACCTGTCTCTTCCTTAGCGCCACTGTCTCTAAACTATATTATAGCTGGTCTCACCACTGTCTTGTACACCTTCCCCCTTGATTCTAGCTAATATTCTCCTGTCACATTTTATTGACACTGACACTCTCCATTGCTCTGGTCTGTTAATCCCAAGTACTTAAACTTCTGTACCTTCTTTACCTTTTCACCCTGTTATCTTACTGTTCCACTTCCCTCCCTTTCATTCAAACACATGTTCTCTGTCTTGCTACGACTGACTGTCATTCCTCTTCTCTCCAGAGCAAACCTCCACCTCTCTGGATTTTCCTTCACCTGCTCCCTGCTCTTACTACAGATCACAAATATCATTGTCCGAGGAGATTCCTGTCTGACCCTGTCAATCGATCCATCACCGCAGCAAATAAGAAGGGGCTCAGAACTGATTCCTGATGCAGTCCCACCTCCACTTTGAACTCCTACATCTGACCTATTGCACACCTCACCACTGTCCAGCTCCCCTCGCTCATTTCTTTCTCTAGTGTCTAACCTAGTGTACAATTCATCATATGCCTTCTGCTTAGCCATTTCCCTCTTCACTCTGTGCCGCAAATCCTTGTTTTCCTGTCTACTTTCTTTAGACCTTTCTATGTCCCACTTCTTCTTGGCTAACCTTTTCCTCTTAATACTATCCTGAAATTCCTTTTTCACCACCAAGTCTCCTCATCTTCTTTACTCCTTCCATATGACACACCTAGCACCTTTCTTCCTGTCTTTCTGATCAGTTCTGGTGTAGTTTGCCATTCATCTAGAAACACTAACTGACCGCCAAGAGCCTGTTTTAACTCCTGTCTAAATTTTTCATAGTATTCTTTCTTTTTAGCTTAGCTTTCACCACTTGCTTTTCTTTTTTACTTTTAATCTCTTCTTCCTCCAGACCAACATCTTTATCTTGGCTACACTCTGTCCCACCACAACTTTTCAGTCACTAATCTCTTTTGGATCGCTTCGTCTACATAAGATGTAATCTATCTGTGTGCTCCTTCCTCCGTTTTTATAAGTCACTATATGATTTTCAGGCCGAAATATATTTTTTAATTATTTTTTTCAAGGTCAATTGCTTTATATGAATAACAAATTTAATGTAGGCTTTTATCTAAATGTGAACGGCAAACAGAGACAAAAGCTCAACCTTACTTAATTTACAGTGCTTACTTAATTTACAGTGTTTACATCTTATATATATAATATATATATATATATATATATATATATATATTTTTTTTTTTATTATTATTTATTTATTTATTTATTTATTTATCTTATAGTATGGGAAGTCTTTCAAGGTAGTCTCTCAAGCGTTTAGTTTATTGGGGCAAAAAGCACGTACCTGTATTGATGCAGTGTTTAAGGCATTGTGCCTCGGTTTCAAACCTATTTTCATTGCCTCCACAACCTCCATACCAGAACTGGGCACAGAATCCATTTTTTTTGTCAAAGTACCACTTAGCCTCATAGTCTTTGCATGGTAGTCCAGTGTCAAAGTGAAGTGAGCATGGGTCTGCAAACTCATTAACTAGAACGGCCAAAAAATGAGGTGTTAGGTTATGAAAAGGAGTGTGTTAAAGGAGTGTGCAGCTGAGCTTTTTATATGAAGAACATTTAAAAAGTGATTATTCGTATAGGTTTGCATTAAGATGATTAAGAAGATTATTCGTAATGGTTTGCATTAAGATAAGCTGAAAATGTTTGCTTTGGTGCACTTACATTTAGTGTTAAGGAGTAATACACAAAGTGATCAACAAATGTTTTTATTTTTGTGTAAAACACCAGAAATAGTTTATTGCAAATTTTGATTACATTTTTGCTTATGTCTTTGACATGATAGGATTTCGGATAAATCAGACTGACTAATGGGTTTACTGGCAAGCATACTGATCCATTTATTGAATCTTATTAATTTTGTTAAAGCAATAAAAATTATGTTTGTTTCAATTCTCGGCGAATAATGTATCTATCCCTAATATAGTTATATATATGCAATGCGCTAAAAAAGTATTCATACCCTTTGAATTTTTTTCACATTTTGTCACCTTACAACCACAAACCTAAATGTATTTTATTAAGATTTTATGTAATAGACCAGCACAAAATAGCCCATAATTGTGAAGTGGTATGAAAATGATACATGGTTTTCAACATTTCAAGCAAATAAAAATCTGACAAGTTTGATGTGTCCAATGCCTTAATCACTGCGCTATTACTTCCCACTATTATGTTTTAAATGTCCCAATTTAGTAGCGTAATTTATACAAGTAAAATAACATTACATTTAAGTTTATAACATATATTTTCAACCTAATAATTTTTAAATAATTATATCAGGCAGGGTTAACCTTATTGTAGCACTCAACTCTGTTTACTAAATGTCTACATTTATCATTAATGAAATTAAGATTATAATAACTTAATTTAAAGCACTTCCCAACTTCATATCACAAAATAATTATATCAAAAACAGGCAACAAATTAATATTATCCAATATATCCTAGGATTTTAAAGAAAATATTCAGCTGTTATCCTATTTGTAATCTTCAAGATTTTTATAAGTCGCCCTGGATAAGGGCGTCTGCCAAATGCTGTAAATGTAAATTAAGTTCCTTGGTTTTCATTATGCTCTTTGTTCAATGGTGTCTCTAATACTATGACTAAATTACACACAGGTGCACTTAACTAACTAGGTGGCCTCTGAAGGTAATTGATTGCACTGGAGTACAGAGGGCTGAATACAAATACAAACCACACTTTTTTTATTTGCCACAGATTTTGATTTGCTTAAAATTTTGGAAAACCGTGTATAATTTTCGTTCCACTTCACAACTATGTGCTACTTTGTGTTGGTCTTTTACATGAAATCTCAATAAAATACATTTAAGTTTGTCGTTGTAAAGTGACAAAATGTGAAAAAGTTCAAGGGGTATGAATACTTTTTTAAGGCACTGTAGGTATACGTTTGCCACCAAACGTGCTGTTGAAAGTTGTTTTAAATCTAGATGTTACTTTAAGGACATGAAAGCTAAAACAGTATTCTAACATATATTTTTTTATCCCAAACCCAAATGTATTCAGTGTTTTTAAGAAAGACTATAAAAGGCATATCAGAATTATCATTGAATTTCAGCTCATCTTAATGTGGATGATAACAAGATTTTGCAAAAAAAATCCTACCAAGCTCAAGCAATGGACAGCATGCAGCAAACCCAGTATTTCAAACGATTTTGTCTCATTTTATTTGTTTATTGTGAGTATTCAGGGGACATAAATCATGCAGCCTAAAATAACTAATGATTTTTCTAAGTAATTGTTGTAAATATGTTAGTGGTGTCAAAGCTGTTGGCTTTTCTCCAGGCCAGAGTTAAATAAAACAAAGCAAAGAGTGGTGATAGGCTAATGTGTCGTTGATCTACATGGACGATGATCTTACTGCTCTGGTATGCAGAATGCCTCAACCACAGAACACAGATGGTGGAAGACAATGCTCAAGAACAACAGTATTATACATGTAATACTGTGTTGCCCTTTTTGGGACAACCACATGCCACACAAATTTAATTCAATGTTATTTGTGTAGTTCTTTTAACAATCAAGATTAAGCAATTAAAAGAAAACCCATCTGAGAGAGAATGCTAGCCGAGACCAAGATCGCTACAAAAAGAAGGAACTGGACACAAGGAGAAAAGCACTATTTGCTATTTTATTATGCTTTTTCTCATAACTTAAATAAATCTTAGTTTTGGGGATGTTACTTCGGAAATGCAGGAGATAACAGATTATTTACATTTACGTTAGCAATTGGGGGCAATTTTGGTTAAGGACCTTAATCAGGGGCGTAGCAGGGGAAAAATGGTGGGGATCAAACCCTGATCTTCCAATTAGGAGTCCAATGCCTTAATCACTGCGCTATTACTTCCCACTATTATGTTTTAAATGTCCCAATTTAGTAGCGTAATTTATACAAGTAAAATAACTAATTACATTTAAGTTTATAACATATATTTTCAACCTGATAATTTTTAAATAATTATATCAGGCAGGGTTAACCTTATTGTAGCACTCAACTCTGTTTACTAAATGTCTACATTTATCATTAATGAAATAAAGATTATAACTTAATTTAAAGCACTTCCCAACTTCATATCACAAAATAATTATATCAAAAACAGGCAACAAATTAATATTATCCAATATATCCTAGGATTTTAAAGAAAATATTCAGCTGTTATCCTATTTGTTAAGATTTTTATAAGTAACTGTAAATTTAATTACATTTTTTTCTGATGAATTGTAACAAATTACTGTTACATTTGTTTTGTTATTAAATCACATAACTACATGTAACTAGTTTCCTCCCCAACACTGGCGATCACTGGCTGCTCCGGTAGTTTAGGTGCTAAGTTTTTTTTCCACAAATCTCATGATTTGAATCATAAAAAAACACAGTATATTACAGTATCCACTTAAAGTTGTGAACTCTATATTTCAATCTGTTAGTATTACCAATTGTTCTCATAAATATCTGTCACAATAATAGATTAACACTATTTAACTATGTGTTTCCTGTAACGGCTTACAAGACTGGAGAAATGTTGGCCTATTTTAGTTTATTAATATTCCATCATTCCAATGTCTTCATTTACGCCTAAAGCGAGAAACACATGCACAATACAGAAAAATTATATTATTATTAATAAGAAATAATCTTTTTCATTCCAGGCTTTTTAGTATATATTAGGCTACAATATTATTAAGATACAGTTTAGATTTAATATTATATAACCATTATCACATATGACCATCAATAAATAGATTATTTGTTTAAACCCTTGAAATGAATAAGCCCAAACCTTTAAGTTTTGGTTCCTCTTCATTCTTCTCTTTCTGTTCATTGTGTTTTACGTCATTGTCCCTAAAACACAATATTGTATATTAGTAGAAAATATACATTGGATTTTTTTCTTAATTATGGGTGAAAGAAAGAAGCAGCAGGCGTACCTAGAAATGTTTTGTGGCCTGTCTGGTTGGTCACTTTGGTACCACTGGCAGTGCTTTGAGACTTCATCAGATAGGTAGAAGGCATTCTTCACTGCATTGTGGTTTAAAAATAAAGAACATTTAAGAAAAATAAAGAATAAAATATGACTACAGATTAACGCATACTGTTATGTTTAAGAATCATACTTACAACTAAGGTACTTGGGCAGTAGTTGGGCAAACCTCTGAAGGTGGTCATCATAGAAACCTTGTGGTCCATCTACAGTCTTGTAAAATACATCTGAAGGTTCGCTGGCAACCTGGGCCAGAATACGAGCATCTCCAGCAGAGAGCTGCTTACCCATTCCTATCACCACAATGAAATATCCTTTGCATTTGACATCAATAGCAGCCTTTAGCAGCCTCTCCTCATTCTCTTCTACTGGCCCGGTCACAAACAGAATGAGCACCTTTAGGTGGCGTGGCTGGGGTGCTTTCTCAAACACCTGCTCCGCTGTACTTTCTAGAGCCGCTGCCAGAGCGCGACCTCCTTCAAGTTGCTGCACCTTGTTAAAAAGGAAGTTCTGGATATTGTGAATTGAATTGTGGTCTGTCAGGCCAAATGACACGCTAATAGGAATACTGCTGTCATTGTATAAGTAGTCATATGGGCAATGCTGAACTAATGCAACTCGAGCGAGATGGGCGCTAGTGGCTGGTTCTGTTGAAATCTCCAGATGATTCACCATGTGAGCTATATAACGCTTTATTTCTGTAAACACAGTTGGCCAAGTGCTTTCAGAGCTGTCAACAAGGAAAGCCATATCAACGTCTAAGTTTGTCGTGGAGGCCCTTCTTTCCCTACTAATCAGGGTCGGCTTATAATCACACTGCTGATTAGGAGTGCAGACATCTGCAGAGAAACAACGATTTTTGTATTAACAGTCTGAAAGAACTAGTGTGTTGTTATATGTTCCTATTTTTAAGCCACCATATATAAATGCATGTAAGTTTGATGTTTTTTAGGTTTAAATGAAGCGAATATGACATTGTTTTACCTAGGCAGATGTGACAGTCAATTATCTCCTTAATAACTGTGTTGTATTTTGCACTTCCTGGAGGGGGCAGGTCCTTGAAATAGGCTAAAACAGTGTTATTCACCTGAAAGAAACAAATACAAGAGAGTGAAAATAAGCCGTTTTACAGAATCAGCAATTAAGCTAAATGATCTTTGTTCTACTTGGTACTACTGCCTCCTCACCTCTAGGACTTTTTTCGGCTGGCGCGGCATCAGGAAGACAGCGGTGATTCCAGCATCGTAGAGTCTAAGAGCAGCATTAGTGAACTCTTTTGTAAGGTCCACAGCATCATTCACAAAGAATATAGCCACTTTGCGCACCAGGAAGCCACTGCGCACCCGCTTAAAAGTGTTTTGAGCCAAAAAGTTCATAGCCGTTTCCAAATTGCGCTTTTTATTTGTCCTCAGAGTCTGCAAGCCTTCCAAGCGTTCCAGCAATGCACGTTTTTTCAACGAATCCGAAAAACGTATGTCAGTGGTTATCTCGCTGTTGTAGAGGGTCAGGGCCACTCGAGCTCCTCTGGGACAGTTGCTTTCCGTGATGGTCATGTTATTCACCAGGCGGATTATAACATTTCTCATACTGTCAAAGTTATCCTTAGATACACCAGTCGACACATCCAGGGCAAAGGCTAGCTCGGTGGGATACAGAGGACATTCCTGCGCCCCTGGAGAACCATAACATGGTTTAAGCATTTTCAAGCCACAAAATTAAAACATTTGTCTTTATGTATTTAAATATAATAAATTTTACTTACCATAACAGCAAGCTACAAAAGAAACCAAAAATAAACGTACAGTCAGATAAGTACAATCAGTATGTATTTTTTTTAAACCCCTTAAATTAAATTAAACACTTACGACAGTTATCTCTAATTTTCTTCACCAAGGCACAAGTCTGTAAAAACAGGATATGGTAAGTTAGCAAAGATGTCCCTAATTTTTTTCCTTTACAACTCCGACCTTCCCGCCCCCTACCCCCAAATAAGAACATGCACTTACCGATACACCTGGTCCTCTGGGTCCCTTTGGGCCCTGTGTGAATGAACATAAACAAAAACAAAGGATGTTTTGTACAGTATATCTTAGAAGACAAATCACCTTTTTGGGGTTTATTTAAACCAGACTGGCACTGGTCAAATGCCAAAACCTTTCTTTTTTTTATAGCATAGGGAAAGTTTTTTTGGGATTGTTCTTTGTAAAACACATCCTGATTAGGGCGTATAAATAGACTTGCTTACTGATAATAAATATGGTCTAGTGCTATGGTCTAGTGCTTACATAAGGTCCAGGATAGCCAATCTCTCCCTTCTGTCCAGACTCCCCAGCACCCCCTGCAACACCCTAGTAAATAAATTGTGCAAACTCAATTAGTTACATATATAGTAGGAATATAAAATATATATAAAACACAAATCGGTAGACATAGAGCTTACTCTCTGGCCACTGTTTCCTTTGGGTCCAGGTCCCCCCTTGGTTCCAGACTCACCGGCTGCCCCCTGGAAACGAAAAACAAATTGTGATTTAAAAAAATCCAACAGAAGAAGCACATTTACAGCTTTGTTGCTCTGACCCATTTACAGCTTTTTTGCTACGTCTTACCTTTGGACCCAGGTATCCAGGGAAACCTTCATCACCCTGCAAAAACAATGGTCAACATCACATATTTATAATTAGGATTGATTTTTGCCTGTTTTTTATGCATTGCATATAAATGACAGATTTGACTTTAAGTATACACAAATATACAAACTCAAAAGTTTTTCTTAGATAAAGATCAGATATTAAACTCTATACTTTAGCTTAGAGTTACAGAAAATCAGAAGCAATTATTGACATCCACAAACACAAACTGACCTTTCTACCATTAGAACCAGGTATTCCAAAGCCGTCTCGTCCATCCTCTCCCTGACATTAAATTACAATCAGTAATATTCAGTGAAGCATTCATACAGGTGTAATATAGGACTGCTATAGCCTGCAATTTTTAAAATTATTTTAAGTTATCTGAGCATGGTACAAGTTTTAATAGAAACTTACCGGTTCTCCTCTGGGTCCTAGTGGTCCTGTAGAACCCTTAGGTCCTGGCTCTCCAGGTTCACCCTAAAAAGAAGTTAAAAAAGAGTCTTGGAATCATTAGAAAGAGTTTACCACAACTTTCTGTCCCTCTATATATATCAAACATTTCATTAATTTAGATAAGTTATATATGAAGAATCAGGAATATGACAACCACCACTTGTTTCACATTTTTAACTATATCACATACCTTCCGACCAATAACACCTCGACGCCCCTTTTCCCCAGATGATCCTGGGGCTCCTCCAGGGCCCTAAAGACATTTGAAAATTTATAAATATTTAATAGACATACAGCAAATTTTATACTGGGGATTTAAAACCAATTTATATTTGCAATTCATGTTTTCTCAATGTAAATAATTTTCCAAATTTAATAGGGAAAAAAATGGGGGGAAAAAATGGCTGGATGTCAACTGAAAACTATCATGATGTTTAACTATATAGTTAGGCTAAGAAAAAAAAATCTTCAAATGACACTTACTCTTGGTCCTGGATTACCATCCTCTCCCCTGGTTCCTGGGGTTCCAACTGGTCCGCTGGAACCCTGTCATACACAATGGTACACACATTAGAGGTCTGGTCATAACCATCAACTACAGAGGTGTCATGATGTTGTGTGTATTATTAGGATTATACAACCCCAATTCCAAAAAGTTAGTACACTGTGTAAAATATTCATATAAACAGAATGCAATGTTAGAACAAGTGTGTAGCATCCCCTCTTTATTAAAGAGCAAACTGTATATGCCTGGGACCTGTGGAGACCAGCTGCTTAAGTTTGGGGAAAGAAGTGTTTACTATACAAGCTGCACAACAGTTCTTTGTCTTCTTTGTTGCATTATTCCCTTCATGATGTGCCAAATGTTTTCAATTTGTACCGTAAAAAGTCTGGACTGCAGGCAGGTCAGTTTAGATAGCTTTTTTGAAGCCATGCTGTAGGAACAGACGCAGCTCAAATAGGCAAGGCCTTCTCTGAAAAACGCATGTCTATGCTTTAACCTGTACCGTATACACCTTTCAGCATTAATTGTGATTTTCCATATGTGCAAGGTTCCCATTCTATTGGCACTAATGCACCCACATACACTCAGAGATGCAGGCTTTTTTACTGAGCGCCAATAAAGCAAGATAGTCCTTCTCTTCAGCCCAGACTCCTCCTCTTCTCTCCAGTTCATTCTAAATAAGCTTTGGCCCGGTAAGATGGCTGATGTTTGGTTTTTTTTTGCATTATGTACACAGAATGCTTTTTCTTAAAAAAAGGTGTTAACCTGTCGTAAACGGCACTGTAAAGTGTGTTTTAAACACAATTATTTACCATTACAGAAACATTCCTGTTTTTGATAAGGGCTGTCTTTAATGCAGCGCTGCCTGATTACTGGCGTTCGATTTTATTTTTTTAATTTAATCTTTACCCTTGTTCCTTGCACACAGATATTTCTTCAGGTTCTTAAAGGAATGTTTTTATAATGATATATGCTCTAGATATATTTAAAGTCTTTGCAACGTTATGTTGTAAAACAAGTTTTTTTTTTTTATTTAAAAATTCATGTTACTGACATGTTGCTAATTGACCTAATTAGATGCAAAATGTACTTCCAGCTGCTGTTTTTACTAAAGCCTTTTTTGCCACTTTCCCATTTTGTCAATGTAAACATTTAATATGTTTTTATATTTTGTAAATGATAGGTCTACTACTACTACTAAGCTAAATGCTAATCGATAGGTATGTTGCTCTGGATAAGGGCATCTACGGAGGATTTCCATTTAACATTTTAACAGAGCAGTTATAACACAGACCACTGGCATAACATTCATAACAAAAAGAATTAGATTTACGATTTTAGAACGCATTGTAGATTTACTGAGATGTAAAAATCTAAAGTATGAGGAAATGAGGAAATGGGAAGAAACTCAAGTTGAAATCGGAATAACCTGCAACACTGCAGCTGATGTGGCAAACAAAAACTTACTCTTGGACCTCCAATTCCCTGTTCTCCGGCAACACCATCTGCTCCAGGCTTTCCAACTGCACCCTAAAACAAAAAAAAGAGTTATTTTAAAACTGTAGAATCTTGTTAGAATGTTTCATCATCATAACAATATATATGAAGGTGTTTATTAATAAAAGCATGCTTCAAGTCACTTACAGCCTGTCCGGGTGATCCCCTTCTACCATCAGCACCCTAAAAAAATTGCACAACAAAACGTTAATAATCATTTTATAAATTAAGGACATATTAGAGTATTTTTATTTAAATAATTTTCCACAAGATGATCTATGCAATTGTTTTTAGCTTACATGAAAAACTTTAAGTAAAAGGGAATGAAAAGTAGTCGTGAGAAAAGCATTAACATATGTTGCAGGAAGTGCTGCGCTTAGCCTGCAGTGGTAGACGCACCTGGTTAATGTTAACATGCTCTTTCTCTGTCTCTTGCCTACTTTATCTCTTTTAAACTTTAACTTCTTTGCCTTAAAACTACACATTTTTATCACAAAATAGAAACAATGAAAAAAAGGGTTTCATATCACCTTAATTTTAGGCACAGGAATTCAATAGTGCTCTATGGTCACATTTCACTGCCTGTATCAAGTGACCCAATTCCGATTTTTCCTTCAATGTGGCACAGACCGGATATGGCTGACGGCTGGATATTTCCAGATCGGTTTCAGGCCTTATTTGTATGTGGAAATAAATCGGATATGAATGGAATCAGTGTATTAACGTCTGCCATGTAAGCAGACAGATCGTGATTTCACCTGTCAATGCGAGTCGTATGTTATTGAAAAATCGACAATGGCCCATAATATCAACTCAGGTGGACACCAACAGCGCTATATTTAACTTATAAGCGCAACTGTCTATTTTAAAATTTATTATTTGATATGATGCGAAGCCAAAATACTGGTCATTTGGTCTTCGTCCAATCTGCCATGGCTTATCGCACCATTTTTCCAGTCACTACATCTATCTTTAACTATTTTGCCATGCCATATATGTGTAACTGTTTTTTTTTCAAAAGTGTTCGTAAAAGACCTAGTAAGCCCGTTTTTCTGTAAAAGTGATGTGTTTAAGCAAAAAATTTTGTATTAGCAAGATGTAAAAAAATTGCAAGTGTAAAATCCTTTAGTTTTAAAAGATGTAAGCAAAAAAAATTGGATGTAGTCGCAAAATCAGAATTAGACATCAAGACCGGCAGTGTAAATGCAGCCTTTAAGTTCTGTCATTATGCACATGATCTGAATACAGACAGTGGTGATATTCTCTGACTGTATCAGCAAAGGTCTAGACCAACAAATGTTGCTGCTACTGCAGTCAAATGTGTGTCGAATCTAATAAAAACTAGCCACAGTTTGGAGGAGTTGCAAAAAGGACAGTTAGTTTAGTTTTATTTTAAACCTCTAAAGTTGTACTTTACTATACCACATCACTGCTGTGCTCATTTCACTGGTTTCCAGTAGCTATCTGTGTCAGATTTAAAACACTAATGCTTGCCTACAAAATCAAAAAAAAAAAAAAAGAACCAGCACCCTCTTAACGACAAGCTCTTATCACACCATGTACTGCACCACATTCTCTTAGGTCCTTTAACACAAATTGCTTTCACATTCTCCCAAGTGCATGCGCTTTTATCTGATCTGGCAACTGGATGACGGAATAAACTTCTCCTTGATGTTTAAATGAGTCACAGTCTTTAAATGCTGTTTTTTTGCTCCTCTAGAGTGACTGTATTTATTTGACTTAGCAAGCCAGTATCTATGTATACTCCCTATAATCTATGTATAGAATATAAAAAATCCATTAGGATAGGTTCTAGATGCAAGTCAAATCTGGTGTCAAAAAAATTGTAAAAAGTGAAACTTTGGACACACTGATCAATTATGTCATGTCCACATTACATTTGCCGCATTTGGCAGACGCCCTTATCCAGAGCGACTTACATTTATCTTATATACAACTGAGCAGTTGGGGGTTAAGGGCCTTGCTCAGGGGCCCAACACTGGTGGCGCTGGGAATGGAACCCACAATCTTGGGGTTGGCAGTCCAACACCTTAACCATGAACCACCACTTCCCCACAAATGTCTACAGACCTACTTCCAAATTATGCTTGACTTTGACCCATTGGTGATTATAGAGCTCTTTGCCCGCATAATAAAAATAATATGAAGGAAGAAGAAGAAGAAGACAAAGATTAGTTATTAGAAGCAAAAGAATAATGCAAGCTTTACAAGCGGACAAAAATACCTGTCTTCCTGTTTCTCCTGCACCTCCTCTTTTACCATCTTCTCCAGGCTCACCCTAGATAAAATATAAAATAGTGATCATATTTAAACAAAAAAAAAATTATCTTTTGAGATCTTTTGCACTCATGATTTTTTCTCCATGTAGAGAATATATACATGTAAATAAATATATATATATAGGGTGTCCCTAAAGTCTGCACACATAGGAAATCTCATTTACTATTATTGTTTTTTCTTTACAGTTTAAATATGGCTTTGTCGAAAGAAGAAAGAAGTGAACTGAGTTTTTGCTAAAGCAATAGGTGTACTCAATGAAAATCACAGATGTAACACAGATGCAACACAAAGATTGAACGCATAAAGAGTAAATGTGCTAAAATGCTAAAGTTCACGTGAATTTTGCAACGCGCATCAACCTTTGCACTGCAAATCACTTTGAAGACGTTATTTAATATTCCAGTTGAATAAAATGTTGTTAATAAATTTGATTTCTTGAAAATATGTATTTTTGTCTATGTGTCTAGACTTTAAGGACACATTTTACAGATAAATATCTATAGTAAAAAAAAAAAAAAATTTTATAGTAATCATGTTATTTGCAAGTATATCATTATAGTCAAAGATGTGCCTATTTCATGTGTTAATGGGAACGTCTTGTTTTATAAACAATAAGAGATTTTACCGGTGGCCCAGCATCGCCTGGGTCTCCTTTGGGTCCTCTTTGGTTATTGTCCTTTCCTGCAATACCCTATTTAACATAAATGTATATATATTTACTTATTTAATAACTCAATGTATAGACAGCAGTTAACATTGGCATTTAAATTGCATTTCAACACTAACTGCCTACTGTATCTACTTGGAATGTAGAAAATGAGAGAAACAGTACACAGTAGAGATAAACGTTTGATTAATTTGGGTACAAAGAAAACACACACACTGAAATTGATGTAATTTGGGGTAGACTAAGTATGATTATTGTCTTCTAGATAGTTTCAATAGACTTGGAAAGCAATATTTACGGGATCTCCACGGATGCCTGTCTGGCCGATATCTCCTGCTTGTCCTTTGGCACCTTTAGGGCCCTTAATTTACAAAAATTGAAAACAGTTTTATAAAAAGTCTAAATATTGACAGAATAATTAGCTATGATAACAAAATAAATTAAATACAACTCAATAAATTTAATTACCCTTTGTCCAGGGTTGCCTCTGTCACCTGCTGTTCCAACAAGTCCACCAGTGCCCTAAAAGGTGTGTATATTATATTTAGCGCAAATAACATTAATAAACATTGATAGTTTGACATAACAAAATAACATACCTCTTCCCCATTAATGCCATCTAAACCGATCTCTCCAATTTCACCCTGGGTTGGACAGTACAACATGTAAATATTATTTAATACAACAGGACATAAGTATCTTTTTTTCCTTTGAAACAAATTCCTTACCTTTTCACCATTGTATCCATGTCCACCCTGAAAGACAACAAAAAGTTGCTAAATACGCTAGAAATAGATCACGTTTTAAAATCTGTTGTAAAATTAACTAGACAAATTGTGTTTCCAACACAAAAAGGCATATTCAGCCTACCTTTGCACCTCTTGGGCCTGGGCATCCTCGAAAACCTTGGGTTCCATTTACACCCGATGGGCCTCTTTCACCCTAGAGGATGTTTTATGTTTTGATGAATTGTACTAGTAAATAATCATTTTAGCACATTAATAGTTTTAGTAATTATACAATCAAATGTACAATTAATACACTGAAAACATCAACATTAATGCTACACACCGGTCCACCTTCATCACCAGGATGTCCCCTGTAACCCTGGCTTCCAGGTGATCCCTTAAATCACAGAAAACCACAAATAAATAAATATATGAACAATTAACTTTTGATTAATTTAAAATATGATTTGTAGACAACTGTCATTTTAATTCAAACTAATTAACCTTTATTCCTATTGGACCAACAACTCCTCTGTAGCCTCTCTGTCCAGTGCACTTGCATGGGACTGAGCAGCACTCCATTTCAGCAATATTGTCCTACACAAAATTCAGTTAAATATAAATTTTATAGAAGTAGAAAACAGTTTGACACATAATAAATAGAAAATTTAGAGAATTTCCATTAAGAAATTGGTTTGTAATCAAAAATTGCTATCCAGACATACCAATTCTTCTTGCAGCTCATAGTCTAAGTCCATCAGATTCACACGCAGAGGTTTGGACCTAAAACCCCGTCCAAATTCTAAAAGCATGGCATTTTCAAAGAGCGGTACCCTCTCTAGTCCAACCAATATGAAAGCATTGACCCCTAGAGTGTATAGATAAATTATACACATCCAATGAAAAACTTTTGTTAGTAATCCACACACACACACACACACACACACACAAACTGCCACTCTTACTACTAAACTACTTCTACCACCAAACCAATAGTAAAACTATTTAATATAATCTCTGGAACACAATTAAAAAATAAATTTACTATTTTCATTAAAATGTACTAAAACCACAAAATAAGGTCTATTGTGTTTCATTTGACACTAAACATTGCCTTATTTAGTAGAAAAAAATCTCCCCACCCTAATTGAGCGTAACTGATCCATCAGCAGTTACAGTTTAGCAGTTGTAAAAGCAATGACTATAAATCAATTATGTTATAACCTTGTATAGCATATAAATGTTAATAAATCTAACACTGACATGGTCCAAAATTCTTGAACCTATTGCTAACACTTGAGCACAAAAAAAAGCATATCTAAAAATCTGCCCACTTTCTGACAAGAAGTACATTTACTCTAGTTAATGGATGTTGCCTGATCCTGAAAGATTTCTCCTCCTGGTTGTTTGGAGTCCCTGCATCAATGTATGACTACTTATGCTTCTTTTCACTTATCAAACAGTGTGTATACCGCTGATGCTCTGTTGACTCTGTCTTCTTCATTAAAACTCTACAGCAAGATCTGAATTTACACAGTTTATAGGTAATCAAAATAAAACACTAGTGCCCTGGCTGAGAGGACTGTAAAGTTCCTGGTTGGGATGCAGGCTGTGACATTTTAAACCGACAAACTATTTGTATGAAATGTGATCATTTTCTAATTTCTCTATTATTTATGATTAATAATGTTTTTTAATATTTTTACTTGTTTGATAATGTGAACTTATTCTATATAAAAATGTACAAACCGGGATCAAGCAGTTATTAAATAATTTGAATTCGATTTGTTCTTACCTGCCAAACGCATTTGCTCGACTCGCTCTTTCATTACATTATATTTGGCATCTAATCCATCAGTAAGGTGAATAACAACCTTTGCATGCATATGGTGAGAAAAACAAATTTTATCATTAATTATAATAGAGAAACAAGACTACATTAGAGTATATTTAGTTTACTATATTTGCTTTGAAAATATTTTAGAGCTTACAGAAAAAATACAAGTACATATTCAAGGCAAGTGTACCTTAACTTTGTCTGAGGGACGGTCCTTTAGCCGTGTATTGTATGCATCGATAGTTTTGCCATTCAATAAGAATGGCCCACGGGTGCGTAGAGACTTAAAGGACTCAATGAGCTTGTCGTGACTGTCAGTAAAGTCCAGATGAACAGGCTCCAATGCACTGTCCAATGCTGATATTCCCACCTGGACTGATGGAACCTGACCAGCGGAGCAGCTAATGGAATCCATTTGGATGATTCGCTGGAGAATGGCAGCCATCTTTGTCTCCAATGATTTCTGAGATGCAAAGATGTTCTGAGAAGACACATCGAATCCCACAAGAACGTCCAAGTTGCAAGCTAAGATTGAAAAACACAATTTTTGTGCTTGTTTCTCAGTATATAAGTTATAAACAAAAGCTTATTAACATATACAGAGAGTGGGAAATAGTAAAATTAAAGTTATTAATTTATGCCTCACCCTTCGCCAATTCTTTCACTCCCGTACAAAGTTTTCCCAAGACATCATCTACAAGTGTGTCCAGAATCCGCTCATTCAGTTCAGAAAGCTCTTGGAATGTACTAGCCCGAGCCACTGTGGTAGGTTCACTTCCCAACTTATTAAGCTCATCCTCAATGTCACCTACGCCAATGGCATAGACACGAACCCCTGAATTTTTAAGAGCCAGCGCTGCTGATTTACCATCATCTTGTGAGCGTCCACCGGTCACCAACATCAGGATCTGAGGGACTCCCTCATCTTTCCGACTACCTTTCTCCTTTACAAAGTGTGTTTGCTGAATATGCCTAATGGCATTGCCTGTATTAATTTTCCAACCACCCTTATATTCAGTTCTGCTGATAGCATCCAAAATGTCATCCTTGTTGTTATATGTATTAAAGTAAAAAACATCTGTGACATCTGTGGCATAGTGTGCCAGACCGATCTGAAGATTGTCACTCTCCGTGACAAAAAGGTCAATAAGCTCTCTGATAAATTCCATGGTCACCTTAAAATTGCCCTTCCCAAGGTTTATTGAACCGTCAACCAAGAAAACAATGTCGGCAATTTTAGGTTTTGGGCCAGAAGCTACAGAAAGATACAAGATAAGTTGTTCATGTAAAAAAATGTAACACAAAATTTCTGTAGGCACTTAATTGGAAACAGTGGTACTTACGTGTGGGGGGCACAGTAGTTGCAATCACCACAGTTCCACTGAGTCTTGCAATGAATTGGTTCTCTATGTTTGGTAGTGCTGGAAAGGTCGACACTTGAAAAACATCATCTGGTGTTGTTGCAATCTCTCGGAGTTGTCTTGTATCTGCTGCCTCAGCACCAATTCCTATACAGTTTACCTGAGATTTTCGGAGAACTGGTCCATAGAGAGAGACATCAGAGGTAGACTTTCCACCTGTGAGTACAACCAAATGCTGGGAGGCTCTGTCTAGGCGAGCTCCTGCAGATTCTTTTAGCTCATTATCAATAACATACTGAATTGCGTCAGCTAAGTTTCCACCTCGACCACCCATTTGACGCAATCTCTTAATAGATGAAATGACTGCGTTTTTGTTGCCATGGGATATAAGTGAGAACTCAGTCTTTGGTCTCTCTGCATACTGTACCACAGCCACACGCACTTCGTCAGGGTGTACATTGAGTTGTCGCACAATCTTCAAGATAAAGTCACGGATGTGAGCAATTCCATCAGGACCAACGTTATCAGAACCATCAATAAGGAAAATAATGTCTTTTTTTCCAAAATTCAGTCCTAGAAAAAAAAAGGAACTTAAAGACAACTAATCATTATAGAACTAACATTTAGCAGTTAATAGTAAATTGAGCCACTTAATTGTTCTTGGTATGGAACAATTAAAGTCACAGAAAAAGTTATTTTTGAAATAAATTAAACTTAAATACCTGTATCTATAGTTTGTACAATATCTTCAATTTCTTTAGTAGTCATAGTGTTAATTGTAGTCAAAATTTGCTGTTCCACTCCTGGTTTTTGTTGGAAGTCCCTAACGATGAGTGTCTGTTCTGGCTTTAAAGAAATCAGTTTCAGTTCCTCAGAATCAGCATTATTTGACCCAACAGCCACAGGAGCCACAAGACCCAGCTTCAGCTGGTTAGCAGGACCAGATACATCATCGTTGGACTTTCCTCCAGTCACTAAGATAAGGAACTGGGGCACACCCTCTTCAATTCGGCTACCAGCCGATCTCTGATAGATGTTCCTTGAGATCCAGCTCAGCGCTTGACCAGTATTGAGCAACCTGCCACCTTTACTTTTAATTTTCCGCACTGCTTGGCGAACCTCATCCTTGGTTGAGTGCTCATTAAGAAGGAACTCTAATTTGGGGTCTTCACTGTACTGTACTACAGAAAGCCTAACCCTGTTCAACCCAACATCCAGCTTCTCCACAATGTTCAGAATCATGTCTTTTATAGCAGGAAAATTTCTCTGCATCATAGTTGTTCCATCAATGAGGAAGACCACATCCTTCTTTTCTCCAGTTGATGTTGGTACTGTTGGTACCTCTTTATGTGACACACATAAGAAAAAAGACTATTATTATTTACAAAGCAGGAGATTAACCATTATATTTGACATTTCTTACCAAAATAGCATATTCACAATGACAGCTAAATAATTTTAAAGCAATTTTGTTTAGTTACACCATAGGCCTTAAATATCATTCAAATAATAACATTTTGTATGTGGAAAAAAATTGCATTATTACCTGGGGAATACACAGGTTCTAGTATTTTCAGTTCTTCATCAGACAACTCTGTTATAGTAGTGAGGAACTGATCTCTGACAGTGTGGAGGCCAGGCAAATCTTCCACTAAGTAAGAAAATGTGGGCACATAGGAAACCACCTGAAGCTCTTGAAGACCAGTGTCTCTGGTCCCTATACTGAAAGGCACAGTTCCTAATCTTTTCAGTGCATTTACTGATGTTCCAACATTATCTGTTGCTTTTCCTCCTGAGATTACTATAAGAAACTGTGGGACACCCTCATCCTTCCTGCTTCCACGTTCTGAATCCAGGACATTAACACGAACAAAATCTATGGCCCTACCTAGGTTACGACTTCTTCCACCATATTGTCTGAGCTCTTTGATTGCATTTAGGACCCCTTCTTTAGTGTTGTGGGAATTCAGATAGATATCCACATAAGGATTGTCTCCATACTGTACTACACCTACACGAATTTTGTTTTCACCTACGTTCATGTTCTCTACAATTCCACGAACAAATTCTTGGATTACAGGAAAATCTCTCCCAACACCTTCTGATCCATCAATCAAAAAGATAATATCTTTTTTGGGACCCTGAGACACAGCTGAAAAAAAAAAAAAAACACAAAACAGGGAAATATTCAGGAAAATATAGGCAATTTTATATTTTTAAACCTTTTAACAATAAAGAATTAACATGAATATATTAAAGAAAAGATTTTTTTTTGCAGTTTGATAGTTTGAGGAAGAAACTTATATGGGTTGACTTGTGTATTTATAAGTTATAAGAAATATTTGTTTCATAATGAAACCAAACAGATGCTAAAAATGTCATTAGCTGTATGTTAGAGTATTTGTTCTTTTGTTTAATAGATATACAGCCTATTAGATGCTTCCCTGATAATACTGCACCTTGGAAATTATCTGCCTGTAATTTTTTATCATTGAGAACCTGATTCATCCATATATTGCCTGCAGACACGTATTATTGTATTGCTATGTATTAAAACTAAGCATGATGTGCTCATCTGCTGCATAAGGTTACCACTGTGTTATGAGTCCTTGAAGTCCCAGTCTGCTTTAAAATCTTAAGATATTATATCACAAACAAAACTTTTCAGTGGCTTTTTGCCATATACCCAGATCGGAATCCAAAGAATATATTTGGGATACAGTAGCTGCGGGATTCCCAATTTAAAATGTACCTGAAATACTGCCAGAATTGCATTAAATGAACATAATGTGAAATCATTCCCATTAAAAAGTGGAAAACATTGTTACTTAATTACTAAATGCTTTGGATACAAAGTTTGTAAATTTTTTTGCTATACAACTTTTTTTTAGAATTTTTTTTTGCTGAGTTTGATTTCATGTGAGGGTGGACTAGGGTACCAAAAGTCTCAAAGATATTTCAAACTGGCCCACTTCAGAAGAATAATTAATCCAAATCAACTCAAAAGATCAACTCAAACAAAGGAAATATGGACAAATAAATTAAAATTTGTTTTGAAACTCAGTGAGTCACTTGGATCGTTGCCATTAAAATAAACCTCACCTATAACTGTAGATATCACTGGCATTGTGTCTAAAAGTGCACTGTGGAAAGAGGTGTAAAATTGCTGCTGAATACTGCCTAGGACAGAGAGCTCAGAAACAGTCTGAGCATAGGAAGGACCATTTGCAATTCTCTCCATTTCACTGCTTAAATACTTAGGACCAACACCAAAAATCAAGACTCCACTTTCTTTCAGGGCAGAGGCTGGTTGATCAACATTATCGGTTGATCTTGATCCTCTCAGCAAAATGAGAATATTAGGAACCCCCTGTTGATGTCTACTGCCAGCAGAATCAGTGAAGACATTTTCTCTCACATATTGGAGAGCTGACCCTGTGTTGACATGCCTTCCACCTTTGTGCTTTACAGTTTTAATGGCATTGAGGATTTCATCTCTGGTTGAATAGGTATTCAGATAGAAATGTACCACAGCATTTGTACTGTACTGCACTATTGCAACACGGTCCATGCTGTCCTCAAAATTAAAATTTTCCACTAGTCTTAGTACAAAGTCAATCATAGCAGGAAATCCATTCCTAGAACCATCCGATCCATCCAGCAGGAACACAACATCCTTTCTGGAAACCTCATAATCAACTAAAAACAAAACAAATCATATCAACAAGAAGATCTTTTAGTCAAATGCATCAATTTAAAAAAGCAGTCCAATAGAGACCTTTGGGGAGACCGTTTTCATGTTTTCCCACCAATTTTAAATATGTTCATAAACATACACAATTTAGTAAAAAGCATATTAATGTTAATCAATGAATTATGTGCCTTCAGGCGGTCATACCAGGAGAAGCTGGTGAGGGTTTGATCATAGAAACTGCCACAGCATCTAAAGAATTTAGAAGTTGCTCTTGTATGTCTGGAAACTTTGTGAAATCTGACACAGTCAAAGCATAACTGGGGTCAAAGGAAATTCTCTCAAGTTCACTGTTGTCAGAGTCCATTGAGCCGATTCCGAAAATCAAGATCCCCAAATTTTTTAGAATTGAAGCTGGGATATCAATATTGTCATTTGATCTTCCGCCACTCATCAGAATCAGCATTTGTGGGACGCCCTCGAGTCGTCTACTGCCTGAGGAGGCGGTAAAAACATTGTCTCTGACATACTGTAGTGCTGCCCCAATGTTTAAGGGCATTCCTCCTTTGTGCCTCAAACTTTTGACTGCTCCAACAATGTCCTCTTTTGTTGTGTATGTATTAAGATAGAAATGGATATAGGCATCTCTGCTGAACTGGACTACAGAAACATGGTCTTTGTTTTTGCCTATG